>JACCIC010000029.1:142500-1342500 GCA_018907035.1 Sycobia sp. Sy_11
GATAGAATGCGGTTTCCAGATGATTTGGAACGATTTCTACGGGGAATTTCGTGTATAGTTGATGGGAAACAAAATCCAGGTATGTCAGTACGATTCTATGAAGAGATTCATATTCTATCATTCGAACACGCACACTCCCAGTAAGACTCGTCCCACGATACCTGGACATTGTATTCTACTTCCCAATATAAAACTCTATATAGCAGGCGACCCGAGAAATTTCCTATAGTCCGAACATGATACTCTCCGAAAACGTCGTCAAGTGAGACTTGGACATCTTGTTCTACCGCTTGAACTCGCAAGTACAATTTTCTTCATCCAAGCCATATTTATAAGAGTACTTTTTACTTAGATATTATTGCATTGTTTATGAAATCGGTTAAATTATTATCTCGGGCGAAGCCGAGACGGGGGATGCTAGTATATATTATAAGTCCAGTTTTGGCACTACACTTATTGTGTTTAGCGGCTTATTCACGTAGCCGTATCTGACTCTCTCTCTCTCTCTCTCTGTGTGTGTGTGTGTGTGTGTGTGTGTGTGTGTGTGTGTGTGTGTGTGTGTGTGTGTGTGTCTGCTTGACTGCGCACACAAATTAGCTCCGGCTTAAGCGGGGAACAAGGGAACACGGAAAGAATAACTCGGGGCGAATAACCATTCTAACAATACATTTATTAACAATACTAAAGCGCGATACAATATAATACGGTAGCTCGCGGGCTACCCACTCCTTGCAGGTTCAGCGATGCGTGGGAAAACAGTAATATAATGCGGGAAGTACAGACTTGGACGGGGACACTGGAACGATACGGAAACACCGACTTCGCATATTTTACAACAATGCACGGGACGCCGGTCTAAGGCGACCTAACTAGCGACACGCAAATATCAATATAAATAAGGCAAAACTACTTGCCGCGAGGAAGTTATAGCTGTTTCTTTCGCCCTTCTTCTCTCCCTCTCGCTCTCTCGTCGGTGCAGGTGTCCTTCGTGTCGAGCGATTTGCGCTCTCTCTTTCTTGCTCGTTCGTTCGCTGCCGACGTCGGTGATGACGGCGTCTCTCGACCTCTTTGTGATTCGAGTGCGACGATGCTGAGGATGTTCTCCACTGCCAGGGAGACGTGGATACGTTTCGGACTGCGCTGTGGGTGGCAAGAGCCTCCTTGCCTGAACTCGGTGCCGAAATGTGGTGGATCGGAACAATCGAACGAGCTGGCCTCTCAGTGTTCGGGGCTGCTGTTCTAGGTTAGAACGTAGTGTTATGCGATACGACACTCTCCGTGATAGAATGCGCAGGAATGAGGAAGAGCGCTCCTATGCTCTTCGTTGCTCTGTTTTCCGTTCGAACTCCGCGCACTTTCGCGATTCGCGAACGTGGTATTTCCGATCGAGTGCGAGCAGTGGTTTGAAAGTCGCGAAAATACATAACCGCGAAAACAGTCGTCACAATCGCCCCCTCCCAAAACCTACGGGGAGCGTGTAATCGGAATGCTGGTCATTCGCTTAATTACTGTGCGCGGCGTTGAGCTGATTAACGGTGGGGATATGATAAGGGGGAAAAAAGAAAATGAAGTTAGTCGCATGGAGTGGGTATTTGCTGGCGGTATTAAACGTTATTGATTACACCCGCTGGTGTGTACAGGAGTCGAAGTTGTTGTGTTGTGACTATATAAATCTATGTTGTTATTGTTATTACTAATGTTAATTGATAACGGTAAATTCTAAGACGATACGAACTGTAAATTCGTTTATTAACCTAAGTTTAATCTAATCTAATTCTAGTCTGAACCTAAGTCTAATTTAGTATTTTAATTAAAATTTATACCTATCCTAATCCTAATACTAATGTTACTTCTAACGGTTTGTTTCTGAACTTACTCTAAAAGTAAGAATGTCTTCTAATCTAACGCTTCGTCATGTAATGCACGCTTCTTCTTATGCTTCGCGATGTAAGTGACGTAAGTCTGCTGCCTTTTCGTCTTCTTCTCTCTCTTGTCGAGTTATATTGCTGAAACAACGAATATCATTAGGGCTGTTTCGGCTGATTGTTTCAGGTACAGCGTTGGTGGGACATGCAAGTAGTTTTATTCTCTTCTTAAGCCATTGCTCGCTCCCTTACTTTTACGCGTCCTCGCCCACCGACGGTTGTGCTTCTACTCGCGGGGGTTGGCTCTAATATTCTATGTATCCCGGTCATCCCTTTCATGATTTCAATTGGCATCGCTCTCTACTGGGCTGATTTTGCGGTAGAACTAGCAGTAATCATGGGGGCGACATTGGGGGAAAACAATATTAGCCATTCGTAATTACTTTGGGGGAAGAACAATATTAGTCATTTGTAATTGGCTCAAAGATTATCGGCTTTCCGGTACAATAGTTAATAAATCAGAGGCTATTTACGCTATTCGTATATTTGTATATAACCATTTGTAATTGGGGAAAACTGTCTTAGCCATTTGTAATAGTATTGAGGGGAATCTATATTGGCCATTTCTAACTGTCTTGAGAAAAACTGTATTGGTCATTTGTACCGATATTGGGGGGGGGGGGTTTATTGGACATTTGTAATGGATTAACGTTTGTACGCTTCCAGGTACAATCACTGGTAGTTCTGAGGCCATGTGCGCTTTAGGTCTACTTTTACATTTGCATGTAAACCTTTACACGTGGCATGATGATCATAACGGGCTGCGCATTTCTCATTGCGCCTGGCAGCTCTTGCAGGGTTTGCGCAACTGTGGGGCCCTCGATACTCTCTCGTGCCACTTCCGTATCCGACACACTTTGCTAGACACCTAGCGTGTCGTCTTCACCTGTCTCTCCGGCTGCGCAGTGCCCTCCCCCTTTTAAGACGATACGACGGGTGTCGCACGGTCTTGAATGCGTGCGCAGGTGCGCATGTAGCGATCTGTTCTGCCACACTTATAGCAAAATTTCTTGCTCCGCGGGTGTGGGCAGGTGGCGTGGCCATATCCGGTTTCACCACGGATGTGGTGAGGTGTATCTATAATGGGAGGGTGATGGGGACTGGTAAGAAGGAGGTGGTGAAGGATTTCTGTATCTGGGGGACGGTGAGTGACCTCTGGGTGGCATGCTTGACCTGTCCTCGGTCCGTCGCGGTGACGAGTCACTGGCACCGCTGGGAGCCGGACTGTCATTTCTTCTGGGCTCGTTTCGGTTGTTGTGCTGACGTGGTTCTTCTTTGTCGCGTCTGTTTAATATCGAGGCTGATGACTCCTCTATTGTCACGGTCTTTTTGTTGGTTTATGATTTATCATTTTCAATGGCTGCTAACCTAGAGCGTTTGCTCGTTATTTCTGATGGGGAGCAGGCTGCTGTACTCACCATGTAGTTCTCTGCAGGTGGTGGCTCTTTATACCTCCGTGTGAGCTCTTTTTTCAATTCTATCTGCTGCCCGATCAATTTCAGCACACTCTATTAATTTGAAATCATCTCTATCGATTTTATCTATGTATGAAGGGGTAAGTTTCGATAGATTCGGTGCAGATGTGTTTCAAGGGCTAGCTCAGGCGCCATCTTATCGATCAAGACGTGCATGCCCCGGAGATACAAACCGATTGGTTCTTTAGAACCGCGTGTTCGATCGCGTAGCTCCTCCTCTGAACGTAACGTGTAGTCAATTGGTCTAAATTGACGGCGCAAAACCGTTTGGAACTCCTCTAACGTGCGCCAATTTTTATAGAAGGGTCTGGCCCAGATTCGTGCTGCTCCACTCAGGATCCCGGGGATTAGTTTTAATATATTCAATGCTGGAATGTCCAGACTATTCATTGTTTCCTCTAATCGTTCGATGAACTCCTCGACATCTTCTCGAGGAGATCCCGTAAATTGTACGCGCCACTGTTGTAATAACTGCCCAGTGCATTTCCTTCTAATAAGTATTCTCGAACGATTTATTCGAGGTTATCTGTATAGTTTCTGAGGGGGCTCGCTGCATTGCTGGCGGTAAATTCGGTTGGTTTCAGTATGTTGTCGGGTACTGCGGTAGCATTGCTGGGTGTTGATATGGCTACATGCCTGGCATATATGGCCAGCTATTTCCTGTGGCTGGCGGAATTTCCATATTTCCAGCTAAATCCGTGCTGTGGCCGGGTGACAATGTCCACGGTCCGGAGAAATATCCGAGTCCCGCGGCTATTTGTTGTGGGGACGGCCCCAGGGGTAATGTGGAGTGGATCTCTTTCTTGGATGTTTGGCTGTTTTCTGGGGCCAGCGAGTGTGTGTAGCGAGTCGTTTACCTCCAGAGCTGTCGAGCTCAAGGCATCTAAGATTTCGGTGATGTCGGGGTGATCCTGTCCAGGATTTCTATCCTGTTCCCGCATGGCGTTAGCCGTCTCTTGCTGCTCCATGTCATATAAGTCAACCGAGATACACAGATATAATTCTGTAAACTCGGGGGAATCCTTTTTCTATTGTTTATCAGAAGACAATAATCAGTATGATGTACTTCAAATGAGGTTATTATACTATTAATAACGTCCGATGATCGTGTCTATTTCGCCAACGTCTCGTCTATCTGTTTCTAGCATCTGTATTATAGATGTTAATGTCTTAAACTATGTTTATCTTCTTTTTATAGAATTAAATATATAAAAGTTTTTTTTTCCTTTATAGATCGCTTATAAATAACGATAGTAGATAATAAATATGATAGATAAATAAAGCTAGTAAACAATTGTTATCGTTTATTTTTTTTTTGGTATGATGCATTCAGCAATCTTTACTAAAATTTTCATTTATTTATTCTCAAATTTTAGTTTATTCTAATTATTTATTATCACCATATATTTTTTTTTATGTTATTTAACGTCACTCTATTTATGCTTCCAAATATTTGTGCTAATCAGCGACGGAGGTCTACGATGTGTTTGTAAACAAAGCACATGTAAATTATTACAGCGGTGCTTGTGTCAATCGGCCGAGACCGGGATTTGAACTCAGATCACCAAGTTACTAGTCCTTCGCTCTAGCGATCGAGCCATCGTAGGCCTCTTCACCATATTTTGTTGTTTATTATATAATAATATCCTTATTAAACGATATTAGTGCTATTATTTAATATTATTTTTGTATTCTGTTATTATTATAATATATTTAGCAACTTTACTAAAAAAAGATTCGTTTAATTATTCTAATATTTTAGGTTATTTATTTGTTTATTATTATTATAATATTGCGTATTTTATATTGTTCGTTCAATTAAGTTTGTATCCTTTATATTAAAATGTTTACCAACAATTGTACAGTAATTTATATTATATCCTGCTGAAAAAGAATTTTCCGTTATCTTTTTGATTGAGTCATATGATTGGTTAAAGGTAAATATATTGATCATGTGATTGATCCCATCTATTGATGCATGTGGTTCATGTTGTTATTTATTTGTATTTAATCATACTTATCTATTTTATTTTATGCGTATAATATTTTATTTCATGTTTAGATTATTTATTATTATTTATATTATTTGAATAAACAATGCCTAGGATATGTTTATTTTAATTCATTTATTTTATTCATTTATTTTAATAGAATTGTATATCTGTATTATTTCTCTTTTCGTATTGTGGTTAAATGTGTTACCCACATCTAGTTCAATTTAAAAGAAAAGAAGAAATCATAGAAAAGAGAAGGCCTATGCAATTAAATATTGATAGTGTTTTTTACAATATTTATATTATTCACTATATTCTATACTATTGGTAAGCGTGTTGCTTATTATCACTGTTATTCACTTGTGTAGACTTTTCTTATTATTTATAATGTATCGACCTTTGCGTACCTTTGCTTTACGTATTACACTTGTTCCAGGTTGCCACGAAATTACGACTATCTTTTAAATAGTTTCAGTTTCAATAAACTTCATCAGAATTGTATATTCTTTATAGGTGAAGCATCATAATACCAAGTTTTAAAGCTCGAGAAAGGAGAATGAACTTAGAGAAAAAATTGTTACTTGTTTATGAATTATTTATAAATAAATCATAATTTGTATATACCTCACAAAGGTTTTATAACTAGTAACTGCTATTTGGTTTAATAAATAGCGTCATTCACTTAACTCTCTTTTTCAATTGAATTTCACTGTTTGTTTATTAGCACTATTTTAATTAGTTATTATTAATTTAATTACGGTTATTAATAGCTATTTAGTTATCCATACGTAGCCTTCTTTGTTTTTTTTCACTTCAATTTATTTATTGGGTCTTTTTTGTGTGCATTAGCCTTTTTATTAATATTGATGTTAATCCTTTTATTTGTTACAAATTCACAACTTAATGTTTTAGTCACTTTCTGTTATTTTCTCTTTTTGTTTTCTGTTATCTTAAACGATTATCGACCTTTTGGTATGCACCTTTTTATAAAGCCTCGCACCAGGCTCGTTAGTGGGATATATTTGCACTTCAGTATTTAACTGAAAATTTGAAATTATTTGTTTATCCTCCTGAAAATAATTTCCACCATTATACGTGTTATTATCAACTAGGAGTACTTTTTAGAATGGAAAAATTGCACTTCTTTCCTGTGTTTTTGCTTCTTTCAATTTTTCAGCACCTGTCATACACTTACAGTGTGTAGGTTATGCTGGCCTTCTAAGATATACTATCTCAACTGCTCCACGTACCTTGATGCTTAAGCTTCCTTGGTCTATATGATGTAATTCTGTGTTTTATTTACAATTACCTTCTCCTCACCATTAGCTGAGTAGAGGTGTGGCAGTATCAATGCCTACTGGGGAAACGTCGTTTGTGCTGTTTTGAGAGTAACTTATTTTTTCCAACTTCTATATTTTTCAGTGCATATCTTTAAAAATTGTTTCTCTTTTTGTCGAAATGGTCTCAAATCTGATGCACTTTACAGATTTTAAAAATCTTAATTGGTTGTGTAATAAAAGTAATTTTAAAAATCTGTTTGCTACTGTTCACCTGTGCAGTAGTTTCATGCACTTGCTATGTGCTGAGGGAGCATGTTCTTCTTTTTCGAAAAGGTACAAAAGAAAAAGGGGGGGGGGATTCTCCTGTTTATTACAAGTCTACTTTTAGTCATTGATGTCGGTTTGTGTTGCTTGCATTGTGCATTCTGTCCTTGTACGAGGGGCACATTTCATAAATTTATTTTTGAAAAATTTTAAATTATTGCTCGATCAGCGAGAAACTTATTTTCACCAACAGCGTGGTGATTTCCAACCAGGTATGCTTTTCAAATTGAGAAAATATTTACTCCTTCTATGTGAGAGGAGTCTGTTACAATTCTCAGCGCTGGTGCTGAGGTACGATATGGCTGCTCATGTCTATACATGACTTTTCGGGAGCTGGTATCGGGCCCATTAATTAATATATTTTATATATTTATTCCTAACAGCTACAAAGGGGGTTAGTCCTCTCAAAGGATCTGAATTATACGGGTTTCAAAAGAGCCGATGCCAACTTGATAAAATATTTAAATATAAGGATAACATACATGTGAGGAAATAAATATGTAAATTTATATATATTATTATAACATTTCATATACATACTTTTTTTTCGTTGGATAGTGGGAAGTTCATCCGCCATTGTTTGACGGCTAGTGGCTCTCGCCAACTGAGACTACCGCTGGAAGCCGATTCCAGGGTATGCAGGATTCTAACCTGCTAAACCCACTAACCATATCAGGGTTCAAATATATGCTCAGGAACACTTAGCTATCGCCATTGTATTCCTTTCCCCCTGATTAATCTTCCACGGTTTCCGTCAGATTCAGTTCTCTGCAGTATGCAGAAGACTGAGTACATCTACCTTGGAAAAACTCGTGGTCGAGGTTATCTTCTCCTAGCCACTTTACGCGATATTTCGTTAAGTTAGGGCACGTGCAGAAGAAATGTCTCGGAGTTTCCTCCTCTTTCACACACCAAGTGCAGAGGTTACTGTGTCCTCTGATCTTGTGTGTATAACACCGTAAATTGCTGTGTCCCGTTGTAAGTTCCAGGATAAGCTTTGCTTCACGTTTATTTAGTTTGATGATCCCTTGAGCCCATCGGCAGATCTTACTGCCAGAAGGTCTTTGGACCATCTGTATCTACGTGAGTTTTCCCACGTTGTTAGTTTTACTTTCTCAAGGCTACTCTCTATCACATTGCATCCCTCTTGGTAAGGTACAGCGGTATCCCTTACCCGACGGCGCTCTGATGAGCATCCTTGTTTTGTCATAATGTCTGCTTTCATGTTTCTCTTACGGGCCGATTTTCTCGGTATCCATGTAACACAGACCTTATTTGCCCTGGTCAAATTGTCTAGAGCAATTTTAGCTTCTTTGACCAGTAGTGACGTAGTGCAGGGTTGATCGAGGGCCTTCAGCGTTGCTATGCTGTTTGTGCATATATTTATGCATCTGCCCTTATTCCCCTTTGCATTAAGCCGTTTGCACAGGTTTCAATGGCAGCTATTTCTGCCTGAAACACTGTGTTATATTTATTCAGTCTAAAGGCTGAATTTAAACTGCGTTCAGGTCCATATATACCGAATCCAGTACCAACATCTGTTCTGGATCCTGCTGTGAACCAGATATCGCCTCCCAAATTTAGGTCATTATTCCAATTCTCTCTGCTCGGTATCCTGATCTTATATCGTTGCCCGAAGTAGAGAGTTTTGTTAATACGATTCTGAGGGAGATTAAAAGTTGGACCTCTCAGCATTTCCCTGCAAATGGTAGCGTGTCTAGTTGCGGTACTATCCCACTGACCGCTGCATATCATTCTATAAGCCGATCTGGCAGCCGTTCTTGTTATTTCCAAGTCCAGGCTGTCCAGACCTAGCATCATCCTGACAGCAGCAGTAGGGGTACTCCTTTTCAATCCAAATGCTCCACTTAGCGAGATTGCCTGTATATGATCCAGGATTCTCGCAGAGGATTTATTCTCGATCACTTTCCACCACACCAAGGCAGCATAAGTCAGCCCAGGCATCAGTATTGTTTTATATATCCATAAAACTTTCTGCGGTTCAAGCCCCCAGCCCGTGACGATAGCGGACCTACACTACATCAGTATGTTGATGATCTTTTTACTCTGCATTCGTAGGTGTTGTCCCCACGATAGTTTCTTATCTAGGTATACATCTAGGTATTTAACTCCTTCCTTATACGGTATACCTTGCCCGCGGAAGTTTACGCAAGATTTTATTTTGCTCTTGTATTTCCTAGTAAAGGCTACAACTTCGGTCTTCTTTGGATTGATCCTCAGAGATCTCTCTTGACGCCAGTCATTGACCTTTACCAGAACCTCCTGAAGAATTTCAGGTAATATCTCTTCGTACTTACCCCTGACAAGTATTGCGAAATCATCTGCGTATGCGACTGCGAAGATTCTTTCCTCCTCAAGCATACGCAGTAAGCCATCAGCTACAAGATTCCACAGGAGAGGTCAAAGTACCCCTCCTTGTGGACATCCTTCGTTGACTTTACCTCTTACGAGTTTACCCTTCCATTCACTATATACCTCTCTATTACTTAAGAAACTCATCCACCTTTTAATAGAGGGTGTTATTTCCTTAGCATATAGAGCGTTGTCAATGGCAATCCTAGTGGTGCTATTGAAAGCACCTTCTATGTCTACGAAGGCACCTATTACAGTTTCCTTCGAGTTCCAAGCCTTTTCAATGTGTTTGACCACTGAGTGGAGAGCTGTCTCAGTGGACTTTCCCGTCGTGTAGGCATGTTGCCTACTTAAAATTGGGCTATTAATCAACACTGTTTGCCTTATATGTAAATCTACTACCCTCTCCATCGTGTTTAGCATGAATGACGTCAGACAAATTGGTCTGAAGTCTTTCACCGACGAGTAACTACCTCTCCCAGGTTTGGGAATGAAAGAAACACGAGATGTCTTCCATACCTCTGGTATATACCCAGTTGCGATACTGCCTCTGAAGATTCCCGTAATAAGTTTTAAAATACTTTCACATCCCGTCTGTAACATCTTAGGAAAGATGCCATCAGATCCTGGTGTCTTATACGGTTCAAAGGAGTAAATCGCCCATTTTATCTTCTCTGGAGTCACAATTTGAACAGCCGTTTTCCAATCCGCACTTACCAGCCGTTCCGTGATGGTGTAGTATATTTCATTTTTACAGTTCCTGATGAAGTCAGAAAAGTTTGCCTTCAGAAGTAGTTCAAATGTGCCCTCTTCTGTATTTACATAACTACCTGCTGCGTCTCGTAGATTTTGCAGTCGATAGTTATTATCCTTTGTTAGGATTTTGGCCAACTTGACTACATCAGACAGGTTCTCGGTCCCTGAACAGAAATTCCTCCATGCTTCTCTTTTATCAATGTTTAGTTCTATTTTGAAATCGCCCATTGTTTTTTTATATATGGACCATCCCTCAGAGTTTTTCCTCTTCCTCGCCCTATTGAAGGCCTTCGTGCCCTTTTTCTCAACGCCTCTAGTTTCCCATTCCACCAGTATGCGCTGTTAGGTTTCCTAGCAGGTTTCAATGGACAGTTGTTTTTGTAGGCTCTGGTAATTGCTGTCTGGACTTTACATAATGTCCAGTCTAGTTGAAACTCAGTGCCATATTCTCCTTTAAGATGAGCAGTGCTTTTACGAAGTTCATCTTTAAATAGTTCCCAATCTGTATCTGTTGGTTTTCTCATCGATTCCATTCTTGTGTTAAGACATTCCAATTGGAATGTTATGGTCCTATGGTCTGACATGGATGGTTCTTTTTCCACCTTCCATCCATGTATAATACTCCTTGCTTTAACAGATGCTACAGTGAGGTCAAGGACCTCATTTCTGTTAGCTGTTATAAACGTGGGTTCATTTCGTCGGTTGACTATATCTAAATGACTTCCTATTAGGTACACCAGTAAGGCCTCTCCTCTGGCGTTGATATCGGTGCTGCCCCATGTCATATGATGCGCATTAGCGTCACAACCAATGATCAACTCCAGATTCGAACGTTTGCTGAACTCAACCGCTTTTCTCATGCTGGAGAAAGGTATATCCTCATCGTGTGCAACGTAGACTGAGCAAACTATGATACTTCGCACATGTCGGTCTTTGCTCTCGATTTCTACTTTGATGGTGGTGCAGTCCCTGCAGCTCAGCTCCTGCAACAGAAAACCATGAATTCCCTTGATGAAAATGCAGACTCTCGCGTTTCCATCTCTGGACCCCACAAGAAGTTCCCCTTTCGCATTAATACCCCTAATACGTTCCCTCCAAATCCAGGGTTCCTGTATTAGGCTATGTGTGTATGCACCTTTCCCAGGCTCGTTAAGATCGCCGTGGCACTTTTGGAATGGTGCAAATTAATTTGCGTAAAGTGTATCACCGAAATAGCCATTGAGGATGCTATTTCTTAGATACGCCTTCCGTAGAAGATTCTCTCTTTGCTCCAGCACTACTTTGCCCAGACAGTACATTAAAGATAACCGTCTCAACCCCCACCGAGAATTTTAGGTTTCTGCTTCGGAGAGCCTTCATATAAGTAATAATGAATAATATTATGGGTCATGCATACATAGAATAGAATATATTTTTATCGCTTTCCTATTAGCTTGTCTCTATGCAGTATATGTGATAAAGGAAAAGCAAGGACGACACGATAAGGCTATTAAATTTATTAACAATATGGGGAAAAAGGAATCATAGCATTATTATAAATAAAAGGTGTAGAGCACAGCATAATGTTGGTTGCTGTAATCTAGCTGCTGCTGCCAGTAGCCGACTGCTAGCTTACTGCGCGCATAACCCAAGATGGCCGCGCATTCGTGCTTTACGGTACTGCACGTGCACGCGGCTGTTTGCAGTTACTTTTCTCGTATGTTACGCGTTTATCGGGGGGAGTAAAAGCGAACAGGGTATTTTATACACGTAACATATATATTTTCGCGTCCCTGGCCTCACGCTTTGGGCGCCATTTCTAACGCGAGTTTTGACATTACACTTACCGTGTTTAGCGGGTTACTCACGTAGCCGTATCTGCCTCTCTCTCTCTCTCTCTCTCTCTCTCTCTCTCGCTCGCTCGTTCGCTCGCTGACGGCGTTGATGATGGTGGGGTCTCTCGACCTCTTTGTGACTCGAGTGCGGTGATGCCGAGGATGTCCTCGACTGCCAAGGAGATGTGGATACGTCTCGGGCTGCGCCGTGGATGGCAAGAGCCTCATTGCCTGAACTCGGTGCCGAGATATGGTGGATCGAAAGAATCGAGCGAGCTGGCCTCTCAGTAACTGGGGCTGTGGTTCTAAGTTAGAACGTAGTGCTGTGCGATACGACACTCTCCGTGACGGAATGCGTAGGAATGAGGAAGATCGCTCTTATGCTCTTCGTTGCTCTGTTTTCCGTTCGAACTCCGCGCACTCTCGCGGTTCACAAACGTGGCAATCCCGATCGCGCGCGAGCAGTGGTTTTGAAGTCGCGAAAATACACGACGGCGAAAACGGTCGTCACAAAATATATATATATATATATATACATATATATATATATATATATATATATATATATATATAATGCTTGTGAGAGGTAGAGAGAAAGAGAAAGGCAGAGAAGGGGGGTGTTGTAATGTATAGCATAGTTAGGGTTTTTGCTATATACACTCTATATATCTCTACAGTGCTAGTTCATGCAATGAAACGGAACACTATAGAGGTATATAGAGCGTATGTAGTAAATATATATATATATATATATATATATATATATATATATATACTCTTGAAAGGAAGGTAGGTGGAGAGAGAGAAAAAAGAGAGAAAGAAGTTTCAGTGAGAGTTAGCTGAGAGTACAAGAGAGAGAGAGAGAGAGAGAGAGAGAGAGAGAGACAGAACGAGAGTGCAAAGGAGTAGGGGTACCGATCAAGTACGTCACTTCCGTTACACTCTCAGGTAGCTGACCCGAAAATTTTTTAGTTTAGTTCCCATCCAAGTTGAGTTGCGCAGAGTGCGCCGTAAGAAGTATTAACTTCAAAAAGTTCTGATAAATCCATGTTTCAAAATGTATAGTTTATAAATTGTTCATGATTCAGCTAAATTTATATATATTAGTAAATAATTGACTGATTATGTATACATGAATCGTTTTGACTCTTAACTTATATTAGAAGAAATCGGTGTAATATTGCTCAATCTGGATCAAATTTATCATTGAAATCTAATGACCTCTCCTTGTAAGATGAACAAGTCACACTCTTATTACGTTTATTTACAGATAATGAATGAAACTGCAGGTTAAGTAAAAAGACAAGATAATGTGAGTTAGATATCCTAGTTAGATAGCGTGATAGATATCCTGAAAGCATTCAATGTTTAATGGTTTTGGAAACAGTTAACTTTTTTTGTTTATTTTGTACATCTAATTTTAACGAGACAAAAATAGTTAAATAAGTTTGATGTATTCTTAGCATAGTAAGAGCTATAGATACATGTTCTAATGTATTTAATAAAAAAATTGTATAAAATGTTTTCCGAAAGTCTGAAATGTATTACAACAAAAAATATTCTACAATTAAATTAAAAATCATTCCACTGAAATAGTCAAATGTCCTACTGGTTCTGATGAAGGGAAACATAAAAATATATGTTCTTAACATATTATGGAATCTACAACTTATAAATCTTGTATGTACTTTATAAAAACTATATACAACATATTTTTCGTAGTTCAGAAATATATCAAGACAAAAATACACATAATATTATATGTAATTGTATTGTAAATGTTTTCATAGCAAAACAAAAAATATTCATATACCAGAACAATATTTATACAAAATATTTTTCTAAAAATTCCGAAACAGAGTAACAAAAAATAAATTATATAACACAATTGCAGCTTAAAATAATGGACCGTTAAAACAAGTTATATAAAGTATATCTAAAATTCTGAAGCACCTACATAATAGTTCTCAAGGAAATGTAGTTTAAGAAAATAATAAGATCATTTTGAAATATCTGACATAATTTTTACATTATTTATACATCCAGGAGAAATGTCATACCTTATGGATTTTTCTAAAAATTATTAATAAAAGTATAATAAACAGACGAATAATAGATGTTAAAATGAGTATGCATTCGATATTAAACTACAATAAGCAGAGGATTAAAAAATATAATTGTTTAAATATCACATGAGCAGGTTAAAATTTTTAGTCAAAATTCATAAAAGTATATTTTATAAATAAATACTATTCACACGTGGGCTTATAAAAAGAATTTATTATTTTGAATCATCTATGTATTTAGGTGAATATTCTTCTACAATTTATTCTGATAATTTATCATTATTAAAAAAAGTAGATATAAACTTGCCGGGTCAGTTCCTACAAAGTTTATAGGTGAACAATTCAAATATTGAACTCAATTGAAATTAACAAATATAATTGAAGACTAACAGTAGATAATTACAATGCAAATTATTTACTTTTCTTTAATTATATACTTTAAATTAGAATTCACTTGAAATGTTAGGCGTACAACTTGTCTTCCACCGTTTTTTCCCGAATTTCGAGGCTTTATTATAAAAAAATGATTGCATGTGTATCATTCAAAGTATGGTCCGTCGCTGGTCACTACTTTCTCCCATCTTTCGGGCAGCATACGAATCTTGAGTTGAAAAAACTGGTCATCTTTTGAAGCTATCCAATTTTTTACTTCTGTATAAGACCGGAAGTGCTTCATAACCAGGCCGTGTGCCATTAATCGAAATAAGTGATAGTCTGAAGGAGCAACGTCTGGAAAATACGGTGGGTGGGATAGAACTTCCCATTTCAACGATTCCAAGTATCAATCTAGATACATAGATTTACATTTCTGAGTTTAATGATAAGGCAAGTAGAATTTTCAATTTTAGATAGCTATTACTGATAACAAACGTACGAATAGATTTTACCTATGCCTACTATAATGATCAAGTTCAACTACCAATCACAAATATTCAGAATCCAATATAAAGGACATTACGTGTTCGCAATGGTTTGCAATATTCTCAGCATTTTAAATACCATCAGTACAAGTCAGACATTGGCAGGATACCAAATCAATATGTGTATGGGCCTAGGATATTAAAATTATACTAAGGAATTTTCTCAGACTGAGAGAAATAATGCAGATATTGAAAGTGGCTGTCCTGAGGTTGCACCCTGAAATAGAATGTATATCGAATTTATTCTATTTTATTATGTGATCTTTTCTATCAATAATATAAAGAACACGCTCGACAAAAGAAGTTGTAATATGGTGAGTCAGACCAAAATGAATAAATAGCAGAAAGTTCCCATGGAATAAGTCTTTGAAAAAATTGTTTTCATCATAATAAAGTAATAAATCAATGTTTAAATAATTTAGCATGACCTTATTTGAGAAAGTGCTTCTACATATGCTGTGCACGATGTCAGACTGTAAAGCAAGGGAGAATTGGAAAGACGTAAATAATACGTGCCAAAACTGGGTAAGAAGCTTTTGGAAAAACTATAGAATATATATTTAACAAAACACGTAGGAGATTTCTACATAGTCGTCGAAAAACGAGGTATTTTGACATAGAAATTATTATTTAGATAGAGTGGCACGATTTTGTCCATTTTATGTTGATTGTTGCATAGCAACGTTTTTGTATCTCTTCATTGTGATTATACGAAGTTAGACAATTAAGTAATGCGTACGATTTTATTTCTCGGCCTGCGGTAATACTGCAAACCTATAACTCTGCCACCGTAATAGTAAATCTCTACTCTCGCGATTGAGATTTTGACGACCCTTGTATGATCATTTCTTCGCCGTCTTTGTAGTGTCTTCTAACAACGCGCTAGTAGTGCATGTAACGAAAATGAAACAGCGAAATTTGGAGCAGCGGTGCGCGATAAATTTCGTGCGAAACTCCGCGAAGCCGCGACAGAGACTTTTTATGAAAAAGTGCTTAAAAAGTATGGTATTGATGCTGTAAGTCCTAGTCAAGTGCTTCCATGGCATGCCGATTTTAAAAAAGGCCGTGGGAGCGTCAAAGACAAGGCGTGGAGCGGAAGGCCAATTCAAGCATGAACCGACGCGAATGCGCAGCGCGTCCACTTCCTTATTCGTTAAGACTGGCGACTAAACATTCGTATGTTCGCTGACGAGTTGAATATGAACCGGAAAACAGATAGAAAGATTTTAACCGAAGATTTCGCCATGAAAAAGTTGTGCGCGAAGATGGTACAAAAGAACCTTTCAGATGATTAAAAGGCCGATCGAATGAACATCGCTCAAGATTGTCTCAAGCAGGTTAAAAGTGATCGTACTCTTCTCGAGTTATTACTGATCATGAAAGTTGATTCAAAACGACAAAGCCAACAGTGGCTGTTCCCTCGAGCGCCAAGGCCAAAGAAGGCGAGAATGAGTAAGTCCAAAGTGACGACCATGTTCATTTGCTTCTTTGACAGCAAAGGGGTGGTTCACAAAGAGTTTGTATCACCTAAACAAACCGTAGATCAAGTATTCTACCGCAATGTGCTCGAAAAAATACGAAAAAGAGTGCTCAGAGTGCGTCCAGAGATCGCGAATACTTGGGTTTTGCATCGTTACAATGCTCCCTGTGACAGCGTTTACTATCTCTCCGTTTTTGGCGTCTAAAGGCATCGCGACGTTACCACAACCACCCTCTTCACCGGACATGTCGCCCTGCGACTTTTTCCTATTTCCCCATTTGAAAAAATTTGTCAAAGGTCGACATTTTGACTCCGGTGAAGACATCTAAGAATCTGTAACGAGGATGCTCGGAGACGTCTCATAAGAAATGTTCGAGAATTGTTACGAAAAATGAAAAACTCACTGGAATAAGTGTATAGATGCGAAAGAGGACTATATTGAAGTGGATACAGCGATGTACCTTAATTTTTAAATATACTCAATTTTTTAATTATTTCGGATTATTTACTTGCTTGACCTCGTACACTATTCTTAGCTGATCCCACCAAATACTGAGCATGATCTTGGAACCGTGAATATTCAGTTTGGCCATCGACGTGGAAGCATGGCCGAGATATCGACATAATTTTCTGCACTTAGGATTACCGTAATAAAATCATTTTTCGTCTCCAGTTACAATGCGATGCAAAAATCTTTTTCGTCTTTGCCTTGCAAGTAGCTGTTCATAAGCAAACCAACGCCGTTTAACATCTCTCGGCTTCAACTCGTACGACACCCAATGTCCTTGTTTCTGAATCATTCCCATGACTTCCAGGCGTTTTGAAATTACTTATTGCGTCACTTCCAATAATCTTGCCAATTCTTGTTCCATTTGATACGAGTTTATATCAAGTAATGCCTCCAATTCTGCATTTTCGAAAATCTTCTCTCTTCCACCGCCATGCTGGTCTTCGACGTAAAAATCAGCGTTCTCGAAGCGTTGAAACCAGTCTTGGTACGTTCTTTCACTAATAGAGCCCTCACCATAGGTATTTGAAGGCATTCAATGAGGCAGCAATGGCGCAATGGCACAGCCGCAGGTTTCTTCATATTAAAGCAGAAAATTCAAACTTTCCGCAAATGACGAGAATTTGACTAGTAAGTTGACATGTTTAATCGAGAATTATGATACGGACACAAATAGAGTAATATTTCGATGGAGTTATATTTACAAATACCTAGTCTTATTATATGACATCTACGATCTATTTATTTCGACCACCGCCAGAGATAATAAGAAGAGATTGCCGATGCCATATACGAAGGGCTCGATAATTTTCAAACGCCTTGAACGTGCGCCCTCCATAGGGCCAAGAGCCACACTAACGCGCCAACGCGACGTCACAGCTACGTCAGCATAAATTAGTGTGCGCATTTGCCTACGTTACGAACTGTGACGTAGACGATAAATATATATATAGATATAGCTGTACGAATGTCCAATACCACGTTGCTGTTTTCGTTTGAATCATACAGAGGCTAAGCCAAAACATATCTAATATGCGCACGAGAAAGCAATTCAGAACCCAACTCCAATGCCAGCTTCATAATGCAGACGAATTTTTCATTCTGAAAAAAATCAAAACTTTTCTTTCTTTCATTCTGGAACCTTCAAATTGATTCTTATGATTTTGTGCTAAAATGATATTTGATACGAGCTTAAACATATTTTTAAAAAATACGAGTTTGACGTAGATTTTAATGTTAACGTAATTGATCAACCCATGTCTCTGATACTATATATTAAATATAAATCATAAATTATATACATTATTCTGTTTTCTTTATATTCAAACAACATACATTTCATTTATATTTATTTTAATCTGCTCTGTATTGTTACTTATTAATATTTTAAGTAATTTGTGTAATTCCGATTTAACACAAAGATTGGTCTAAAGCATAGAGCTATTTTCTGTATAAACTAATAACGAAATAATTCTGTTAGTTTATTTACAATATTACTGTGATTGTGGACATAACCTCACTTATGATAAAATTGTCTATTGAAGAAATTCTTAAAAATACATTATCTGAATTACTTATGTATATTTTAGGTAATTTCAATACTTTATTTTATTCTGCAAATTATAGTTTAAAATTAAAAAAAATATATATAATAAATCTTTATAATTTTCAATGTATATTATGTAATATAGATAATTGAATACAGAACTGTTTCGAAAAAATGTTCAATTGTACGTAAAACTTATAAAAATTCTAGATAGATAGATACGTATATATTTTGAGTCACTTGATTATAAATATTATAGAATTGATAACAAAAGAGGTTTTAGAACAAATTGAATAAAAAATTATAGATCAGATCAAAATCTAATACTAATTTTCTATGCAATTTTTCTCTAGAAGAAGAAAATAAAACCGAATACAAACAAGTCGATTAAAAAAAAAGGCAGAAAAAAAATTGTAAAATAAACAAAAATTTGATAATTCAGACTCATCTCAGGCTCATACATCAAACCGGTTTTAAAAAACATAAGAAAAAAATCCAGAAAAGATTAATTCAAAGAAAAAAAATGGTTGAAGTAAAATTAATTACAAACAAGGTAAAAAGAAAAATATCGATAGACTACTACTGTGGAGCTAAAAGGGTGAAAATAATTTTTCGAGAAATAATATACCTTTAATATTATCACACTCAGATGGCCTCGATGACAATATCCAATACATTCCACCAGAAGAATGAATTTGATTTTTCGGAGTCAGTACCACACATCTCAATTTATCTATATCAATGAACTTCTTTTCACGCGTTGATGACTTTGATTTATAGAGTTCATTGCAAAGGGCTTAGCCGGTTAATATGGTCGAAAATGTCTCAACAATATTTGCTATAAGACTGTACCCACATGTCAAATGTAATAAAAATTCCGTTTGTCAGATTTTTGTATCCCAAAGTTGTCCGGTGATACTCGCAAATCCAAAAAGATCTCCGAACGTTGTTTCTAAATATCTTAGCTTCTAAAATAGTTAACGGAACCAGCTGTACATAAAAAATTTATTTTTAAAAGATTTATTAATCAAACAATTTTATATAAAACATAAGTTTTATTTTATTAATTAATGCCGTTTATTACTATTATTGTAATTAGTAATAATACATTGGCAGATTTTAATCAGTAATTAAAAATATTTATATATGTAAATCTTTTCATAAAAAAAAAACAAAAATAAATGTTAGTATATAAAAAGAATATTTATATAAAATATTTTTTGGGAATATTCTAAAATAGTTTAACAAAAAATATATTCTACAACGAAATTACAGATAACAACAAATGGACCATTAAAACAAATGAATATTTACATTTTATATGTGTCTTTACAAATTACAGCATATATAGTTTACACAGTAATAATAAGCAGTTTATTATACTGTAGTAATCTATCGATATTTCGTACTTTTTTTACATTTTTTACATACTTTTTTTACATTCAATCTATTTTTTTGAAATCGGTTTCATTTAAAACATGTTTTTTTAATTTTTTTAACTAATTTTTTTCTGGATTTTTTCTTATCTTTTTTACAACTGGTTTGATTTTTATTAAATTTTTGTTCGTTTAACAAATTTTTTTTAACCAATTTTTTTTTCTGCAATATCTTTGTTAATCAATTATTTTGTATGCAATTTAATTTTTTTTCGTTTAGAGAAAAATTGCATGGAAAATATGTGTTACATTTTGATATGATCTATATTTTTTTAAAACAATTGAATTGTACTTCTGTCGACTGCCCATATACAAATTAATAAATATTTTTTTATTGGTCTTACAGTCCAATCAATTTCAACCAAAAATAAAATAAAATAAAAATAAAAATAAAAATAAAATAAAAATAAAAACTAAAAAATAAAAAATAAAAATAACAATAAAAAATAAAAAATAAGAAATACAAATAATAAATAATAAAAATAAAAAATAAAAATTAAAAATAAAAATTAAATTAAAAATTAAATTAAAATGATAATGACAGTCAGACTGTCCTTGTTTATATTCACCCCCGTAGACTAATCTGAAAATAAAATATTAGCTGAAAAAATTCTTTGTTAGTAAAGTGCAGTCTGACTGTCCCCAACACCCTTACCTAATTGAAGACTTGTCCTAACGTTTCGAGCTCGCTACGGCTCCTCATCAGGGACTAATCTAAACCTTATATTCTAATCTATATATACTCATCCCCACCACCAAATTTCGTAAATTAAATATAAATTCCCCCTCTACACAAATTGTCCAAAACCAATCAATTTAATAAGGAATGATAAACACTGTCCAATCTACCAGACTCTAACATTAAATTCACATTATTTCGATTCTTGGAAATGTGAATACTTTCAAGACTCTCCCGTTTATACTTATTATTAATACCATATTCCAAAATATCCACATTCACAAAATCAAAAGAATGTAAAAACTTTAAACAATGCTCTTTTAAACCAGAAGTAATATGTGAGCTACGTAAACTATATTTATGCTCATAAATTCTCTTTTTTAAATATCTACCTGTTTGTCCAATATAGTATTTATCACAATCCATGCAATTAATCTTGTAAACAACTCCTGATTTTAAGCATAAATCATCCTTATCTTTGCAATTATTAAACAATCTACTTAAATTATTGCGATTTTTAAAGAAAATTTGAATGTTATATTTCCGAAAATTTCTTTTTATTCTTTCAGATAATCCTCGAACATATGGTAAGACAATAATTTTGCCTCCGTTAAAATCAATTCCTGCACTATGTCTATTTTCGGTATTATAAATTTCAAACAATCTCTCAGCAATCAATCTATTAATAAATTGAATTGGATAGCCATTATTAATAAAAGTCTCTCTTACTATCTGTAAATTATTTTGTCTAAAATCTTTATGTGACAATTTAATTGCTCTGTCAACGACACCCCTCAATGCCCCAATTTTGTTTCCGAATTGGTGGTGTGAATTAAAATCTAAAAACCTACCTGACCAAGTAGGCTTTCTGTACCAATTAAGTTTTACCTTATTATTACTACATCTAATCACATTAACGTCCAAAAAACTTAACTGACTATTTACTTCAACCTCCCTTGTAAATTTAATTCTGTCATGTACAGAATTGAAAACATCCACCATTTCATCCACAAAAACTTCTGGAACAATTGTAAAGATATCATCAACATATCTCTTAAATATCATTGGTTCAAAAAGCAATTTTGACAAGGCTATACTTTCCAACTTTTCCATAACTAAATTAGCTATAACCGGTGACAAAGGCGACCCCATTGGACATCCGTATTTTTGTTCATAAAATTTATTATCAAATGAAAAAATTGTGTTATTAAAAACCAAATTAATTGCTTTAATAAATTCATTCATTGTCAATTTTGTATGCAAATTAATTTCATTCCACTTTTCCTGTATAATATCATTTAACAACTCTAAAGGTACATTTGTAAACAAAGATACTACATCCAATGAAATCATCTTGTAGTTTTTCGGAATAACAATATCTTTCATTTCATTGTAAAAACACCAACTATCCTTAATGTAAGAACTAGTTCTTCCAACTATCTTAACCAATATATTAGACAAAAATCTAGCAATATTATAAGTTGGGAAACCTATGGAAGATATTATTATTCTAAATGTCAGATTTTCTTTATGAATCTTGGGAAGCCCATAACATTTTGCCACAGTTCCATTTTCACATTTTAAATACTTATATGTAGTATCATTTATATATTCATTTCTTTTCCAATTATTTAATAACTCTTTCAAATTATTTTGTAGCTTAATGATTAGGATTAGGACAAGTCTTCAATTAGGTAAGGGTGTTGGGGACAGTCAGACTGCACTTTACTAACAAAGAATTTTTTCAGCTAATATTTTATTTTCAGATTAGTCTACGGGGGTGAATATAAACAAGGACAGTCTGACTGTCATTATCATTTTAATTTAATTTTTAATTTAATTTTTATTTTTAATTTTTATTTTTTATTTTTATTATTTATTATTTGTATTTCTTATTTTTTATTTTTTATTGTTATTTTTATTTTTTATTTTTTAGTTTTTATTTTTATTTTATTTTTATTTTTATTTTTATTTTATTTTATTTTTGGTTGAAATTGATTGGACTGTAAGACCAATAAAAAAATATTTATTAATTTCTATATTTTTTTATTTAATTTGTTTCAAAACCTTTTTTTGTTATCAATTTCTATAATATTAGTAAGTAAGAAAAACATCTAGAATTTTTATCAGTTGTTTTTACATAAATCTGATAATTTTTTCGAAACAGCTATGTATTCAATTACATATATTGTAGATATACAGTTATATATATTACAAATACAGTTAAATATATATATATATATATATATATTACATATACAGTTAAGATTATAATATATTTATGATATGTATTTTTTAAAATTTTAAACTATAATTTGCAGAATAAAATAAATTATTGTAATTACCCTATAATACACATAAGTAATTCAGATAGTGTATTTTTAAGAATTTCTTCAATAGATAATTTCATCATAAGTTAGGTTATGTCCACAATCATTGTAAATTGTAAATAAACAAACAGAATTATTTCGTTATTAGTTTATACAGAAAATGGCTCAATGCTTTAGACCAATCTTTGTGTGAAATCGGAATTACACACATTATTTAAAATGTTAATAAGAACAATATAGAGTAGATGAAAATAAATATAAATGAAAAGTATGTTGTTTGAATGTGAATGAAACTGGGAATAATATATGTGATTTATGAATTATATTTAATACGTAGTATCGGAGACATGGGTTGATCAACTACGTTAATATTTAACTTTACGTCACTTAGAAAATACGTTAAAGCTCGCCAATATTTCGTATAAATTAAATTTTATTTTTTACGATAATACATATTATAGAAAATAAAAAATTCAAATCGCTTTAAATTCTATCATATTGCAAAACGTTGTAGAATGTATATCTTATTTATTTATAAATTTTGTATATCTTGTAGTTATAATTTAGAAAACGTATAACTGTTTAACTTTTTAATTTTTTATTTATATTATTATTTATATTTTTAATATTCGAAACATTAATGGATTTTCTCTTTTTGTTCCTTCGCGTTATTTACTACAAGATTATATAAGCATTAAATATTAAAAATACATTTTTTAATCTAATTATGGAATATCCATTTGAGCACAAAATCATAAGATTCAATTGGAAATTTCCACAATGAAAGAAAGGAAACTTTTGATTTTTTGCAGAATGAAAAATTCTTCTGCATTATGAAGCTGGCATTGGAGTTGGGGCCTGAATTGCTTTCTGATGCTCGTGCGTATATTAGATATGTTTTGGCTTAACCTCTATATGATTCAAACGAAAACAGCAATGTCGAATTGGACATAATCGTACAGCTATATGTATATATATATTGTCTACGTCGCAGTTCATGGCGTAGGCAAATGCGCACACTAATTTATGCTGACGTAGCTGTGAGTCGCGTTATTATATTGTACATGTTATATATACATATTTTAAATACGGTTTCTACTGAGTAATATTGTATTGGCGAGTACGGGCGGTTGATTACAATATTCCGTTGCCTTAAGACGATTTCTATACGCAGTTGTGTGTTCGGATGATAGAATGTGATGTCCAGGTGTCTCGGCACGATTTCTACGAGGAATTTCGTGTATAGTTGATGGGAAACAAAATCCAGGTATGTCAGTACGATTCTATGAAGAGATTCATATTCTATCATTCGAACACGCACACTCCCAGTAAGACTCGTCCCACGATACCTGGACATTGTATTCTACTTCCCAATATAAAACTCTATATAGCAGGCGACCCGAGAAATTTCCTATAGTCCGAACATGATACTCTCCGAAAACGTCGTCAAGTGAGACTTGGACATCTTGTTCTACCGCTTGAACTCGCAAGTACAATTTTCTTCATCCAAGCCATATTTATAAGAGTACTTTTTACTTAGATATTATTGAGTTGTTTATGAAATCGGTTAAATTATTATCTCGGGCGAAGCCGAGACGGGGGATGCTAGTATATATATATATATATATATATATATATATATATATATATATATATTGTAATGCCGCAGAAATATATAATTTAAATTTGATTTAAGTAAATTTCTTTAATTTTAAGTTTCGCGCACAAAAACAAATTTATTATACTTCATGTCACTTACCTACTTGAAATCATTGTGGGAGCTTCGTCGAACTGCAGAAGAGAAAGGGAAGACATAAAAAATTCGGCGGTCGATTCGCTTTCGTCATCTCTTTATTCAAAATAAAATAAGAATATCACTATAAAAAATGATTTAATTTGTTCCCGATTTGCGACCCGATCACTGTCGCACTCGCTCCGGAAAAAAACACGAAACCAAATGCATACTACGACTCGCGACGCGCACCTACCTCTTTTATCTCCAAAGGGTGGTCATGGCGCCGGGTCCGTTAATGGAAGGCTTCTCCTTTCGCTTTCTTTCTCCCTTTCTCGCCTCTTCTGCCCCTCTATCTTTCTGCTTTTCTTCCTTTCTCTCGCTTCTGTTCTGACCTTCTTCCCTTTCTTTCTTTCACTTCTTCCCTCTTACCTTCTTTTTCCGCTGCGTTTGGCGCCTCTTCATTCGTTCGCTCATTCTCTTTTCTTTCCTCATTTTTTTACTTTTTCTCCTTCGCTGCCTCTTCCGCCGCACTCTTTCACTTATCCTCTCTCGTTTCCGTTTCCTCGGTTCTTTTACTTCTTTCATGCTTCCTCTTTCTGTCTCTGGTCTCTTCACACCCTCTATTACTGCTTTACACCTCTCTTCCTTCTTCTTTCACTGTACTCTCCCATCTTTTCGTACCTTCTTTCTTTCTCTCTCTCCGTTATTGGATTTACTCTTCAGCAATCGAGGCGAGACGTGTTCGGCGCATGTCTCCCGAAATTTAGAAAAAAGGGGGATACACACGGCGGCGGACAATGATGATCGAGCGACGTGGAGTGCGCTCCTCAGTAGTGTCAAATAAAAGTTTGTTTTATCCAACAAAAAATAATTCTCTACTATTTATATAATAAAAAATATATGCAGGCCGTATTTTATTCTAATAAATTTAACCTTATGAAATTTAATATAATTATCATCGAATCTACTTCAAAGACTTAATGATCCAATTTGTCAAGAAGTTTATTTTACAATACAGTCGTTTCAAATTTGAAATCTTGTCGTAACTCTGTATATATCAAATATTTTTTTCCACTAAAATTGGTACGTTGTTCTTTTAAAATAGATTCCTTGTTCATAACAAAAAAAATACTACAAATTGAAATTGTATTTCTTAATCGTTTTCTAATATTATTTTTTGTTTATATCCTCGTGCGCGTCGCGTGTCTCCCGAAATTTAGAAAAAAGGGGG
Organism: Sycobia sp. Sy_11; assembly: GCA_018907035.1. Lineage (NCBI taxonomy): Eukaryota > Metazoa > Arthropoda > Insecta > Hymenoptera > Epichrysomallidae > Sycobia > Sycobia sp. Sy_11. Next base: position 168,373 of record JACCIC010000029.1, read on the forward strand.
ATACACATGGCGGCTGACGACGGCGTTCGGGCGACCTTGAGTGCGCCTTCAGCGGCCCCAAATACAATTTTGTTTTATGCAACAAAAACTGTTCTCTACTATTTATATAATAAAAAATATATGCATGCCGTATTTTATTCTAATAAATTTAACCTTGTGAAACTTAATGTAATTAAGAGCGACTCTACTTCGACGGATTCAATTTGTCAAAAAGTTTATTGTACAATACAGTCGTTTCTAATTTCAAATCTCATCGTAACCCTGTATATATTGTCGCGTCCTGCAACGTTATGAACGATATATATATATATATATATATATATATATATATATATATATACACGAATGTTGAACCAATTTTTATCGATTGGTAAAAGCGCCTTTTTTTATTACCGAGAGAAACCGAACACTCTGTTGTTGGAAACTGAGCGTCGACGCTGACCTCGGAGGAAAGTTCTCGAATCAACGCCAAATATTATCTGTCGAAATGTCTCATTACGATCGACGTTAATATTAGATTTGTAATTTGAAAAATTGAAAAAGAACGTAGAGACTAAATCATAAATTGAAGGATGGTATGCCATCGATACATATGCGTGTACACGTACGTTTGTTTTGATACTAGTCTCGGTGCTACGTATGATTAATAAAAAGAATAATAAGTAAATAATAATTAATAAATTAATAATAAATAAGAATAATAAATTAATAATTAATTAATAAAGTAGAATAATGGATTAACAAACTTTTAACGTATACTAGAGTATGATATAAAGATCAGTTTAATAATTGTAAATGTAGAACAAAACCAAACCATTTAGATTAATAATATTAGTCCAGTTACAATATTGGTTATGTTAATAGAATGTTAATAACGATATACTTTATAAAATATATAAAATAAATTGAATAATAGACTAAGAGATTTCTAACTTATAGTATAAAGATTAGTTTAGTTAATAATAAAAGATTACGTAAATAATTATAACGTAGGACAAAACCGAAACATTAAGATTAATAATATTAGTTCAGAATGTTAGTAATTATATAGTTTATAGGATACATAAAATAAATTGAATAATAGACTAAGAGATTTCTAACTTATGGTATAAAGATTAGTTTAGTTAATAGAATAAGAGATTATGTAAAATTATTAATTATAAACGTAACAAACGGTTAAGGTATTAATTAAAGATCGCGTATTTCATAATGTTGTTATAAGTTTGTTGTTCATGATCATAGCAGATGCGTTATATCTAAAAATTTAATATTGTAAGAAAGCGAACGAAGGAGTTTATATTGTAAACGAAATTTGAATCCTTCATTGGTTTTTCCTACAACCACTCAGATGAATTTCCTCGAAAATTTTGGACGGCCTTTTTTACTTTGTCCGGACCACATATAAATATGAGTCTAACGAAGCGAAAAATCACTGCCGATCGGGATTTCAACTAGGTCAGATCGATCCGGTAGTTTTAAAGCTTAGAATTTTTTCGACTTTTTCGGACTTAGAATTTTTTTGTGATCTTCGGACTTGGAATTTTTTCGATTTTTTCGGACTTAGGATTTTTCGGACCTAGATTTTTTTTGCGATTTTTAACCTTTGAAATTTTTCGTGTTTCTCGAACTTCATCTTGTACGTGTTAACTTTGTATACCCGACGTATATCTAGTTTCTTTTTATATATTATACGGTTGTATAAGAAGTATTTCGAAGAAGTAAATAAATAGTAACTAACCAACAATATTTATCGTTTATCCTTATTAACATTATTTATCCTGATTTTTCACTAAACCTAATCGCGATATATATATATATATATATATATATATATATATATATATATATATATCAGTTACCTTTAATTTTTCGAGTAGGCTAAACGGATGGGACTTTCGCAGTCTTGTACACGGAAGCCGCTCCATTAATTTTTCTGAGTTGGCTAAACGGGTGGGACTCTAGCAGTCCTGTACACGGAAGCCGCTCCTTTCGTTCTGGTAGACAAGACTGTATGAAAAGAATCTTTGTACGACAGCATATAGACGAAGTTAAATAACGAATTAGGTAGTACTTGCGATTTAAAGACCGCCCAATACTACCTAGGTTCTGTATCCAAAAACGCGTACACCTCATCTCACCGGCGACACATCCCTGGCTAGTAGTCGAGAGGCTAGGCCAATGATAGAGGTAAATTACTGACCGATCTTTCGCGGAAGCAAATCGTCGCGCATAGAACCGGGTGAGCACTCGTCATTATATATGGGTACGTATATATAGTGCGGGACGTCACAATATCAAATTTTTTTTTTCAAATAAAATTGGTACGCTGATCTTTTAAAATAGACTTAAATTAAATTTAAAAGAATTTTAAATATAATAAAAAAATAATATATGTAATTTTTGTGAAAATATGTTTTTATTAATATAATCTTTTCATTATATACAATTTATTATTAAATCGTCTTGATATTTTTTTATTTTATTTCATATGCCATTCCTTCCCACTCAGATAATTTTTCATCCAGGTACTTAATATCATTATATTTCTGACCACACACATCGATTTTCTACAAATCTATGATTTACACAGTGCATAATTTTATTTTCACTCGGTATAAATTTTAAGGACGGATAAAGATGATGCTCCATATTGCCCGTTACTCTGCATTCATATAAATATTATTTTAAATATATAATTAAAGTTAATTTATTAATTAATTTAGGAAAATATCGTTTCAGCTTAAAATAAAACTTAATTAAAAAATTTAAATTATATAAAAGCAAATTCTTTTCTTTTTGTTCGGTCTAAGAATCAATTAATTATTAACAATATTAACAATTGTTAATTGTAATATAAAATTTAAAATAGAAAGCTAAGATGCATTTTTAACATTGCATTGAGGTAAAAAAATTCACTGCTTATTAACTTTAGTATAACAAAATTTTTTTTTAATTGAAGTATAACGGAATAGCTTTCTTTTAAGCATAATTAGAAGTAATGTAATGGTTTAATATTGATGCAATAATTATTTGAAAATCTCGAAATCCAATATCAATATATATATATATATATATATATATATATATATATATATATATATATATAGCACAGTCCGAAGGCTGCAGTGTCCATACTTGCCATCAGAGCGCGACCGCGCTCCTTGATATTCTGTTGTCCCGCCCCTTCAGCGAGATATCGCTTTTACGATTGGGCGTTGACGAAGAGAGAGAATAGTGTCTGATAATGAATTAAAAAGGCTGATTTTATTTGGCTCTAAGAAAGAAGAATATTATTTTTTCTATTTTTTAAAAGCACTGTCCAGCAATTGAATCATCTGATTCGAAAATTCACTTTTTATATCTGGTTTCGCCTTCCTCTTCTGGGCCTGCCTTTGACAGAGGGACATTTTACTTGGAGGAACACTTGTTGTGCTACAGTCATATAAGATCAATTTAAGTTTTTCTCTTTCTTTTTGTTTCGCCTTGTGAGCGATATTCTTCTATTATTTATTGAATTTTTATTATATCTCAGTAAAGAACTTTTATTTTGTCATCAACTTTTTTTTACAAGTTTATCGGGACTCATAAAGCTGAAAACGGCGTTAATTGCATCTATTGAACGTAATGTGCAATTATATTGTGCAATTTTAGAAACTATTGGTTACCTATGATAGATCTGTGCATAAAGAAAGTGATTGAAAAAATGAATGAATCTAATCTTTCTCGAGGAGAAAATCAGAAATGCTTCACTTGTTTAGTTGCCCTTTCGTGTATAAAATCAGGGCATGAATTTCCACTTCAGCATGGAGGAAGTCTAAACTCTGAGGAGACAGAAGCTAAAGTTGAATGGCGGGATGTTTAATCGGCATTTAAATATCGAATATCGTCTGGTGCAACAGTACATTTAAAAATAAAGTCAATCCGTGCTTACAAGAGTAAAATTCAATAAAAGTGAATTCTGATTTTAAATTCCAATTTCCTGAGCAGAAAAATGACGAGGGATTGACTGATATTAAATATTCTATAACTCAGAGTGCTACGATTTACTTGCCAATGGATTTACAGAAATTGTATGGGGAACATATGAAAGAGTCTCTTCTTGCGCATCTGGAAGGGTTTCAGAAAAAAGACTCTAGTTGAACTTTGAAGAGTATTATTAGTATGTGCGTAAACATAAAAAGAATGTTTCACACAAGGGCAAATTTGACATTCCTCTTCCAAAAGTCATAATATCAAAAAAGCATGTGTGACTGTTAGGAATAGTGATAATCAATGCTTCAAATACGCCATATTTTTAATATTACATTCTGATGTAATGATTCCTCAAAGGGCTTGAAATTATCATCAGTATATGAATGAATTGAACTTTGGTGCTATTCAGTTTCCAGTGAAACTGAAAGATGTATCAAAATTTGAAAAACTAAAATATGTTTCCGTACATGAAAATATGCTTCGAGAAGTTTGGATGGAAATATTAGGTATCACCTTGTCACATCACACCCGATAAGAAAGTGAAACATGTTAATCTCCTTATTGATGAATATGAAGAAAATAATATTCATGCTCATAATGCTAGCTTATAATATTAGCTTGCCAGAAAAGAATTTGCCATGTATTATTTTCAAAACTATTTGATTTTATTACTAAATATTTTTATCGATCTTTATAATATCATATATTAGCTAAAATAATGACAGTCAGATTGTCCTTGAGTATGATCACTCCCGTAGAATCTGAAATAAAACTTATTACTACAATAAATTATTTCAGAAAATTAAAAATAAAAATAAAATGAAATTAATGATAAAATAACAGTAAAAATAAAAATACAATAATAAGTAGAATAAAAATAAAAAATAATAAAAGTACTTATTCTATATTAGTTAATGACAACCTGACTGCCCTCACTACTTTAAATTTAGGATCACCTTCATGTCCGACGTTTCGAACCGCTATGGTTCATCCTCAGAAACTAAACTAAAATAAAAAACCCAGCATGCTACTTTATATACCCCATCCCCACTCTAAATTGATTAGTATAATATTTATAGGACTCCCCCATTTTTTTCTTCAAGTTAAATGCGACATGCAAATTCTATATTAATAAGGAATGATAAGTGTTATCCAATTTACTTGACTCTAACATTAAATTTACATTATCGGGATTTTTCAAAATATGAATATTTTCAAGAATTTCTCTCTTATATTTATTCTTAGTACCATGTTCCAAAATATTTACATTTTGAAAGTCGAAAGAATGTAACCAGTTTAAACTACGTTCTTTTAGTCCGGATGTACCATTCACGCTTCGTAAGCTATACCGATGTTCATGTATTCTTTGTTTTAGATACCTCCCCGTTTGTCCAATATAATATTTGTCACTATCCTTACAATTTGTTTTATATAAGACTCCTGTTTTCAAACATTTATCATCATTATCTTCACAATATTTAAATAGCTTTCTAATATTATTATTGTTTTTAAAGTAAACTTGAATCTTATGTTTTTTAAATGCGCGTCTAATTCTTTCGGATAATCCTCTTACATATGGTAATACCACAATTTTATTATTATTATCCCTCTTTTCCATATTATGTTCTCTAGTGCTATTATAAATTTGATCCACTCCCTCTGCAATAATTTTATCCACAATTTTTATTTTATTATTAATTTTATTTTATTTTTATTTTTAATTTTCTGATATAATTTATTGTAGTAGTAAGTTTTATTTCAGTTTCTGCGGGGGTGATCATAAACAAGGACAGTCTGACTGTCATTATTTTAGCTAATATATGATATTATAAAGACTGTAAGACCGATAAAAATATTTATTAATTTAATTCGGAACAGTTGACATAAGTACAATTTTTAATTTTAATTTATTTATAAACACTATTGTTACCTATAATTGTAGCTGCCTTAAATCTGTCTTGGACTTCTAGAAACTGGTTATCTGTGGGTGAACTTAATCACGATTCTTCATTTACATATTTGAAATTTTTATTAAAAAAAGACATTAATCTGTTTTAGGCGCATCGAGTACAAATGAAAAACTTTTACATTGCGTGCGCACGCACGCACACATGATCGTATGCGTGTGAAAAAGCGATATCTTAGCGTCCGTTTCAAAAATGTGTTTTTTGCAGATCATTATTTTGCTTTAATTTTAGTTCATACCGCTAATTATTGACCGTATTTCATTTATAATATGAAAATATACGATATATATATATATATACATTTTAAATACAGCTTCTACGGGGAAGTATTGTAGTTTTGTGTACGGGTGGAAGAAATCAATATTACGATTCCTCAGGACGACTTCTACGGAGAGTTGCATATTTGGACTATTAAAAACGATCTACAGGTATGACGGGACGACTTCTACGTGGTGTTTCGTCTTCGATTATCTCATTATACCCAACATCCCGTAGAAGTCGTTCCAGGATACCTGGAAATCCTATTCTACCTTCCCAACACACGTAGTCTTCCCGAGACATATTCCAACGAACCAAATATGTAACTCACTAGAAAACATCTCGAGACACTCGCATATCTTTTTCTACTAGTCGGAGAGCTAGCCACGAAATTGGTAATAATATGATACAAACCTGGTGTTTTCGTGAAAGATTCATTGTCAGTATGCAATTTGATTGCCCGATGGTCAGAACTTAGATCGTGCAGGGGCGCGTGGGTGGATCATAAAGGTTATAAAAAATTACTTCCAAAGTCACGATAAGATACAAGTCTGGAGTTGTGTATACGAATAGATATCGACTATATAAATAGCGGAAAATGAAGATCAGAACTCTAGACCGTGCAGAAAAAGTTGTCAAAAGTCGATGAAGTTGTAAATAATTACTTCCAAAGTCGCGATAAGATACAATTCTAACAATCTTATTTTCACATTATATTTCAAGTAGGTAAGCTGAATATCTATTGTCAGAAATCTCAAGTGTGCAGAAATATATTAAAAATAGCAATAAAGTTCCGTGTTCGCGATACGAATGTAGTCTACGTATTCCACATTTTCTTCAAAAATATCTAATTTTTATGCTTTTTTTCTTATTTCATCTCTTTATTACCACTAAATAAATTATCTAAAAATGTTAGACACCGACAGGTATTGCCAGTTACCATTATATGAAGAATAAAAATTTATTTACATTTAGTCTTGTATGTACATGAAAAAATGTCTATAATCTTAATGCAGAATATAGCGCTGGTGCAAAATGGAGAGTTACAACTAGGAGGCTTAATTTCGAAAACTAAAGTTCTCATTCACATGAGCTTGAAAATCAAGGACGATGTCAATTTAACGACACTATAAAGTTTGTCTTACAAAATCAAATTATTTTAGTATTGGTCAGACACTGAAGATGTCCTTCAAATGACCTTGAAAATGATAATCAATAACAAATCCAAGGTCACCATTTAAGTCAACCTTCAAACCTGAACAACTTTTTATTTAACATTTTTTTCTAAAGTGCTTACTTTATGTTATTAGTGGGCGGTCCAGAACATTTCGAACACCCTGTATATTGTATAAAGTGAAATATCACCTTTTTGAAGTCTGCGTTGCTTTGAAGCAGCTCTTTATACGGAAACAGCGATAGGTAAATTATCTATTGGAATATAGATTGATACATAGAGTATTATTTACATAGATATTATTGAACTGTTTAAGAAATCGGTTTTTTTTTCGAGAATCATTATTATCTCGGGTGAAGCTGCGAGAGGGTATGCTAGTAGTTTGTAAAAACAATTTTGTTCACTGTGAATATTACATATATGTATTAAATTTTATAGGTACCCATTGAATGGGAATCTGTTGATGTAACACCAGTAAGAGGATCAGATGGAAAGTTTGGTATTCCTCAGGCTGCCATTGATTCCATTAATAAAAATAAAATCGGTTTAAAAGGCCCACTTATGACACCAATTGGAAAAGGACACAGGTCTCTAAATCTTGCATTAAGGAAGTAAATTTATTTTATAAACTATTATTTTAAAATTAAATTATGAAACAGAGGGAGTGAGAGATAGAGATAGAGAGAGAGAGGGAGAGAGAGAGAGAGAGAGAGAGAGAGAGAGAGAGAGAGAGAGAGAGAGAGAGAGAGAAGGGGGGAGAAGCAGGCAGGTGGAGAAAAGAGAGAATTCTATAAATACTTCTTAATTATTTTAAGGGAATTTAATCTTTATGCTAATGTTCGACCATGCCGGTCTTTAGAAGGATATAAAACTCTTTATGATAACGTTGATGTAGTTACAATCAGAGAAAATACTGAAGGAGAATATTCTGGTATTGAACATGAAATTGTGGAAGGAGTTGTACAGTCAATTAAACTCATTACTGAAGAAGCATCTAGTAGAGTAGCGGAATTTGCTTTCCAATATGCCCAAGATAATAACAGAAAGAAAGTTTGTATTTTTATTTAATGTTCTAAATATTGATATTCTCTTAATTTATACAAATTTATTTTAGGTAACAGCTGTACATAAAGCTAATATAATGAGAATGTCGGATGGTTTATTCCTAAGATGTTGTCGAGAAGCTGCGCAAAAGTTTCCCAATGTAAAATTTGAAGAAAGATATTTGGATACAGTATGTCTGAATATGGTTCAGGATCCAAGTCAATACGATGTTCTCGTTATGCCAAACTTGTATGGTGATATTCTGTCGGATATGTGTGCTGGTCTAGTGGGAGGCCTAGGACTTACTCCAAGTGGAAATATTGGCTTAAATGGCGCTCTATTTGAATCTGTAAGTTTTTTTAAAACAACCTTAATGAACAATATGTTGAGAAATTAAGCAAAATTACTTATAAGATAGAAACTATAATACATTCTATTTTTTAATTATTCATAGAAATATTTTAAAAATATTTGAAAATCTATTTTCTTATAAGTAATCTTTTAATTGAATAATACCGTCTGAATGGCATCGTTCACGTGCCTTCTGTGGAGTTCCTAAAGATTTCAACTTCGGGGCAATTAAGGGTGCTTCGCATTGGAAGAATTTCCGCTCAATTTGTGACTGGAAAAAACTCCCTTAGTATGTATAGAAAAGAACTCCTAGTTCAACACTAGTATATAAATGACCACACTCTATTTTAGCTATAATAACCGAATTCTTAATTATATATAGGACTAATCGATTTATAATTTTTATTATATTGTTATTTTTATTTTATAAGAAACGAAATGATTATTATTTAATTTATTATTTGTTATGGAAAAATTATTTAACTTATCGTAGTTATAAGAAGCGATAAATTTAGATACGTTAGAATAACAATAGATCTAAATTCGCCGTAGGAGTTTTTACTGTTATTTACTTTCCTCTCTTACTCCTTTATTCTCTTCCATACTCTTAACAATTCGCCTTGTCTAGATAATTTTGATGTATCGAGCCTTGCTGCTCTTCAAGATAAGATTACCGACCATTTCAGGGTGAATTACTAAATGAAAATTGCTATGAGGTTTTACGGTACATGATCCATTTACAGTCAAATTTAACAGACATACAGCGACTCCATTACTTAACACATATGTCCACAACGAAGTCGATGTTACTCTTTCAATTCTTTGAATTAGGGCTACTTGAAATCATTCGAAATATAGTGACTGCAGAAGAGTTATGTCTATTCGCACTGTTTCTTGTATTAAACATTGGAACGTGAACTCGTGCACCCAAAAACAAACTACTGGCTTGAGCAATAAAAATATGTGGCGCCGGCCCCATTTATGAGGGACCTAGCTGGCTATTGTTACGTGATATGTAGCCTGGAGATCATAAGAACTAGATAATACCAAAGGAGATAGCATCTAAAATTTTTTTCAAAATTTGTGTTTCTCGTGGATTGAAAGTTTATTATAAAAAATCGTTAATTAAGTATAAATTTTTGTAGCATTTCTAATTGTGGTTAAACATTATGCACGAAATTCACGAAAATTAACTAGACATGATAAAAACATATTGTTTGAAACCAGTTGAAAATTTATACTATTGTAGTGAAATATTTTATAAATATACGAAGTGTTTTCAAATAATGTGAATCTGCAAATATCGAGGGTTACATCTGTTCCATTATCAATTTTTTTTAATTTTGTATAGGTACAGGTGTATCGAGCATATATTCACTCCTTTAGCTCTATAGCATTATTTGTTTGTTTATGTCAGGCATACGAAGTTATAAGTGTTTTATGTGCTTTGTGATTTTTTTTTCAAAAAAATTGGAGCAAAGAGTTTACATTAAATTTTACAAAAATGGAAGAATGGAATTCAGTGCTCTAAAGCTCTTGAAATATTAACAGTTGCATACGGTGATTCTACTTTGAGTAAAAGGAATGTGTATAAGTGATACAAGTTGTTCCAAGAAGATCGAGGGACACTCCGAGAGATATTCTAATTTTATATTAACCCATTAAGTTCTGAATGGATAAATTTTCACTAAAGTTTTCAACGCTTATATTTTATATGCAAATGAATTGTAACAAGTATATGAACATGTGTATTCGATGTAAAATTTGATACACTTTTAGAATCTTTTTTTAGATTTTTCAAAAAATTTAACTGTCTAATACTGTACATGATTTTTTCCAAAGAAACGAAGTTTTAAAAAAAATTTTTTCAATTTCGCTTTTTTAAATGGAATGCATTTAAGATGTAATGATGGGTATAGTGCAGAAAACGTGGCCTGCATACTTAAATTTGAAAATCCAATGATTTAGGTTTTGGAAAAAAATTTGAAAACACACAAAATGGCAGGTGAAATGTAGAAAAATCGTAAAAATCTTCTAGAATTATTTACTCAAAAATGATCGACTTTAGAAAAAAATATTACTGAAGAAAATATCTTAAAAATAATTAAAGAACATGCAGGAAGTTTTTTCAGGACATTTTGGCAAATTTCAGAATTATGAAAAATTTTTATATTTTGAAAAATTTCAAAACGCTTCTAATGTTTCAAAAAAATCCAGCATGTTCTTTAATCAATCAGGCAGTGTTCTGCTGGTGTATGCTATTGGTTGTTTTTCACCTTGTATCACTTGGATTAGCACTGCTCCTATGGCATAAGGACCCAAAACTCCTAAGACTTATAGATAACTGCTGGCGTCTGTTTGAAGGGTGTATGGGTTATTCGGCACCGACTTGTGTAAGCAAGATTTTCAGTTTGTGTTGCGTTGAAAATATCGCCAACATGGAGAGATTTTCTTATTTCGTATAGATGGAGGATGAACAAATAAAACACAATAATTGAGCCAATGAATTAAATTTTTTATTGGCTCTTATTGGGGAAAAGCCTTAAAGGCATAAAAAACCCACGTAATATTAACACTGAATTGGTTTATTGTATTGTGTTATGCTTTGAATGCGTACCGAAGTACGCCGTGCTGTTGCACTAGACACCGGGCCCGGTGAGTCAGAGTTCTGTCTGCCTCATCAAGAACTTGGTTCTTGAATTTGTTTTGTATATTGAATAATTGTATATTGCATAATTATTTATTGTCTTATATATATGAAATGAGAGAAATGAATGTGATAGCTTAGATTTTAACCGGTATTACAATTGATCTAATAGTAAAAGAAAATAGAAGAAAAAGAAACGATGCACGCGGAGACGTTCGAACTCGACCGAGGACCGCGCAGAACTGAAAAAGCCTTGCAATCTTAATGAGCATAAGATTCGGCTCTCCTTTGTCCACCGTTCGAGCGCTTCATATCGCATTTCTATAAACAGTTCATACAATCTTATATATTAAATATATAATATCCGTTCACAGAACATACTTCCCCCGTTGAGAGTATAACGATCAACTAATTATTAATAAAAATTTTCTTAGATATAACAAAATACATGAATATTAACTAATATGTTACTATTAATAGTAAATAACATAGATAAGGTCCTTATAATTACAAAGAATATATTTTAATTAACAAATAGTTAAAGTTTGACATTAACATAAATAATTAATTTTTTTGTTTGTTTTTTGTTGTTTTTTTTTTTTTTTTTTTTGTTTGTTTGTGTTTTTTTACGTATAATTAAGACATCAGAATTCTATTCTGTATTTGTACCCAATAATGGGCACAATAATTTTGCATTTCTTCTAAAAATTCCTTGTGCTGTCTTGACTGTCGCTACGCGGACAATTCCGTCTTTTCTAGGATGTACCTCCATGATTCGTCCCAGCTACCATTGAGCGCAAGGCTGATTTTTAACGATTAAAATAACTGTGGTATTTAATTTAAACGATTAAAATAACTATGGTATTTAACTATGGTATAAAGTTCTGCACCATCTTTTAACCATTTTGGACGTTTTTGCAATTCAGTTAAATATTCAAGCTGCCAGCGCTTCCAAAAATCTTGTCTTGCTTTCGTAATTATTTGCCATGATGTAAGTCGGTTTTTTGAAACATATGAGTAATTATTTTCGAACAACATATTAAGTGGTCGTCCTACTAAAAAATATGCGGGAGTCAGAGCTATAGGATTATTTGGATCATTTGACAAAGGGCATAAAGGTCACCTATGACACGTCGGAAATGGTGTTTAAATGATTTCACGGCCGCCTCCCAAATTCTATCAAAATGAGGTGACAGAGGTGGATTGAGATGCCATGAAATATCATTACTTATTGTAAATTCGTTTAATTGTGATTTATATTCGTGTGATTGAAATAAAACGTATAATTCCCGTAATTGGTTTTTTGCACCAACGAAATTAGTTCCGTTGTCGGAATATATATTCAACGGGAAGGTTCGGCGCCCTATAAAGCGCTTGAGTGCGGCTAAGAACGCTTCTGTTGTGAGATCGCTTACGATTTCAATATGTACCGCCTTGATAGCCATACAAATGAATACACACCCGTAAACTTTTAAACGTCCTCGATTACGATGTTTTCTTTCCTTGATAAATAAAGGGCCGAAAAAATCAACACCTGTATTTATAAAAGGTATGGTACCTTCTACTCTCGACTTTGTTAAATTTGCCATTTTGTAAGTAATAGGAACTGCTTTATATCTAATGCAACGTACACAGCGTCGCACAATTTTACGTACTCGATTCTTACCGTCTAATAACCAATATCGATGACGTATTGTATACAACGGGGACTGAATACCGGAATGATAATTCTTTTCATGTGCCTCGCGAATAATCAGATCAGTGACATAATGATAATATGGCAATAATATAGAATGCCGTGGATTTAATGATAAATTCGCGTTTTATAATCTACCGTCAACACGTAAAATTCCGTGCTCGTCGAATATAGGGCTTAGAGAAGCGAGTTTAGTACTTTTCGCATCTTTTCCTTTTTCTAAATTATTTATTTCAGATGAAAAATGAGTTACTTGAATAAGTTTGAGAACTCGACGTTCTGACTCGTGTATTTCTTGTATCGAAAGGTTACCTTTATAAGAATTCCTACGTAAGAACCTCAAGCAATACGCAACAACTCTTATTAATCTCGCATATGATGAGAAGCGCTTAAATATATCATCACAATTAATTTTCGAAAATAAACAAATATTTTTCTTTAAACTTGGCAATTCCTTTACGGCAACGTCTAATTCGTTTGGCCAAAGCGATTCTACGTTTTTTAACCATGAGGGGCCCGAAAACCACGAACTATTTTGCAAATAATCTCGCGGAAGTTGTCCGCGCGATAACGCATTTGCTGGACTATTTTCCGAGCGGACGTGTCGCCAATCAATATTTTTGCATAAATCTTGAATCTCTGATACTCGATTGCTTTCAAAAGTTTTTAGCATATTAGGTGACTTTTTTATCCAACCTAAGACGATTATAGAATCACACCAAAATGTAATTTTATCGAATTTGAATTTGAATGTCGTTTGAGCTTCACGGAATAAACGAGCAAGCTTTAATGCTCCACACAATTCAAGCCGGAGAATTGTGATATCATTGTTTGTTTTAGTATTGTGTACTTCCTTTAATAGTGCACCGCGTGCTTTTTAGCACATATTAAGCGTACAATTATACGCTCCTTTTCGTCGATAGATCGAACATACAAACACGCGCCGTAACCGGTCTTACTGGCATCATAAAACCCATGAATTTCAATACGCCTTGGCTTATCAATTAACACATATCGCGTAATCGTTAGTTGGTCTAGAAGATTAAGCTGGTCTGCGAAGGAAACCCATTGCGAATACAAAGCGCTAGGAACTGATTCATTCCAGTCAATTTTACATTTCCAACATTCCTGCATAATAATTTTAACATAAAGTATCACAGGCCCAAGTAAACCTAAGGGAATTTCTGACAAAATATGACGCTTTGTTATAGTACTCGGAAACTCAATCGATTTAACACTATAAAGAAATTCGTCACGATGCGCGTTCCATGATATGCCGAAAGTTTTACGAACAGAATTTTAGCCCTTTAAAAATTCAATATCTATAAGACGTTCATGTAAATTTCCTAGCGCCCGAGGATGGTTTGATGCCCATTGTCTTATATTAAAACCACCGCGTTTTCAAATTTCGATCGATTCTTTTCGAATTTTAAGTAATTTTTCAAAAGAATCAGCACTTGTTAATAAATCATCGACGTATAGGTCGCGTTTTAGTATCTCGGCGCCTAAGGGAAAATGCAGTTTTTCATCATTCGCTAACTTCTGTATCGTTCGAATTGCCAAGAATGGAGCCGGCGATACGCCGAATGTAACCGTATTTAACTCAAACACACATATTTGATTATTGTAATACCAGAAAAGTCTCTGATATTTACGATCATCAGGGTGTAACAAAATCTGCCGATACATTTTTTCAATATCGGCTACGAGTACATATTTATGCGTGCGAAATGTAAGTATGTGTTCGAACAGTTTATCTTGGATGATCGGGCCAGTCATTAAAATTCCGTTCAAAGAAATTTCTTTATTTGATTTCGAAGAAGCGTCAAATACTACGCGTATTTTTGTCGTGGCGCTCAAACTTTTCATTACCGCGTGTTGTGGTAAATAATATCCGGCTTTCGTTTCATCTGTAACCAAGGACATATGATCTAAATCAATATACTCTTTTATCACGTGTTTATTTCTACTCTTTTATTTCTGTTAGCTTACAGTGTGTAGCAGCATTTTTATCATTTGTTATTATACCGCCTACAACTACCCAGCCCAATTGAGTTTTTTGCATAAAAAGATCGCAGTCATTACTGGACAGATTAATTTGACCGATGGATAACAACGAAAGAGTTGCGCCAGAACCTATGAACATGTCAACTTCCCGCGGTAACTGAAAAAATGGATCTGCTAAATTTATATTAGATGACAGTGAAATTAATGATCGCGGAAATACTTCGTTTGGCACGAGTTCGGCTATTTTTGGTATATCTAAGAATGACAATTTTTTACAAAAGTTACTGTGAAGTGTATAAAATGGGATTTCTATTACGCTCTTTGTGATTGTATTTAAACCATGAATTGCTTTTATCATAAGAGAACATGGGCGTAATGGTAAACCTAAACTCAAAGCAAAACTTTCTGTAATAAAATGCGCTGTAGCACACGTATCTAATAACGCTCGGCATTTTAAGAATCGCGCTTGGTTATCCTTTGCGCGTACTATAGCACTCATCATAAGTTAAGATGGTACGAATTGAGTACACTTCACAGCTAAGACCTCCAGCCATTGTTTATCTATCCTTGAAGTGGATGCCCCGTTAGATAAATTCGATACCTTTGTATTATTTGTGTTCAGTTGTACCGTAGTTGTTTCGTGTAAAAGAGAATTGTGAAACTTATTACAAACTTTACAACGAGATATAAAGTTACATGTTCTGTATGCTTTCTTAAACAATTTCGACACATATCATATTTTCGAACCATTTCCCGCCTTTGAGGTACGGACATTTGAATAAATTCGGGACAACTATAAAAACCATGTCTTTTCTTACATAACAGACATTGCCACGATATTGCCGTCGCTAGCGCGCGTCCGCCAAATTCGTTCTTTCTAATCTTTCGAAAACATTTCTGTTCCCCTTTAAAACATCTTTTATTATTATTTTCGATTTTTATTTCAGCCTTATCACGAGAATGCTCTTCTTGAAGTGTAAGAAGTCGGAACGCTGTTTCCGATACGAATTGATAAATTTCATCTAAACTTGGAGATTTATCCAACGTCAAATGCTCTTCCCATTTGAAACGTACTTTGGAGGCGCACGTTGAATTATACGAACAATTAAATGGTCGTCCGGATGAACGTCTAATGAGGCCAGCATGTTTAGATGTTGACGAATATCATCAATGATTTTTAATAAAGATCTCTGTGTCGGTTTCGTTTGCACTGGTGTTTCAATAATTGCATCAAGATGCTTGGCAATTAAGATTCTCTTTTTATCGTATGATTCTAGTCACAGTTCTACGCATTTTTATAATTTTCGCCAATTATGTTGTAAATTGAAATTTTGCTTAACGCGTCACCTTGCAAAGAATCCTTTAAATATATACATTTTTGTAAATCAGAAAGATCTTGACATTTATCGATCATCGCTATAAACGTATTTTTAAACGTCAGCCATTTTTCGAGATGACCATCAAATTTTGGAAGCTCTGCGACTGGCAATTTAAGACGACGCGGATTTTTATGTGTTTGTGTCGTTGTTATATTATCTGCGCTCGCACATGCTGTTGGCTCTATAGTTTCGATTCTCGTTGCAAAAAAATAATATTGATTTTGTATATCTTCGAATTCAGTAAGTCCTATATTGTTCGGATCAATAATGACTAATTCGCCGTTAAGTTCCTCATAAGCGTGAAAAAAGTCGATTACACGTTTCAAGCGCATCCTTATATTCGGTATATCAAATTCACGTTCCGCAGCAATTTTCTCTAACGTCGATAATTGTGTTTTAAGCGTCGCGCGCTTTTGCGCGATGAACTTTACACGACTCATTTCAATTATAATATTACAACCAAATAAATTATTATTTTATACTATTTAAATATACGTATAAACTATGCTGATAAATATCTTAAGAAATTCTCGATAAGTTTCAATAAGTAATTTGACACAAAAACGTGCGCGCGGGTTGCGGGAGATCGTATTACACTTTATCTTTTTTGTCTCTGACTGACCAGATGAATAATACGCCTATATTTTTAGTTATATTAGCGATAAATATTTTATAGATTTATACATTAAGATGTTAGGAAATCAAAGCATACAAAGAAATATAATTAATATGTGCGAACAACTAAACCAGTAATATAAATTATATTTATCAACTTATATCTATTTATTTAATAAAGAAATGAAACTAAATTTTAATGCATCATATAATGAATTTGGTTAGGTTGAAAAAGAAGGTTTTTTAAGGAAAAACTTTATTAATAATGTATACTAGTACGTATAAATTTATAATATATACTAAATTAATAAAATAAAATAACAGAATTTAATTTTAAAATAGTGCATTAAAATAGTAAATACGTATTATGAATTTTTTTGTTTAGCTTAGATATTCACATGCCAGTATATTTATATGTCAATAATACCTTGAAAACTATTGAAACAAATTTATTATAATAATAATAAAGGTAAATCTAAATTTAAACGATTTTGAAATTCTAAATACACTTGAAATATAAGTGTAAATTATTTACAAGTTAACACCGAAAAGCCTTTAATAATAAGAAAAACTAAATATATTTTCACACGTGATCTATTTTAATTTGAACGTATATACACTAATAGTTAATCATGAGCTTAGAAATAAATGAAATCTTTTTTATTTAAATCAACTTATCTGACGAATGTGTTTTATTTTAGGTATTTTGCATTTATACTATAATATATAAAATTATGTACTTAACATAACTTGGATGTTGTGTAGAGCGCTTGTGTTGGTTGAACTGGACGAATCGTTTCAGTACCTTGAGAAGACGCAGAAATTGATATCCTCGTTGTAAATGCTGATTGTGACGTGCGTGAATTCCTCACAGGAGGCACCAAAAATGTTGCATTGAAAATATCGCCAACATGGAGAGATTTTCTTATTTCGTATAGATGGAGGATGAACAAATAAAACACAATAATTGAGCCAATGAATTAAATTTTTTATTGGCTCTTATTGGGCAAAAGCCTTAAAGGCATAAAAAACCCACGTAATATTAACACTGAATTGGTTTATTGTATTGTGTTATGCTTTGAATGCGTACCGAAGTACGCCGTGCTGTTGCACTAGACACCGGGACCGGCGAGTCAGACTTCCGTCTGCCTCATCAAGAACTTGGTTCTTGAATTTGTTTTGTAAATTGAATAATTGTATATTGCACAATTATTTATTGTATTATATATATGAAATTAGAGAAATGAATGAAAAATGAAATGAATATGATAGCTTAGATTTTAACCGGTATTACAATTGATCTAATAGTGAAAGAAAATAGAAGAAAAAGAAGCGATGCACGCGGAGACGTTCGAACTCGACCGAGGATCGCGCAGAACTGAAAAAGCCTTGCAATCGTAATGAGCATAAGATTCGGCTCTCCTTTGTCAATCTTATATATTAAATATATAATCTCCGTTCACGGAACATACTTCCCCCGTTGAGAGTATAACGATCAACTAATTATTAATAAAAAATTTCTTAGATATAACAAAATACATGAATATTAACTAATATGCTACTATTAATAGTAAATAACATAGATAAGGTCCTAAAAATTACAAAGAATATATTTTAATTAACAAATAGTTAAAGTTTGACATTAACATAAATAATTAATTTTTTTGTTTGTTTTTTGTTGTTTTTTGTTTTTTTTGTTTGTTTTGTATTTTGTTTTTTTTTGTTTGTTTGTGTTCGAACTCGACCGAGGATCGCGCAGAACTGAAAAAGCCTTGCAATGGTAATGAGCATAAGATTCGGCCCTACTTTGTCCGCCGTTCAAGTGCCTCATATCGCATTTCTATAAACAGTTAATACAATCTTATATATTAAATATATAATCTCCGTTCACGGAACAGTTTGTCAAAACTGTCTTGCTGTTCCTATTGCCAAGTCCATTTCACATTCTTCCTCAGGAGTTTAGTAATGGGCAATTTGATGTCCGCTAAAGATTTAACGAACTAGGTATACCAGCCTATCATCTCTAAAAATGATCTGAATTGTTTTAAGCTCTTAAGGAACTGGGTACTCGCGTACCTGTCTAACCTTTTCCGGGTCAGTGCGTAGTCCATTCTTGTCGACTATCTACCTCAGATATCTAATGTCTAGGCAACAAAACTCCAATTTTTTCTGTTAATTTGTAAGCATGCTTGCTTGAGGCGTAGAAGCACCACTTTTAGCTGTCCAGTGTGCCTTTCGAACGTATTTGTGGCGATAACAATATCGTCCATATATATGAATACGGACGGTTGCCATTCTGGCCTGAAGATGTAGTCTATGCCTCGTTGGAAGCTGACGGGAGCGTTGGTATCCCCGTAGAGTATTCTCGTATAGTGAAATAATTCTTTGTGTGGCACGGTGAAAGCTGACATCTCTTTGCTGACTTCGTCTAGGGGATTTGATAGTACGCCCAGTGCAAGTCTATTTTTGATAAATATCGGGCATTCCGGAGATTGTCAAGCAATACATCCATATTTAGAAATGCATATGCTTCGTTTTTCGTTATTTGATTTACTGCTTTGTAATTTATGCAGAAGCGGATTATTCCGTTTTTTTCGGCACGATTATATGGCAGTTGTTCCATGAGCTCTCTGAACACTCTATTATATATTCTATTAGCAGCCTATTAATTTCCGCGTGTGCCTGTTTTAATAGTCGATCCGGGATCCGTTGTAATCCTTACTTTCTAGGTGGAGGTCCTTGTATATCAATATGATAAGGAGGTACATTGGCTAGCGGGAGCCTGTCATTATATCTTGGAAGTAGATCGTCCAGGATATCTTCTAGGTGTCTTCGTTTCTGGACAGCGTCGTCGACTCCATCAACTGCAGCGAAGACGGTGATTGTGTCGGAATGATTTTCTATTCCATTTGCGAAGTATCTCGCTATTTTTCTTGGTATGTGCTAGGTTGCGTTCTCAAAATTTATTATCACTTTCAGCTTTACTAAAATGCCCATTCCAAGGATAATATCGTACTTCAAGAAGTTTGAAACTTTGAAGCATATGGTCGTTTCCTTGTCATCGATGTTGACTGTTGATTCAATTTCTCCATCATTGGTGCATACCTGGCCATCGGGTAATTGCATATATGACACAGTCGGTATGATTACCGGTTGAATAATTTTTCCTGGTAGTGGACCAATGTAGGACTTTCGCACTCCCAGGTCTATTAATGCCAGGAGTATTTTCCCTGCTATTTTTAGGTTCAGGAAAAGTCGGTTCTCACCGTCCAGAATTATCGCAATGGAATGTGAACGAGTGACTTTCCTTGCTTATATGGCGACATTTGGAGTATGTGAGGTGTGGTCAACATACGCATACGTTCTACTGCTCTCATCTCCTCTATTCAGTCATGTCGCTGTGGAGTCGTATGAATTAAGGTACTGGAGTTGATTGTTCTCCTGTCCCCTTCTTAGTTTTTCGACACGTGTCTGTTGGAGTCACAGCGCATGCAGTTTGCGATTGCTACATCATTTTCTCCGCAATTGAAGCAGTGTAATCTGCGTTTGTTAAGGCATCGATTTATCTCGTATCCAGGTGTACTACATATCTAATATGGCCTGTTGTCTGGCCTACGGCTGTTTCTCCTAGACTCTCTATTTATTAACATATGAAGTATTTCTCGACGTTGTCATCACGGCTATTTGATCGGTCTCATCTATCTTCAGATTGTGGCCGTCTGTATTGGTATTGGTCTTCGGTATCTCGGTAAGATGCGTCTGTACGTTCAGAGTTTCCCTGCAACATGTACTATTGTATTTGGGTGACGAGCTTTACTTCGGCTTGATGGTGAGCGATAGTGATTGTTGATGGGTCGGGAAGGTGATAGCTGTCAGTATCTTGGTCAGGAGTTTCTACTGCGCTTGGTACGTTAAGTCTCGATTTCTTTTAACTAGTATCAAGGCTGCTGACTCGATTAAAGTGACCTGTTTCATTGTTTCTTTAAGCTTATCCTCGTGTAACAGCCACTCTTGATCGGTGGCCTCGAGTTACTTGGCCTGCCGGAGAGCATGCAACTGTACTAATCATATTTTGCTGCCGATCAAGCAGGTACCGGTGTTTTATAACGCTTGGTTAACTCCTTTTTCAGTTTTATCTGCTGGTCAAGGAATTGCAGCTCATCGATCGAATAAAAGTTGTCGTGGTTGATCTTGTCAACGAAGTCTGGATGTAAATTTCGATAAATTTTATCCAGATGTGCATCAAGTGGCATAGGTGGTGACGGTTTTTCAGTAGCAATCTTATATCTATTAGATACGATTGATTCGTTTGGTCCTTGGGCCCTATCTCTGATTTAATCCTCTAAGCGCAGCGAGTAGACTATTGGACGAAATTGGTTAAAATTTCTTAATGCCAATTTAATGTCCTCTACGGTTCGCGAATTATTATATATCGGTCTTGTCCATACGCGCGCTGCTCCATATAGGAGTCCGGAATTGAGTTTTAGGACGTCCGATATCGAGAAATCTAAGCTCTTGACAGTCTCTTCTTACCGTTCAAAAACTCATCAACCTGTTCTTGAGGTTCTCCGAAGAAACGTACTTTCTATTGACAATGTTTTTGATCTGCACGCGTTTCTTTGAGATAGGTATTATCAAAAGTGTTACTCCTTTTTTGTATCGTCGGTGATGTATGTGGGGTGTTGCTGTTGTTTGTATTCGTTGGTGTTGTCTATTGCGGTATGTTCTCGACACGTCGATTTACTAATCTTAAATATTGTGGCATTGTTACTACTGTGGTATTTGCGATATTCCATTCTCTCTGTATGTTATTGCTGTTGCCGATACCGGTACTATATGACGGTGGTATGTACCATGGCGTGGGATTGTCTTGGTGTGAGGAGACGTATGGAAACGGTGGCCATAGAGGTGGTAAGGTACTGTAACCTTCTTGCATATTTGTTAGATCTCTATTTCCTGTTATCTCTGGTTCAGGATTATGTGTATTGAATGCTTTCCTTATCGCTCCTATTGGTCTATTGTCGACTTTCGTTGTATTCAATACATTCGTAACGTCTGATATTTCATGTAGGTTACCCTTCGATATGTCGAGTTCGTCGGAATCGTTCCATTCCGCTGCGTTTTTTCCGAAAAGACGAGGTACTTCAAAACGAATTAACCTTTTGCAAAGGACGTCTGTTATTTCCTCTAGCTTTAAGTTTTCATTTTGCGCTTTCCGCAAAAGTTCCTCGCTATTTTTTGGGTAAAAATTTGATCAAAATGATCTAATTTTCCTGTTTTGTTAACGGATTTGGATCGATCACAAATAAAACAAACACAACAATTGAGCCAATGAATATGTAGTTTATTGACTGTCGGGAAAAGCCCTTTATAGGAATAAAAATCCCACGAAACATACGTATATTAACTTATAACTATATTAACGAGTGCTGCTGCACTCCTTTTTTTTCTCCGGGCCCGGTGAGTTAGATTGTTGGCTAACTCCCTATGATTATATTTCGAAAGTGTAAATAATTGTTTTATTGTACAATTTTCTAACCTTTATTGCCTTCGTTCCAATAGAACGAAATTAATACCACACTAAATGTTGAATATTCCATGTAATATAGACTTAATCAATGTCACGTATGTCGTTGAGTCTTATATTATTATAGTTGTGTAGTATAAGCTTCACACGTAGAAAAATCGACTTATGACCGCTCTACAAATTCATTCTCTCTAAAAGATGGACCTCTACCAACTGATTCATAATTTCAAACTTTTCCATCATTACAATAGTGCTCGCCGCTGTTCTCGTCTGAGCAGTTAGCATGATCTTATTTATAAACAAACAATCTTTAGAAATAAGAACTCAAATTTCCGTCCACGGAACACTATTCGTGTCGGTGAACATGTTGTTCAACCATTTTGGTGCATGTATCATTTTTAAGTAGGGGAGTTAAAATGAGATTGTATTATCCAAGTTCGCAACCAAAGCTGTTTTATGAAAATAAGTAAAAGTCAAGGAAACAAAAAGTTTTTATTTGGTGCCAAAACGAAATTATCAATATCATAAGAATAATGTTTTTTTTATTTACGTGAAAGGAAAAAGAAAGGAAAAAAATTTCTGAAAATCGAAATTTTTTAAATATGACCTATGAATTCGAAATTATTTAAATTATCTAAATTCGTATATATTCAATTATTTATTCAATGTTAACATTTTTCTTTGTTAATTATCTATTTAGTAAAATTGTTAGTTAAGATTCTTTTTTGTAAAATTAATTTTAATTTGATTTCATAATAATAATTAATTTAATTTGATTTCATTGTTTGCTTAGTTTAGTTGTTAATTTATTTATTGTGTATTAGTTAATTATTATTTATTGTTTGTGAATTATTTACTGCTTTTAGAAAGTCTTTTAATCTAATTTCCTTGGTCGATGGTATGGTAATCAGTGTTATATATTATTTATCCATAAATGTCGTATGTCGCGTCTCTTGTTGTTAGCTCATCTATTTATTTTCTATATGCTTAAGCTTTGTATTTGTGGTATATAATTCTCTTTATTTCTTGGTCGATATTTGATTAAAATGATGATTCTTTTCAGGTACTATAGGGTGTTAGTTAAAAGTTATTAACTACTCTATACTTTCTTTCATGATAGTGTTTTTATTAAGTATGTGAAAGCGAGTTTTATTAAATGTGGAACAGGAACAAGAGGTGTTTATTCAGACTGTTGTTTATTAAGTTAAAAGAAAATTATTATTCATTTTATGCAAATTTCACATTTTTAATTATTTTTTAATTTTATAAAAATTATTATTAACTTTATATAATTTATTAATAATTGTTATAAGGAAATGTCGATGTAGGTTGTGATATGTTATGATCTATTTGGTGTTTATTGGTTTCTATGTATCCAATTGATAAATAAAAAGAAATTTTAAATATTTTTAGCATCTTTTATAAACTATTCGTCCATGTGCGTCAATTCCCTCTAAATTACAACTCGTTTTACTTTTTTGCAGGCATAAATGCAGATGTACTGTGCTTATCTAAGTTGTTGTCTAACAATACTATTTATTTGTTTTATAAATCATATATATATATATATATATATATATATATATATATATATATATATATATATATATATTGAAAAAGGGCAAAGTATAAATTGTTGTGCGTCTTCAACAGGGGTACTAAATCCAATGGACTAGTAGTGACAATACTTCTTCTCAGCGCCAGCTCTATCATCGTATA
This sequence comes from Sycobia sp. Sy_11, assembly GCA_018907035.1. Classification (NCBI taxonomy): domain Eukaryota; kingdom Metazoa; phylum Arthropoda; class Insecta; order Hymenoptera; family Epichrysomallidae; genus Sycobia; species Sycobia sp. Sy_11. The sequence continues at coordinate 192,729 of JACCIC010000029.1, forward strand.
GTTTAACGTCGATGCTAAAAATTTTGCTGTGTATTATTTTATTGAAATTCTTTAGTTATTATTCAATTCTTCTAAATTTCAATTCCACTATTCTGTGAATAATTATCGACTAAAGGCATCTTACAGAAGTAAAAAATTCAAATCCCTTCTAGTGATTTTGCCTCTGCCAATTTTTAGTGTCCTGACATGTGTATTTGTTCTGTAGATTAGGGCGATATCAGGGTTGTCTCTCTCTAGCTAATACCAAAGATAATAGGGGAGATCGCCGATGCCCATGTTGGAAACTGCAGTAAAATTTTGGCCCACAGCGCCACGACAGTAAACGTAGATACTTCATTCGTGCGATATCCCAAATGTTGGTTTTCGAGTTCGTGTGATCGAATGGGAGACGACTGCCCATCAGGTGGGTGGTGAAACAATATATGTAGTAAAGGGGATTAACTGTTGTCGAAATTTATTAAGTGTGTATAGATTTTCTTGTGTGTGCGCATATATGTTTATATATATAGTCGGTCAAGTAAGATGATGGACTGACAGGTAATGAAAGATTTCGTTTTAATTCCTTCGCAAGCCGATAGCAGAAAGCTTTATCCTTCATGCATTGTCAACAAAGATTCATTTGTCGGTGATCTTTTGAAAGAGAATCACGTTAAACGCCATGAGTGCTAAGTATGCGTCGCGCTACGAGGTTGTGTTCCATTGTATCTACCCGAAATATCCCAAAATGTCCTAATCAGCGGCTGCTAAATTTATGAGTAAATCTAAAGCTTTTTACAGAAGTGGATACAGCGATATAAGTAGGCAAAAAATGCCAATAATTTACCAGAACGTGGCTCTATAAGAAAAGTGGACAAAAAAGATGAGGAAAGAACAGTGAATCCGTTTTCCCGAAATCCTGCTTTAGCATTGCGGCAAGGACAAGCAGAATTGATAGCAAAAGGTTGAGATATATCCTACGAAATAATCCGAATCTATCTTCGTACTCATGGTCTGAAATAGTGCACTCAATGAAGAAGCCTCTGTTGACTGAAAAACATGTGACAAAGCCACCCGCTTGGGCGCATGAAAATATTGATAGAGATTTTGAAAATGTCATTTTTACTGATGAATGTTCTATATGGACACGTTGTCTCCTTACTGGTCAACTTGCCAACTTGTAAACTTTTCAATAGGCTTGTTCAGCGGGTCGTTAAACACGGAATGAAAGTGCATCTTTGAGGCTGCTTATCAAAGCAAGGATTCGGCAATTTGCACCTCTTGATTGAGAAACTAAATGCCGAGAAAATAATAAAAATTTATAAAAGGACTTTGCCGCCATCTGCTGAACGTTGGTTCATTTAGGAAAAATGAAATGAAGATTGGATTCTGCAGGAGGACAACGATCCTTAACACCGCAATAATCTTTGTACTGAGTGGAAGACTCGATATCGCATCGTTACATTGGATTGGCCGTCGCAGTCGCCCGATGCAAAGCCTATTAAAAATGTGAAGATGCACACATACTTTAAAGCAATTGTCTTACCAAATTTGTCGGATCTTCAGATTTTTGCCACTAGAATACGTCGTCAAATTACGTCGTCAACTAAAATTTATTTAATATTTACATCTGTTGGCTGTCTCATTTTAATGCCTATAAGTAACTCAAAGGGAGTCATTCCTATAGTTCTCTGATAAGTCGAATTTAGCGTTCTTTGTAGCTTTGGTACATGCTGGTACCATTTTGTAGGATTTTACGGTTAATAATTAATTGTACGGTTTATATGCTCGATTTGACCATTTGCTGTAGGCAAACCTGTAGTTACCATAATATGTTGAATATTTTCAATCTGACAATGGTCCTTGAATTCGTTTGACGCGAATGCTGTACCACGATCTGATATAATATTAACAGGATTCCCAAATATTTGTTTTTGCTGTTTTAATTTATATTTAACTTCTTTACTCGTCGTCGATTTTGTAGAATACAACGATACAAAATTAGTAAAACTACCTATAACAGCTGAAATGTGGTTATTATTTTTGTGTATAGATTTCAAAGGTCCTAAATGGTCTATATATGTATTTAGTGGTATATCATTTATCTCTTTTAAATTTATAGATTCTTCTTATTTTCCCTCTTTTATGTTTGCTAATATCCATGGAACACAATTTGTTATGAACTTTTTAATTTTCTCATTATGATTCGAAATAAAATACACATTTTTTACCTTTTTTCGGTTCTTTTTATGGCAAAATGATCATTACTATGAGTATTTTGTATCACCTCATGTTGCATAGATTTAGGCACAACTAGTAATTCATTACCATTTTAATATTTATATAAAATATCATTTCGTAAACAATAATCGTCGTATTCTTTATCTCTCAGAATCTCTCTAATAATATTAAATCTTTATCATTCTTTTGTGCTTGTTTTCCTTTAATCATTATATCGCTCTCAGTAATCATCATTATGGCATTTCTACTTAGCGCATCTAAATATTTCATCTTTGATCCACTATGATGTTCTATTATTTTATCAATAGAACTTATTACTACAATAAATTATATTAAAATTTAAAAATTAAAAATTAAACATATAATAAAATTAATAAGAACATATATATAAAAATAAAATAATAAATAAAATATAAATAATAAAAACAATATTCTATGTAAGTAAAGGACAACCTGACTGGCCCCACCACCTTAAATTTAGATTCAATTTTATTCGATTAAAAATAAATAAAATAAACTAAAATTAAATAAAATTAAATAAAATTAATTAAATAAAATTAAACTAAACTAACTAAACTAATAGTTCAGTATAATAAAATATAAAATTCAACTGTAGTATCTTAACTTTTAGGCCGTCATTTTCGTAATCTTCAACGATGTAAACGTACAATATATATTATATTACAATAAATACTAACTATATTTACATACTTTACCATCATTTTTATTATATTATGTAATATATTTGTATTGTATGAAACGCAATGAAACTGAATGTTCAAAGCAAACAATCTGTCGTACAAGCTTTAATCCTAATAAATAGAGATTATTTAGGTGGTTAATAGGTCAGTTACATATACTATCTCGGGCGAAGCTGAAACAATTGCCAAATTTTGAACCATGATTGGTGTACTCTTCAGCACTACAAATCTTAATTTGAAAAATTACTTGCACAACCAAAACATACTTCAAATTTATTTTAAATAAAAGTATAAAATAGTTTTATAATAAAATGGTTTTAAAATAAAGTTTTAAAATAAAGTTTTCCGTGCCTGCGTAATATCTGGCATTTATGATGCTTAGACTTATATGCACCAGTCGACCGCGGGCTGGACCTTTTTTTTGCACTTTGGGTTAGGTATTCGAGATTTTAAAATAAAATAAGATTTATATTCTATGTAAAATTTATTATAAAAATTCTTATAATGTTTTTTAGTTATTAAAAATTATATATATCTTTTTTTTAAATTAGTTTTAGTTTTAAATTCTATTTATTATGCTATTAAATTTGTTTAAATTTTAATTTAATAGTAGATTATAAACAAGCTTATAATATTCAATTGATTATTCTTATTTCTCATTAGAAAAGGGGGCTTCAATCCCCAAATCCCCCACCTCCAGTCCTACATTTCTTCGTAACAGACTTTATCAATTTCCAAATAAGAGAAAATCGTTAATATAATGTTATGAAATTCAAATAAATAGCAGTTATATTTTTAAGAGAAAACAGATAATATTATATTTTTTCAAATTCCACGAATTACATTTTATGTTAGGGCAACTTACCATATTTCGGAGCGATTATCATCTGGACCTTTAGATATTATACCAGCTCGCTCTATATAAGCATGATTAAGGGGGTTTTTTTCATTGTTTAAATCTGTGAGTTTGTTATTCAATTTTTTGTGCTTTTCTTTGAGGAAGAAAAAGTACCCTCATATGGGAAATAGTATGTGTAAATAAATACTTGTGTCATAATGTACTATTTGTTCATCAAATAAACCTAACTGTTAATTTCATATAGATGATTCTTTCAAAATTACAAAATATTCGTTTTAAATGTGTATTTTTTTGTTTCAGATAAATAGAATTTAATTGAATATTTGTTGTTCCAGTTTTCCTTAAAGTGTCTGCAGGTTTGAAAACGTTGAGTTACTTGATAGCTGTTGCTATATATATACACGTTACAATAAAATTTCTTTTTGTCGCTGCTAGTATAAGCAGTTCATCTTTTATTGCATCCTATTTTAAGCCTATATTGTTTGTCCAGGCCTTCCCCCCGCTCGCGCTGAATCCAGTCACCGTACCCGCCTCTCTCGATCGCACGAACTCGGAAAGCAACCTCTAGAAAATCGCACGAAATGGTCAGAACCTCGCTTTGACCACCAGAGTCGAAAACTTTTACTGCAGTCTCGTCCATAAGCGCCGGCGATCTCGCTTTATTATCTCTGCTAATACAAAGGTCGATTCTAATATTAATGCTGAATGGCAATAATCCTCCTTTTGTACGTGAAAATAGATTGTCCATTGACTCGCAAGCATCGAAACGACGATTACAATACATATACGTATTTTCTTAAAATTTTGTGTTTAAAACCTAACAAGTTGATATAAATAATTCTACTATTTCTAAATTAATTACGTAATAACGTTTATTAGATTTTTATATAAGAAATTTTATTTCATTTATATTTATATTATATCATGCAATTTACTAAAAATATAATGTACATTATTGTACATTAACACTGAGAAAAAATAATTTTATAAATTCAAATAAATAAAATTTGTAAAAATATCTTTATTTGAATCAAACAAATGTTTGTGTAAACCAAATTAAATTGACTTAAATGAAATCAATATATATTAGAATACAACAAATATTTATTAATATTAAATTTATTGTTATTTGAAACAAAAACAGATTTAAAACGAATGAATATTTTATAATTTGAAATAAACCACGTATTTGAAACAAACAATTAAGTTTATTTGAACAACAAAAATGTATTTATTATATTGCACTAAATAAATTATTGAAAAGTAATAAATATTTCTCGAATGTTAGTAAATGAAACTAGAAATACGTAAGAAATAAAATTAAATAAATAGATAGGTGAAAGATATTTATTTCATTGTATCCAGCGAGAAAACTAATAAATTTTTCTTCGATTTTATTAAATGAAGCACAAAAATTTAAATATTAAATTGAAATGAATAAATCTTTTAATAAAACTATTTAATTGTTCGAATGAAACGATCTTTACAAAAATAGAAAATATTTTGTTGATCTACATATAAATTTTGTAGTTTTTACTATTTATTTGTTGAATTTAATATTTAAATCTTTGTGCTTCATTTAATAAAATCAAAGAAATATTTATTAGTTTTTAAACTGGCAGGAAATAATAAAATAAATCTAATCCAAACTTGAAAAAACCATTTCATTTTTTCAAAAATTCAATATATTTCTTGAATTAAGTATACGTGTATATAGTACTTTCCAATATTTATTTATTTAATTTTATTTCTCAAGTATATGTATTTCTGTTTAGTAAAAGTAAAGGAATATTTATTATTTTTCAGTGTAATGTAATAAATATTTTTTTCTTTCAAATAAACCTAATTGTTGGTTTTAAAAAAATAGTTTATTGGAAATTATAAAATATTCCTTTGTTTAACATATATATATATATATATATATATATATATATATATATATATATATTTATTTCAAATAAAAAAAATTTAAACAAATTTTTGTTGGATTAAAATGAATAAAATTTATTTATTTGAATTCACCTATTTTTTTCAGTGCGGTAGTATAATATAAATTATATTCTTTAGTCAATTGCATAGTATGATAATGTAAATAGTATTTCAATAAAACTTATTATATAAAAATGTAATAAATGTTATTAGATAATTATTTTACAGAAAGTGGAATTGTTTATATCGGCTTGTAGTCTTATTATTAACTGAACAGAAGGTAACATAAATTATAAGCTATCAATGACCATGTACATGAGCCTTTCACATAATAAGACATAAAAATGAATTACATACAAATTTTTCTTAAAAATTTTTTGAAAAAATTATTTTTGAAAAATTATAACTATGTATTCTATTAAAGATAACAAAAATCCTAATAATGGAAATTATAATGTCCCGTCAGTTTGAAGTGATTTTTTAAAAATAGTTTTTATAATAGCCAACTATTGTTTTAATTAAAGCAAATTAAATTAATAAATATTTTTATTGGTCTTAAGTCTTTATAATATAATCAGGCATCCCATATCTCGGCTTCGCTCGAGATAATAATTCAACCGATTTCTTAAAAATTCAATAATATCTAAGTAAAACGTACTCTATATATAAAAATCAATATTACTATAAATAATTGACAGTAATTTACTTATCGTCGCTTCTGTATATACAGTATGCATATACATAATTTACAACCGTATTTAGTACGCACATATATGCATATTACATACGGATTGTATGGGGAAAATTGTTCTTTTGATTTCAGGCGGTTGAAAAAGACGTCCAAGTGTTTCGAGATGACTTTTACGGAGAATATCATGTTCCGACTATAGAAAATGTCTCGGGATGACTGCTATATAGAGTTTTGTGTTTTGAAAGTAGAATACACTGTTCAGGTATCTCGGGACGATTCATACTGAGATTGTGCGTGTTCAAATGATAGAATACGAATCTCTTCATAGAAGTCTCTTAAACACTCCTCGTAGAAGTCGTTCCAAAACATCTCGACATCGTATTTGATCGTCCTAACATGAATTTCTCCGTAGAAGTCGTCCTGTCAAACCTGAACATCGTTTTCTACCGTTCAAACACGAAATTCTCCGTAGAAATCGTCCAGAGACACCTGGACATCGCAGGCAACGGGATATCGTATTCAACCGCCCGTACATGCCAATACAATATTTCTCAGAAGAAACCGTATTAAAATATACAAATATATATATATATATATATATATATATATTGTCACGGGGCCGCATCCGAAATGCGCCTCGTAAGCCGCGGCGCCTGCATCTAAACACTGCGCGACCTCGACGCGGCGACCGGCCGCGCGTGAAAAGCGATGAGGGGGGGGGGTGAAGATTCATAGCAAGTACAGCGGGGGTTTTCGGTGTGTGCGTTTGACACGTCCTGCGGAGGGAAGTAGGACTTCGCGACTTTGCCCCGAGCAAGCGAACGAGTGGAGTACGTGGCATCGAGGGGATCGTCCATTGGAGCCGGCGGCCGTTGGCATCACCGGGACCGTGCAAAAGGCCCAGCAACTCCCGCCGTCGCCCAGAGCCTCCCGCGTTAGTTTTCGCGCCTGTTTCGTATTTGCGCAGACCGTGTAGGCGGACCGCTGCCGTCTGACGCCCGCGTGTGTTTGCACGTGCCGTCCAGCGTCGACGCCAGTACTTCTGGGGGACGCCCCGTCGTGAGTACTTCCAGATTAGTTCACGCGAGTGCGCCCTTGCGTGTGCGAACTGAGCTTGCTGTGGACGCGGTGCTCGCGGCTAGAACACCGCCCACGAGACAAGTAAGTAGGCTCGCGCCTTCGCGAGTCTGTTTTTTTTGTTGTAACGGGCCGGCGCGTCGCGGCGCGCCGAGACTCTACCGCCGACAGGTGCTTATTCCCCGGACGACGAGAAGGAGGAGCAACGTGGGTTGCGCGCAGGCCGTACGGGAGCGACCGTGCGTCGATGTTCGAACTGTAGTTCGTATGATCGGATCCACCCCGTTACAATATATATATATATATATATATATATATATATATATATATATATATATATTATAACCGCATAAGTACAGATACTATTACCTTGTGATGAAGCGTATGTGTATGAACGGGATGAAGTGTATGTACGTTTGCGTGTGTGCGTGTTCACTGCGACGCACACACTGGACTCACCGGCTGTTGAAACGGAAAATGGGGAAACTGACAGGGAGACACGGTAGTCAATAAATAACAGGTTATTTGATTATAGTTAACACAACATTTATGAAAAAGCGAATACGCACTTTAATGGAGTGCCATAGCTCGCATGCTGATCCTTCCTAACAGATTCCGCGAGGCGAGAAACGGAGACACAAATATAATGACACGCGATCTTTACCGGAAACAATTGAAGGGAAACATGGTACTCGGGACAGGAATGTGCGCGAATAAGAAGGACGGAGACGCGCGGGCTACACGGCGACGACGGGGCCTGATGTTAACCACATCCTCTCTCACTTTCGAGAGAGTTACAATCAGTATGTGGGAATAAGAAGCTACTTGCCGTTCGGTGCTGGAAGCTGGGGCTGTCCTCTTTCGATGGTGCGTGAGCGTCATCCTCATCACCACTCAGTCTCCTCCCTCTCTCGTATCACCTCTCGGCATCCTTGATACGTGGGACGCGGTAATGTCTCACAGACGGGTCCGTTGGAGGTCGGGAGGCTAGGACGGGATACTTCTAGCCGTGACGATACTCGTTGACGGGTAGATACCTTTGAAGCCGCTCAATGTCCGGAGCTGAAATTCGTAGCTGAGAGAGATGTCGAAAGTCGGAACGATGTCTGCTCAACAGTTGAGACCAGAAGCGTCGATGCTGCTTGGCAGCTGAGACGAGAAGAAGGAACGCTCTCGTTCTTTTTTAATTCTTCGTTTCACTTGTCCCTGTGCGCGTACTCTCGACGTTCGCGAGTGCGATATACTTTTATATTTCCATTTTTTCAATTTAGTACCGTGAATATTTTAGTAGTAGTGCCAACTGAAATTCAAAAAAAATGTTGGTATACGAATAGCGTATTTTTTAAATGGACTCTGGATATTGCCTTTTTTATACAGAAGTGACGTTGTAATATATATATATATATATATATATATATATATATATATATATATATATTTAGTTTCGAGTGTTGGTAAAGAACCCTATTTTGCCATCATTTTTTTTTGTTCAAACTAAAAAAAAAATATAGTCTATGGTCAATTCTGCAGTTAATATAACGTATAATAACAAGAATATAATTTGTCTTCACAAATTATGTTCAGTATGATTTGGCGTACAAAACCATTCTATAATAGAAGACGGAGAAAGAAAGAGAGAGAGAGAGAGAGAGAGAGAGAGAGAGAGAGAGAGAGAGAGAGAGAGAGAGAGAGAGGGAGAGGGAGAGAGAGATTTTCCCACATAAGAGAAAACAAAATATACAAAAATCAAAAAATATCCATTAGGAGTAAGAGTATAGTCAGATTAATCTGAAAAAGAAAAAGGATAATACTTACAGCATCACACCTTGATGATCATTCGTCTGAGCTGGCCTGGTATTCAGTGTATAAATAAGTTTCCGCCGTTTTTGTTATAAAGAAAAAAGAATTTATCGAAAAAAAGGTACAAATAATGTCATTCAACATGTTGCCCATCACTTTCTACTAGTTTTGACCATCTTTCGTCGAGCAAATGGATACCCCATTTAAAAAATTGCTCGTCTTTTGAGGCGATTCACGACTCGATCCATTTCTTCAATTCGTCGTAAGAAGTGAAGTGCTACTGAACCAGACCATGAGTCATCGACCGGAATAGGTGATAGTCTGAAGGAGCAATGTCTGGTGAATACAGCGGGCAAGATATAATAAAAAAATAAAAATAACGTCTAATAAAAATAAAAATAACGTCTAATAAAAATAAAAAAAAATAACGTCCCAATTCAGTGCTTCTAACATTTCCTTTATGATTTTTGCAACATGTTGCCGAGCGTTGTCATGATGAAAAATGACTTTATCGTGAATTTGGCATATTGTAACGTTCCCCGGTGACGGTTTGATTGAGTTGGAGTAGTTCGTAAAAGATTACACCTTTGGTGTCCGACGTTTCGAAACGCTACGGTTGATAGGTACTGCAAAGGGAGTCATCGACAGAGTAATCAAATTATTACACAAACATTTTAGAAAAGATAATTTAAAATTATTTAAAGAGGTATTCATTAACATTGATTATCCAATAGACCTTATAGATAAAATGATTGCAGAGAAAGAGAGAGAGAGAGAGAGAGAGAGAGAGAGAGAGAGAGAGAGAGAGAGAGAGAGAGAGAGAGAGAGAGTGGGTCAAATTTACAATTGTACTGGAGAACGTAATGTGGAATAGAGGGGGAAAAAGAATAAAATCGTGGTATTACCATATGTAAAAGGGTTATTGGAAAGACATTAGAAGTGCATTCAAGAAGCATAATATTCAAGATTACTTTAGAAACAATAATAATATAAGAAAGTTATTTAATAATTGTAAAGATAAGGATGATAAATGTTTGAAAACAGAAGTGAAAACCGAAGTATACAAAATAAATTGTAAAGATTGTGACAAATATTATATTGGACTAACGTTAAGATACCTAAACCAAAGAATATATAAATATCAGTATAGCTTATGAAGTATGAGTGGTAAATCCGTGCTAAAAGAACATAGTTTAAACTTGTTCAATTCTTTCGATTTTGAAAATGTAAACATTTTAAAAATAAATATAAAAGAGAAACTCTTGAAAATATTCATATTTTAAAGAATCCTAATAATGTAAATTTAATGTTAGAGTCAAGTAAATTGGACACTTATAATTTCTTATTAATATGAAATTTGTATTTCACATTTAAGTGAAGAATTTGGGAGTCCTATAAATGTTTTACCAATAAATTTGTAGTCGGGATGGGGTATATAAAATAGCATGCTAGATTTTTCAATTTAGTTTAACTCCTGAGGATGAAACTTAGAGGTTCTAAAAGTCGGACACCAAAGGTGAATCTAAATTTAAAGTGGTAGAGGCAGTGAGGTTGTCCTATACTAACATAGAAAATTGATTTTATTATTTTTATTTTATTTTTATTTTAGGTAATATATTATATTATAAAGACTGTAAGACCGATGAAAATATTTATTAATTTAATTCAGAACAGTCGATATAAGTAAAATTTTTAATTTTAATGAAAGCAATCCTAACAAATTATCTTTATTTCTACATTAGATTTATAGAGATAGTAAAACTTTTAAACTACGTATGAATTAAATTTTAGTTCATAAGTAATAATGTAAAAATACAATGTAGTATTACAATTAAGTTTCTTATTTACAATTATAATTTTTGTCAACAAATCCATTGTTTGAAAAAATTGCACTTAGAAATTAAAATTGTTTAAAAAAATAATGTCTGATTATAATAAATTATAGAATATTTAAAAAATTAATCATAATTTTCTAGTCAATTTTTCTCAGATTATATTAAAGTTCTGAATTGTATTTTTGGGCTAAATTATACTTTTTCAATTCAGTCTCGATTTCAAGAAGAGTTTCATGTTTTAAATTATTATAATTTTTTTATAATATTCATCTACTGTTAACTGACTGAAGGTTTTTATTTTTAGGCTTTTACGAAAATTTAATGTTATGCAATCTTTGTGAAAGGATTTGTTTTGCTAAGTTATTTTCTTACTGACAGGAAAACTTATTTACTTTTTGATTTGTCATAAATGAGATTATAATTGCATTTTATATTAACCGCCTTACTATAATATGTTGAAAAATTGTTTGTTTAATTGCTGTAAAAGAAATGCCCATATAAAGTTTTTCAAGACGATATTTTAACCACGGTGTATTATCCAAAATTAACTTGACATAAAAAAATTTCCTGCTTTACATGTGTGACAAAACTTTTATGAGCAACATTAAAATGCAAAATTTTGAATTAAATGACTCCTATTAAAAATTTTAGATCAAAAGATGTCATTGATTATATCTTTATTTGATTTTTAGAAAGTATAGAGGCTTCATATTATAGCAAAATGAAACATTTGGAATTTTTGATTTTTATAAGTCCGAGATAAATGGTTCAGAAACACCTAAACATCGTATTCTACCATCCGTACACGAAACTCGTAATAGAAATCGTCCTAACGCACCGGGATATAATATTCAACAACCCGTACACGAAAATACAATATTTCTCCGTAGAAGTCGTATTTAAAATTTATATATATATATATATATATATATATAATATGTATAATATAATATATATACATATATATATATATATATATATATATATATATATATATATATATATATATATGTACGAGATGTATTTAAATGATTTCAAGGGCTACGTCCGTTCGATTATCGATTTTTTATCAATCAATCAAGTTGTCATCAAATTTTGTGTCGAAAATGGAATTCAGTGCTCTAAGACTCGTGAAATGTTGAGAACTTCATACGGCGAATCTACTTGAATCAAAAGAATATGTATAAGTGCTGCGGGGACGAGGCTGGCACAATAATTATGGAGCAAATACGGAAAACATTTGCCGTGTTAGCTCTGGTGTAGGTGTCCTGCTGACTCTCCCTCTCTGTCTCCCTCGCTCTTTCGGAGACTGCTGCTGACGATGGCGTCGGCCTGCCTTGCCGACGGATTCCGCTACTGGCGTACAGGGAGGGACGTCGTGGTTGAACGCCGATCTTTCTTCCTTTGCTGTGTCTGGATATTCGGCTCTTCGTGTCGATGGCGATGGTAGCTTCACACATACGAAATAATTGGGTGCATCCGACTCGACTGTAGCTGAGAATTTTCGTGTTTGAACGGTCGAATACGATCTCCAGTTGCCTCGGGATAATTTTTATATTTTGTTCGCACGGTAAAAATGTCGAGATATCACGGGACGCTTTCTATGAAGAGATTCGTATTGTGTTATTCGAATGCCTAAACTCCAAATAGAAGAAGTCTCTGGATACCTGGACATCATATTCTGCTCTCCCAATACAAAACTCTATAGCAACTGTCCCGAGACATATTCTATCGGCTGAACATGATAATCTCCGTAAACATCGTCTCGAGGCAATTGGACATCTTTTTCTACCGCTCCAACTTGAAAATACAATTTTACTCACAGAAACTTAGATATATGTAATAGACAAATATATAAAATATAAATGATAGGCGAAATATCAGCTTTTTCAAGTAGATACTGCTTTGAAGTATCTTTTTATACAGAAGTGATGATAGGTAAATTACGTTAAATTATTTATAGTAATATAGATTTTTATATATAGAGTACATTTTACGTAGATATTATTAAGCTCTTTAAAATAGCGGTGAAATTGTTATTTCCGGCGAAGCGAGATGGGAGATGGTAGTAGTTTATTTTGTATGGCAAGGGAGAGAGATATGCGCCACTGCTCAAAGAGCAATAATAATGCGTATTTTACACGGAAACTATAAAATAATTAATAAAAATGATTAATATATTAATAATTTTAACAAAAAATCAATTATTGGGCGTCAGCTGAGAAATAGCTCTCAGCGCTGGGTGTATTCAGCTGGAGATATATTTGCGTCGGCTCCGCCGCTTTATGCACTCAGGCTTCGCATCGGTAGATTGGCGACGGCAACTAACTTAACAGTACTATCCTAACACACATATTTTACCTTATCTTATGAAATTAGTAAGTAACGAAAATATTCTAATATAACTAAACTAACCTAACGGTACTATCCTCACGCGGATATTTTACCTAATTTAAGCAAACTGGAAACTAATGAAATTATTCTAATCTAACTAAACTAATCTAACGGTACTAATTTACTACAATTCTTTTTTGTTCCCTATATAAACATTTATATAGGGAATTTACAATAAATAAAAATTTATTGCCCTATTCATTTTGGTTCCTGCGCTGATACTACTGATGCTACCCCTCTCCCCCTAGACTGTGGCAGTCTCTTCGGAGCGCAGCTCAGACAAACACTAGTATCTGTCTTCGGGCGATCACAACGGTAGCAGAAGTAACTATTCTGTTATTGGCGGTAGTGCCCAGTTTGCTCGAGGCATCTGTCGGGACCGATCGGCGTAGCTGTCCTGAGTCTGCTTTGCCTCTGCCTCAGCCTATGTTCAGCATCATGTTTCGAACCTAAGGGAGAAGAACTGACAACTTTTTAGAGGTATTAAAGACTTGACAACTTTCTAGAGGTATTAAAGCTAGTCTCTCTTTATCGAGAGCTGTTAGTGGACTGCCCATGTGATACAGTTTAAGATCACTTATATGAACCCGCGTAATTCTCCGTTGGTCTTACTTGTCCGAAACATCGTATATGACCGGTGGAACAACCTGCTGAATTTGACATGGCCCTATGAATTTGGGAGCCAGCATGACTGCGAATCCTTGTGCTCCTGATGATAACTCGATTCCTGCGACAAACGATATCTTCCATTCGATAAGAAATATTTCTCCTACCTTTATTATGATACTATGCCTATTTAATGTTCGCTTTTGACATTTTACGTGACACTAAATCGTATAAGAAGCAGAGTCGCGTTAACCTTTTTGTCCAGTTCTTGGGCTCAATTTTATTGACGTCCATAAGAGTATTTAAAGCGCTTTTCACCGTGAGCCTTTGCCTTGGCTTTTTTTCCAAATTTAAAAAGGCCGGCGTTAATTCGGTTGACGAATGGACCGATGCATTCAATGCAAACGCAAATTAGGTAAAGTGTAGATCCCAATCACGGCGATTCTTTCCGACGAATATAGATATCATCGTCTTGAAGATCCTACACCCTCTCGACAGGATTGGCCTTCGCGTGATATGGAGCTATAGTTATCTATATTATACCAAACTCGTACAATCTGTCGATGACGAGTTTGTTTGCAAACTCCGTCCCATTGTCTGCCATCAAATATTTCGGGCATCCCCAACGGAAGACCACTGGCACATCTAGAGATTTGAGGACGTTGCACGTAGTAGCTTGTCGCAGTGGTCGGACTTCCACATACTTAGTGAATAAGTCCTCAAATACCAATATATATTTGTATGGCCCTTTACTTTTGGAAAAAAGTCCCATTATATCTACTGCAGCCGTCGTCCAGTCACATTGTGGGCCATTGTCTCAATTAATTAATATAATTAATTTACTTGATTAAATTATTCAACTTTTAATTATTTTGTAACGCTTCGTCTCCGCTCTGCTTACGGTTGGTTTTCTTGATTTTATATTAGGGTTCAATTGAAGAAGGAGGAGCGTATCGGAATTGATAGTCGGAAATTTAGGTAAATAACTTTGAACTCGTTTTTTAATTATAACGAAAAAAAACAAATATTATATTGTAATTGATTAAATGGGAAAAAAATTATAAAATAAATAAACAATTAAACTATTTATTAATTGGGATTTCCTGGTAGATTCCCTGAAACAAATAAATAAATAAAAAATTATTTCGCTTTTCGTATATTTTATATATATACATATATTTACAAGTATCGCGCGTTAATGCGATTATTTCGAGTTCTGAGATTTCGAACGGCCTTCACCGATATTTTTTCTCTTTCTACTATTTCAATTTACACGTGATTTTGACATGGAGCAGAAAACACGCAGTTGAAGCTCCAAAGTGTATGGTCACACAGAATTGGAAACTTTACTGAAGGAAGATTCGTGCCACACGCAAGTAGAACTTAGACAAGAATTAGGAATGACTCGGCAAGCTATTTCACAACGTCTCGAAACCCTGGGTATGGTCCAAAAGCAAGGAAATTGGATTCCTTACGAACTGAAGCTAAGAGACGTCGAGCGTCGCGTATTTGCTTGCGAACAATTGCTCAAAAGGCCAAATCGCAAAGATGCCAAGGCACGAGAAAGTAATTTTTCAGCATGACAACGCTCGGCCACATATTGCAAAAATCGTAAAGGAAAAAAAATTAGAAGCACTGAATTGGGAGGTCCTACCACAACCCGCCGTATTCACTATACATTGCTCCTTCAGACTACTACCTATTCCGGTCGATGACTCATGGTCTGTTTCAGCAGCACTTTACTTTTTACTAGGAATGGAAGAAATGGATCGATTTGTGGATCATCTCAAAAGTCGAGCAATTTTTTAGACGGAGTATCCACCTGTTGCCCGAAAGATGGTCAAAAGTAGTAGAAAGTGATGGGCAATATTTTAGATGATATTATTTGTACCTTTTGTTTACAATAAATTCTTACTTATTTTTTTAAAAAACGGCGGAAACTCGTTTGTACACCCAATAAAATTATTTTAATTTAATATAATAAATAAATTATATTTCGTTTTATTTCCCGTTACAGTCATCTGTTATACCCTCCATTCAAAATTGTCCTTGTTTAGGTTGTTTTTTATAGAAAAAAGGAATATAGGGAAAAAAGTAAGTTTGTGGAATATCACAGAGAATCGTATGGACCAAACAGGTTTATTATAAATTAATATATCTCGTTGAGGAACCCTTCTTCTCTGTTAACGGGCACTTATATCCGGGCGAAAATCTGAGATTGAATAATTAATCTCAGAGCCGTATCCCTTAGGAGTCCAGTAACTTTATAAGTTTTTTTATTATATTTTATAAAATTTTCTAATCTAACCTCCAAACTCAAGGCACTGCTACACCGCGTGATAATAACAGAATAGATATATTTTAGTTATTTATTGTCGAAAATTCCCCAAATCTAGTGCGTATTCGCGGTATGGACAAAATTAAAGAACTAGAAACATAATGAGAATGGAGTAAAAAATTCATTGCATAATAATTTTAATATAATAAGTATTTTACATAAAACTTTCTTTCAATCATAGTATAACAGAATAGCTTTCAATTAAACATAATTAGAATAATGTAATGGTTTAATATTGGCAGAATAATTATTTGAACATTACGCCACCTAATATCAAAGAATATATCCCACGGTCGACCAAAGACTGTAGTGTCCATATTTGCCTTCGTAGGGTGACCGCGCACCTTGATACATATATAGTGAAGAAAAATTTAATGAAATTCAAAACTCAACATGTATTATGTTGTCATTATTGACATGTAATAAAAATTCGGTTTACATATAACGAAAAAGTAGGTTTGTAGGTAATTATTTTTGATTTTATTGTATAGATTAATTTATATGAGAAGTGATGAAAATTTTGAAGGATATTTTTTACCTAAATTTTAAAGTGAATTTTGTTTTCAATAACAATATTGGAGATTTCAATTTTTCCTATATTTTATAAAAACATTTTTTATTTAAAGGTACATGGAACTGCACCTGATATTGCCGGTCAAGATAAAGCCAATCCAACCGCCTTATTACTATCAGCAGTTATGATGTTAAAACACATTGGTTTAAATAAACATGCACGTATTATTGAATATGCTGCTTACGATACTATCAAAGAAGCTAAATATTTAACTGGGGACTTAGGAGGTACTGCAAAGTGTAGTGAATATACCAATGAAATATGTAAAAAAGTTATATCCCAAACCAAATAGAGATGTTTCACATAATTTTTTATTATACCATCATTTAAAGAACTGCTAAAAACTCAGAATTTATGTCAACGAAAAACGTTTAAATATGTATGCATATTAAATCTATATTGAAATTGAATAATAGTTGTTAACAAGTTTAGATTGGTCTGTTACAGTAAATTGTTCTTCTGTAATATTAATTATATTAAACTTGTTTTCAAAAATGCCACTTTAAGATTAATATAGAATTATAAATATGTGTAAAATATAAGACTTGTAAATTATTTCATGTTAATATGTATCTTATTAATAGTCTATATGCTTAAATTTCCGACTAACAAATATATTTTGTGTATTCAAATATGTATTAATTTTCTGCACTGTACTTATTACTTCTGTTATATTTAAACTATTCCTGTAAATAAATTAAATATTTAGCAGTTATAACAATTAAACATGTAATTGTTTTTATATTGCTGATTTTCTTCTATATTAACACGGTTTATATGTATCATCAATTTAAAATATGTTTTTTCTGATTGCACATTAATTAATGAAGTAGTAACGTATGAATACTATTGAACATGTTTCCTTTAGACGTATATATGTATATCTAAATGACATGATACTAGCTTGTTTTTATGGCCTCTGATGGATTCATCAACACCCGAATAAAATCACTCAACAGATTTTTGAATGTTTCTAGGTATTTTTCATCTCTTACTAACTACGCACCTGGTACAAACTAAGAAAGCATTTTGTTCTTTTTACCCCTATAAATGTTAAATACTGAATTTATCCATGTATTCTTATCAGTAAGTAAAGTACGATTGGACATTTTTGGAAGTTATTACAGATAAAATAGAGAGAGAAATTACTAATGCTATATACGAACTGATCGACCGACCATTTTTGAGCGTCGAGAACGTTCACCTCTATAGATCCAATTGTTATATTAACAAACCAACGCAACATCATAGCTACATTAGCATAAATTAGTGTACACATTTGCTACGTCACGTGCTGTGATGTAGGCAATAAATACAGAAGCTGTTCTGAAAATGAATCAATAATTTGCCAGTACGCATATTTGGTAACATTATAATTTCTTAGTATAGACTTAGTTTGGAAAATTATCGAGCCTTTTGTATATGGTCTAGGCATTGGCAATCTCTCCCTATTATCTTTCTTTATTATTTAAAAAATCGCCCACTCCATATACGAGGGTGCCACTACATGAAAGCAAAAATGGCAATCGTGGGAGTTAATATTGTACAGAGTGTATATAAAGTAAATTGATTTTTTCAATTAAAAAATAAGAGTTTATACTTAAAATGTTGTAAATATTATACTATATTTTATAATCCCATAGCATATTAAACAACAGACTAAGTGTGATATAATATTTTCTTTACATTTTAATTAAACATATAATGTAATAAAGAAAACATTTAAATTTTTTAAATAGATTTATCTCTCAATAATTTTTAGTCATGTATCTTGTTTAGAACCATAATATCATTACAGCCGTAAATGACTGTTTTTTTATCGGATTTAATTTTTAATATATTGGTGGACTCTTTATGATTGTTCACATTTCAATATCACAAAATAAATTTTAGCAGCTTCAGATTCAGGCATATAATGAAAATTTAAATTAGTATTAATATTTCTATAATTAGTGGAGTTCTTAACAGTAATCTCCACTTATAAAAACTTTTCGATCATACAGAGAGTATTCTAGGATGCTTTTCTAATAGCCTGAACACTGCTTTCATATATGCTAAACCTCAGTTTAATGTATTTCAGTAATTGTCAATTCTTTTTCAAAAAGCTTTAAAGAACTTTGAAATTTTAATCTAAGCCATGCTTTCACGTCTTTCTGTAACGCCGTTGTCTGCTTTTTTTTTCAATTCTTCTCTCCACTGCTAGTATCGTATATTATATTTAAGTGACTAATACCTATTACCCATAATATTTAATATATAATTTTTAAGAACGGTCTAAGGTTCCGACAATGATTTCCCGCTATTTATATAATCAAAATCTATTTAAATTCGAAATTTGTATTTTATAGTTACTTCTGCATTAAAAATTTATAACTTTTATGATCCATCCACGTGCCCCTACAGGATCTAGAGTTCTGAAATTCGGGCTATCAATATCTATGCTGACAATGAGTCTTTCCTGAAAAAACGAGGGTTGTATTTTTTAGTGACCAATTTCGTAGCTCGTACTCTGACTAAATGAAAAACGCCAAGAATGCAGTTTTTTATAGAAAATGTTACTTACAAATACAGAAAAATAGTTTTATAAAATCTTTATTGAATTCCATACATTTGTTTCAACTTCAATTACAATATTTCCATACTATTTGATTTTTAAATTAAACATTATTCAAAATTATATTTTAGAATGCATCAAACATTGGATTTATTCCACCAGTTGAAAGATTTTAAATTAAACCTCTATATAAAATATAATATATATTATCTAACTAATTATAATAAATACTGAAAATCCAATAACAGAAATATTAATATAACATATAATTTTTAAATGCACTAGCACGTTAATTTTTTTATTATCGTAATCAGCGTGTACAAATTGCTTTATTGCTGCCAACTAACTTTTAATCTCTGCTGAAAATAACGAATTCATACGGCTCAAAATGGATTTAAATTCAATGCAATTTGATCCATCTCAATCTCGTCAGTCCAGTCTTTAAACTCAATGAATGAAATTCCAATTCAATTTAATCCATTTCAATCCGATCAAACCAGTTTTTAAACTTAATGGATGAAAACTTAATTTAATATAATCTATTTTAATTTTAATTTCTTTAATCTAATATTTAAGTATTCTTTTTTCTCTATTTAATCCCATTCAATTCAATGTTAAATCCCAAAATTCAATATTATACCAATATAAAATTGTAATATTTCTATTTATTACTTTCAATCAAGTTCAATCCATTTCAATGCAACATTCCATTATTAAGATCTAGTCCTTTAAAATCAGTTGAATCCCAATTTCAATACCATATTTTGACATTTAGATTTATAAATCTTAATCCATTTTCATCATTTTATCAACATTCATTTTGTTGCATAAATAACAAGTTCATAACAACCACCATGAAAATAAGTTATAATTAACTAATAATCAGAATATGGAAATAAGTATAATAAGAACACTAATACAACTCAACCAGAATAATAATAGTAGTAATAATAATAATGATAATAATAATGATAATGCGTGTTAAAAGGAAATACGTGAGTAATATAAGATAGAGTAATAAGAATAGAGTCATGATAATAGTAATTTATTAAATATTTGAATGGTATAAAAAACCTCCACTCGCTGAGTGGAGGAAAAAGCCCGAGATTTATTCACAATTGTAACATTAAAGATAAAATACAAACATATTAGAAAAATTAATGATAAAATAAGCTTTTCTATAATAACAGCTAGCGTTCTAACGAGCAAAAGGTCATCTTTATAATTTGCAAGAGCGCTCTTACCATAATCCCTTTATTGGTGGCAATGCCGAGGTAAGAGCTAAGGTGGAAGAAGCTTCTGCGTTAGTGTTAACTTTCATTCTGTAATGAAGCATATTTTATAAGAGGTAACGATTTTTAGATAATCTTCAAGACAGCTAACTGGTGCATTATTTTTAATGTAACTGAAAATTTTCAATACATCTTATTCGTATCTCTCTCTCTCTCCCTCTAGAAACAGTTGTTACCTGGACCATGGAAAATTGTATTAATTGTAACCACTCCTAAAACAAATGCTATGAATCTGGATAAGGAGAAATACGCTCTGAATATTAAATTTGTAAAGCAAAATGCGGTAACGAATACGCTCGACAGTCTTACTCCAGCAAAGTCTTGAATCTTGGTTTTTGGCTAAAGTCAGTTCTCAACTGGGAGGAACGCGCCAGCTATGTATCTCGAGAAAGTCATTAGATTAAATTGATAATTGATAATTATGTATCTCGAGAAAGTCATTAAATTAAATTGATGTCAATAAACGTTAATTTTTATCGAATACTTTTAATAATCACCTCGCGAGACGTAAATTATATTTAAATATGCATTTAATAACATTTCATTTAATCTGGAAAATTGCGAAAATCTCAATTTATTTCATTATTTATAATTAACCAAATTGCATACACTTAGCGCTTATTGTGCCAACGCTGCGTCGTGACCCCGACGTCTCGGACAGGGGAGCAGCCCTCGTCACTCATGGCAGTAACCAGGCTCAAAGGCAGCTTGAGAAGCTCCTCAGAGATGTGCGTACAGCTCAATCTCCACAAGGCCTGAACGCCAAATACACAAGCGGTGGGACTCGATTACGCACAACACATACACCACACAGCGAGGAGTTGAATAGAACAATAGCTCATTTCACGTACAACCACACACAAAACACGCAGCTTTCGACGTGGCAAATCGATGTGGGTATTCTGAGGAAGAATTATGTGAACAATACACAGGAAAATCGAAGTTTCCAATCTGAACGCTGAAGGCGAAGTGAAGTCTCGCCGGAACACTTGTCCGCCGAAATGTCTGATTGAATTGTTGGAGGGGGGAGGGGGGGGGTAGAGGCGTACAAGCGGCAGTATAGAAATTCAGCTAGGACCCGCCTTCTAATCGTCACTATACATTTTGCTAATTTACAGCATTAGATTTCTGCCGCAGCGCAGAAATCTACCGTACGTTCCCCAGATGTGCCAGTACGTGACCGCGTCATTTGATCACGGCTGAACCATCTGGCCGCCACTAGACCCATTTGGATCTACGTCGCGATCGAGGGTGCGTCGCATCTTCGAGCGAAAGTTTCCTATTTTTTTATTTACGATTATACTTAAATTTATGGTATTTCACATTCTACATGTACAAATATATCGGCCGGAGAATATTTACGCTTTTCCGGTCGAAGTTGTATAGTTCTATACATCCCGCCCACCTTCGCCCATTCATCGAACCATCTTCTCCAAAATTGCGTGCGTATTCTCTGCATGAGCTGAAATCGACGTAGCCGATTCTTTGGAACCGCTGGCGGTGCCTCATCCGGAATCAAGCCTGGCGTCTTTCCTTTGAGAAAATGCGAGGGAGTTAAAATATTCAAATTCTCAACGTCTACAGTCATCGGGCATAGGGGCCGAGAATTCAGAAACGCTTCAATCTCTGTTAAAACTGTACTGAATTCTTCAAAGATTAAGTGATGCTCCCCGAAAGCCCTCCTTAAGTGGTGCTTCGTCGACTTTTGCTGCTTCCCACAGCCTTCCATAATGTGGTGTAGTCGGGGGAATGAACGACCAGTTCGTGCCGTTATTTGCGAGGGAAGCTGCTACACTTTCATAAAACGTTGATGCTGAGGTAAACATCGACTGTAATTCAGTATCAGCTTCTCTTAAGGTCATTGAATTATCACTGTAAAGACGTCTGCAAATTTCTCTTCTGCTAATAAACCTTCTAAACACTGCTATAAATGAAGAGATCGTCAAATCACTCACTAACTCGAGGTTTATTGCTTTCGTTCCAAAACAAAGAGTGTAATATAGCCCTTGTAGTTACGATAACCTCGCCCTTTAGTAGTCCTAATTCGGAATGGGCCAGCATAATATACACCCGAGGCCGTAAAGGGTCGTGCGAGGGTCACTCGCGCCGCAGGTAAGTCACCCATTATTTGTTGTGCTAAGCGCGGCTTAATACGCTGACATTTCATGCACTTGCATGCACAACACTCTTAACCAGAGGTTTGATGCGTATTATTCATGCGTGCTGCATTAAAATATTGAGTGTTAGTGTGGTGCCACCATGCAGAGATTTGAATGCCGTGATAAAATCGTTGGGTGCTTTTGATTGCACGAAAGCTTAGCGTTTAAAAGCCGGCCGCCGATGCGTAAAATACTATCGTTACTCATGAACGGATTTAGCTTTCCGAGTGTTTTACCCTTCGGTAAACATTTTCCCGCGTTTAATAGTTTAACTTCCTCCGCAAATGAATATGCTTGTGCCACGCCTATTACGCACAAACGCGCAGAAACTAATTCCGATGCAGTAAGATAGCCAAGGAGTGTATTGAGTTGATTTTTGTGGCTTTTTGTGCGCCATCAATTATAACCCTGTTTTTTACGGTTAGAATTATCCTATGATTGCAGGCGTATGTATGTGTGTGTGCGTGTTCTACTCGGCCACATGCTGAATTCACCGGCAGCTAAAAATGGGAACGGAGAACGGACTGGGGAATATGCGATATATAATTAACAACCACACTGATTTTATTCATCAATAACATATACAAGCGGATAACGTGCGCAAGCTCGCGGGCTATCCACTTCTTGCAGGTTCGAAGAAACACATGGGATTGTTACGCACAATAACTAATGGTGCACGGTTGCACTATTCCGGTCTATTGGCACGTGGGGGGGCCAAAAGGGTCAGAGAACTTCGTTCGGGGGAATGCCTCGAACG
This sequence comes from Sycobia sp. Sy_11, assembly GCA_018907035.1. NCBI lineage: Eukaryota > Metazoa > Arthropoda > Insecta > Hymenoptera > Epichrysomallidae > Sycobia > Sycobia sp. Sy_11. Next base: position 216,512 of record JACCIC010000029.1, read on the forward strand.
TGAACGCGAGAGGTGCGTGCGTCTGCTCTGCACAGCAGCGGCAGCTTCTGATGTTAACCTCAACTCTCTAACAAGAGGGTTTTTCAATATCATAATTTATGCATTTAGGCTATTTGGCATTTGGAAGCGCGGCTACTGGAAACGTTCTCTCTCTCTCTCTCTCTCTCTCCACGACTGGCATCCTCGACAGACCTACAACTGGGAGACGTGAGCGTGTCGGTGCTTTATCTCCATAGGGATGCTGGAGCTTCTTACTAGGAACTCCTCACCAGGATATGGATAGTTAGGAGTGTTGTGCCTGAGACTGGCTTGACGGTTGGCTGCAGAAGCTGTTGTTCATTCCAGCGCTCGCTCCTATCGTCGTTTCTTATACCATTCTTCTTTCGATGCGCACTTTCGTGGTTCGCAAGAGCAATCGCCGAGATCACGCGCGAACATTCGCGGTTTAACATGAACAGTTTGACATCGCGGTTTAACTATGCGTACATACGCAAACGCCATGTCGGCGCTTACAATCTATATATATTAGTAAGATTTATAACTTGTTTTGAATCATTTTTCTCAATACTCAAAGTTGACTCAAAATAAATTCATACTTATCTTATCATTTTATGTATTTTTCATAGTCTATATCATTCAATTATTCTTATCGAAACCTTTTTTTTTATTTTAGGAATTATAGCTATTTGTATACTCAGAATATGGTAATTTGTAAATTCAGCTTACTAGACCGATATGAGCTTAGAGAAAAAGGTACCGAAAAAATTAAATTAAAATATAATAAAATAGAAGCTATACGAGGTCCGAAAATTAAGTAATGCGACAAAATTGAAAACTCAAGTATATTTAAAAATTAAGGTTCATCGCTGCCATCCCCTTGAAAAGTAGTCCGCTCCCGCATCTAAACACTTATTGCAGCTAGCTTTTCAGTTTTATCATTCCAGGTATCATCTCGGATACCGACAAGTTCGAGGCGCTATCCAATCATTTTTCAGATGTCTTCGTTGGGAGAAATCCGTAAATTTTGCAGTCGTTATCACAATAATCTACTATGTTAAAACAGAAATTAGACCGCATTTTCCACAAAATTGAACTGGGCAATCGAAAACCCTCAGATTACTTGCAAGAAATGCTTCACGATGCCTGCAATCACATTCCACGCGAGACAATCATATCGCTATGGAAGCCCGGACATTAGAAATACATACAATGCGCCATCCTCAATGACGATGATGGTCAGGTACCTCCTCAAGTGGATAAAATCTTCGACGTATATACTGAGAATGGACATATTCACGAAGAACGTTCACTGGGAAACAACGTCACCTTCGTACTCAATCGTCTTTGAAGGGACGTGCTTAACCTTAAATGTGCGGATACCTCCAAATTCATGCCGAGCAAAAACCCGCATAGTCCGTGATTTCAAACAGACCTCAATACTCTCCGGGAAATACACAGCCCGAGCCCACCCGAGGCTACTAATAAATCCGACAGTACACGTAAAATAAATCCTAGGAAGATTTCAGGCAGGAAAAGGTTCCCGAAACTCGTAAATGGTTTCTACAAAAACCATTTTGAATATAGCAACAACGCCTAATACTGCAGAAAAAACTGTACTCGCTTTACAGAATTTTCGTGGACAAGAGTTCGACTTTGGAAAACTAATTTTAATTTTCTTGAAGCGCTTTCTAGCGAAAGATAAAACTACGGGATCTATCTTCCTTGTTGAAAGCAATGCCGACGTATCAGTCATCCTGGTAACAAATAAGCCAACCGATAACATCCTGGAAACATCGGAACTTTTCACGACAAATAGCTCCCTCATCGACGCATATGGTACGAAGACAATCTTATCCGACCTTAGATTCCAGGAAAAACTTTCCTCGAACGTCATAGTCGCCAAAGTCTCTATCCTATTATTGCAAGTGATTTCCTAGAAAATTTGCATATTCTTCCAGATCTTAAGTTCAAATAACTTTATCGCAAAGACACAGGAAATAATAAAGTGTATAGCGTGCATAATCACACTGCATCCACGCTCACCATTCTTTCGGGCCCTACGCGCCCGTTCTAAATAAATACCCCCGCGTGTTAGGTATCGAACAGACAAGTAAGGTGTTTGCCATCATATCAAAACGGAGAGTCCGCGCCTCAGCCAACGTACGAGACGGCTGAGCCTGGAAAAATTGCACGCCACGAAAGACCAGTTCGATAAAATGCTCAACAAAGGATTTATCCGGCCGTCGAAAAGCCCATGGGCCACCCCGATCCACATGGTTCATAAAAGGATGGGAATTGACGTATATGTGGCGACCATTGGATATTAAATAACGTCACGATCCCCGACAAATATCCACTTCCACGTTTGCGAAACTTTCTCAACCTCTGAAACGGGAAAACAGTCTTTCGAAACTCGATCTACACAAAGTTTTTTACCAAATCTCCGTCGCTGAGAAAGATCAGGAGAAAACGGCAGTTATTACTCCATTCGATCTAGTTGAATTTAATACCATGTACTTGGGCTTCAAAAACGTGTCCCAGAGAGAGAGAGAGAGAGAGTAGATAGGCGTGCGTGGTGGGGGAGAGCGAGTCCGTGATGCGAGAGCTATGCTCGAAAGGACGGCCAACCCGCGCGCGGTGCCTGAGGCCGGGGATGCAGTGACTAACTCCTTAGCGCCGCTTTGATTTTCTGAGCTGAAAAATCGATTATTTTAAATAATGCAAAGCTTGTCGCAAACTGAAATAAAAATTGATTTCAGTGTGTCAATACGCCAATGTTGGTCAGTCCGGCGGCACGATATCCGATAAAGACACGTTCAAAAAGCAATGCTTACCTGTGCGTATGGGTTACATAAGTGCGCGCGAATGTTTTACTTGCATATAAGCGAATATGAGTGCGTGCTCCCATACGTGTACGCTTGCTGTTGCATCACGGTAATTTGCTGCTTTGCAGTCTACTCGGAATTCAGTTTTGGATCCAAATGGGATAATCTGTGCGAAGATACTGATCTTGACCAGACTCTCGGACGTTTACCTGTTAGGCAGCAATATGAGAATTAAGTGTCACGCGCTCGGGGAAAAGTTATCGGTCCTAAAAATCGGGCGGATATTCGGTCTTTCTGTGTGGGCCGACTATCGGATGGTTGATGTTGCAAGAACGTGGGTGATGAGTGTCGATGGGTGCATATCATTGTTTAATGTATGCTGTGTGTAAAAGGCTTTGATTCGGTTACATATGACCACGCCGGACGGTCCTCTTACTCCTGGGTGCTGCTGATACTTCCTCAGTGGTGTCCATTTTAGTGTTTCTAACAAGTACAGGCCTGTAAAGAGATATTGTTTTGTGACTTATAACGGCTTTAATTCGTTATAAATGGCAGCTACGCTGACAGTGCGCACTATAATAGAAATGTGCGATATGTAGAGTGGTGGGGGCAAGATGTGTGAGCAGTACAAGATCGGCTACGCTAAATATTTCTTTAGCGTGGTGAGTTGATACGCTCACGCGCGTCTGGACCGGGAAACGGTTGTACTTAAGTACCAGCGGTCGGAAGTTATGCGTGTCATTAGAAACACAAGACGTAACAAGCGTGTATATTGATTTCTCTGACGAGAAAATAATCCAGATAGGCCATCTGCTCAACGCCACAGAGAGAGAAAGGCACTCGTGCGCGAGTGGCCTAGAGGTGTAAAACACTTAAATTGGAAATCCCTGAGGAAGCCTATACGGCACCCATTACGAGAGATGAGCTGAAGAAAGCTCTCGAAGACTGTGACAAAAAGAATGAGGCACGTGTCACAGAAGCCAGGCTTGAATCAGAATTTTTTAAATTACAGCGAGAAACAAACCGAGAACTGGATCAAACACTTGCCAATCAGCTGGCAGATACTATGCGCATGCATATATTTAACATAGCGGCAATCCAGGACCAGCAGGTCCGAGAAAAGCCGACCATTAAAAGTATCGAGAAGATAACCGATCTAACGCACGAAAAGGAATATGAGGAAGTGCGTAAAAGCGTAGCACAAGCGTAATAGAATTCTGATTGCGACGAGGAAATACCAACTCCACAGCAGAAGCGATGGGTACAGGAAAATCCGTTTTTACTAGGTTGCAAGCGGCCAGTACCGCTAATCTCTCAAGGGAGAATTGTAAGTCCCTCTGAAGAAAATTGGGACGAGGTAAGCATGAACGATGAAAATATTAAAAGATTGTTCAGGGGTTTGTTGATTAACAAATCGGAAATGCATGATTTAATTGACAACGACGTGACGAAATGAAACGATACAAATGAAAATAAAACTGAAAAACGGATGTTATTAAATGAAATGATGGAAAAGAAAAGATTTGATAATTCTGAACAGGTAGCAGAGAATCTGCTATGTGAAACTGAAAGAACAGATTCAATTGTAAATGATGCGTGCGTGCAAGTATCAGAAAGATGGAAAAGAACCATTGCGAAATAAATAACAAAGATTTATTAATACGAAACAATGTTCAAATCGCGGAATACTTAGAGAAAACCGTTAATAAATTAGTCGAATCAAGGTTAAATGAAAAACTGAAAGAAGATAAAATAGATGTATTAGCAGAACGCATAGAAAACGCGATGTGCAAAGAAACCGGAGTCGTTAGAAAATATAAATTGTCAATTGATACGCGTTTTGATTTTCAAAGATTATTTTCTATCAGAATTAAAAACGAAAAGACTTAACTATATTTTAGCTGAAAATACCGGAGATTTGAAATATTAAGAAAAGAAAATTGAAGATGATAAAAATAAAGTTCGCGAAACACTAATCAATCATATAGATATTCTATACTATCAGCGAATTGTAAAGATAAAATCACCGCGTAAAATTCTGTCAAAATTAAAAGAATACAAAAGGCTAGAATGTAGGATTTCGCGCGTTACCGCGAGAAAAGATTTATATACCTAAAGTATATATCCGGTAGAGAAGAAGCAGTTGATTTCTGGAATAGCTTCGAAGATAAAATACGAACATTTGAGAACGCGCCGAGAGCAACTAAATTATCGACCGACGAAAAACGCGACATATTTTACAATGCAATCGCGGGTTCACTTCCTGAAACAATACTGACTGACTGTGTGCATGAAGGCACAGTACACAGAAAAACTTAATATTACAGGTAGAAGCTCGTGAGCTTTCTCAACGTAGGTGAGAACCGGTCGTCTCCGCCTTTTACGCTAAGACGCGAGCAAAGCGCGAGACGTGAAGATCAGAGCAGATGCTTCGGCTGCGGCCAGCATGGGCACATTAGTGCTAATTATCCCAATCCAGGGAAAAAGTTCTGCTATAAATGTTAGAAGGCAGGCTCACACCTAGCAAAAGAGTGTAGAGCAAAAAGACCAGGTGACGACCAAGGTGAGAGACGTCAGCCAGGTACATATGGCAAGGTGAGAGGTTCTCAAAATAAAAGAGCCATGGTATCTTTTGGGCGTAACCAAAAGCCGAACAATCCGTTTGGCCTCTCCGCTATTCCTGAGGAAGATCAACAAAAGGTACTAATTTTGATAATTATATTCTAAACACATTTAATAAATATCATGTAAGAAAAATTAAAAGAAATAACATACTTAGATTCATAGCTGCCTCAGGTGCAACAGAACATATTAGCAATAGCAAAATAATATTAGCCAACCTAAATTTAAATTATGAATGCAAAGTTAAATGCGGAAATAATTCGAACAGTTTACACAAGCCCAAACAGCTGGACTTGCGTGAAGTATTCAAATGTGAAACTTGCTTGGTAAGCAAGAGTACCAAATTACCATTCAAAACGACGCGACAGAGAGCTAGTGCTCCACTTCAAATTATACACGCGGATACAATGGGGCCGATTAATCCTCCATCGCATCCACAGGGATACAAGTTTATATTGGTAATGATTGACGATTTTAGTCGAACAGCCATAGCATACCCGATGCGTCACAAGAACCATACCATTTAGCCAAAATTAATGGGGATCCACAAACATATAGAGAGGCAATCATTTTGTTTTTTTTTGATTGTAAAAACTGGGAAAAGGCAATTAAATAAGAAATAGACTTGCTAAACGATACGAACGTGTTCTCCGAAATCACAAAAACAGAAATGTTTAAACAAAACCTAAACCGAATATCTTAGATTCAAGGTGGGTATTTAATAACCTTTAAAGCCAGGCTCGTAATTAGGGGCTTCAAAGATAAAAACACATACGACATTAGGGAAACTTATGCACCAATTTCTAGATTATCATTAGTTCGAGCTTTTCTAGCTATCGCGAATAAATACGGTCTTACATTGAAACAATTAGACGTCGAAACTGCGTTCTTATATGGCGAAATACTAGAAGACATATATTTAAGATTTTCAGAGGGATTAACCCAATGTCCAGTAAGAACCGAAAATAACATATTGAAATGGAAAAGATCTCTTTACGGATTAAAAATCAGTCCCAAGCACTGGAATATTAAATTCACTGAAATAGCAAATAAATTAGGTTTCGTGAATAGCGATCTCGATCCATGCCTGTTTACAAAACTAAATGAGAATAAAATCACAGTAATGCTACTATACGTAGACGATGTTCTAATAATGGGAAACGATGATAGCGAAATTAATCACACTCTAAAAGATCTAGGAAGCGAGTTTAAAATTAAAATGTTGGACGAACCTAAAGAATTTCTTGAAATTAGCATAGAACACGATTTAAGTAAACGCACAATGAAATTGTCACAAACCAAGTTTATGGATAATGTTTTAAATCGATTCCGTTTTGTTAACGCCAAGCCCGTAAGTACTCCGATAGTGCAAAATGATGTTACGAATATAGATAGGAAAAACCGAGAAGAAACTGACTGAGGGAACTCGGTAATTCCTAACACGTTATATAGGGAAGCAGTAGGATCTTTATTGTATCTGGCTAAGTCGACCAGAGCTGACATTTCATACGCTGTAAATGTCCTAAGCAGGCATCAGATTCGCACCGAGTTCGAATGGAAAATGGTAGCTCGCGTAATGCAATATTTGAAAGGAACGAAAACGTTAGGCCTTACGTATAGAGGATTTGAGGAAAAATTAGTTGCATATTCAGATGCTAGCCTTTCTGACTGTAAAGGCTCATTAACCACGTGCGGCTACGTAATCAAGCTGTACGAAGATACAGTTGACTGGAGGACTCAGAAACAGCCAAGTGTGGCTCTGTCCACTTGTCAAGCTGAGTATGTGGCAATGAGTAATACTTGTCAAGAACTCATAGCTTTACACAATTCGATTCAAGTTATATTAAAACAACGCGCAATCGTGTGCTAAAACCGACGGGAGCAATTGACTTCGACATATGATAGATCGTAAAGAGCATTACGTTAAAGAATGTCTAAACAATAAACATGTAGAAATTAAATGGGTTAAAACGTGGGAACAATTAGCTGATATCTTTACAAAAGTGTTAAAATCGGATATACACTCTAGGCTGACTAATCTAATTCTTAGTAATTAATTTGTCATATATATTTTACAGAATGCGTTGAGGAAAACTCGAGCGATGAGGATTAAGTAAATACATGTAAATAATGGAAAAGAAAAATTTATAATTAGAATTATACATTTGCCTTTTGGACTTCTCATCCTCTCCGTAATATGAGTCAGCCATCGCAGATACAAGCATCATTACAACAAGTCTTTGACACAATACATAGACACACATACACACACACACACACACACACACACACACACACACACACACACACACACACACACACACACACACACACACACACACACACACACACACATATATATATATCTATATATTTCTGTACACATACGATACACTTATTTTCAGCATATGAAGCAGCAGCTCTGATTTATATTGTATGTTCTTGTCATTATATGATTGATGTGTGTCTGAGTTTAGTGTTAATAAAGTTTAGCTTGAATGAAGACAGCACGAATACATGCAAGTGCGTCTGTGCTACCGAGAGAGAGTGTTGGATGTAGAGACGTTAGCTTGATGCTCTTCGTCGAGCTGACGATTATACATACATGTGTGTGTGTTACCGCGCACGTGTGGCAGCCGGTGGCTGTACCAGCACGCGCCAGTTGGTCAAGACGCGTTGTAGAGATTAGTCACAATAAAGACGTGATTAAAACATAACTCTGCATTGTTCATTTATAAAACCCAATGAATCCTTCACTTACAGTTAAACTTCTCGTTAAACACGGTGCCACATAGCTCTACTAGATACTCTCCCGCTCTGCTAAATTTCGGTAGAGAGCTGAGAGCCAGGAACTCTCCGCCGCAGCTAAGAGCAAGCTACAGCGGAATTTCAGCAAAAAGAAAGAGAGAGTTCCTAACTACCAAAGTTAGAAAGACTTAAAGAGCTCCAAGAGATCGCTAAGACACGGTCGCAAGGGCAACAATCTCGTCAGGCCACGCTCCTTTCCGTATCAAGTAGGCGACTCAGTATGGAAGAAAAACCGTGTTTTATCCTCGACAGTTGAAGGGATTACAGCGGAATTAGCCCCAAAGTAAGAGCGTTCCTTTGAAATAGTACAGAAAAAGGGGACTAACGCAATTCAGCTGGAAGTTTGAGACGAACATTGAGTAATTAGTTTATGCTGAACATTTCAAGCCATACGTACAATCAGTGAAAAACAATCTCTTAGAAATCATCCCAGCTTCGAGTGTTGAAAGCCAGCAGACAGAAGAGGAAGTCATCGCGCAGCTGCCGTTAGATCCCGAGCAGGTGAAGAGCGACTCGTCTATCATGTAAGAAACTTCACCAGCGGGTGGTCCTCTGCGCAGGACAATCCTGAGAATACTCGTGGGGCGTTAGGTTCTGCCCCGGATAGAAAACGACATCGTCCGACTAATAATAAAACAGCAGTTCAGCGGCTTTTGTATCAAAATTTGGCGTCGTCTGATAGGAAGAAGAAATATTGCTTGAGGAAACGTGGAGTTGTGTCACAATCGAAGAGAAGGGAGCGATCCCCCGATAGGGGCTTAGGGCCCTTATTCTCGACCGGAGTCATCTTTCACCTCTCTCGGAGCTGGAGTTTCCGAATTGAATCATACAATCTGTTTTATATGTAATAACTACAGTAAAATGCGTAATGTCATATATATTATCTGCATATATTTAGTTGTATCGACTAATTTTCTTTTATAATTACTTATGTCAAATATGAATTTGAAATATTGCAATAAACATCACGGTATTGGCTGCTGCCTGTTGCGACATATCTTTGAATATGCCAAGACTAAATTCCAAGACTCTTTTTTATCTACAGAAATAGTGATTATCGGTTGCATGAGATTTCGTAGATTATAAATGTACTTCAACGTCTCATTTTGTTCTTACAATACGTAGAACGGTGAATCAAATTTTATTTGATTTATTATTTTGTCCTACACGTGGCGAAACTCGAATTATGTATGGAAACGACACCTAAAATTTATAATAATTATTTTTTTACGAGTTTACTTTATTTTTATAACCTACTTAGAGAAATGTTCTTAACTCTAAGAAAGTTTCGATACTTGTAGACATATTTAAAGATTTATACATTTTATTAATTTTATAACTTTCTACAATCAAAATTGAGGGAATGAGACGTCGAAGTAAATTTACTTCCGTTCTACTAATTCAGCGTGGCGGTTCGATCGAGGTATGCAGCACTCTTAACCGAACCCATTGAGGGATCATCCTCTGTTAACGGGGACTCAATACTGGGTGGATATTTAATTGATAAAACAATTAATTTCAGGGAAGTATCTCCTATAGTGTCTCAAAATTTCGTTACAACGTAATAAACAAATTGCTAATAAATTAGAATTTTCGACAAAAAGCACAATAGTTTCCTAATTAACGAATGTAATTATATTCAAGAATACAAAATATGGAAAAAATACATTATATATAATTTGTGATAATGACACTAATGATTGCATCCTTTTCAAGGATGGTACCATTTTCAGAGTTTATAATTTTGTTGAATCTGTGTCAAAGGTAGTTTATGATATGCAGCAAATACTAGAACCTGTAGGTAACCTATATACAGTTCCATATAGAACTAGTGTATTAAATATTAGAACTGTAAAAGAAAGTACACGAAAACCAAGTTCATGGTGATGTGAAAATATGTATGCTAAAATGTTAAAATTAAAATTAAGAAATAAACTAATAGTATGTCCAATATTGCACTCTAGGCGATAATCTTCAATAATTCAGACATAAGAATCTCCATCCTATTAAGTGGAACTGCATTTTATTACATGAATAAGAAAGTAAAAAATATATGGTATAATATATTTCATAAATGGCTTCCACTATACAGCTATGTATTTCATCGTAGAATTGGAGGATTGTATATTATCTATACCTACAATTTGGATTGATAATAATAATAAAAAAAATCTTCATCCTTCTTTCAAGAAGGAAAAACATTATTGAAGCAATTAAAAAACATAGAAACTCTAGAAGAGATCTGGAAACTATAATATTCAAAAAAAAAAAAGAACAGCAAGTAGATTTTTGAATAAACTATAATAATTAAGATACACTTGTGTGGATAGCTTTCAAACAAACTAATAAATGTTCTTATCAACTTATGATTACGACAAAAAAATTATATATTAGGTTGTCAAATATCTCCCTTCCGCTTTTTTGCTCTTCCTTCAATGCTTTATAAAAAGTGTTACAGTGGTCGGATTTACTTCAAATATGCGCCGTTTTATTCAATAATTTGTTTCCATCTAGACGGCAACTTCATAATACCCCTCTCGTAGAAACCCCTCTCCTTATTTGCGAAGAACTCGGACAGCCACTTTTCACAAGCCTCTTTTGAGTCCAAATTTACATCGCCAAAGGCGTTGCACATGGACAGGAACAGGTGGTAATCACTTGGTGCTATGTTCGGGCTATATGATGGATGCGATAAAACTTTGTACAACTCCCGTAGCTGCTGACGAATCATCAACGAAGTGTGTAGTCTGGCGTTGTTCTCGTGGAACACTACACCCTTTCCGTTGGCCAATTGCGGACGCTTCTGGTCGATAGCTTGCTTCAAGAGGTCCAGTTATACATAGTAGATGGCAGAATTAAGCATCTGGCCATATGGGAGCAGCTCATAGTGGATGATTCCCTTCCCATCCCACCAAACACACAACAAAATCTTCCTGGCCGTCAATCCCGGCTTGGACACTGTTTGGGACGGTCCACCGACCTTGGACCACGACTGTTTTTGCTTGATACTGTCGTTGATTCGGTCCAGAAGGTTTTTTGCGTCAAATCATGCGGCACCCAAACATCAAGCTTTTTTTGTATCCAGCCTTCTGCAGATGGTTTACAATGGTTTGGTGACTAACTCTCATCTCCTATGTGATGTAATGAGATACCACACGCCGGTCTAACTCGATAAATTCCATGATTTGATCGGTATTCGTCGTCACAGGTCTTCAACGGCTGGCTTATCCATGGTGTCGTTTTCACCGGCTCTGAATCGTCGAAACCATTCCTCTGCAGTTCGCAGTGATAGCGTGCCATCCCCGAAAACACCATTAATTTCACTGTTTCTGTAGCGGATTTGCCTTTGATGAAGGAAAACTTTAAAAAAGCGCGAATTTCGGTGTTAGTGAACTCCATGTTTACACGTCTATAACTTTTGAACGCAATATTCATACTAATCATGCATAGCGTCGTTTTGTACGTTATGTCAAGTCTTTTCAAATTATGTATAGTATTGCCAGATACGAGCTCTGTAGCGCTTTATACATAACCGCGAAATTCATAAGACAAAAAGGCGGAAGGGAGATATTTGACAACCTAATATTAAGGCAGGCCCACGCAGAAGTCGACACATTTCTAAGATAAGCCATGTGTATCCTGGAAACTGTATAAACTCTAAGATTTGTATAAAATAATTGCACATGCAAGTTTCATATTATTATCATTATTAAACGCATATTATTCCTCTGATCTCATCCTTAGCATTAATGAACCTTACGTTCCTATATATTTATAAAGTAATAAAACAAAAATAATTAGAAATGGCGCCCATGTGGATAATATCATTATAATATATATGTATTTATAGTTATATAGAGTGAGAGATAATAATTAATAATTATATAATTTTACAAATCGTTGAAAATATTTTGCGAAAGTAAAATAAGAAAAATGGTTTTAACAAGAGCATCAGATCATGATAATATAGACTCAATTGAAATAAAAGAAGAATTAGAACGCATAAAAAAGACAAAGTGATGCTAACGCGCGAGAAAATGAGACGCTAAGAGTCGAAATTCAACGTCTAAAAGATGTAAATAAGAATCTTTGTGAACGGCGAATGGGAGACTTGACGAATAACATATATAATATTGACAGAGACGAACAACCTCGACGAACTGCAAACACTTCGAGCGAACGAATTGATACAGAACATGTAAATAATATGAATAACGATTTAATAACAGGAATTTGAAAATATTTTCAATCACTACAAGTTAATATAGCAATGCCCACTTTTGATGGTTATAATTCAAATCCCGCAGAGTTTATCGATAAACTCGAGAAATATTTTATACAAAAAAATACGGACGAAACACGTAAATTAATAATAGTTGAAAATACATTGAAGGATTGAGCAAAAACATGGTATGAAGTGCGGTTGAACCCATTCATTGATTTGGAACATTTCAAAACAATTTTTATGCAAGAATTTAATTGTATCGAAACTAGAATTAAAGCAAAGGCTGAATGGACTAATAAAACTTTTAAAAGAAATGATCGTTCATTATATGAATACTTTATAAAACAAATAGCGATAGCAAAATATTTTGTGCCAAAAATGGATACATATGAAATGAACTATACAATTATAAGACAACTGCCAAACCGCGCGCGGGATGTTCTTACAACCATAGATTATTCAGACACAGATAAAGTTGCACAAGCACTATCCTGTTTAGATCCTATTTTAAAGATAAAGAATTAAGATCAGAGAGAGAGAGAGAGATACAAAATTTTCGACAAATACCTGAACAGTATGTCTCAAACATAGCTGATACCAATCCGTCTAGATGGAAGGGATATGTAAATAGTTCCTATTATAAACAACGAAAAGATAATAACAATCAAAGTTATAGAAATAATAATGGCGCGAGTAATGGTAATTGGAGATCGCATCAATTACAAAATAATCGTAATTTTGAAAGTCGAAATCGTTCGGATCGCCATAATGCAAGTTTATTAAATCAGCAAAATGCAGAAAAATCGAACGGCAATATTGAGTCGACTGATAATTTACGTGATGTAAGAAACACGCTGAATGCGGTGCATGCAATACACAGTTCTGATTTTATTGACGATTTATGTTGGGATGTAAAAGAACCAAACGTAATAACAACAAATTCAAAAGAATCACTGACGTTTGTTAGCCCGCGAGTTAAAGTTGAAATTTTTGACAAAACGGTGATGGCATTAATAGACACAGAAGTGAACTTACTTGTATTTCTGATTCATTTTGTGCTGAATTAAATAAAAAGCACAATTTAGTTGAACTACGGATAAATAATATATGTGCTTTCACTACCATTGGAAAAAGCGGGATAATTATTAAAAAACAGATTCAATTAAGTCTAAAAATATGGAAGCATGAAATAAGCAATACTTTTTTAGTAATTCAGGGTTTGGGTGCTGATATTATCCTGGGTATTGATTGTTTGTGCCAAAATCAGGAATTAATTAACGCGGGAAAACTAGAATTTTATTTACGAGGTGAACAAGTACCAAAAGAATTTATCTCATTTAAGACATGGTCAAATATAAAACAGTACGATAATATAGACAATGAACCGGTTCAGTTATATAGATTAACTCACTGTTTTGAAAAAGGTGATTTAGATAGTCGAAATAAATATAAAGAAAATATTCATATATCAAATAGAACAAGTAATATTCAAAATAGCGAACTTCAACACACTGTGTGTACATTGGGGGATGCTAGGTCGAACAATTCCATGTTTATAAACAATATAAGACAAAAGGTAGGAAACGCCTATTCGCAATATGATGTTAAAAATGCGATTGAAAAATATATTGAAAAATTAGATCGATTTACTGAATGTCAAAAAGAACAAATATTTAATTTATTTATGCAACATAAAACGATTTTTTCAAATAAACCGGGAGTAACAAATATATATGAACATCAAATAAAACCGACTGTAAACTGTCCGTATGTTAAAAAATCATATCCAATCGTCTTAAAATTGCGTGATGAGGTAGAAAAAGAAATAAATATATTAGAACAAAACGGAATAATAGAAAGATCGTCTAGCGAATTTTGTAATCCTTTGCGGATAGTTAGAAAGAAAAATGGCGAAATTAGATTGTGTTTGGATGCACGATTTTTAAATAAAATTATAGCGACTGACAATGAATTCCCACCGCGAATTGAAGAAATCATGCAAAAATTTAATGGGGCACATTATTTTGCGACAACAGATCTAGTACGGGGATACTGGCAAATTCCATTAAATATATATTCACGTAAATATACCGCGTTTTTAAATGGAGCCACACTTTACCATTTTTGTCGTATTCCATTTAGACTGAAAACAGCTAGTAGTGGGTTTATTCGCGCTCTTAATCTCGCACTTTATGATTTACTAACGTTTGTAACATGTTATATTGACGATATTTTGATCGCGTCGCATAGTTTTGAAGAACACATTATACATTTAGATAAATTGTTTCAAAGATTAAAGGAAAATGGTTTTACACTTAGTCTCGAAAAATCACTGTTTTTTCGGAAATTGGTACCGTTTCTGGATTTAATTTTATCACACGAGGGTATTCGCGCTGATCCAGAAGGACTTAAAAAAATAGAACAATTTCCACAGCCGAAAGATAAACGTACATTACAAGCATTTTTAGGAATATGTGGTTATTATAGGCGCTTCAGTGTACGTCATGCCAACTATGTTGAACTATTCCGTGAATTATTAGGTAATAGTAAAATATTTAATTGGAATGAAAAACACACTATAGCTTTTGCTGAATTAAAACAAAATTTTTTTAAATCTGTGATATTAAATCATTATTTGCCGGATACCAAGTTTCGCGTTCAAACCGACGCAAGTGACCTTGGTATTATCGGAGTGCTATATCAAATAGATAAAGAAAATAATTCACGAATTATTTCCCTAGTAAGTCGCGTACTTACTCAGGCGGAACACTATTACAATACGACAGAAAAAAAATTATTGGCGACTATATATACACTGCTAAAATTTTGCGTGTATCTTTTTTATTCCGAATTTGAGATTATTACCGATCATAAAGCACTAACTTTTTTGCTGAGTACACCGTTTACGACAGCGCGTCTTATGCGGTGGTCACTAGCATTGCAAGATTATAAATTTAAAATTTCTCATTGCCGTGATATGAATAATGTAGTGGCAGATTTTTTTAGTAGACATTTTCCGGAGTAAACATCTGTGAATTCAATAAATTATTTATTATGGAATATTGTCAGAGAATTACCTGAAATTTACATAGGTAAAAAACGTTCAGTTATAAACAATAGCGAGCCTAACAATGCGAAAAGAATTAATAAGAGAATTAGAAGATTTAAAACAAATGCAAATAGAAGATGAAAATATTCAAAAGTTAATTAAGCAGGGTTATAATAATAGTAATAATTTAGCGATTTTAATAGAAGAGGAAATTCATTATTGTAAATCAAAAAACGGTAATAACTATAAAATAATGCTTCCTAGAGTTATGATAAACACAGTATTAGAAAAGGTGCATATGCAACTATATCATGCAGGACAATTTAAAATGTTACAATATTTGGTACAATTTTTTAATTGGTAACGAATGAGACATGATATAAAAATATTTGTACAAAGTTGTGATCTTTGTCAGCGTATTGAACATTACAATCAAAAAATGGAGGGTGAATATAAATTCATTAAAGCCGAAAAACCTAATATCATTATTTCTATAGATTTTTTTGGACCACTACCGACATCTATAGGTAGAGTAAAATATATTTTTGTTATATAAGACGTATTTTCCAAATTAATTAGCTTATACCCAATTGTTCGCGCAACGACAAGAATGTATCTAAATAAATTATTTAATCATTATTTTAAGCATATCGGCAAACTCAGAAAAATATTATCAGACCACGGAATACAATTTACATCGGGTTCGTGGAAGAGTCGTTTAGAAGCAGAAGGAATTGAGGTATTGTTTTCGTCTATCCGACACCTTCAATCCAATCCAGTGGAGCGCACGATGCGGGAAATAGGAAGAATTTTTCGTATGTTTTGTGTAAATGCTCATGCAAATTGGGCTAAATATGTAAACAAAGCGCAGGATTTTCTAAATTTCACATATCATATCAGCACGAGATTTCCTCCATATGAATTGCATTTTGGCGAACCAATTGAAGACAAAATTTATAATTTATTTCCGAAATTAAAACGGTCAGAGATATCACGCGAACTCCAATTACGTTTAGCTAATGAAAATTTAAACAAAGCGTTTAAAACACGACAAAAATCTCAAAAGACAATAAGTAAAGTATCGTTAAAATTTAATGACTTAGTTTTATTACGAGTACACCATCTCTCTGATGCTAATAATAAACAAATGTCAAAATTATTTCATTTATACGAAGGGCCATACCGTATTAAGCGTGTGATTGGTAGTAATGCGTTTAAATTAGCTGACCCTGACGATGTAAATATAATAAAAGGGATATATAATCGTTATAATCTAAGGAAGTATTATTTACAAGAGAACATAACAGTGGCCTGACCTGTATACATATGTACATAAATATAAGTTCAGAGTAAATAAGTTAATATTAATAATATGTATATCAATTAACGTAAATGAAAAGCGAGCTAACCAGGGTTCGTATAAATTTCGATCATGCGATCATACTGACCGCATTATCGAAAGGGGGATGATTTGTAACAAACACATATTGTATTGCGTATATGTACATGTAACATGCGGACAGTGTTGCGTTGCCTGACGGTTGGCGACAGAAGGTTAGTCTTGATTTCGAGTGGATGAAACACGCTCGTATAACGCAAGAAGTATAGAAGAGAGTAGAGGGGCGCGAGCCGCCGAGAGGATCGCAGTTGTTGACGAAACTGTGGGTTTATCCAGGAGGCCCACTAAGAGGCTCTAGCGGATCACAGTATATAACTAGAGTATTTGATTTGAATACAATTCGATCTATATAGAGATTATATAGATATATATATATTTATATGTATATCAGTGATGAAATAGAAAGAATTGGCATCTTAAATAATTAATCTTGAGAGCTCTCATTCACCGAAGATCATATACATCCAATAGAGACCGCAAATGGATATACATTATTAGACGTCGACCAGGATTACGGAATAGCTTATCATAGATATCAAGAAGTCAAGGCTGAAGATTATATATTCAAATAGAAATATAATCACCCGAAAGATTTCGCCATTCTAAGGTTTTATCCATGCACGTCACTTTAAAACAAAGGGAAACTGTATAAACTCTAAGATTTGTATAAAATCATCGCACATCTAAGTTTCATATTATTATCATTATTAAACGCATATGATATTATTCCTTTGATCTCTTCTTTAGCATTAATGAACCTTACGTTTCTATATATTTATAAAGTAATAAAAATAATTACAAAAATAATTACAAACTTCAGAAAATATGAGGGAGTGAGAGAAATTGAAGATCAGTATCGTTCGAATTGTGAAATGAGATTGATAGATCTTTGACCAGTTTTCGCTCTTACATCATGTCATTTTAATTTTTCTTTTCTCTTTCTCATAAAAAATTATTAGTTATTTTTATTTGAGAGTTGAGTTTTTGACTGTTGGCTGGCTGTGGTGATTACATCGTGATCGCCTCATTTTTCCCGACTTAAGGAGAGCTATCGGTGAAATTTTCGCCAGACAGCAACCGAAGATTAACGGGCCCGCAACATGTTTGGTTTTATTTAGAAGTAAGTTGTCATTTATATTTTTTGTTTGATTAAACACGAAAACCAATTGTACAAAACAGCTAGTTGTTATATGAACAACTAGCTACGGTAATAGAATTCGAGATTTATTGCGTTTAAAAATTAGTTTATATTGAATAGCTAGTATGCATCGGTACTACTGCGCACGTTGATACTGCACATAAACAGACTGAATCAAAATGTTATATACATAAATCAAAGAGTATTAACATATACGTTAGTAATATATTTCTAATGAAAAATAATTTATATTTTGTTCATTCCTGATAATTTTTATATAACTTATAATATTAAAATAAATCTTTGATTCAGTCGTGTAAACAAGAGATAGCGGATGCACACTTAGTTATAAAATAACATTTGTTAGTAAACTAATAAATTTTATAATTAAAAATAATTATTTTTTTATATAACAAATAATTATTTATTGTTTTTTTTATAAATATTTCATTGAATGAAAATAATTATTAATCAACTAATTTTCCATTTCCTTATCAAAAATATAATAAAAGTTCATATATATTTAGTAAATTTTATTATAAAATATTTTGAAGTGATTTTCGGATCCTGACGCCTCCGCGGTGACCTTGGTATAACAATTGTATTTTTATAAATAAATTATCAATAAAATATTGAACTATACCAGATCTAAATTTTTGTAGAATCAATTGCCAAGGGTAAAACTGAGGGCCGTTCAGTAAGAATGAATTCTTACTAAGAATCTAAAAAATATTGATAAATATAGAAATATTAATAATTAATAATATTTATAATAAATTTATAATTATTTATAAATTAAAAAAGATTTTATTCATCGCTTCCGGCCAAGGTAAGTCAATCCTTGGCGATGGTAAGTATTTAAATTATTAGTTTCTATATTAATAGTAACAGGATTAGGTGAATTAGAAGAGATACACCAAAGTCATATTTAATACCTTGGTAACCTAGAACCCTGTTACAATTGGCGCCCAACGTTTTTTTAAAGGTAAAACGAATAATGTTATGCAGAGGAATAAATTATTAGATAGTAATAATTAATAAAAAATTAATATTTTAATTTTTTTTACCTCTGCATACCAGAAATTAAAAAAAATCACTTTGTTCAGAGAAATTTGGTTTATTTTTCTCTGTTCTTTTTATAAATAGAAGAAGGGAATAAAACGAGGAAATTTTTATTTTTGTTAGCATTAAAGGTTATGTAGTGTGTACCGAATTATGTACGATTAGGCGGGTTTGCGCAACTATATATATAGTTTACATTGTAAGTTGTAAGTACGGGATTCGTTCAAATAACGAAGCTTAAAATTTATTTTTGAGATATATATGTAACGTTCCTTCTCCTTCCGCTTTATTTTTATTGGAATTCTCTGAGGTTTTCAGGATATGTGATTCGGATGAAGGAACGTATCAGGACAAGTTTTCGGGTGAATGATTTGATACTCGTTATGTTTCAAAAAAAATAACAATATATATATTTTTCTATAAATTATACAATAAAAATAATTAAAATAGTAATAAATTGATAAAAAAAATAAGAAATAACTTCTACTTTATTGGCATCTCGGTGTAGATACCCTGCAACATAAAAGAATAACGATTTATAAATTAATTATTAGCGCTGGAAATTTTATTTTATTTTCTGTCTACTTATTAATTGGCTTATCTAAGTTTCTACGAATTCAGACGGCCTTGACCCAGTGCTGCTCGCTTTGTTTACGCTATTTATTTAAACGGTTTATAGAAGCGGTCCGTCTGTTTACACGGAGTTTCTTTCGCAATATCTGAATAAATCTTTATTCTCTCTTTTATATCACGCTAAGGTGCGCCTTAGCTAGTGATATATAAGAGTTCGGTATTTTACTCAGGAATAAGTATTTCTTTTTCCTTAATAAAACTCCGTTTTCCTTTTGATTTATTTTACAGCATTTACTTCTTATATTTATAATATTAGTCGATCAACGTTATGATGACTTGCAGATTTTCGGTCGCCGGTCGGTCTGGCATTAATCCGAGGTGCGCCTCGTGATTAATAGCCGTCTGGTAATTTAATTTGACGAAAAGGAGCGCCTTTTCCCCGAATTAAATTAGGTCGATTTTAATTTTGTCTCCCGGCGGTCTTTCTGGATTATTTCCTATGTGAAAAAGAATTACTTTATCAGAAGTCGGGAGCGCCCGTTCTTCTGAGTCGGTAATTTTTAACTCTTTTCTTACGAGTAAAGGGGTTTTTCCTTTGGCCTCGAGAAAGAGTCTTTTTTCATCTAGGAAAAAACACAGAATATTATCGGTCGGTAGATGACAGTTCTCTTCGTCACTCGGGAGGTATCCTTCCTCGACGAGTGCCGAAAACGAACCGTGCTCTTTGCAAACTTTAGCGTACTTTTATACACGGAAAAAGTACGTTACAAAATTGATTGGTTATTATTTATTTAAAAATACGGTGATACTGTTTCTATTGGTTAAATTATTTTATTCTATTTATTCTATTCTATGTTGTGTTTGTTTGTTTATTTATAGTAATCATTTCGTGTATATGTCTGCCTATTTATTATGATCTTACATTTATAATAACTCTTATCACGGTAATAAGTTAATTTATCCTACTCTTTTTCCCGTTACATATACCAATGGAATAACAAGATTCTTTTTTATAAATCAATTTTTTTTTCTTGTTTAAAATTATTTTTTATTATTTTTAAAATAAATTTTTTTTATTTTATTAAAATTGAAAATGTTGTATATATATTACCACTGGCAATCAACCCGTACTACTAAGCCTACTACAAACAAATATACTAAGATTAGCTTAAATAAATATATAAAATAATTTATATCAGGTATGTGAATAAGTCTTTCCCGTTTTTTTTCAAATTTTGAGCCTTTATTGTGAAAAAATGGTTACAAATGAATTATTGAAAGTATTGGCCATCGCTAGCTACAACTTTTTCCCATCTTTCTGGCAACATACGAATCCCGTTGCGAAAAAATTCGACCGGTTTGGCCTCTATCCAGTCATCTACCCATTTTTTGGCTTCCTCATAGGAATGGAAGTGCTGGTCAGCCAGGCCATGCGTCATCGATCTGAAGAGATGGTAATCAGACGGAGCAACGTTTGGACTATACGGCGGGTGGGGTAGGACTTCCCATTTAAGCGTTTCTAAGTATGTTTTCACCGGCGGTGCAACATGTGAGCGAGCATTGTCATGTTGCAAAATAACTTTGTCGTGCCTGTCGGAGTATTGTGGCCGTTTTTCTCGCAGTGCGCGGCTCAAACGCATCAATTGTCGTCGATAGACCTCGCCTGTGATCCTTTCATTCGGTTTCAGAAGCTCATAGTAAACCACACCTAGCTGGTCCCACCATATACAGAGCATGAGCTTGGCGCCATGAATATTTGTCTTGGCCGTCGATGATGATGCATGGTCGGGTAGTCCCCATGATTTTCTTCGCTTCGGATTATCGTAACGTATCCACTTTTCATCGTCAGTCATGATACGATGCAGAAAACCCTTTCTTTTATGTCGCTGAAGCAGCTGTTGGCAAGTGAAAAAACGCCGTTCGACGTCTCTCAGCTTCAGTTCGTACGGCACCCAATTTCCTTGCTTTTGGATCATTCCCATGGCTTTCAAACGCTTGGAAATGGTTGTTCGGTCAACTCCCAATGCTTCAGCAAGTTCTTCTTGCGTTTGACAAGAATCTTCATCAAGCAAAGTCGCCAATTCTCGATCTTCAAAGATTTGCGGCCGCCCGGAACGCTTCTTGTCTTTCACGTCGAAATCACCGCTTTTGAAGCGTCAAAACCATCCGCGAACACTTGAATCATCGACACAACCTTTTCCATAAGCCTCCTGAAGCAATCGATGCGTCTCGGCAGCAGATTTCTTCAAATTGAACCAATAAAGTGAAACTTCCCGCAAATGACGTCGACTCGGCTCAAATTTCGACATTTTCACGATATCAAAAATTTATGATGCGAAAAAATTTTAACTAATGTGTTAGTATGGAATTGTTGACATATGAATAAGCTTTGATTATGACATATGTAACCATTGAATACTCGCACAGTATTGGTGGCGCCATCTCTTACAAAAAACGGGAAAGACTTATTCACACTCCTAATAATTAATCATTTATATTTATTTTGTGAATTTTTTTGTTGTTGTGTAGGTGCTTCTTAGGGTTTGTATAGATTAGATTTTTTTCTATATATATAGATTGAGAGAAAGAAAAGTGTATTTTAAGAATATTCTTTCCTTTCTCTAACAATTATTTAATTCTCTGGTGTATTTGCATAACGAATTGGTGCGAATACAACAATACGCCAATCTTGGCATATTAAAGTGCATCAAGAGCACAAATCAGTGTAGAAAGAGTGAAAATATCCAAAGAAGAATAAAATAAATACGATAGCTCGAACGATGGCAGCCTCACAAGAACCAGTGGCAAGCAACACCGACGAAAAATGGTGTTTTTGCAAAACCAATGAAAAATTAGATCAAAGTCTCCTCCAGCTGAGCCTACGTGTAGACGGAGATAGGTTTATAAAGGTGACTATGTACCTGAAGACTTCATCGCGGAGGTAGATAAAGATCCCAGCATTAAATATATAAAATGCGAAGCAGCCAAGAAGTCGTTTATACAAGACGCAATAAGGACTGGAGGACAGTAGACATACCTAGATGAAACGACGAAGGAGGGACACAGGCAGCCGCTGGATTTTATAAGGGATGATTTCCTCATCCAGGAGAGGTTAGATGCCTCGAGGCGACAACATGGTATAGCTGAGGCGTATATAGATGATACTGAAGTGGATATTACACATTGGAACCCACCTTCCAATGTAACTGTACGACAGGAGCCCCTGCCGAGTATCATATTACCTCAATCTAGCAGAGATCAATCGGAAACATTGACAATTTTTTTTTTTTTTTTTTTTTTTTTTTTATGTTATTTAACGTCGCTCTATTTATGCTTCCAAATATTGGTGCTAATCAGCGACGGAGGTCTACGATGTGTTTGTAAACAAAGCACATGTAAATTATTACAGCGGTGCTTGTGTCAATCGGCCGAGACCGGGATTCGAACTCGGATCACCAAGTTACTAGTCCTTCGCTCTAGCGATCGAGCCATCGTAGGCCTCTAAAACATTGACAATGGAGGTGTTACAACGTCAAATAAATGATATGTAAAGTATGCTTCAAGCATTCACAGTTGCAATCAATAGCCAGATTGAACACCACCCGGACGTGGGTCGAGTACCGGAATGGAAAATATGCGTAAAATATTTACGTAATGTAAATATTAGAGATAAATTTACCATACATAGCTCGACCCATTCGGAACTCCCACAGAAAACCCCTCAGCGAATCACCCCAACCATAACATCACGAGGATGTGGCGTCAGCGGGAAGAGCGTGGGAATCCTTGAGGAGTAATAGAACCTCAAGGGCAGGCATTAGCCGTCATGATGACATAGCGAATGTCTTATCGGTAGTTCAACCTCACGCTGTAGGTGAGGTAGTCCGAAAATGGAATGTTTCTGTCAAAGGCGATGGAACGCAAACAATTGAAATATTCCTAGACTGGGTTGAGGAGCTGCCTAGTATGTCAAATTTGATTGAAGAGCAACTCTTCCAGGCTGCACCAGAACTATTCAAGATTCAGCTCATTACTGGGTAACAGAACCACTTGAACCATGGTCATCCTGGTCGCACCTCAAAAACGCAGCTCTACATTTTTACGAGACGACCAAGAGGAATCAAGAGCGTTGCCGACGAGAAGCCATCGAGCGCACTCAAGGTGAGGACGAAACGCTCTAAGAATATCTTACGGCGCTTAATTGGATGCTTAGTAAATTCATTCCGAGGGTTTCAATCGAGGATAGATTAGATCGACTCCATACGAACCTTCTTCCCGAATTACAACGTATCGTTCGCAGGAAAGGCTGAAAAGCTTTGGACGAGCTCATGGAGGCTATTAATGAAGCGGAGAATTCCTTAGTAGTAGAGAAATAGTATAAATCTCCACCTCCACCAGAAGCAGTAACTAGGCCAGAAGTAGCATACCAGGTACACCAAACCAAAAGGAAACCAAAGGTGGCGGCTACTAAATCTTTCGATCGAGCCAGGCCGGAGTTACCACCAAAGGTTACTCGAAAAAATAAGACGGTGCAGGCTATTTCTCAACTAGAAAACTGTTTTAAACAGTTAAGTAAGGATATTATGACAGCTATAACCTCGGTAGGCAATAGAAAAGCCACAGAAGTTAGGAGAGATCCACCTTCATCGAAGAGCAGTCCTCTAGAACCAAAACTAGTGGAAAAAGAAATCTCTACCTAGAAAGGTTCATCCTCCGGTGACTAGACGGGACTCTGCGAATACACGATCGGATAAAGATACGCTCAGAACGTCAAGGAAAGTTGATGCACCTCTGAGGTGTTATAACTGTGGAGAATTGGGATATCGTTCTACCATAGGCGCTTTCTCGGTATTGCATCGTGGTATAGGAGGTTTTTGAAAGACTTTGCTACTGTTGCCGAACCACTCACGCGTCTAACAAACAAAAATTGCCGATATGAGTGGACCAAGGAGCAAAAAGGCTCATTTGACAAGATCAAATCAATGATCGCTTTGGCACGTGTCCTGCATAGATAATATCCAGTTCTCCGCGGAAACAGATATGAGTGTTTCTGGTATTGGAGCGGTCCTCACGCAGGAAGTCGGCGGACAAGAACGGATGTTGGAGTTTGCGAGTAGGGCACTCTCTCAAGTTGAAAGAAACTATTCGGTAACAGAGAGAAAGAGAGTGCTTAGCTGTAATATAGGCCATTGACAAATTCCGTCCATATATAGACGGATATCATTTCTGCATCGATACGGACCACAATAGTCTGAGATGTATTCGTACGATGCAGAACCCAACAGGCAGGCTCACTCGATAGGCTCTTAAGGTGCAATTTGGTTGTAGAGCATCGAGAAGGTATGTTGAATAATGGGCCAGACGCTCGTTCAAGGATGTTCGAGGGCGACGATCTGCCCTGCTCCACTGTGACGTAGCAGGAGGTGCCTAAGTCGAATAGTACCTCAGATGGCTTCGAAACGTCCAGGATTGCCCCAATGATTATCCTAAATGAAAAATAAGCAGTGAACAACTATACTGCTATCGCCCAAATGAAGTCCTCGAAGTCATCACAGGCGATGAAGACGCTAGGAAGATCTTCGTTTCTAAGGAACGTCGTAATTCAGTTCTGAAAGAATGTTACGACAATCCGATAACCGGACATCCAGGATGCGAAAAAACTTTTGCAGGAGTGAGGAAATATTATTACTTGCCCGAATTTTATAAAACAGTACAAAACTATGTGAAAAACTGTCTTATATGCCAGCAGTCCGGATCAAATTAACATCACCATTCTTGGCTTCTATAAGTAGCCGATGTGCTTCAACTGCAGATTGCTTTAAATGAAAGAAGTAAATTAACAATTCTCGCAAATGACGCTTACTTGGCTCAAAACTTGACATCTTAACACGATGAAAACTAAAAATGCTAGCAAAAAGTCAGGAGTATTAAAAGGTTATACTGTTCCCAGATGTCAATATATACTATACGACTTTTTATAGATGACAATTTCGATGTTATCTTATCGGTGGCGTCATCTTTTCAAAACGGTGGAAACTTATTTGTACACCTAATATATAATTGCTAAAAAGGTTCAAATCATTATTTTCGTTTCACTAACTTTTGCGAGTAAATCGTGCAGGCTTTTATCTGTAGAAAAATAAAAAACCATGTACTAATGATATAGAAAAAATTTAATAGCCTGTAAAATTTGAACATGGCGACACAGCGCTGTAGAACTTATTTGTTTGCAGTTGGCTACAATGCGACGCTAACGTCTCATGCTATATTTGAATGAGGAACGAAGCATCCGCTTGTGTGTTACTATTGTATACGTTGCTTCTGCTTCAGAATATTTATTTGATATATATATATATATATATATATATATATATATACATATATTGTTAAATTATTTTTCTTATAAAAAATAATAGATTTAATTGGAAAGGGAAACCAGTGTCAAAAAAAATATATCTTCAACGATTAGCTCAACAAAGAAGTCATCGTTATTTAACTAAAATAAGAATTTGTAAATTGAACTGAAAAAATTGTTATAGAATCTGTTAATGAACTGCAAAACAAGAAGGAACTAACAAAACCAGTAGAAGGTTGACTTATTGTCGAATTATTTACTCTTGGTAATCAATTGTGGTGTTTAAATTGTAAAGAGTGCTTATCTTTATCAAATATTTAACAAGATCAACGACGAGGTCTGAACTCCACTTTAATAATTCGCTGTTGCAAGTGCTTGTTTTTAAATATTAATTAATACTGAAAAGTAAAATAGTGCTACATCAGAAAATTTTCATCGCCTGACTCGATTTGATGTAAATACTAAGCTTGTGATAGGCAAGAAACTATCATTTTCATAATTAACTAATTAATTTTAATAAATTTAATTAATTTAACTAAATTTTAAAACTTCAAATTCAATAATAGTTAAAATTAAAGATAAATAATTATTAAAAAATATGTATAAATATGTTTTGCTCCAAATTTCTTATATTCTATTTTTATCAATGCAGGTATGTTTGAAAGTGGCATTGGGTTCATCAATCTTAATACATTGTTAGCATGTATGATATACCAACCATATATTTTAAAACATACAAGAGATATGAGGAAGAAGCTGGAAAGTCTACCGAGAAGCTTGCCAAGCAGAGTTGTGAAGATGCAAGTGAGCTGTAGCGGAAACTGACACTGAAGAATCTATTGACTCTGAGGCAACAATTGTAACTATTATATTAAATATTAATATTTCATTAAAAATTGTAATTAATGTATAATTCGTTGTTTATAAAAAATTGTACATTTATTTTGTAATTAACAATTATAATAAATACTGATAGTTGGACTATATATTTTTTAAATTACCATTCAATATTGAAATAAAAATATTAGACAATTATCACCTATTTTATCACTTATTTAGCTATAACGACAGTGTGGTATTTTTTAGGCAAGAAATAAATTTTTGTGTTAATAATCAGAGAAATGTAACAACTTTTGATACAGTAGTTCAACTAGTGGCTTTATATGATATGGGATGAAACACTAGAGGTACTGATTGAAATTATGATAGTCTGAATGGTTTTGGAGCAATTGTTGGATAATATAGTCAAGCTATATTAGACTATTCAACGTGCAATAGAAAATGTAAGAAGTGTGATAATGGACGTAGTCCCTTTGATCTTGACTGTCGAATGAATCTTATTGATTCAGCAAAAGTGATGGAAGCTCAAAATTACAATAAATGAATTAACAACAATGCTATTTTACAGTCAAAAAATATTGAAGTTGGAATTTTCATTCAAGACAATAACAATTTTGCAATTACTTCTTGTCGGACAAGTGCTGCACATCAAATTAGCAAATTATCTCACGGGAACCATACTTCAAAAGGTGTAAGCAATCAATTATATGCAATTCAGAAGAATTATCAAGAATTCCAAACAAATAGTATAAAATACTTGCATAGATGTTTTACATATACTATCGCACAAACTAAAGGTAGTAGTAAAAATATGACTGTAACAATTAGATGTATACCCAGCCACGCATTCAACAATCATGAAAAATTTGGCGAGTGGTATGGATACATCAAAGATAATGAAAATTATGACCACAAAACTGTTCTAGGTGGTTTTGCAGATGTGATGATATTAGAGGAGTTAAAAGTTATTTTTCAGGACTTAGCTGATAATGCAGAAAAGTTTTCAGTTGGCGCATCAAGTAATATTAATGAAAGTTTGCATGCTAGTATGGCTAGCAAACCATCTAAATCAAAATGTTCAAATTTATCTGCAGCAGCTGATTATCGTTATGCTTCTGTAGTATGTCAAAAAATTTAGGTTATAATTATAATAGTCACATTTCTTCAAAATTGAATTTATTTTCTGTACCACACCATAAAAAATATATTTCAAGGATTACAAAAATAAAAATTAAGCCAGCAATTAAGATCAAAATTCAATTATTTAAGAAAAATAGAATTTTATTAAAGAAAAAGAAATCTGCACTTCGACATAAAAAGGAGACTCTTAAAGGAACAACGTGCCACAGTAATTCAACTTTACTTCAAGAACCTGCTACTTTGCAAGTATCAAGTTTAAGTGATGATGAAGGTAGATTAGAAGAAAATTATCCAATAATGTTTTTTGATTTAGTAACAACTGGATTGCAACGTGACTGTGATATATTAGCCATTTCTATAACGGGGTACTTAATTGTTCAACACCCGGTAGATGTACCCGTTGACAGAGGTGCAAAGAACCCCGAACGGATTAAATTGTTTAAAACATCTTTTTGGACCGTAGGTTCTTTGCTGTTATTTATTCCTCAGACTTACCTTTACTTACCCTGGAAATTATATAAATAATAATATATTTGGATAAATTATCAGTAATCCAGGGAAAGACGGATTAATGAAGGTAGAGCGAGGAGAATGTGTTTAATATTTTCTACTATATAAAAAATAAAATCAAAAGTAGATTTATTTCATTAATCAATAAAATAATTTAAATTTTTATTTAATTTAATAAAATTATAACAATTGTTATTCTAACCCTACGTAATACGCACCCGCGATTAACTAACGCGCGTATCCGTTCACACAGGGTGTAAGAGAGATTAATTTATAAGTATACTGGAGAGATAGAGCAACAAAGGCGCCACCTTACGAAGAACAAGGTATACTATCAAATAAAGCTGAATGCGCTTGTTACTCTTGCTATCTTATTCTATGATTATATCTCTCCGTCTCTCTCACACTACTGTAGTTAATTTGTTATGTTTAATAATTTCAATCGGAAAGAAATTGAAGAAAAGAGTAGAAGTATATAATACTCTATTCAAAACTAAAAATACAATAAATATATAAAAAGAAAAATACACCAACCTTTATACAACGACGCCGAAAAGAATACGACCCAACGACGAAATTAACATGAGCTCTTGGTGTCAGATTACCGGCCGGTTTGAGTGCCTTTCCTCGGCAATAATCCTTTTATATAAAAAAAAAATCTATTGCCTTGTTTATATAATCAAGCGAAATTTCACTCACTATCACGACTGATTATTAATAATTTGTTTTGATATTTGACGATGGCCAAGAGAAAACAAGAAAAATTTACTAGCTAGACTTTTGCCAGGTAAAAACTATATTATAATAATAATTTTCCTATATATACTATATTATATTCATCTTTATTCTCCTTCTCTCTCTCTCTTTTTCCCTTTTTCCCTCCCTTTCTTCCTATTTGTTAAAAATATTAACATGTATAGGTCGAACTAACCTATACTTGTTACAATTACAAACAGCTATGAAGTGTGGAAATATGACTTTTAATATTTATATAACCCCTAAACAACAAATTTCAGTTGCTGCTTCATTGTTCATAGTTTAAGAAAGTTTAATGGGGATCTAATGATATATAATAACAAAATTGAGTCAGCACTTCATCCCATTACTATTGGACAGTTGTTGAGTTTTTTGCTACAATTGGACAAAAAATATTATTTAGCTGCACACAATATGAATTTTGATGGGCCCAGATTATTTAGGTCTACATCTTTATGTACATTAATTGATGATTTTTCCAGTATTATTGAAATTTTCATCGATACACTACCAATCATAAAGAAAGTTATAATTCGCACTGGAAAATATTCATGTCCAATCACCAGCTTAGCTAATTTGCTTAATATATCTTGTGCGAATGCTCATGATTCTACCAAAGATGTTACTATTTTTAAAAAAATTATTAATAAGTTAAATTAATAAATATTTTTATCGGTCTTATAGTCTTTATACCATCACATATTAGCTAAACAAATGACAGTCAGACTGTACTTGTTTATGATCACCCCGTAGAATCTGAAATAAATTGTAGTAATAAGTTTTATTTCAGATTCTACGGAGGTGATCATAAATAAAAACAGTCTGACTGTCATTATTTTAGCTGATATATGATAGTATAAAGACTGTAAGACCGATAAATTAAGACCGATAAATAAGACCGATATTTATTAATTTAATTCAGAACAGTCGACATAAGTACAATTTTTAATATTAATAAGTTAAATTTAATTGGAATTGAAGTAAAAAAAAAGTTATAAGAGAGAGTATAACAATGAATGTATTAAGAGGTACGTATAGTTACTTAGGTACAGAGAGAGTAGCTGAATTATTAAATAAAAAAGTAATAATAAATTCATATTCCTATCCCTAATAACTGGTTTCTTCCGGTCGTGATTGAAGATTTTGAACAGGAGAGTTTGGATTTGGGCGAGGAGGGGTATGTCCCTTTGAGGGCACCCTATAGTATGCCTGTTCCTTCTCATCCGTAGAGCTAACTATAACTCAGAGAAAGGACTTCTGCGCCTTCAACGAACTCCTGAAACCGAGATTGCTCCTTCTGAAGCTAGAGCTTCGGGTCAAGAACGAGTACGTCCGAATCAAGAAAGAAGCCATCCCGGAAAATGCTTCACTCCTCTTGGAGCAGGAGTTGTGGGTCAAAAGGGAGTGAAGGAGGAGATAAGATCCAGTCTCGCAGAAGGAGTTGCAGGACGAGAAGAAGCCTCTAATTCTCGTTAATCTATTCCTGAGGACTCATCCTCAGCATCAGATATTCAATGGGAAAGTCATAGAATCGGTTATTCCTTCGTTCCCCTCGAACCTAGAGTTTTGGGTCCGGGGACGGATGAGGAGAAGAAGACAAGGCTGACCGCACTTCAGCGGATGGAGAAAAATTTCCTGATGGCCTTAGCAAATTTCAAGGCAAAGGCTGAACTCGCCAGGAGAGCTGAAGTCAGACTCCTCGATCTCTGGGAGGAAATTGGCGACCGACCAAGTGGTTTCCGACAAGTCGGCTACGTTATCTCTCAAGAACTATCAGAGCTGAAAGAATCAGCAAGGACGCTTTACTGGGCCTACACCAATGGCGGCGGGACCACACTCGCATCAAAAAACTGACGGCTGCACTCGCTCGCTAGAAAGCCGCCGAGGCTGAAGCGAAGCAAGTACAAGACGAGCTCAGACAGTCCCAGGAGGAGGGTCGTCAATTAGGGGAAGGTATCTCCTCTTCCATCCAGAAATCCGCGGAGATGGCAATCAATGCCAGGTTAAGGGGCCAGAACTATACTCCGCGGTCCAGAGGGATAAGGCATACCACTGGTGCTCCTGTCGGTAGAGGCAGGGGGAGACATCTGGTGCCCCACGTAGATCGGATACTTGGCCTGGGGCTCCAACGACGCCTTGTCAAGAGAGTGTGCCGCAGCCCTCACTAGGGACTCTCGGGCCTTCTATGTCCAGGATCCAACTGGTAAGTGGGGCCGGCAACATAGGTACTTTTTCTATTATATTCTATTGTATTCTCTAAATGTCCAAATCGTCACGTCCATAGGTTGTTCAGAAAAATATCTTGCTTCCTTAATAGCTAGATAAGTATCGTTCCGAGCACCTGTATCTACCCATCGAATAGCAGCGACATTCCAGATTAGCGTTAAATTGCTGTTACGCGTGAAACATGCATGTTGCGGTTCTGATGTCTAAAGACCGGTCATGCATTCAACAAATTAGAATCGTACGTGAGTGTATCAGAGATGAATAGAGATTGCTAGAGCCGATATAAATGAAAGGTTCCAAAAATGGAGCTGTTACTTGCTGCGGCAGAACGGTGAACAAGATCCGTTTAAGATCGATAATATAGAATCGTAGGATTCTGTAAGACAATGTCCGAAAAGAAAAATAAAATACGTGTGCCGGCAGTGCAAGCAGTGATGAGCGTCTGGCTGGAAAGAGGGGAAGAGGGCGAGCAAGCATAATGTAGTAGCTAGTGCAGCTGCAGCGGGTTGCAGTGTCATAAAGGGGAGAGGAGGGAACCTTAAGAAATGAAGGGAGGCAAGCAATATTCGAGCAGATTCGAGACGGGATATTTGGAAACAGATTGAAATAAATGCACATATTCATGTGTTTGAATTCCTATATACTTGTGTGTATATATATATATATATATATATATATATATATATATATACATATATACATACATACATAGTCATACATACATACGTGTGTGTGTGTGCGCGTGTGCGAGCGTGTGTGTGTATGTGTGTGTGTGTGTGTGTGTGTGTGTGTGTGTGTGTGTGTGTGTGTGTGTGTGTACATGTATACACACATACATATATATATATACCCCGCCCTCTCCTCTTCTTTGCGACGCGCACCAGGTGGATTTTGAGGTACAAATATAAATTTTAAACTATTTATATATATGTATATATTTGTTTATATTTATATTTTAAAACATTCGGAACTTTCGGAATGTATTTTATATAAACTTTTTATAATGTACATGAGAAGATGTAATTAAAATTCTTACTATGCTAATTACTGATTACTTGGTATTGATTTAACAACAATTCTGAAATAAATTAAATTGTTATATATTAAGTTATCCAATATCTCCCTTCGGCCTTTTTGTCTTATGAATTTCGCGGCTGTGTACAAAGCGCTACAGAGCTCGTATCTGGCAATACTATATATCATTTGAAAGGTCTTGACCTAACGTACAAAACAACGCTCTGCATGATTAGTTTGTATATTGTGTTCAAAAGTTATAGACGTAAAAACATGGAGTTCGCTAACGCCCAAATTCGCGCTATTTTAAAGTTTTCCTTCGTCGAAGGTAAATCCGCTAGAGAAACGTTCCGTGAGATTAATGGTGTTTTGGGAGATGGCACACTATCACTTCGAATCGCAGAGGAATGGTTTCGACGATTCAGAGCCGGTAAAAACGACACCACGGATAAGCCAGCCAGCGGAAGACAAAAACCGATTAAATCATGGAATTTATCGAGTTAGACCAGCATGTGGCATCTCATGACATCGCCCAGGAGATGAGAGTTAGTCACCAAACCATTCTAGACCATCTACAGAAGGCTGGATATAAAAAAGTTTAATGTTTGGGTGCCGCATGATTTGATGCGAAAAAACCTTCTGGAGCGAATCAACGCCTGCGATGTGCTGCTGAAACACAACGAATTCAACACATTTTTGAAGCAGATGGTGACTGGCAACAAAAAATGGATCACATAAGATAATATCAAGCGAACACGATCGTGGTCCAAGGCCGGTGGACCGTCCCAAATAGTGGCCAAGCCGGGATTGACGGCCAGGAAGGTTTTGCTGTGTGTTTGGTGGGATTGGAAGGGAATCATCCACGATGAGTTGCTCCCATATGACCAGACATTAATTCTACCATCTACTGTGAACAACTAAACTGCTCGAAGCAGTCTATCGACCAGAAGCGTCCACAATTGGCCAACAGGTAGGGTTTAGTGTTTCACCAGGACAACGCCAGACCACACACTTCGTTGATGACTTGTCAGAAGCTACGGGAGTTCCGATGGGAGGTTTTATTGCATCCACGATATGGCCCGGACATAATGCCAAGTGATTACCACCTGTTCCCGCCCATGTCGAAAGCCCTTGGTGGTGTAAAGTTTAACTCAAAAAAGGATTATGAAAAGTGGCTGTCCGAGTTCTTCGCAAATAAGGAGAGGGGTATTATGAAGTTGCCATCTAGATGGAAACAGATTATCGAACAAAACGGCGCATATTTGTTGTAAATCAGACTACTGTAACACTTTTTATAAAGCATTGAATGAAGAGCAAAAAAGTGGGAGATATTTGACAACCTAATATATATATATATATATATATATATATATATATATATATATATATGCAAATGATTTAAAGTTTACATTTATACCTGCCAAAATCCAGCTGATGCGCCCGGTGAACAAGAGGAGGAGGCGGAATGAGATAGGCGAAGAAGTGCAACACAAGGAAAATGAGGACATTAGGAGTTTGGTTTCCTTACGCAGTATATATACAGATCGTGAAACAAAGATTAAATAAATGAATCATAAATTTCACGTGCAATTTAAATGTCTTCAATGTATTGATGCAATCTTTGTTTCGAGAATTTTATATATATATATATATATATATATATATATATATATATATATATATATATACATACATACATACATATATACAATTGTATTGCCGAAATGGAACTAAACTCAAACGTTTATGATTATGCTAACTGCACTACCTGATGCAGAAAAACTTGTAAGAACGTGACTTAAATCTATCAATTTCTAAAATTAGTAAAATTATTCTGAGTTTAGTTCCATTTCGAAAATACAGCTGTGAAGATCAGTTTTCTTTAACTTGTATTTAGATTCACAGTATATTAAGCATTATATTTTATTTAATTTTAAACTATATTAAGCTTTTATTTAATTTGATATTTAATTTATCTTTTATTTATATATGACATATAGCACCTTCATATGGAGGAAAGAGAGAGAGAGCATATGTCATTAAAATATGTATTTTTCATTACTCGATAGGATGGTACTAAAATTAAGATATGATTGATAAATGTCAGCTGTAAATTAGGTTTAATTCAGCTGCCTTCAGTTAGGCACGTTACTAGGCGTTGCTATTTCTTGGCATAACGAAAGCAAGAATAAGTTTCCCTTGTAATTATATACATAAATAATTAGTAATAAAAATATTTATTAATTTAATTCTAGAAAAGAAACTGATAAATACAGGATTAATAAAATTAAATGTTCTAATTTATGAATTTATAAATAACCATTATTAATGAAAGTTTCTCTGACTATCTGTAAATTATTTTGTCTAAAATCTTCATGTGATAATTAAAAAATAATTTACAGATAGTAAGAGAAACTTTCATTAATAATGGTTATCCAATTGAATTTCTTAATGAATGAATTGCTGAGAGATTGTTTGATATTTATAATACCGAAAATAGATATAATATACGAGTTGATGTTAACAGAGGCAAAATTATTGTCTTACCATATGTTAGAGGATTATCTGAAAGAATTAAAAGAAATTTTCGGAAATATAACATTCAAATTTTCTTTAAAAATAGCAATATTTTAAATAAGTCGATTAATGCAAAGATAAGGATGATTTATGTATAAAATCAGGAGTTGTTTACAAAATTAATTGTATGGATTGTAATAACTACTATATTGAACAAACAGGTAGATATTTAAAAAAGAGAATTTATGAACATAAATATAGTTTGCGTAGCTCACATATTACTTCCGGTTTAAAGGAGCATTTTTTAAAGTTTTTACATTCTTTTGATTTTGACAATGTGGATATTTTGTAACATGGTATTAATAATAAGTATGAAAGGGAGAGTCTTGAAAGTATTCATATTTCCAGGAATCGGAATAATGTGAATTTAATGTTAGAGTCTAGTAAATTGGACAATATTTATCATTCCTTATTAAATTGATTGGTTTTGAACAATTTGTGTAGAGGGGGAATTGAGATTTAATTTACTAAATTTGGTAGTGGGGATAAGGTATATATAGATTAGAATATGAGGTTCAGTTTAGTCCCTGATGAGGAGCCGTACCGAGCTCGAAACGTTGGACTGGATCTTCAATTACGTAAGGGTCTTGGGGACAGTCAGATTGCACTTTACTAACAAAATTTTTTCAGCTAATATTTTATTTTCAGATTAATCTACGGGGGTGACTGTATACAAGGACAGTCTGACTATTATTATAATTTTTAATTTAATTTTTATTTTT
Source organism: Sycobia sp. Sy_11 (assembly GCA_018907035.1). Lineage (NCBI taxonomy): Eukaryota > Metazoa > Arthropoda > Insecta > Hymenoptera > Epichrysomallidae > Sycobia > Sycobia sp. Sy_11. The sequence goes on from JACCIC010000029.1 coordinate 252,353, forward strand.
ATTATTTTTGTGTATTAATGTTAATGTAAATATGTATTGATATTGTTACGTATTGTTTTCGATTGATTTGATTGGACTGTAAGACCAATGAAATAATATTTGTTAATTTGTTTATATGCAGTCGACAGAAGTACAATTGAACCAAATCAATTATGAAGTTTCTTAAAAAATCATCACTGTACTTAAATATAAAACAATATGTTCATTAAAATATAAAACAAAGGCGAATATATACAATTAGTTAACAAAAACTGTAAATATATAATTTGTCTCAGTATATTTGTAGATATTTTTGTAAATATATTTTAGATTTATTAACTTAATCTCCTCCAAGGCTAATACATTTCTCATAGCGGTGTTCTAGTCTAATAATCCCACCTCTAGAGACTGATTCATCAAGCTCCTCAAAATACCCATTTACAGCTTCGATTACTTCTTCATTATCCGTTTTTCAATATTCAAAGATTATTTTTTTACGTATAAATTCATGTTTTTCTCGGTTTTATATATTATTCTATCATGAATTTCGCGCTTTTATTTTTACGGTTATATATATATATATATATATATATATATATATATATATATATATAATGTAAAAGTACTTTTATCAAGAAATTCATATCTTATATAGAATATAAAAATTAAATATGAAAAGTGTATTCAGAATTTGCTAATATAATAAATCAATTTTTATTTTCTGCTGGGAAAGACTTATTCACATACCTGATATTACAAGTTAATTAAAAAATATCTCAACCCTTAGACATGTATATCTATATATATATTTATATATATATATATATATATATATATATATATATATATTAACGTAGATTCATAAATATTTTTATAGGTCTTACAGTCTTTATACAATAAAATATTATACTAATAGAATGACAGTCAGACTCTCTTAGTTTATAATAACCCCCATAAAATTTAAAATACAAATTACTACTAACACCTAAAATAAAAAATCAATTAAGTTAAAAATTAAAAATTAAAAATAATACAAATAAATTAATCTATATTCTATGTTAATAAAGGAGAATCTGATTTCCCCCACCAGCTTAAATTTAAATTTACTTTTCATTTCCGACGTTTCGAACAGTTCCGGTTCATCTTCAAGGACTAAACTCTAAAAAAATTTACTTAATTCTAACTTTTTTATTTATTTTTTATTTAATTTAATTTTTATTTTACTATTTAGTTGTAATTTCTATTTCAGATTGTACTGTGGTGATTATAAATAAGGACTGTCCGATACTCATTATATTAGTATATTACATTATTGTAGAAAAACTATAAGACTGATAAATTTTTTTATCAATTTACAGTCGAATTTTCTACTTTTTCAGCTGAAGCATTTGCTTCAGATATGCTAAATACTTCTTGGTATCAGATATGCTCAATCCACTCGACACAGCTCCATTTTTATATATGTGCGGATTTAAAATGTGTACTAAATTCACTGCACAATCTCAGCGCCAATAATTAAGAAATTAATTAAATAAATTATAAACTCATAAAATTAAATAAATCAAGAAAAGAAATCAAAATAGAAGTCTTAAGGACATCTGTTCATTGAAAAAGCACTAGAAATCGTATTGCCAGCAAAGCAGTTAAAGAGGTAGTTCTAATACAGCGTAAAAAATAAAATATAACAGCACCGCAAATATGGTAATACGTAAAAGAATGGCACTGCATGCGATAGAAATATATTGTAATAACATATGGATAGAGAAAAAAAACACAAATACAAACAATAAAGACAAATTCGAACCAAGTTAGATTTTATAATAATATTTATTTATTTTTGAAAGTTTTTAATATTCTAAAAACATATCAAACACGCCTAGTTATTTTGCTTTTCTTAAAAATTTAATTATAAATGTATACATAGCCTGTAGTTTTATTTTTTAAGTAGTTAAAAATTGAATAAACTTTTATTATTGATTAGACCAAATTTCTGAATCTAAAATTTACGTTCCTAAAAAAAAAGTCCTATTTTCGTAACATAGATGGGGGCTACGCCGTGATTTTATCACCAAGCCACGTAGAACCTAAACTCGCTAACGAATGTATCTTTCTATAAAATGTTCTATGTCATATTTAATTTTAAATAAAGGAAATATACAAATTGTTTATTAAACGTAGTATTTTTATTCTTTATAGTTATAGTATCATTTTCGTATTGTAATTGAATTTTTGGTCATTCTTACTGTTACAGGTAGAATTTTAATTGCAATATTTATTGTAAAAACTAAGTAAGAAAAAATGTTAATGAAAAATCAACAACGACTCTTAAAATATTAATTCAAAGATCTTGTTTAACATATAAAAAAAATAAAAATAATTTAACAGAAATAAATAAAAAAATGTTAAAAACCTATTTTAAAAAAAAGGTTAACAAATTTAATTAAAAGGTAAAAAGAAATAACAGAGAAAAATTTAATTAAAATTAAAACATAAAACTATGCCCAGAAAATATTAAATATGAAAAATATTAAAATATAAAATATAAACAAATTATGCCCCAAACAGTTAATACACACACACACACTCACATATATATATATATATATATATATATATATATATATGCATATCTCATATCTCTCTCTTTCTCTCTCTCTCTCTCTCTCTCTCTCTCTCTTTGTGCGTGCGTGTGTATGTGTGTAAATTTATATAATATATATATATATATATATATATATATATATATATATATATATATTATAAACTTCTTGTGACAAATGATCAGCTACTCCGCTACTTATTTCATAAGAATATTATAAAATATAAATTTTGTATGAATCATTTATAATTTACATATTTAACTTGGGCTACTACGGCCCTGATTAATACTGGAACAATCGATAAAACAGAACAGGATTTTTCGTTCACTTCGAGTTCCGTAAACTTCCGCAGTATATTAAATATCAGGCGCTTCAATCGATTTTAACTTCCGTCAGAGGTATAGATCACTCTTAAATATTTTACGCAATAAAACTGTTTTTAATTTCTAACCTCAAGTCTGATCGTATGGAATAGTTTTACAGATCAATTGTGCACATAATAATCTTCCGAGAAAATTGGGAGTAATTCGCCAAAAATAGCTAGACACGTTCTACACACTTGCTGCAACATTTTGTAGTTCTTTACGTTGTACATAATGAGGTTTTATATAAATAATATTTCAAAATATCTTCAGAAACTAAAACTCTCCAGCTCCCACGCATGCCCATACGCAGAAGAACTCTGGTAAGTCTATATCAAATCCGTAGACTGTATATACCCGCATATTTACATGCCGTGCAATAAACTAGAGCTACATTAACGCTATGCGGGGCGCTATCCTCAACGTTTATGGGCCAGATTGCAGTAAAAAATTTCGACTGAATACGAGGACCTCTGATCGCGAAAGCGAGGTACTGGCCGTTTCGTGCGATATTCCAGATGTTGTTTTTCGAGCTCGTGCTATGATGCGATCGAGAAGGGAGATGACTGTCTTGGGCGCGTGCCGAGGGAAAGCTTGTCGAGACAATAGGCTGGCAGCGGGCGGTGCAATAAAAGATGAGCAGCTTATACTGGCAGCGACCAAAAAGAAATTTTATTGCTACATGTATAAATATATATATATATATATATATATATATATATATATATATATTCTCGCAGCAGCTAGCAAGCAGCTCAAAGTTTTGAAACCTACGGCAACTTTAAGAAAAACTGGCAAACATCAAAAGCTGAGAAAATCTCTTATCTCCTGGAGAATCTTAATTCCATCGCTCTAGTAGTATCAAATGATAGTATCAAATTTCCTATTATTAATTAATAAATATTTTTCATTGGTCTTACAGTCCAATCAAATCAATCGAAAACAATACATAACAACATCAATACACATCTACATTAACATTAATACATCAATACACAAAAATAATAAAAACAAAAATTAAAATTAAAAATTAAATTAAAAATTATAATGACAGTCAGACTGTCCTTATTTGCAATCACCCCCGTAGACTAATCTGAAAATAAAATATTAGCTGAAAAAACTTTTGTTAGTAAAGTGCAGTCTGACTGTCCCCAACACCCTTACCTAATTGACGATCCAGTCCAACGTTACATCAGTCCCTGATGAGGAGCCGTAATGAGCTCGAAACGTTGGACTACGTCTTCAATTAGGTAAATTTAATTCGACTGTAAGACCAATGAAAAAAACTTAAAACGCCTTGGCATGTGCTTTAACGCCTCTAAGGACAATCGACGCGATTCAATTCCGACCTCGCGTAAATTTCGCTTCATCAGGAGGGGAACTTCAAACCGACGGTCGACCGCGCGTGTGTGTATATTCACAAATTTTTTCACTCACCACTCTTCATTTGGCGTAAGTGTAGAGTTTACATGCGGTAATTCCTCGAAAGTCCAGAAACGTTCCAAAGCATTGTGTAGGTCATCGCGGCCCTAGATACTATATCAAACGGGAATGATAATGACTAATGACGTGCTCTAAGTGATTAGTTTGGACGAGGAGAAACAGGTAGCAGCAGCTGACTGTATATGTCGGCCCCTAAAATAACATCGATCGCGTCTGGGGTATACTACTATGAATCTACGAGATTTATATATTTAAACTGTTATTTATCGAGTTCAACCAGATTACGCACAGAGAGTTAGGCGTGGGAGGATGACTCCCTTTCTGTCTCGAGTTTATATTTTGGATCCGACGACGAACATATAAAGCTCGTCTTTGCGCGCGCAGGTTACTATTAATAATGGTGATTATATTATTAAAGTTAATGTTTTGCATACGACCCTTCAACGAACCACCAAATTACTGAGTCAATTCGCCAAAATTCACCGCGACCAAAAATAATGTACTTTCAAAAATCAAAAATTAAAACGATGTCAATAATTTTTTTATTATTTTTTATTATTTTTTATTATTTTATCATCTACAAAGAATTTGTTCCTTAAGGTACTATTGCGAATGCTGCTTTCTACTAATAAGTGTTGGATGGCTTGTGTAAAAAAATTGCGCGTTTTAGATCCGAGTTATGAAAAGACCGCTCTTTTTTGGACCCCCAGTTTAAAAATTTGGAAACACACTATGTATATGTATATTAACATGGCCCAACTACTTAGATGGCCATCAAGACATATGGTTGCACCCTACATGCTGCGCACGTCCAGTCCTGTCTTTTTCAGCATGGACGGGTCGATACTTCAGTGCGCATGTAAAACACCAAGTTTTCTATTACAAAGGCGTGTGGTGTCCGCCCTGTGTAGCGTCGCACGCAGGAAGAACTTGGCTCGCGCTACTAACTCAGGTCGAGATCCGCTGCAAACTACGAACCCCAGGTTGGGCGCCATTTGTAAAATCATTTGACATTATTTTATTCGTGCCCTAAGTACGAAGAAACCAACTCGCAATCGATCCCATACGGCTCACACGAGACCCTTTGAGATATGCTCATTCTCCTACATGAATTGTATGCCTAGCGGTGCTGTTATCTCGACACGCTACTACGGGCCGGCCCGTTGTAAAGTATTAAAATAGATAAAACGTGGGAGAGCACGCGACGCACTCCTCGTAGGCTATAGTGTTGCTTCTGAAAACGAGCAACACGTCCATTACAGGACGGCTTCCTTACTGAAGCAAAGCCCTGGCTGACTGTGATTGTTTGGCGGATATAAATACAGCCGCGCCCACGGAAACGGATGGATCCAAGTCCTGTATGCACTTACGGAAAAGGATTGATGGAAACAAAATATTCTCAAAAGATATAGGAAAATATTATTTCAAATTTTTTTGAATTAATAGTATCGATGACATCTAATATTAGGTTGTCAAATATCTCCCTTCCGCCTGTCTTATGAATTTCGCGGATATGTACGAAGCGCTACAGAGCTCGTATCTGGCAATATTATACATCATTTGAAAGGTTTTGACATAACGTACAAAATGACGCTATGCATGATTAGTTTGGATATTGCATTCAAAAGTTATAGACGTGTAAACATGGAATTCACTAACGCCGAAATTTGCACTATTTTAAAGTTTTCATTCGTCAAAGGCAAATTTGCTAGAGAAACATTTCGTGAGATTAGTGGTGTTGTGGGGGATGGCACGCTATCACTTCGAACAAATAGAGGAATGGTTTTGACGATTTAGAGCCGGTGAAAACGACACCGTGAACCGTAAACCATTTTAAACCATCTGCAGAAGGCTGGATACAAAAAAAGTTTGATATTTGGGTGCCGCATGATTTGACGCAAAAAAAAACTTATATTCCTGTCCATGTCGAACGCCCTTGGTGGTGTAAAGTTGAACTTAAAAGAGGCTTGTGAAAAAAGGCTGTCCGGGTTCTGCGCAAATAAGGAGAGGGGTTTCTACGAGAGGGGTATTATGAAGTTGTCGTCTGGATGGAAACAGATTATCGAACAAAATGGCGCATATTTGAAATAAATCCAACCATTGTAACACTTTTTATAAAGCACTGAATGAAGAGCAAAAAAGCGGAAGGGAGATATTTGACAACCTAATATATAACTGACGCATGAGTCAAAAATTAATCGGGGAACAATGGCTAAAAACACTTTGACTAGATTTCAATACGAGCTCGTGAATAATCAAAATATCAAAGTACGAAAGTAGACCTACGATGGCTCGATCGCTAGAGCGAAGGACTAGTAACTTGGTGATCGGAGTTCGAATCCCGGTCTCGGCTGATTGACACAGGCACCGCTGTAATAATTTACATGTGCTTTGTATATAAACACATCGCGGACCTCCGTCGCTGATTAGCACCGATATTTGGAAGCATAAATAGGGCGACGTTAAATAACATAAATAAAAAAAAAAGTACGTAAGCGCGCTTGTTAATATTTTACAACTGACTTATCTCCCTCTCGTGAAGAAAAGGAAACCTCAATTCCCCACTTTCCGCTCTCACGCCAGATTGAACTTTCTCGATCTTCAGAATCAGGCCGCTTATTTAAATTTTAACTCGCGTCTTACAGAATTATAATAAATACCAAACACAGTTTTTTTTTAAATCGTTGTAAAGGGGTGATTGATCATTCAATCTACCTTTTTGATGTGCCGAATTGCATACCTCTTCAGTAATATAATCTCCTTTTAGAGTGATACAATAGTTCCAATGCCTTTCCAACTTTTCTATATCGTGTTTATAAAAGGATTTATCCTTTGTTTTAAAACAGACTTCCGTTTTGGCAATAACCTCGTCCTTCGAGCCAAATTTTCTTCCCTGGAGCTTTTTTTGAGATCAACAAAGAGCCAGTAGTCGCTGGAGGCTAAACCTGGTAAATACGGGGGGTAGGAAAGTAAATCAAAGCGCAACTCATTCAATTTTGTCACTGTTTTCATGGACTTGTAGCATGGAGCATTGTCTTGGTGAAAAAGGATTTTTTTCTTCTTCATGTGCGATTGTTTTGCTACGATCTCCTTCTTCAAACGTACCAATAAGTCAATATATTAATCACTGTTGATCGATTTACCTTTTTCCAGGCAGTCAATGAAAATCACGCCATGTGTATCCTAAAAAACAGACGCCATGACTTTGCCAGCAGACTGCTGCGTTTTTAGACGCTTTGGACAGCTTTCACCAGCCATGCGCCACTAAGATAATTGCCGATTCACCTCCGGATTGAAATGGTATATCCATATTTCATCCATGGTCACGAATAGATTCAGGAAATCCTTTTTATTGCGAGTAAATAGCGATGAACAACTCTCTGAATCGTCGACTCTTTGCTGTTTTTTGATTGGCACCCACTTGGAAGAAACCTTTTTCATGCTCAATTTTTCATGAAAGATTGTAAATAGGCTTCCAGATGATACCTGTGTCTTTAGTGCAATCTCACAAACCTTCACTTTGCGATATTTCATGATTTTTAACACTTCACTTACATTTTCCGGTGTCGCGGCTTCCAGTGGCCTACTCGAACGTTCTGCATCGTTTGCCATCAGCATACCACCGACAAATTGTTGGTTTCGATGGATAGGAGTCCAAGTAATATTTTTCAAGCCATTGCTGGGCTTCTACGGTGTTTTTACCCATTAAAAAACAATGTTTTATCAACACGCGAAAATCGCTTTTTCCATTTTGCAAAAAAATTACAAAGTGACCTTACTCTAACCTCGATAACTCTGCTGTTTGTGGTCCAATCGACTTGAAATTTTTATATGTTTCATGTAAAGGTTCTTTTACTGATTTCAGTTCTCGATTACCCTGAGATATCTGTAATATAGCAGAAGTGCTGACCTGTTCGAATTTCAACTCCATTCGAGCTAAAGCCGTAAGCATTTCTGTCAAATTAGCATGAAGCTTCTTCTCGTGAGTTGAATTCTCTTGAAGAACAGTAACATTCTAGATTTAGCTCGATTGGAAGTCGATGATTTACACACTACTTCGTCTAAGATCGATTTATTAATCGAAAGAGGAGTGCGATAGCATTTCTTACTCTCCATTGCAAATTCACTTCTCTGGCCAATTCAAGGAATTCGTTGATTGTATTACACAACTTCCTTTGAATACTTCACTGGTTTTTAATTTTTCTTAATTATTTCATTATTAATGGTAGAAATATCCATTTCTTTTAAATATAGCTTCTTAGATAGTCTTGGAAATAAGCATGATTCTAATAAATAGAATATGAGCAAACTCATGTAACTATAATTTTGGAAATGTTTGTGTTGAAGTCGCAGTATAATTTATGTCCGTATATACATGTCTTTCTAAAAAATATTCTAACATGATATCTTAAAACTTTTCTATACTTTTTAGGGCATGGATCAAAATTTAAATATTTTAAAAGATTTTACAACTTTTGCTTCATAAAAAATTAGACTTATCAAACTAGAGACATTTGTATTAAGAAATTACAAAGTTTTCCTCAAGCCAAATAGTATATTTTATCTTCAGTGAAATCAAAAGATTTAAATCTATTACATAATAAATTTATACATACATAGGTATACATTTGCTTGCAAATTCATGAAACATTTTCAGAATTACAGTTATAAGAACTTGCTAATATGGATGCCACTTATCAGGATCATTCTTATTTCGATGATGTTAACGAACTATTTTTGAACATCTTTAACAGTTCTACAACTAAAAATGAAATAATTAAAACAAATTCAAGTAAAAGAATTTAAAAAATATATAAAAAGCTATTTTTAAGAGATAAATATTTCTACAATTACTGAAGAAAAAAATTAAGTAAAATGAAATTGAAATTCTTGAGTAAAGTAACAATAAATTTTAATTTTACAAGAGAAGAATGTAAATAAATAATTCTGTCTTTGGATATGTTTATAAAGCTGAAGCTTCAGAACAGTTAGTAAAAAATGTAATTTATACAAAAAACTTGTCACTTATACTATCCAATATGCATGGAACAAAATTTGAAGTGCATGCTATATAAAAAATTGGAATATTTAAAAACTGTAAAATGTTTTGAATGTAATTCAATAATCTTCAGTTTTTTTCAAGAAATTACTAATCTAAGCAATGCTTTCACCAGAGATAATAAGGAGAGATTGCCATAGTCTATATAACAAGACGACTTTTTAGCTGCCGCGAACGGGTGCGCCGCTGCATGGTCTGAAACTAGTTATCAAATCATGAGTTGAAATTGAAAGAAAGATGCATTATCTGCCGTGGTTGTCTGTGGAGATTTCTTATATTTTCTTAAATTTGGAGATTTCATTGATATACCCGAGGATTGCCTAATAATGTTCCAACGAAAATATTAATTCTGGAATATATTAAAAAGTTTGCATGTAGTTTATTTATATTGTTATTAATTGTATAAAAATAATTATATTCATAATAATATTTAATATTGGCAAAAAATAATTGAATTTATCTACAATCTTAGTACAAATTCATAATTCGATATTTATTTGTTTATCATGTTTTTCCTGAATAATTTAATATCTTAAATTAAAGTTCATTAATAAACTAATTGACACAAATATTTATTAATTTTGAATAAAAATAAGAAACCATAATGGTGTCATAATAAAACGATATGCATTAAAAAGTGGAATAAAAATGATTAAATGTTTATTTCTAAAATCATGGTTTATTTACACAAAATTTAGTTTTAAATTATTCAAAATGATTACTAAAGTTTGAAACAGGACGTGAGATTTTAAATTCTTTAAAAATTTGAAATGGCTGCAATATTACAGCTAGTCAATTTTGCAAAAGATTAAAATATTTGTATTTCAAAAAATCATAAAATTTTGAATATGAATTTCAGAAGAATGATGCTTAGAAGATTATTTGTTTAAAATAATCTATTTTTTCAGAAATAAATTCTTCGCTATCAAATTTTTATTCTCTTTTTTTGTTTAAATAATTGTAATTTAAACAGTGTACTATCTCGATTTCAAAAAAAAACTTCAGGATTCGTATTGTTCGGGTAAAAATATATAAGCGAATTTATTATTTGAGGACATCTCATTCCAAAAGAGAAATAGAGCTACCACGAGGACTAAGCGAACAGCAAAATCTGTAAAACAAAAACGAAACAAACAACACATAACACACACACACACACACACACATATATATATATATATATATATATATATATATATATCGAAGCGCACGGTAGCGCGCTGTACGTAAGTCACCTATACACATATCGCACAGTAAATATTATATGCATGTGCATAAATAGAGATATATGCAGATATATATTACGCATTAGAATAATCTTAGAACGAATATGTATAATAAATGTGTAATGTGTGGGTATCTTATCTACAAAATATAATTTTATTCTTATACTTTTTCGGAATTAATTTTAAGCTCAGACTGAAAATATTCTGTGGAACTGTGTATAGCGTTTTATACTTATATTATTACATCATTTTGTCAATTCTATATTCTGTATTTTGATAGTTGGTGTTGCAGTTTTTTCTGTTAGCAAAAATCTTTTACCTTTCTTATATTAGGATGTCAAATATCCCCCTTCCGCTTTTTTGCTCTTCATTCAATGCTTTATAAAAAGTGTTACAGTGATCAGATTTACTTCAAATATGCGCCGTTTTATTCGAAAATCTGTTTCCATCCAGACGACAACTTCCAAATCCCCTCTCGTAGAAATCCCTCTCCTTATTTACGAAGAACTCGGACAGCCACTTTTCACAAGCCTCTTTTGAGTCCAACTTTACACCACCAAGGGTGTTCGATATGGACAGGAACAGGTGGTAATCACTTGGCGCTATGTCCGGGCTATATGGTGGTTGCAATAAAACCGCCCATCCGAACTCCCGTAGCTTCTGACGAGTCTTCAACGAAGTGTGTGGTCTGTCATTGTCCTGATGGAACACTACACCCTTCCTGTTGGCCAATCGTGAACGCTTCTGGTCGATAGCCTGCTTCAAGCGATAGATGATTCCCTTCCAATCCCATCAAACATACAGCAAAATCTTCCTGACCGTTAATCCCGACTTGGCCACTGTTTGGGATGGTCCACCGGCCACGACCGTTTTCACTTGATATTGTTGTATGTGATCCATTTTTCGTCGCCAGTCACTATCCGCTTCAAAAAAGGGTCGAGTTCGTTCCGTTTCAGCAGCAGATCGCAGGCGTTGATTCGGTCCAGAAGGTTTTTTTGCGTCAAATCATGCAGCACCCAAATATCAAGCTTTTTTGTATCCAGCCTTCTGCAGATGGTTTAAAATGGTTTAGTCACTAACTCTCATCTCCTGGGCGATGTCACGAGATGCCACATGCCGGTCTAACTCGATAAATTCCATGATTTGATCGGTATTCGTCGTCACAGGTCTTCAGCCGGCTGGCTTATACATGGTGTCGTATTCACCTGCTCTGAATCGTCGAAACCATTCCTCTGCAGTTCGAAGTGATAGTGTGCCATCCCCCAAAACACCATTAATCTCACGGAACGTTTCTCTAGCGGATTTGCCTTTGACGAAGGAAAACTTTAAAATAGTGCAAATTTCGGCTTTAGTGAACTCCATGTTTACACGTCTATAACTTTTGAACGCAATATCCAAACTAATCATGCATAGCGTCATTTTGTACGTTATGTCAAGACCTTTCAAATGATGTATAGTATTGCCAGATACGAGCTCTGTAGCGCTTTGTACATAGCCGCGAAATTCATAAGACAAAAAGGCGGAAGGGAGATATTTGACAACCTAATATATTATATTATTTATAATAGAGTAGTTTAGTTTATATATATTTTACATATTCTTTTATTTAAAAAAATATACAGTAATGATAGAATTAAGGAGTTAAAATACCATATCAAATTTTTACAAAATGTATAGTATGTAGCTTACTAAAATATTTTAAAAATTCCTTCGAATTTGTAATATAAAGTATTATTTGCAGTATGAAAAAGCTTTGTTAGTTTTAGTTTATTTTAAAAATAGCTACGGTTATTAAAGTAATTGAATCAGGATAAAATATTATTTCGAAAATTGTGTCAATAAAGATGTATTGTAAATTAATATTTACGCAATATATCTGAAAATATAAAAGAACTGTTCATAAGCGATTGTTTACAAACTTGCCTTTGTTTCAATTTTGACTCATGGTTGGATAACTAATTTCAGATCATGCACTTTCAAAAGTGTGTCCGCTTCAGTGACTGACCGCTGCGGGGCGCCCGTTCACGATAGCTAAAAAGTCGTCCTGCCGTGATATATGGAATCTGTTAATTTCTCCCTACTATCTCTGGTAGCACTAAAAATATCTGCAGCAGAAATATACGTTTCTCCTATACTCTATACCATTGTTATTGTTGGATTGCCTCACTACTCTTTCCTTGGAGCAAGAGAGAAAGCACGACTCCAAGCCTATCTTTGTCTTTCAATATGATTTTCAGAGCGTTCGTTAAAGTGCGCGGTCTAATATATAAGTCTATGGTTTGATAACTAATTTTAGAATAAGCATTCTAAAGAGTGCGCCCGCTTCAGAGACTAGCCGCGGCGGAGCGCTTATTCATGGCCGCTAAAAAGTCGTTCTTTCTTGTTAGTTTTTCTGTCTGTCGCTAATATTGCATGTTATATTTAACATACCAATACACAAAATCAAGTACTTTGGTTTTCTTTATGTGGAAATAGTTCTATTATATTCTCTGGCATATCGATTCATTATATTATTATATAATTATTAATTTAAATTTTTAGTATATAATATATTGAAAAATATATAACTGAATATCGATACGCGATTTATATGGTTCAGAATTTCAATATAATTAAACTATATATTTTTATGATAATGGAAATCAGTTGTTTCTGCTCAGTCACAAACGAGTATCACATATGATATTATAACAGAAATTTACAAACATCATATTTTATGAGTTATTTATGGCGAAGAATTTCTGATAAAGCAATGCATGTCAAAGTGGATTAAATTAATTTACAAAAAGAAGTTGTAATTTAATTCTCATGTAATTGAAAAAAATTTTATTATTGCATTTTATATTTGAGAAAAATAATATAAAATGTCGAAAAAAAATAGTAAATCTTTTTGGGGAGGAAGGGGACGTGGGAGTAACTCAGATGAAAAACATTATTTTGGTAAGTTAATTTAAAATTTAATCGTATTGTCTGTTAATCTTAATGTATATGTTGGTAATAAATAAGATGAAATACAAACCTGAATATGTAAAATAGTATAATGTATTATATTATTAAATTCATTCATTTTATAGGACATGATGACAGGGTAAATCGATTAGCTGATAGTTCAAAGTTTGCAAATCATAAACGTCGTGTTTCATTTAAAAAAAGTCATACACCAAATCCAATGCAAAGAACAAGATCACTTTTGATGAGTAATCCTTATGATAAACGGCACTTAGATGATGATGTATTAATGTCTGCTAGTTCTAATAATAACAGTCGGCAGGTGGTTCATAGAGGAAGATTTAAAGAATGTATTAGAGGAAGATACAGTCCTTTACCACATCATGATATTAGAGATGGTCGACTTAGGCAAATACCCATTAGTGAATCCAATTGGTATAAAGTTTTTGTAAGTCTTATAAATTTGAATTAACTACAGAATCTAGATTTATAATTTCTAAGTCTAAATTTTTATAAATTCTTGTAGTATTAGTATAATTTAATGATTTTGTTCTTATAAATTAACTTAAATTAATATATATATATATATATATATATATATATATATATATATATATATCAAAAATTAGTAATTTATAAATATATATTTTTCTTAGATATAAAATAATATATCAAATTGAAAGATCAGAATATTGAAAGTTTTCAAAACTTCATTTTATATTTATTAATCAATTTTTTTTCTTAGTATACTAATTAAAATATTTTTTATTATATGATACATATTCAGTATTGTTTATTACGTAAGAACAAAGAAGAGAAATGAATAATTTAGTTTGATTTTAATTTTACCTCAAAATTAATGAAGTCTTATAATCATAACTTATTTATATATTTTATATATGTCCTTATTTTGTGGTTAATTTTTCATTATATAATTATAATGTATATAATTTTTCAGCGGCCTAATTATAAGTTAATTTAATAGACATGCCTTGTTGAGGACATACTTACAACTGTAAAGTATATCCAGAAAAATTAATTTAATTGTTTTATAAAACATTTATATTTGTTTTAACATTTTATATATTATAAATATTCTTTTTAGTCAATAGTATGAATATTATTTTCTTGGATATAAACAATTACTCAATTCAAAAAATCTATATGCACAGGAGTAAGAAAATTTTTAATTTGTCAAAGACTTTAAATTTCAATTGTGATTTCTGAATTTTTTTTATTATTATTTAAATAAAAAGGCACAGACTTTTATTAGAAATTTAACAATGTTAGTTGTAAATAGAACGCATAAAATCATTATTATATAAATATTAAACTAAGCCAAAATGATGAAGGTTGAAAATATAATGTGATTGTAATTTTCATAACCATTTGTTATGTCATACAATTATAATAAGGAGACTTACTTTTGGCTCCAGATTTATATGTATATAAACTATACATATTTACATATATTTATTTAAACTCAATTTTTAACTATTTATTATTATAATTGAATTATTCTTTCTTGCTATTTGTTTTTTAAAGAGTTGATTTACACATTATAAATTAACCAGCCAAATTGGAACATATTTTCTTGCTAAAAAATGGGGTCAAAATGGCTGTTTAGCCTATTTTTGATGCTTTTTAAGCATTATTATTCCTACGATATTATTTTTTTTAAATGAAAAAATGTGTATTTATAGTTCGTATATGTATAAATCTGGAGCCAAAAGTAGGTGTCCTTATTATAATTGTATGTCATAGAAAAATGGTTATGAAAATCACTCAATATTCATCTCCATAAGAAAAACGTGCCTCCGGAAATAGTTGTAAATATTAATTTTAAAATCTGAAAAATAATCACCAGTTCTAATTACACTATATACTATAATATTTTAGGTGTTGCCAAAAAAATTTCGATGTTCCTTATTTTGACGTAGTCTAATATATATATACACCGGGTTGTTGGTAGTTTTCGAGTTATTAACTTTCTATATTAAGACGTTTTGCAGAATGAAAAATTCGCCTGCATTATGAAGCTGGTATTAGAGTTTGGGTTTAAATTGTTTTCTGATGTTGTGCACATATTAGATATTATTTGGCTTAGATTCTGTGGGTCTGTTCCGAAAGGCCTCGAGTAAGTTGCCAGTAAGTAGATATGGCAATGCTGGATTGCATTCTCAAATACTTTCCATTTAAATGTCATGAACGGTTATGAAATTGCAAGTTTTTCGCCGTTGACGTAATCAGAGGAAATAAATGGTCAGAAATAGTATTTGAACTTACTGATGACTTACTGGGATATTGTGCCGCTGAGTTGGCTTCATTAAGCAGCGTGTATATTACACATTTTTTTTTTTTATGTTATTTAACGTCGCTCTATTTATGCTTCCAAATACAGGTGCTAATCAGCGACGAAGGTCTACAATGTGTTTGTGAACAAAGCACATGTAAATTATTACAGCGGTGATTGTGTCAATCGGCCGAGACCGGGATTTGAACTCGGATCACCGAGTTACTAGTCCTTCGCTCTATCGATCGAGCCATCGTAGCCCTCTTATATTACACATTTGAATTTAAATAAAAGACTTTTTAAGAATGTTTCAAATCAAATTTTAATAGTTTTTATTATGGACAATCGCGTACAATTACTTATAAAGGATGAGGTGAAGCCAATAATGTATACCTTATAATCAGTTTTATTTATTAATTAGATTATTTAAATTAATTTAACTTAGTTTAATTATTTTGCTTTTTACATTCAATAAAATTATTTATATTTATGAATTAATTATATATCTTTCTATATATATTATGAAAAAATATAATTATATATAATATGTATCAAATAATTATATATAAATTTGTAAAATTCATAAATATATATAATTACATATTTTATGAATCATATATTTTATATATATTAAGAGGTGAACTTAGTTTCCGACCATTTTTCTCGGAAAAAGGGCATTTATGATGGAAAATGGATACACGTTAGCTTAATCAAAATATTTCCCGTCATTTTCTACTACTTTTTCCCATCTTGCTGATAATATGGCAATACGATGGCGGTTTCGAGGCAATCGAATCATCCACAGTGTGTATCAACGAGGTCGTGCTGCATCGATCTAAATAGGTGTCAATGAGAAGGTGCTATATCTGGCCAGTTCACTAGGTGCGGCAATACTTCCCATTCAAGCTCCAATAGGGTGTTGTTGACGTCTTTCGCAACATGTCGCCGAGCATTGTCATACAAGAGAATGACTGCGCCTATTTTTCGCGATTGCTAATCTACGTTCGATCAGCATCCATTTCACTTCTTTATGAATCTTTTTCATCGCATATAAACGTTTGACAACTGCTTGGTCACTGATTCCTAACTTATCAACGAGTTGTTTCTGTATTTGAGCTGAGTTTTGGTCCAATAATACTTGCAATTCACTATCTTCAAACATTTCGGTTGTCCAGAACGTTATTTGTCATTAACATCAATATCTCCACTTCTAAACAGCTGAAACCACTCTTTACATGTTATAAGCGATGAAGCTTGTTCGCCATAACATTCTTGAAGCAATTTTCAAATTCAAAGCATTAATTAAAATCAAAATAGTGCAAAAGGACATGTGGAAAAAACGATTTATCACGATTCATTTTTCATTGATCAAAAAATTATAATGTTTACACAAATGATGGCGGCTGATAACTGAATTTTATTAGTAAATACCAAAACTACGAATCAGTATTAGATCCGACTCATCTGACTTTTCTTACTACTTATATCGCCATCTAAACGTGAAGGTAAGAAACTAAGATCGCCTCCGAATATGAATTTCTTTTGAAACCATATTGATGTTGGTGTCTGTATTGTTCAATTAAATTATATAACAAGAATTTCACATCACCAAAGAATAAAATAGTATCACATTTGCAACAATGTTCTTAATATATAAATAAATTAAATATACGAGGTGTATTCAAAAAGTAACGAGAATTTTTAAATTTTGCAGGTTTGGAGAGTTCGCCTGTATAAAATTTTTTTATTATGTTGATATGCATGCCCCTGAAGTACGATAACATTTTCAGCAATATTCATTGCTTACTTTTTAAGTGGCAGCCGCTAACGTTAGACGTGTTTTTGAGCTCGGGGATTTTCGTTTGTGAAAAAAAATGGAGCAAAGAATTTGTATTTAATTTTACATAAAAAATGAAAGAAAGTGTAGTGAAGTTTGTAAAATGTTAACAAAGGCATATGGTGAGTCTGTTATGAGTAAAGCAAGGATTTACGAGTGGTATAAGCGTTTCCAAGATGGTCGCGAAATCGTTGAAGATGACGAACGACCCGGACGCTCATGCACATCAACAATCGAAGAAAACGTGAAAAAAATGAAAGAAATAGTTAAGAACATCGCCGAATTACAATGAGAGAAGTCGCTGATGATGTTGATATGTCAGTTGGCTCATGCCATTGAATTTTTTCGGATGTTTTGGATATGAAACGTGTGGCAGCAAAATTTGTTCCAAAATTGTTGAATTTTGAACAAAAACAGCGGCGAATGGAAGTTGTCAGGAGTCGCTCAATAAAGTTAATAACGATGCAGAACTACTTAAATGTGTTATAACAGGTGACGAAACATGGGTTTGTGGATATAATGTCGAAACTAAGACTCCATTGTCGCAGTGGAGGCATTCTGGATCGCCAAAACCGAAAAAGGTTCGACAAACGAAAATCGCGGAGCTCAAAAAACACGTCTAACGTTAGCGACTGCCACTTAAAAAGTAAGCAATGAATATTGTTGAAAATTTTATCGTACTTCAGGGGTATGCGTACTAACATAATAAAATAATTTGTATATAGAAGGACTCTCCAAACCCGCAAAATTTAAAAATTCTCGTTACTTTTGGAACACACCTCGTATATGCTTTTTTATTTTACAAAAATAGTTAATATAAAATATTCAATCTGGTCGCATAAAATAAAGAGCGAGCTTTACTTTCCATAGAAATAAGTAGCAGTGTTCAATATATAATATAAATAATATAAATATAAATAATATATATATATATATATATATATATATATATATTATATGTATAATATATGTATAATATATATATATATATATATATATATATATATTATATGTATAATATATATAATATATATATATATATTATATGTATAATATATATATATATATTAAATATATATATATATATGTGTATAAACAAATTGTTCACCTTGTATAATATAATTGCATTCACATGTGATCTTGAATTTCTTTGGTAAACTGATCATAAATTTTTATTAATTTTGGCATTGTTTATTTATATTAAATATAAGAATTTCACAGTTTTTAGTATATAAGCAAATCAATAGTACATTGTTTTTTATTTTGCATATAAATTTTTGCTAACCATTTATTTTATTATATTTTAGCATTGAATTTCAAGAATTTAATATTCTATTTGTGATTTATATTATTATTTATATTATTATTTCTATTTTTAATATTTGAGACAATTGATGATTTTTTCTTTTTGCTCCCACGCGTTATACTACAATATTATATAAAAATTAAATATTAAAAATTTAATATATTAAAAATATTAAAAATCACAGCTTGTGACGTAGGCAAATGCGTGGAGAAGATGGTCGTATGGGGAGGGGGGCGCAAGTTCACAGCGCTCAAAGCTTGTCCAGCCTTTCGTATATGCCATCGACAATCTCTTCTCATTATCTCTTTGTATATATACATATATAATAGAGTCGGCTTCTACAAGGACAAATCGCGGTTTTGTGTTCACACGATAGAAACCGATGTCCAGTTGTCTCTGGATTACAGCCACGGGCAGTTTAGTGTTTAGACGGTAGAAATCGATGTCAAACCAATAGTAGAAATGACTGAATCCAAAAAATATAGTAGTATATTGCAGAGTTTCTTCAAGATCATAGTTACAATCATGAAGACTAGTATCTACTTATCACATACTAATAATCTATTCTTTCTATTACAATCGTAAGCACTCGTAAATTTTATTCTATTTAATGCTGTAAATTAGTGACCACTGTATTCAAATTGTATCCAAATTTGGACTAATAATAGTGCAATGATAGATTTTTAGATAGTATACTAGAAACAAATTTCTATAAATGTACGAGGTCAGAAAATTAAGTACTGTGACAAAATTAAAAAATCGAGTATATTTAAAAATTAAGCTACATGAAAGTAGTCCCCTCCCGCATCTATATACTTATTCCAGCTAGTTTTCCAGTTTTCGTAACAATTCTGGAACACTTCTTATGGGACTTCTCTAAGTACTCTCGTCACAGATTCTGGGATGTCTTCAATGAAGTCAAAATATCGACCTTTTACGAATTTTTTCATATTGCGAAATCGGAAAAAGTCACAGGGTTGCGTGCTCTGTGAATAGGGCGGTTGTGATAACGTTGCAATGCCTTTAGACCCAAAAAACTGAAGGACACTGAACGCACTGTGACAAAGAGCATTGTCGTGATGCAGAACCCAAGTCTTCGCGATCTCTGGACGCACTTTCAGCACCCTTTTTCGTAATTTTTCGAGGACATTGCGGTAGAATACTTGATTTACGGTTTGCCCAGGTGGTACAAACTCTTTATGAATGACCCCTTTGCTGTCGAAGAAGCTAATGAACATGGTTTTCACATTGTACTTGCTTATTCTCGCTTTCTTTGGCCTTGGTGCTCCAGGGGACAACCACTGTCGGCTTTGTCGTTAAGTTTCTGGGTCATATTGAAAGAACCAACTTTCATCACCAGTAATAATTCGATCAAGAAGAGCAGGATCATTTTCAACCTGCTCGAAACAATCTTGAGCGATGTTCATTCGGTGGGCTTTTTGCTCATCTGAAAGATTCTTCGGTATCATCTTCACGCACAGCTTTTTCATGGTGAAATCTTCAGTTAAAATCTTTATAACTGTTTCCCGGTTAATATTCAACTCGTCAGTCAACATTCGAATGGTTAATCACCGGTCGTAACGAACAAGGGCCCGGACGCGCTGCGTATTCGTGTCGGTTCGCACTTGAATTCGCTTTCCGCTTCGCACCTCGTCTTTGACGCTCTCACGGCCTTTTTTAAAATTGACATGTCACCGAAGCATGTGACTAGGACTCAGGGCATTACTACTATACACTTTAAGCACTTGTTCATAAGTTTCTGTCGCGGTTTCGCACAAAATCTTATCGCGCACCGTTGCTCTAAATTTCTCTGTTACATTTTAGCAACAGGCACTAATCGTGCATTGCTACAAAATACTAAACAGCTGCTGAAGAAACGATCGTATAAGAGTCGTCAATGTCTCAATCAAGAGAGTAGTAATCTACTATTATGGTGGCGGAGATACAGGTTGGCAGTGTTACCACAGGCCGAGAAATGAAATCGGTCGCATTGCTTAATTGTCTGACCTCGTCTATATATATATATATATATATATATATATATATATATATATATATATATATATTGTAACGGGGTGGGTTCGACTAATAGAACTTAAGTTCGAATAGCGACGTGCGACCGCTCCCGTACGGTTTGCGCGCAACCCACGTTGCTCCTTCTTCTCGCCGTCCGGGGAATAAGCGCCCGCCGGCGGTGGAGTCTCGGCGCGCCACGACACGCCGGCCCGTTATCAGAAAATAGCGGGAAACCGTTCAGAGGATGCCGAAATGGAATTGTTGAACTTTTCTTCAGAAATATTCTTTGCATCGAAAAACTGTATAAAAAAAAATGTGTTTTAGTAATCTCTCAAATTTTGGTTTTAAATGATTTTAAAATGTTTCTTATTTTCTGAGATAAAGTCGGAAAACCATGATGTTTATAGTTCTCATGAATTTAGGAATAGATATTCGGTTTGCTTCTAAATCCATTACGATATTTGTAATCAGTGCACCCAAAAAATAAATATATAAATATTCGGAAAATTGGGGCAAGGAGATGTCGTAACAGCCGCACCCCACTGACGATATTTCAAGGTGTTGATTTTTTTTGTCCATAAATATTATCGTAAGTAACATTATCTATAGAAATATATATTAATACCTAGAGTACTTTTTACATAGTTATTATTTAACTGTTGTATAAATTGATTATATTATTATCTCGGAGAAAGTAAAAAAAGAAGTTTCTAATTACTATATATTAGGGGTATCGAATCATTTCATGGTAAAATTGTGTGATATTCTCACGTTTGATTTTGTAACTTTCGTTGTTTAGTTCCTGAAGATGAACTGAAACAGTTCAAAAGGTCGGCCATCAATGGTGAATCTAAATTTAAGGGGATGAGGGCAGTCAAGTTGTCCTTTATTAACACAGAATATTGTTTGCATTATTTTTATTTTATTTACTAATTTATTTTATTATCAATTTTATTTTTATTTTAATTTTTAACATAATTTCTTGTAGTAATAGTTCTATTTCAGATTCTTCGGGGGTGACTATATACAAGGAGAGTCTGTCATTATTTTAGTTAATATATTATATTATAAAGACTGTAAGACCGATAAAAATATTTATTGATTTAAAACAATTGAATTGTACTTTTGTCGACTGCCAATATATAAATTAATAAATATTTTTTTATTGGTCTTACAGTCCAATCAATTCAATCCAAAAATAAAATAAAAATAAAAATAAAAATAAAAAAAAAAATAAAAAAAAAAAATAATAAAATAAAAATTAAAAATAAAAATTAAATTAAAAATTAAATTAAAATTATAATGACAGTCAGACTGTCCTTGTTTACATTCACCCCCGTAGACTAATCTGAAAATAAAATATTAGCTGAAAAAATTCTTTGTTAGTAAAGTGCAGTCTGACTGTCCCCAACACCCTTACCTAATTGAAGACTTGTCCAACGTTTCGAGCTCGCTACGGCTCCTCATCAGGGACTCTTGATCCCTATATATTTTTAATTTTTATTTTATTTTTATTTTTTTTTTTTATTTTTTATTATTTTTTATTTTATTTTTTATTTTTATTTTTATTTTTATTTTATTTTTATTTTTTATTTTTATTTTTATTTTATTTTTGGATTGAATTGATTGGACTGTAAGACCAATAAAAATAAAGATCAGTCGACATAAGTATCAGGTATGTGAATAAGTCTTTCCCGTTTTTTTTCAAATTTTGAGCCTTTATTGTGAAAAAATGGTTACAAATGAATTATTGAAAGTATTGGCCATCGCTAGCTACAACTTTTTCCCATCTTTCTGGCAACATACGAATCCCGTTGCGAAAAAATCCGATCCGTTTGGCCTCTATCCAGTCATCGACCCATTTTTTGGCTTCCTCGTAGGAATGGAAGTGCTGGTCAGCCAGGCCATGCGTCATCGATCTGAAGAGATGGTAATCAGACGGAGCAAAGTCTGAACTATACGGCGGGTGGGGTAGGACTTCCCATTTGAGCGTTTCTAAGTATGTTTTCACCGGCGGTGCAACATGTGGGCGAGCATTGTCATGTTGCAAAATAACTTTGTCGTGCCTGTCGGAGTATTGTGGCCGTTTTTCTCGCAGTGCGCGGCTCAAACGCATCAATTGTCGTCGATAGACCTCGCCTGTGATCCTTTCATTCGGTTTCAGAAGCTCATAGTAAACCACACCTAGCTGGTCCCACCATATACAGAGCATGAGCTTGGCGCCATGAATATTTGGCTTGGCCGTCGATGATGATGCATGGCCGGGTAGTCCCCATGATTTTCTTCGCTTCGGATTATCGTAACGTATCCACTTTTCATCGCCAGTCACGATACGATGCAGAAAACCCTTTCTTTTATGTCGTTGAAGCAGCTGTTCGCAAGTGAAAAAACGCCGTTCGACGTCTCTCAGCTTCAGTTCGTACGGCACCCAATTTCCTTGCTTTTGGATCATTCCCATGGCTTTCGAACGCGTGGAAATGGTTGTTCGGTCAACTCCCAATGCTTCAGCAAGTTCTTCTTGCGTTTGACAAGAATCTTCATCAAGCAAAGTCGCCAATTCTCGATCTTCAAAGATTTGCGGCCGTCCGGAACGCTCCTTGTCTTCCACGTCGAAATCACCGCTTTTGAAGCGTCGAAACCATCCGCGAACATTTGAATCATCGACACAACCTTCTCCATAAGCCTCCTGAAGCAATCGATGCGTCTCGGCAGCAGATTTCTTCAAATTGAACCAATAAAGTGAAACTTCCCGCAAATGACGTCGACTCGGCTCAAATTTCGACATTTTCACGATATCAAAAATTTATGATGCGAAAAAATTTTAACTAATGTGTTAGTATGGAATTGTTGACATATGAATAAGCTTTGATTATGACATATGTAACCATTGAATACTCGCACAGTATTGGTGGCGCCATCTCTTACAAAAAACGGGAAAGACTTATTCACACTCCTAATACAATTTTTAATTTCATCTTCCTGGAGATTCTGATGTCATTTTTTAAATTCTATATTATCATTTCATACTGTATTTTTTCAGAAAAATGATATCACTTGCCTGGATACTGCACTTTTTATCAAATAATGACCAAAATTATTGCATTATTTCAATGAACTGATTTTTAATTTCATTGTAAAATATTTTTTGTTAATATATGTTTGAATTAGAAAATTATTTTCTATAAATTTATTATAAAACACCTGATTAGATTTATAGGTCTTAAAGTTCTTAATAGGCTAAAAGCACACCAAACTCGCCTAACTATTTTATTGAATGACAACTGATTCTTTCATTTTACCATGGGGATGGGATTTCTTATTACCACCGCGTAATTTCAATACCTCTTTAGCTGTTAACACAGTTTTTAATCTGTAAATAAGTTTGATAATTTAAATTAGCTGAAATATTTATTTTTATTCTCTTAAAGCTTAGAAAACCATAAGGTTTTGTGATAGAGGATTCAATTAAAAAAGATTAAGATTTTTTTGAAGTTATAAAGTCAGATAAAAAGATGATCAGCACATCAAAAATCGTTACAAAATTTGACTCACGAATGCGCGAGTCTACCTACGTGTCTCGTGTACGGCGCTCTGGCAACGAGCACCACCGAAATACGCGTGCACACTCTCTCTCTTACTCTCGTTCTCTCTCTCACACACACACACACACACACTCGTTCGCTCGCTAGCGGGGCGCTCTCGCGTGGACTAACCTTCTCGTACTTACAGCGTCCCCCAGGAGTACGGACGTAGGCGCAGGAGGGTAGACGCGAACACTCACGAGCAGCAGACGGTAGCGATCCGCCTAAACCGTCTGCGCAGTCTCTCCGCGAACGCGTGCACGAATGCGATGCGCTGGGACGCACGGCAGATGCTGGCTGTCTCGGCGGGGGTTGAACGGCCTCCTTCTTGATTTCGGCGACACCACCAGTCGTCGGCTCCCGCAGACACTCCACCAGGTTTCGTGAACTCGGTACACACCGCTGCAGACGGCATGGAACCTCTCGCGACGTTTCTTCCGTCTTCTCCCTTTGTCTCTCTCCTCTAAGAACCGTCCGAACCGCGTGTATAAGAATTACTTTTCACGAGGCTGGGACGCACGTGGTTCCCTTATTGTAGCACGAAACGGACTCACTGTACTTTGCGCCTCTCCGCGACAAATCTTCACTCCCCCCTCTTCCCGCTCTTCTCGCACAGTGTTTATCCCGGAACACATATCGTATGTAACGAATAAACACTGCAGGTGACGTCGCCAAACCAAGCGGCACAACATTAAACTCATATTGTCCACTCGGCATCACAAAAGATGTATATTTACGGCTGCCTTAGTCCACATTGGCGTGGAAGAACCCGTTTTTCAGATCGATTGTTGAAAAGACTTGAGCACCTGCTAGTTCATCTAAGACATCCTCGATAATCGGCATCGGCGTTCTTTCTTTAACCATCATCTTGTTCAGTGGTTTGTAGTCGATGCAGACGCGCGGTGAACCGTCCTTCTTCCTCACGACTACCACGGTACTTGTAAATTCGGAACAGCTGGGAGAAATGATGCTTTCGTATAGCCACTCATGAACTTGTCGATCTACCTCGGCCATTTCCTTCGGGGCGAGACGCCACGACGTACGAGCTATTGGCGTTTCATCTTTCAGTATGATGGACATTTTGATCGGCACCTCCTCCGACGAGCGTGGCTGGTAATTTTCAACCAGCGCCTTTGCTTCTTTGTAAAAGGGCTTTCCGACTCCTTGTAAAGCGATGTTTCTTGTGTCGAGTTCCTCCTTGATTGCGTTCACATACGCTGCACTTGGTAGTGGCTCGACAACGGTCTTGTCGTGTCCAAGAACGACTCTCGCAACGTCTCTTAGAGGGTCTCCAATCAGCACTTTTTACGACGTATTCGAGTCTATACTCAACACCATTTAGCACTGTACTTAGCACTGCTCACCCTTTCGGTCATACAAATGTTTGTCCGAAGCCGTTCAGCTCGCCGATATATTCTATCATCCGAATTCTACTATTGGACACACTATTCACCTCGTTCCACAAGTCTTCCTGTATTACATTCACTGATGCGCCAGAATCAATTAAAACCATAACGGAGATCTCTCCGACGGTAGCTTCAGCGTGATCGCGGTCGCGGCCTCTTCTATCGTTGCTGATCTGCTTGATCGTTCCGGTGCCACCTGGGTTGGCTCTCCTCCCGCAGTCCTTAAAAAGATGGCCCGGCTGCTGGCATTTGTAGCAGACGGCGCCTTTCTGCTTGTCGGGACAATCCTTTCCCATATGTCCCATCTTTCCACAGTTGAAACACTTACTTGCTTTTGTCAGATGTTTTCTTTCGTTCGACTGGAATGGTTTCCTTGGAGCTTCCTCCTTTCGTCCAGAGCGGCTATTCTGTGAAGCGCTTCTTGCTGTCTCGTACACCGCTATAGCAATCTTTAGCTCGTCGAAATTCGTACATGCGTACAGCGACACTTTCTGTATTCCCTCACCGGGGATGCCATCGACTAGAAATTTCAGCATGAGTCTCTCCGCGACGCCTCCTCTGCTGCCAATGGTACGCATCCGCAGTGCGTACTGGATGAGCGTCTCATCGCGTTCCAGCTTTCCTTGGCGTAGTAGCTCGAGTATCCGGTTTAGCTCCAAATCACGTTCAAACGCACTCCTCAGACACTGTTTCATTTCTGTCCAGGTGCGAGCTCGCCATTGAGAAGCCATCCACTTCTCCACCGCTCCCGTGAGTGCTCGTTTAGCTGCGAGACATATTTCACGGTCGGTCCATTCATTGACGACGGCCACCTCTTCAACCATGGCGATCCACGCAGCCACCAGCTGGGTTTCATCTTCGCCAGAAAATTTCCCCAGGGCGTCGGCTTTGTCCTTGAAGGAAACTCTTGGGCGAATAGTGTTTCCGTGGCGCAATGCTCCTAACAACTGCTGAACTAGATCTTCCTCTCCGAAGCCCCGTGATGGCGCATTCTGCAGCGAACGACGTTCTTCTACTACCGACACACTTTGTCCTGCAACTGCGGATCCTGTAATCTGGCTCTAAACCGATCGCTGCTGCCCAGCTGAAGGTTGCAGTTGTTAAATTTGCTCCTGTAGTTGCGCCAATTGTTCGGTGAAACGTTTAGCATCGACATTCCTGGCTTCTTCTGCCTCTCGGCGCAACTTCGCTTCAAGTTGCCGTGATGCCTCCAATTGCAGCATGGCCCGTTCAGCTTGCTCCTTTGCCGCGCAAAGATCAGCAATCTGCTGCTGCACTGTCGCCTGTGCTTCGGCTCCTTGTGCGACATCTTCCTGTTCGGTGGTCATTATACTCCGATCCGCCATTTCTGTACGAACCCTTCTGTGTGCGAACGTCGCTGCTCTCTCAGCTGACCTTTTAGCTTGCAGCAACTCCACTTCACTTTTCGCAGCGTGCGTTCGTTGTACCCTTTTCGGGATACGATGCTCCTTCATCAACGCAGCTGCAGTGGTGTTCGCAAACTTCTTTTTGGCGTTGCCCCTTCCTTCTTCGTGGGATGCCAGAGCGTGATTGGGTACTGCCGCTGGCCGCCTGCCAATACTGTTCACTCCGTTGACTCCGCCTAAGTCCATCCTGTATATCGGCCGCCTGCCGACGATGTATTCGCCTTTGACTGCGCTGTTGGTCGTCTACCAATGGCTCCGGTTACTCTGTGACGAAGTCTTCGTTGGCCTGGATCCAGGCTGAGCCCCCAAAATTGTAGGAATATGGTTTTATAGGGAAAATAAATGCAGGAAGAGAATTTTGGAAATAAAAAAAAACTCTTTATTAAAATGAAAATATAGACAATATGAAAACGAAATAATTTGTTCAATACGTTGATCCGAGTGCGGGTTTTCCCCCACTCTTCCTTGCCGTCCAATGCAGAGCGCCATAGCCATTAGGCCGTCGCATTCGTGCGGAGTAGGTAGTTTCCCGTGCTGGGGTCATTTCTAGACGCGCGCCAGTTGCAGGTGTCTTCATTAGATTAGCGCGGTCTCTCCGTGCGGTAACTTGTCGGCTACCTGCGCTATGCGGCGCTTGGTATTCTACTCTGAGTACATACCGTAACTTCGATTCCCACACACACACACACACACACACACACACACACATATATATATATATATATATATATATATATATATATATGTATGTATATAATTATTTCTGTAGCTTATTATTTGCACCCGTATAGTTAGTTTCGTTTCAGTATAGATTTGAAAAGATTCCTCTATATGAGGTGCAACTAAAAGTAAAGATATCATTATGTCACTTACGATTTTAAGGACAGTTTGAATAACCATACAAATACAAACACAACCTTATAATTGAATACTGATAGGATTACAATGTTTTTCTTCTTGACTAAAAATGAACAACACAAATCAGTTTTCACGCATAAATGGCACAGACTGTTCTTTTGGCGACTATGCTAAGTCTGCCATTTTATGCTTAATTGGTTTGATTTTACATCTCATCGCACATTTATATATAATTTTTTTACTTAATTTTCTTCATCTAGTCATCAAACTTTTAATCTAATGTAGTATAAATTAAAAGTTAACTTTAATTTTTCTAACCTATCTTCTACACACAGCAAACCTTCCTCGTCAACGAGGTGACTAAGCACGGTGAAAGTAATGTTTTTCATATTATTTTTATTTTTCAATTACTTAAACTTATTTGAAAATATGCAACGGTAAACGATTTAAAAAATTCTCTGTTTCGTGGCATTATTAAATGTAAAAGCCCTAGACGACAATCTACTAAAATGGTCCTTTAACTTTACGAGTTGAGCTGTAAAATAAATCGTCATTTTCAGTCCGGGATAGTCCATTTCGAGAAATCTTGCACTAACAGGCTAATCCGAATCAAACCCTTGAATCTATAAAAGCTCTTTAATTCAGAGTTCATTCTTGATGAAATTATCGGCTAGTTGACCACTCCAAAGTGTATGTGCCAGATTATGATGCGTCTTAACGCTTTTCCATACGGCATCTATAGAATTATGCTGAATTTCAGCTATTCTACTCGGCTCGAATTCTATGAAGGTTTGGAGATTTTACAAGGCAGTGCAAGACTGTTGGTGAGTCATTTTAAAATATGGCTTTAATTTATAACGAAGGCGAGATATTTGCAGTACACTTTTTTAAACAGTGAAAGCACTGTAACTGTTCTGA
Source organism: Sycobia sp. Sy_11 (assembly GCA_018907035.1). Taxonomy (NCBI): domain Eukaryota; kingdom Metazoa; phylum Arthropoda; class Insecta; order Hymenoptera; family Epichrysomallidae; genus Sycobia; species Sycobia sp. Sy_11. The sequence continues at coordinate 281,613 of JACCIC010000029.1, forward strand.
ACTGTATGACAACACTTGTATTTTTTCTGTCCTAAATTTTTAAACTACGTTCAAATCAAATACGTCACTACTAGCGTCCATACAAAATGCCTGAAACGCATGCAATACTTTTGTAATCACTGTATCGGCTGTTGCGCGTCTTTTCTTACACTTATCTATATTTCTACATAATTTAAAATCAACTTAAAAAACACTCATAGCACTATTCATTTCATGGTCCTTTCACGACCGTCAGATATTATTTTAATGTCCAGCTAACTTATACAAAAGTATTTAGAATGTAATGAAATTTGATCAAATAACACAGAATTTAGACGAAAGTGTAAGTCTAATATACCACAATAATAAGACGATATAGTGTTGTAAAATACATATCTTTATACAAATTTATAGAAATCTACCTTGACTGTTTGCCAATGACGCGCAGATCAAACTACTTTTAAAACTGCAAAAGAAATGCCGAGAAACCCCCAAAACGCTCTCTTTTCGAGTTTTTTTCCCTCACATCTTTTATAATCATTCAAGATTTCGAATGATCGTAGATAACGCTGAAAATTTCTCTACACAGACGTTTAATTATGGATTAGGATCCGCCTACTTTTATACCTTCTGAAGCACGACTAGAAGAACGGTACCAAACTATTCTAATGACTTAGAATGCGTATGTGGTACATGTGAGCCTTATAATTATCTTCATAGAATTTACAGAAAGGCACACAAAACGAATATTCTTATTCCCTTTCTAAATCATACGCGTGATATGCATCTGTGCTCTTCACTGTTTTCGGTTGTAATACATAGAGTTTGGTTGTAATACATACTCGTATTATCGATAGCTCTACGCCTAAATATGACAATACGTGCTCAGTCTGAAAAAATAAGATTATTTCAATATTTTGTATGGTTGCATACGTTTGTTAGAGATAAAACTGGATATTAGTTGTTAATTTTAATTGGAAATATAAGTTGAGCGTTACTTTTCTTTACACGTTAACAAAACTATGGTAAAATAATAAGAAATATTGTTTTATTAATTTAAATATTCTAGACTAAGGATCAAGCACAGAGTACGCAATTACAAATTTCGTGTCGGATATTACGGGAAAACTAAAGAGTATACGAATAGCTAGGGATTACTTGAAAGATTATTAGAGCTGAATAGTCACGAAAAAGGACGATATAATACCAGCAAGTGATATAGACTATCTAGCTCCATAAGAAGTAAGTGCCCTATCTGCGCCATCCACGTTGAAGCCGAGAAGGGGGTAGCATTCTCATATTTATATATGGTAAAGAGATGAAGTAAAAACTAAGGTTTTTTGAGATAGAATGTTTCCGAGTGAGTTTTACTGAAAAAGTTAGTTGAAGTTGGCCCCAAAAAATGTGCTGTGGATTTTCTCTACCGTATTTTCTTATGGACGTTACGTGACAGCGCGACCTAGATATTGAACAGGGATTGAGTATCAATTTATGTTAGAAAAGGGGAATATATATATATATATATATATATATATATATATTATTGTATTTGCTGTGTAGGACTTATCGAGGGGCTTGTGGATAGTTTATGGAAAAAAACAGGGGGCAAAAAAATACATGAAAAAGGGAGAGATAGGTGGAGATAAAGAAAAATGCACCGTGCGAACGCGTTTGGTTTTATCTCTTTCTCTTTACATACCGTAAGAAGCCTCCCCCAGTCCCTCCACCGCAGTGTATTCTCTTTTACTAATCCAAATCCATCCTGTCTTCCGATAAAATGTCGAGGCTATGATTATGTAAAACTGTATCACACAAAACGGTATAGGGCAATCGCAGCGAAGCTCCGTGGTGAATATGCGTAACTTAATAATCGAATTATCATAAAAAAACAACGTTAAAAAGAACGTTTAATTATCATCAAAAAAGAAGTTTCTCCGTACGTGTATGTCTTATATCGTTAGCCTTCCGAGAATCGCCTGAGTCATTAACAACTCCGCTCCGCTCCGTATTATTGATTGGGATTATCGATAATATGTATTATCCGTATAATATATATTATCCGGATAATTATATTATTATCCGTATTATCCCCGTCTTGGGATTATCAACTTAATCTTTAGTAATCTTTTAAGTAATTCGCATACTCTTTCATTATCTTATAGTACTTCAGTCTGATATCTATAATCGTGTACTCAGTGCTTCTCTTCATTCTAGGGGTCGTGTTATGGCCGCGGTTTTCAAATTGGCTTTTTGGTGCAACCACGCTACTGAATATTGATTCTTTATACCTATTTTAATTGGATTATTTATTTGAAATTATATTTTAGATCCCACGGGGCCAAAAATTCACGAAAGACTTTGTACTTGGCAATTTACTCAGTTGTATAGCACCTTTTACTTTTACTCCCATTATGGTTAGTATTAAATATTCTATCTTGTCGGCAAAACACGAGTTATACCATTTTATTTCTTTTCTACTTACTAGTATAAAATTATTGGAAATGATGCAGCCTTCTATGTAGAAGATCACAAAATTGCTACAAAAATAGCAGATTGCGATAAAAGAATTACAACAAGTGATGGTTTTAAAATGCAAATTAGAATTAGACCAGGCATGCCTCCAATTGAATTCAGTGATGCTCTTAAAGAGAGATTAAAACAAGCAATGGGGAAACGATATGCCCAAGAAACGAATGCTTTAGATCTATCGAAATTTTCTTACGACCCAGGTAAATCATAATTTTGATTTTATAGATTTATGCGTAATCTGTGTAATTTAGGAATTTTGTAAGATGATAAGAACTCGTAATATCCATTAGTTTTAGTCATCGTATATATTCTGTATATAATTTAAAAAACTTTTAATTTTAAATTTGAATCGTTCCTTGAATAACATTATATTGAATACATATTTTGATAAATATGACTAATATGTTAACTGTGAATCACGAGCCATACTTGAAATACTTGTTTGAAAAGATAGCATTACATACTTTAACATAGAATGCCAATGAATATTTCAAATTATAAGTCTGCAATCGTTTTCCATATTAGTTAAGTTTTTACAGAAAAATTGACATGATTGTTAAACTTAAATATATTTTAGAGAAATTATAAATTGTAAATTGATTGTGTGGATATTAGGGACTATAATTTGGAAAAATGAATGAGCGACTGCAGTAGTTTTAATGGATCCTTATATATTCATTTATTTGCTTTTATCACTGCCTTAGGTTCAAGTTTTTTACACTAATTTAAACGGAGGTTCGAATTTTAGAAAATAAAACAGTTTCCACAAAAAAATACACATTTGAATTGTCTTAAATGTATTTGAAATATTTCATTGACAGTCCACTGTCGTTTATCCATTCTTTATAATAGCTAGATATTTTATATATCTAATCAATATTTTTATGTGCATATTGCATGTTTGTAGACGAATATTTGATACAATACTTAATTATTTTACAAAAAGTTTACTTTACACATATACTCATGATAAACACATATTAAATCCTAATAATTCATTTTCTTTAATTGTTATCGGTTTTACTATTTAGATTTAGCTGGAGATTATTGGTGCCCATTAGCGCGCCCCAATATGCTAATGGCAGTTTTAGATATAGTTCAAGAACATATTCCTAATTTAGAAGCACTAAATTTAGATTCTAATAAAATATATAATCTTGAAAAACTTAGTTCCCTACCTAATAAATTCGAGAAATTAAAAATACTCCACATTGGCGAGAATAAAGTAAGTGTAAAATGTTTTCTTCTTTGCTATTTTTATGTAAATATAGTACATTTGATATATGTGTATAAAGCAAGTGGTTGTACACTTGTCACAATATGAGGAAATATGTGCAAAATTAAGTAGATGCGCACATCATTTTAATTTGCGCAAGCTAGTTATATATATATATATATATATATATATATATATATATATATATATATGTGAGAATTAAAAATTGAATTTTAATCATTCGTAGAATTAAAATCATCTAACTATGGATTGATAGAATGCTTGAAAAAAGTGTAAAAAAGTAATTTTCATATATGAAATTAAGAAGAAGATTTTTTAATATTTATCTTTATATGACTCAAAGTATAATTTGGCAGATCACTCCTAACTCAAGATCATTGAAAAATTACGCATTGGTAGAATAAAACTAATATTATGCTGTTGCCTATATGGTTGGTGGTTTGCATACATAGTCTCTTTCGTATGAAGAAGGATCTTTTGTCCAAAACTAGAAGCATGAACTCAGTAAATTATTGATAATTGTTCCTTAGACATTCAGCATTTTTTCATTGATGTTGAGCTCGGATTGAATATCACCAAATAATTTAGACTCTTCAAATTTTGTATTTATATGTTTTTAGTAACTTTAAAAAATTTAATCGTATGTTACAGATAAAGGAAATGAATTTTCTAAATTTTTTAAAAAATCTACAGCTAGAAGAATTACGACTTGAAGGGAATCCTGTATGTAATAAATACAAAAATAGGCAAGAAGATTATATCAAGTAATAATTTAATATATCCATTGCACTTTTGAACTTAAAAAATTGTTGCATTTATTATTAAAAATAACTTTATACTTTATAGTGACGTAAGAAAAAAGTTTCCGAAACTTTTAAAATTGGTGGGTGAACAATTTTAAATAATTTTGGGTTTTAGTAAAATATATACAAGATTCTTTTGTTTTAAACAGGATGGAATGAATTTGCCACCTCCTATTGTATTTGATTTAGATGATCAAAAACATAAATTACCGTCGACGCAGAGGTTGTTTATTATTCAGTCAAATGTTAAAGCACAAGAAGTTGCCAGTCAATTTCTTCAGCAATATTTTATGGTATTTGATAGTGAAAACCGTCAACCGTTACTTGATGCGTATCATGAACAATCTTGTTTCAGTATGACTGTAACTATTACCCAAAATTCTAGCAAGTATGTCATAATTTCTTAAATAACTGTTAAATTTACTTTTAAAATATAGTAATAAAAATAATATTATTTAGATTCTCTCAGTACTTTTTAGAAAATCGAAACTTATCAAGAGTTGTAGATTCAAATCGAAGACGAAAATTACTTAAGTTAGGAAGGTTACCAGTGGTTTCTTTTATATCAGAAATGCCTCGCACAAAGCATGATTTATCTAGCTTTACAATGGATCTTAGTTTAGTCACTGTAAGATTTTCAGTATTTGTCATATGTATTCCAGTTAGAAATTTAATTTTAAAAAAAATATTATTTTTAGGAAGGTATGATGCTAATAACAGTGACTGGCTTATTTAAGGAACTAAGTAACAAAGATAATAAAGAACAATTGCGATATTTCAATCGTACTTTTATTATAGTTCCCGAAGGTACAGGATTTTGTATAAGTAATGAACAGTTACATATTAGTAATCCGACTATAAATCAAGAAAAGCAGTTTATTTATACTATACCTTCAGTTCAACCTACCCCAGGGCCCTCTGCAGTATCTATAAATGCTAATCCAATATCATTAACAAAAGAAATGAAACAACAAATGACTATGACATTGAGTCAGCAAACTAATATGAACATTGAGTGGAGTTTAAAATGTTTAGAAGAAGTACAATGGGATTATGAAATTGCTCGCAAAGCATTTCAAGAAGCTTTCAATTTGGGAAAAATACCTCCTAATGCATTTGAGAAATAACTTTATATCATTAAGTTACATTTTTATATATCAAGATTTATATAATATTTTTCAATTATACAGTAAAGTACATGAACGTGTTCAAAGTTGGTTCATGTAATCCAGTATTTTTAAATTATTCATTTTCAAGTGCAAGAAAATTTTTGATGAATCATTTTGTTTCTTTCACAAAAGTTTTTAAATTATCTCTGCTTAAGGGCTGTGTTGGTTATTGAGACGATGATAAAATCATACAATTACATTGTATTTTTGGTTTGCAGATCAGCAAACAGACAAACGAAAAGTTATTTATCACTTTTTGGTTTTTAAAAGGAAATTATGATAAAATAAGTATTACATCACTGCTTATTATCAAGATTTACAATAAGTTAGTCTTATTATATCTATTTAAATCATAAGAAAACTTTATAAGAGTATTGAGTCTCGTATGTTACTTATTATAAAGTAATTATATGAATACCAAATTGATTTACAGTATATTACTGACATGAATGAAAATATGCAAAAACAAACTTTATTTTCATATATAAATATATATATTTAATCCTACTTTATTTTCTATGTTTATTTAATAATAAATTTCTTATTCTTGAAAGCATATTTTACATTGACCTTCTGCATCACCACACTGAGAAAAGTATTTGTTATTATCAAGTAAATAGTTTCTGGAATTGTAGCAAGCAAATTATTTTATGATATTACATTAGTAAATAGTTCATGTAAGAATAATATATTTAAATCAAACAAATTAAACTTAAATTTAGAGAATATGTTCTTTGTTTAATTAAAGAGAATATATATTGGAGATCAAAACTAATTTTTCTCAATGCTATAATGTAAATACTTCAATTTCTGTAACATTGACTGAAATATTGATACACTTTTCGTCTATTAATTGGACAATTTTGCTTACTAAGTGTAAATAATAAATGAGTGGTTTTTCTTAATAATGAATGCATTTTTATTTTTCTTTCTTTCTGATCATAGTAATAGATTTTGCAGTATTACCATGTTTTTATATTAACTTTAAAAACAAATTAATACAGGTATTGGTACAGTAAGTGAAAATAAATAGATTATAATGATATGCTTATTATATATTTTGTTTTATATCTATATTCAATCATTTATTACCGTACCATTTCTAAAGCAAATATTTTACTCCCAATCGGCAAACAACAAAGTGAGTGATGAACAACCTAGGTATGCAAGAGAAGAAATACAAAGCGAGTCACACGTTAGTCATTGCTGATTCTTGCTAACTAAATATGGTTGGGAGAAAACAACACTCACTGTATTGCCTATTGGAAATAATGAAAATATAGAAACTTTAAATGTTCTGTAGACAAATACGTAAATACAGCAATTCATTAAAGAGCACTAGTATGCACTATTTTTATGTCGCCTTTGCTTAATTGTAACTTGACTTCAGACAGTGCCTACATTGCCCCACTTTATTCGCTTGGTACATAATCTTCTACTGTTCTTAAGAAATTTTCATGTATCGTTTTTTATTTTTCAAAATCTATTGACATATCCATTCTCACGTACAATCAAAAGCTACGAATACGATTCCGATAAAATTTCAACATTAGCTGTCTACGAAAATGACATAAATAAAATACTTATGGGAGAACCCTAGTAACCGTGCTATAATATCGATGTACATATGCAATCACATTCACCTAGACTGGATCTGACATCATTTAGATAATAGAAAATAGACATAGAACAGCACTGCTGTAGACATGGATCAGCATTGAAATTCAAGTCGGGAGGTCCTGCTTCTCAGGTAAATTTTTCAGCACAATCATGCAGATGATCAACACTATTCTATGAAATTCTAGCAAATCGATATATTCAATCTGATACACCCGTGGATCTTTCGTCATCAAAGATAAATTAGATTTGCTATCCCTTTAAGGTCGCGTTTTTGACGTCCGTCATTGGTCAGAACCATATGGATCGGCATTGTTCTTTTTTACACATGCTAAAAATCCTTATATAATACCTATGATACAAATGTGGAGATCCATTAAACTTCAGGTAATTAGATCTGATATATAAATGTTAAAATGGAAGCAAATAGGCCTCGGTTCTAACGCAATTCGTTAATCAGATGGAAGTAAATACATACGGTAAACACTATGTGGTCGATTGCCGATACATTGCATGGATCAACCCCAATATACATGTGTCACTGTAAAAATAACCAATTTACAGTGACATAAATCGCTTTTGATATAGAAATGAAGTCATATTGGAATTGTATAAATGGTGAATGCGATTCCATCAATGCAGGAAAATAGGCATAGATCAGTCCTAACATACAGCTAGATATCCATTATCATATACACAGATAGGCTAAGTATTGCATATTTCTGCGTTGATCGGTATTGAATTTCTACGCATCTGTGACCAATTGACCTATCTCACTAGTGATATATATGGTACAATGACTTCTGGAGAAATCTAGATAGGTTAATTGTGATTTCGCTTATATTTCCTAATTAACTTTATTCTTATTAACCTGATGGCACCTGGTTAACAACTTCATTCCACGAACTAACAAAAACATACGTAAATCTACTTTAATTAACAGGTTGATATCCATTAAAATGCAGGTAGACCCAATCTGATCTCGCGGTCTTACGCAATATGTAGAGATAAGGTACCTCCAATGAACTCGTCCAATGATCTAGGGGGATAAGCGTTAAAAATAAAATAAATAGGCCCTGATTCTCACCTGAGATCTTGAACAGTTACACGTGGATCGTAAACTCTATTGCTTGGAATTACGAAAACAGATGTGAAACCGTCTCGATTAACAGATGCAACTCTATTGATATCCGGGTAAATCACATCTCATTTAACACGGATCTTTGAAAAAAAGAGATAGGCCAACTTTAATGTATAGCTCGATCTGCGTTTAAATTGAAGTTAATAGGCCTGAATTTTTCCGCTATTCTATAAACCCATGCACGAAGTAGTATAAGTCTATACCGCGGACTTATGAATATATATGTAAATTTGCCCTGGTGAACATCTGGATCTCAGTTAATATCTACATAAATTACATGTGATTTTTTGTGCATCTTAGAAATGGACGTTAGCCACTTCTGATGCACAAGTGAATCAGTATTGAAATTGCAGTTAACAGACCGCAATATTTACGCGAGTATTTAAATTGATGCATGGAGATGGTTAATTCTTTTCCGTAATCTGACGATAAATATGCGTAAATCTGCCCTGTTCTACAAGTTGATCTCAGATAATATCTACATAAATTACATGTTATTTCCCATACATCTTCGTAAATGGACGTAAGCTACCTCTGATGTACGATTTTTTTATTTTGTTATTACTCTTACGTTCACATTTATTCTATAAAAATCAACATTATCAAACCAATGTTATTAAATTAATGATTTAAATAATGTATGCTTAAGATAGGTTAATTTTATATTTAAGAGAAAAAAAAGCTTAGAATAAAATTTTTTTCTCTTTGCAATAATAATAAAGCATTGAGCAAACCGTTAACTATATAAAAAAGGGAAAAAATTATACTAGTGTGAAAATGGAATTTAGTATTGATAATTACATGATTTTTATTTTTTTTATTAGTTTATTCCAGTGAAAGGTGACTCATGAATTAGTATACATAACCATTAAGAATATTTCGTATCACCTTACATTTAACAATAAGACCTTTAATACAGTCAGGAAATTATACTCTAAGAATTTAAATGCTTCCACGAACTTATAATGGTTTAAACGATACCATAATTATAAGAAACCTAGTTTTTAGTTCTCTAAATTAATTTATAATATTAACTTTTAAGTTATATCGCATTTTGCATCTATCACCAGTGAAAAAAAATTTATTTATAAAAATCATATAGAATAAATTATTTCAAGAAAGTTTATTGAAACGGAGAATAATCCCGTAACAATATACAAAATAAAATTTATGTAAGGTAATAATTCCGTGATTCGTGCCGCGGCCATCGCGCTCAACGCGTCTTGATCACCGTCGTCCGACGTCGTGCTTCCCCCCCTCTCTATAATTTTGGTGAGACGCGCGACGCACACACTCACTCTCGTCTCGATCGCCCGTGGAGTCACAAGAGGTATGAATGATTGAGAGAGGGAGATAAAGTCGTGAGGCGAAGAAGAAGAAGAAGAAGAAGAAGAAGAGAGAGGAAGCAGAGTGAAGGCAATAAATAGAGGAACGTGAAGCGAGAGAGCCGATAAAGGGGACACGAAAGAGAAACAGAAGGCAAATGAAAGAGAGTGAAGACAAGAGAATGAAACGAAAGATAGAGAAAAAACGAGAGAAAGAAGACAAGAGAAAGATTGAAGACACGAGGACGAAAGGAAAGATAGAGAAAGAAAGGAAGAGGGCGAGAGAGAGAGAGAGAGAGAGAGAGAGAGAGAGAGAGAGAGAGAGAAGGAGCGAAAGAGAACTGGAAGGAAGAAGAAAGCACAAAAAGAACGAAAAAGGGAAAAAGGGAAGGTGTAATTATAGAAAGAGAACTGAAATATAGAAGGCGTGAAGTACTGTTCCCGGCGGGCATAAGTGAAGTACGAGCCACGCTAATGCTTCGGCGGATAGCCGTTTCAGCGCACGAAAAAAGGTGCGTAGACCCTATGTGTGCAGCGTATAAAGGACGCTGTAGCCACATTTTGCGAGGACAATATCCAAGGGATATTGCTGCCGCAGGTTTTTATATATTTGGCATTTTTTTCCTCTCCAACGGCTGGTGACAGTCGGTAATAGGAGTTGGACGCGGGGCGAAGGGAGAGCCATGAACTCGCTCCGCGGACGCCTGGTCATGAAACGTGCGGTCCCGATGGTTGTCTGCAAGATGTAGACCAAATGCGGCGTGGTGAGGCTTTACTCGCGCGTGCTGGGTTCATCAGAAAAAAGAGCAAAACCTTGAGTTTATTGGTCAACGACGGCATTAGAGGGAATTAATTGTAATATAGTATTGTAAGAACGCTGTTCCTGACGTAGGTTTTCACCTGGAGAGGTTTTCCCTGCGTCACAGATGAAAATCTGGGCAAATGCAGGAATAGCGTAGGCAATTATTGTAAAGACTGCTTACGGCCGTAGAGTCCTCTCGCGTAGGAAAAGGGTCCCTTGGCCGCGCGATTTATGACGCCGTGCTCCGTTCGGTGCGGCCTCCGCCGAGGCGTAATAAACCTTCTGTGCGACAAATGTCTCGGCTCTAGAAAAGATGCGCGATTGAAGATACTTAAAACGATGTAAATTGATGAGGGCAATGCGGTGCATCGGGTTTCGTGAATTACAAGGGCCCGGGGAGGGGGGAGTTTAGGCGTTTCGACGGCGATTTGCGCTAAACTCCGGACTCTGGCGACAGTCTTACCTTTGTCGCGAAGTCGTTCACTTCGAGATATTTGTAGTTCTTTTAAAATAAAGTTTTTGTATTTAACGTTCGATCGTTTTGATTAACCAGTTTCAAATCCTTCCTTTCCTCGTTACTCCTAGAATTATCCTTGTTCCTCTAATAGACAATATTATATATTAAATCAACATATATTTCAGTCATTATTGTTATTTTTACCATCCCGATCGCGATATTGCTCAGGAGAGCGACTACAAGTACAGTGTTGTGAAAGAGAAACAAAGAGAGGGTGGGGGCAGTGAGGGCCTAGAGAAAGATGCAGAGCAATAGAGAGTAAACATAGAGTAGAGCAAGGCGACAGAGAGAGAGAGAGAGAGAGAGAGAGAGAGAGAGAGAGAGAGAGGAGGCGAACGAGTAGAAGAAAGGCGAGAAGGAAAAGAAAGAAGGGGACGGGCAGAAAGCGGTGCCGCACCCGTACACCGAACCATCGACTTGACACCACCCTTCCACCGGAGGATCCACCCGAAGCCATCACCATCCCTCTAAGGCGGAGAATAAGAGAGCGAGAGAGAGAGAGAGAGAGAGAGAGAGAGAGAGGTGAGTGCGCGTCGCGCGGTGGACGGAGTAGTCGGTGCTCCTTTCGGTTTACGGGCGAAAACCGCGGTTGGGGTCTACGCGGCAGTCGCGCGATATCGAAGCCAGTTATTTAATTGTTGCTGTTATATTAACACTAAATAAAGGAGGTAGAGCCTGATGGCAGCCAAAAAAAGAAATATCGGTTGTCTCTTTTCCTATATTAATTTCTCCTTTCAGACCGGCGGAACTTCCCCAGAGTTTTCAATAGGCGAGTGACGTGGATAATGAAGAATTTTTGTGTACGCGAACATCAACTTAATAAAGTATAAATTTATTAATAAATTTTTATTTGTTTCTTTGTTGTGTTTTGCCACATCACAATATATATATATATATATATATATATATATATATATATATATATTCAAAGATGGTGGAGGCCAGTGGTCTCCCGCCTGATAGTATTGATGAAAAGTTCTATATAGATGGTGATAGAAGAAAAGTCTCAACAATAGTTTATATTATATGTGAAAATGTGTATCATGATTCATATTTTAAAAAATTAAAAGATGCAAAAAAATTAGTAAAGTATTAGGAATATATCCAGAACATGCAGATATCAACATAACCTCAAATGAACTCGAGAATTTACTAACACCGCAAGTGAGAAAAATAATTGCATATATTAAGTTAATATTAAGGAATTATTAAGGAAATAGAAAAACTCAGGAAGAAATATCTAGTAAATTTTCTCTACATGTGAATCAAAATGTATTGAATAAAAATAACATGAATATAGAGAACAATATTCTATTATGATAAATAAATTAGTATTACTCAAATAATTAAATAATGAAATTATAGATAAAAATAAAATATTGAAACAAATCATAGAAGAAAAAAATCAGAAAATCGAAGAACTTACCGAAAAAAATAAAAATCACAAGCTGCCAAAAATAGTGAAATATACCGTCAGTGATAGTAATACCTAAAGTAAATAATAATAAGCCAATGATAAGTAAACTAGTTAAAAGTAACTTATTAAACAATATTATTATTCCAATGAAAGCTGTGCAAGAACAAAAAGATGGAATAGTTAAAATTAAGTGCGCTAGTAATTATAATGTTACTAAATTAGAACAACAATTAATAGATAAAATTGGAACTTATTATTCCGTAAAAAGGGAAGATACATTAAAATCAAGACTAAAAATAATTAGCTTAGATAATAATATGACAGTTGATAATATAGAAGCTGATATAAACGAAAGAAATTTTAGTGACCCTGAATTATATTCTAAAGTAGAGCACAGAGATCTAAAACAAAAAGTGTTATTATTAGCTTACCTGGGAAAGCACAATGACATATAAGTGCAAATAACTACAAAGTATATATCGGACATCAATGTTTACATTCATTTGATGATTTAAATATTACACTTTATTATAATTGCGGTAGAATTGGATACAGTGGAAAAAAATGTTCTAATAAATCGGCATGTTTAAGAGGTGCAAAGAATCATACTACAAAAGATTGTGATGGATTATCATCAATTAAATGTGCAAATTGTCATTATATTAATGAAAAATTTAAAAATAATTGGGACCAAAATCATTTGATAACCGATTCTGACCATTGTAATTATTTAAAAGCTATTATAAAAAGAAAAATAAACAATACTGAATATTTAATTAAATCTCAAATTAAAAACTTTTGTGGATACAATGTCAATCTACAAATGCAAAAAGAATTAATAACTCCGTCTGCTAGCAAAGTAAAATCAAGAAATAAAAATTTTACAACTGTAAATGAAACTTCTAGAACAATCGAAGAAGAAAATATATGAAATTAATTATAACACGAATATAGTAGAAAAAGAAACAGAATTACAAGACATTGAAAGTTTAAATAATATACTATAACAACAATTTTAACATATTATATGTAAATATAAGAGGAATTTTAGACAAATTTTAGACAATTAGAAATATTATTGTCGAGAATTAAAATCAAACCTGAAATAATAATTTACACAGAATCTTGGCACTTAGAATATTATCAATACTACAATTTATCAAATTCTAATATACATTATAATAATAGTTACACAAATAAGGAAGGTGGTGTTATTATATACATAAACAGTAAATTTATTGAAGACACTAACATAGAAATAGTTAATAATATTTTATTTTTGAATTCAAAAATCATAAATTATAAAACTTGATAAATGATATAATTTGAGGCTTACGATGACTCGATCGCTAGAGCGAAGGACTAGTAAGTTGGTGATCCGAGTTCAAATTCCGGTTTCCGACGATTGACACAAGCACCGCTATAATAATTTACATGTGCTTTTTTACAAACACATCGTAGATCTCTGTCGCTGATTAGCACCGATATTTAGAAGCATAAATAGAGCGACGTTAAATAACATAAAAAAGAAATAAAAAATATGATAAAACAAATATAAAAATTACTTCGGTATATAGAAGTCATGATATAGCAAAAAATAATTTCGTAAATTCACTAAATAACTATTTAAAATTAAATACACAAATAAAGAACCACCTTATAATAGGAGATTTCAATATGAATTTATCAAACAATGTTAAAGAAACAAATATATATTTAAATAACTTTCTTGAATTGGTTTTTATACCGCTATTCACTAGAATTACTAGACCTAGTAATAATATATCCAATCATGGTTCTTGTATAGACAATATATTTAAAAAAAGTAAAAATATTACTAATGCTTATAAACTCATATTTTGTTTCAATGACCATTATCCACTGGTTGCTTCTTTAACAATAAAGAAACAAGAGAAGACATATAAAAGAAATATATATATTGATTATAATACATCTGAATGTAAAAAAGTGAATTGGGACCAAATAAGCAACCTCACTGATCCAGAGTATGCTTTGAATTTACTTATCTCAATTATAAAAAATGTTACAGAAAAAAGTATAAGGGTCAAAAATAATTATAAAAGTGTACCTAGAAATGAGTGTATAACAAAAACAATTATAAGATCATGTATAAAAAAGGATTATTTATATAAGAAATGTCAATGAAATCCAAATGATGTAAATCTTAGATTAAGACATAAAAATTATGTAAAAACGTCAAATATAATAATTAAAAATGCTAAATATAATTATGAGATTAACAGGATACAAAAAATTCATAAAGATAGAAAAACTATGGGATCTTGTTAAAACAAAACTTAATAAAAGTAACGTTAAAATCAAAACCAGTACCGATATGATCATTGAAAATGAGAAAAAAATTTACAATCTAAATGATATAGCTAATGTTTTCAACAAATTTTTTAGTACTATAGGTTCGCAATTAACAAATGAAATTAAAAAAACAAAAACTTCGTATTTAAGATCATCTTATTCAAATACAAAATAATTTATTTAAAACCTACAAATACTAATGAAATAGAAAATTTTTTATCACAAATGAAAGATAAAGCTGGAGGAGTTAATGGTATCAACACTAAAACTCTCAAAATTGTTATTAATTATATAAACCCTAGAAAACATATTTAATTTATGTATTGAAAACGGAATTTGGCCTACATCATTCAAATTTGCTGAGGTAGTTTCAGTTTATAAATCTGGTAACAAACATATTCCAAATAATTATAAACCAATATCTGTAATATCTAATTATATCTAAATTACTAGTAAACATGATACATGTAAGGTTAAATAATTTTTTTAATGACCATAAAATTATTTCTAATAACTAATTTGGTTTCGTAAAAAATAAAGACACAAAAGACGCACTTGCATTTATCTCAAATGTTATATACAACAGTTTAAATAACGGGACACCCACTATAGCAAGTTTCTTTGATTTAGCCAAGGCCTTCGATACGGTTAATCATATAAAACTTTGACATTAATTAGAAAGATATGGAATAAGAGGAATAGCACTAAAATTAATAAAAGAATATCTCACAGAACGAAAACGAATACTTAAATTTGCAAATAATAAAAGTACAAGTCTTACATTGACAAATGGTGTTGCTCAAGGAACTAGTCTTGGACCATTATTATTTATTATTTATATCCATTTGAAATTCCAATAATATAAGCAAGCGCTCTAGTAGTCAATCCACGATTTTGCAGAACCAATTATTTGATTTTGTAGCCTATCCGTAGATGTTCTCGGTCGTCTTTGATGTGGTTCACCTTCAACGCATTCTTGACCTTCTTTGCACAATTTATGTCAATCAAAAACACTTGCTCTTGACATTGATTTCTCACCAAAGGCCTTCTGCAACATCATGAACGTTTCGGCGGCCATTATATATATATAAAAAATAAGGTGAATTTTTATTTTTGTCAAAAAGTATTTATTTATTCATCAATATTTATGTTGTTCCCTTGAAAGTAATTCCTCTCAGATATAATAAACTCGTACCAGTGCTTTTTTCAATATTCAAAAATTTCTGTAAAGCATTTTTTGGTATAGCCTTGAGCTTTTCCAGCGATGTGGTCTTTATCTCCTCAATCGTAGTAAAAGGTCGTTCTTTCATGGGTTTTCTCAATTTTGCAAATCGAAAAAAGTCACAGGAAGCCAAATTTGGTGAATACGATGACTGAGTCATAATTTTGGCGTTATTGGCTAAAAAATTATGAACAAGCAATGACACGTGAGCTAGCGCATTATCGTAGTACAATAACCATGACTGGTTCAAATACAATTTCGGACGATTTTTCGTATTGCTTCTCGCAAACGGTGTATAACTTCGAGATAATACTCACTATTAACTGTACGATGTTATGGTAAGAACTCCTGATGAATTACACCATGATAGTCAAAGAAAACAATAAGCACTAGCTTGTCAGTTCATCGAACTTGGCGTGCTTTTTTAGTCTTGGTCAGTCATAATGTTTCCAATGGGATAATTGAGCCTTCACTTCTTAGCTCTTAACTTTTGATCGATGCTTACACCACATTTCTTTTCGTCAAAATGTAGCAATTTCCGAACAAACCTTGCTGACATACGTCCGATGCCCAAAACCTCCGTTAAAATTGCTTGGCACGAACCAAAAAAAATTGCGATATCATCAGCAACTACACTTATGGTAATTCGATGACTCTAAAACACTATTTTTTTTCACTTTTTAACGTTTTTTTCACTTTTAACGTAGGTTATTGACCTGCTGGGTCATCCAGAGCGAGGTTCGTCATTTGTGTCTTCTCGACCTTTTCGGAAGAGCTTGTACCATTTGTAAACATTTTTTGACTTACAGTATATTTACTTTATATCACCCTCTGTTCACAGTTCAATCGTTTGGAACACAGTGTTCCGTATTGTACACAAAATTTAATGAAAATTCTTTACATTTTTTTCAATAGCAGGAAAGCGCCGAACAGACAACATACTTTTAACCTGTATGCCGCTCGCAAACAAACTAAAAATGCGACATATAATTAGTATATAATACAGGTTTCGACTGGAAAAAGAGCCTAGAGAAGTAGGATAATTCACATTTATTTATATAATTCACGATAATTCGCGGTGTTCACGATTTTCTGTCACAATATGTCGAACACGTCGGAAAATTTTCTGTTGAAAACTAATAAAATAAACAGGCTCGCGATATCAAACTCTTCAAAATGATTTCATTATATATTCAAAAATAATGAAATTATAATAAATTAATCAAAGATCAATAAAGCAAGATGGAATTGTATTAAATTTATGGACAGTTAACAATTATTTTTTAATTTTTTTATTTTTTATTAGTATATAACAACAATAAAAAAATATCAATAGATGTGTTATAAACACATACTTCAACTACTTCTTTAACTAAAAAAAATTAAAAGAAAATAATTATTAGTAAATTAAAATATTTATATTTTTTAACATCTTTTTAATTGAAATTATATGTATATTTTTTGTATATAGACACGTTAAATTAGATACTTTTATAGGGATTTTCAACCAGAAATCCTTTATAAAATCTAGTTTAATGGTGTAGAATTTAATTATTTATATACAAAACATTACTTAATAATTGACATTGAAATATTATACTGTTAACAATTTTTTATCTATAAATTCTGTCACTATGTTATATGCCGATGCATAGCCCCTCTAGAGTCTTGCGCGCGTTTACGCTGAGCGCGTAAAGTAACTGTAACCCCTTCTCTTCGCCGCCATGACTCCGGACCAATCGGCGCACGCGACCGCCAACGGCGCTTCACAGCACCACGGGAATCGCAGGCGCAAAAGAAATAAAAGAAAGGGAATGCGAAGGGAAGACAGAAAGAGAGAGGGAGGAAGAGAGATCCATACCTCCCGGAATTTTCGAGGACCCACACGCCGTTGAAATAAAGCCTATTTTAAACCTAAACCAGCGCCTTGTTCATTACTCTCCAAGCATCCTAGAGCCACATCCAGAAGAGAGAGAGAGAGAGAGAGAGAGAGAGAGAGAGAGAGCGAAGCATTCCTGCTCCGCTTACCGTGCAAGAAAGAGAGAGGAAGCGACTCCGTCGCACGGTGCTTCACCAATAGCGGCCAAACGAAGAGAGGAAGTAGCGCCGCCGCACGGCGCTCCACCAAGAGCGATCGAGCGGACCGCCTCGCCGTGCACCTCCGCACGCACTACCGACGGCGGCTCGAGAGAGAGCGTTGACCGAGCTGCCACATCCACCAATGTAAGCGCTTCTATAGCTAATCAGCTGCAAGGCCGGCAGAGGTCACTATAGCTTGGGCCTTCGGCTTTTCTCAGGACCGTCTCTTGCATAGAAGACGAAGTAAACCACCCAACCCCCTTTTTCCTCCACGTGCGAATGGTCTTCCACATCATAGGTCCTTTTCAGGGCCGTCTCATTCGTTGAGAACAAGGCAAACCACCTCCCTCCTTCTCCTCCCCCTCGTTCTCCCGTCCATGGGCCACGTCTCTGGCTGACTTGGAAATCCGGGTCAGACAGACATCGCCCGCAGTACAGACTCCGGGTGGGGCATTCCTCCGAAAGAAGTTACGGGCATGGCGCCCAGTAGCTCCAATTAGGAGTTGTGCTCAAGGCTTCCGGAGATCCATAGGCGTGTCGAGAGACGCCGCCAGGAAGGTTATCGGAGGACGAGTCCTTTGGAGGTCCGCGGGTACACTTTGAGGCCTTGCTCGTAGCCCCTTCCACCTCTCCCCTCCCAACGAGCCAGCTGCCAAGTCCAGTTATGAAGAACGGCAGCGCGCCAAGCGAAACAATCGGCGTCATCGGAACCGGAAGGCTCATCGCGAGATCACTACGGAGGACCTCTGGACGTGGAATTTAGGGCTGCCGAACCTCGCGTTCTCTGAGGCCAGCTCGGAGAACGAAGAGCCGGAGAGAACTGTCTGCAGCATGGTGGTGGTACTAAGTGCCCCCGAAGGACAGGACCATCGAGCGGAGATCGGTATCTGTCGTCCCACTCGGCCCATCCTCGCGATTTCCCTTCCACGGCCTCCCTTGGCGGAACTCACGGGGGTCTAGCCCGTCTTTCAGCTCCTCGGACGGGACCACTGTTCAATTTGGCTGCGCCTGAAGGATAAGAACGCAGCGATCGCTTCATGCATTGGGTTCGTAGAGAGGGCTGCCCCCCATCGAAGTCGGTGCGTGAATCGGCGGAGAGCGGTTCGAACACTGTAGCCGCCTCCGTTCGTTTCTCATTACCGAACTCCCCCCCCCCCCGGTGACCCTCCTGATAGTCATCAAGAGGACAAACGGCCCTTTTCAGGGCCCACAAAATTTTCAACGTATTTTCTCAATTGTTCGGGATGTACTTTCCTCTCTCCTCGAAACCGAAGTCACCGCAACTTTAACAACTATAGTTGTAGATAAACATTATTAAATTTAAATACTACACTGCTAATAATAATTAATCAATAAATTCATAAGTTATTATAAAGAAATTATAAATTTTTAAACACTTTTCTTTTTTCTTTATTCATTACGTGCCAATAATAAGCTCACGATACACGTGTCGCCTTTTCCACGTTACACGAATAATTAAGTACGTGAATTGAGGAATTCTGTGATGATCATCATACGTAATTCCGTTGACGTGGATAAAGCGATCGGCCTATGCTTGGCGTCACCTGGTATTTGCAACTAGTAGTCTAGCAATCTTGCCGAATTTCGTATACACCTTGTCACATGAAATATATAACAAAGGAAAAGCTATTGTTAACTTTTTTAAGGTATTTTCAATGCATGTATGCACCTGTGTAAATTATCTAGCACATTTGTCACGAATAGTTATAATACTTTAACAATATAATTTCCATGACACGCGCGCAACTTGGGATTTATGAGGACCTTAATGTATCATGTACATAAGATATGGTAAAATTTATGCGCACCTAAAATGCAATCGTGATCGAAATAAGTATTTCACGCCGAAGAGGTTGTAATTATCAAGGGGCTCTAATATACAATTTTTATCAAGCATTGGAAGGAAATAACATATCAGGTATGTGAATAAGTTTTTCCCGTTTTTTTTTTCAAATTTTGAGCCTTTATTGTGAAAAAATGGTTACAAATGAATTATTGAAAGTATTGGCCATCGCTAGCTACAACTTTTTCCCATCTTTCTGGCAACATACGAAGCCTGTTGCGAAAAAATCCGATCGGTTTGGCCTCTATCCAGTCATCGACCCATTTTTTGGCTTCCTCGTAGGAATGGAAGTGCTGGTCAGCCAGGCCATGCGTCATCGATCTGAAGAGATGGTAATCAGACGGAGCAACGTCTGGACTATACGGCGGGTTGGGTAGGACTTCCCATTTGAGCGTTTCTAAGTATGTTTTCACCGGCGGTGCAACATGTGGGCGAGCATTGTCATGTTGCAAAATAACTTTGTCGTGCCTGTCGAAGTATTGTGGCCGTTTTTCTCGCAGTGCGCGGCTCAAACGCATCAATTGTCGTCGATAGACCTCGCCTGTGATCCTTTCATTCGGTTTCAGAAGCTCATAGTAAACCACACCTAGCTGGTCCCACCATATACAGAGCATGAGCTTGGCGCCATGAATATTTGGCTTGGCCGTCGATGATGATGCATGGCCGGGTAGTCCCCATGATTTTCTTCGCTTCGGATTATCGTAACGTATCCACTTTTCATCGCCAGTCACGATACGATGCAGAAAACCCTTTCTTTTATGTCGTTGAAGCAGCTGTTCGCAAGTGAAAAAACGCCGTTCGACGTCTCTCAGCTTCAGTTCGTACGGCACCCAATTTCCTTGCTTTTGGATCATTCCCATGGCTTTCGAACGCGTGGAAATGGTTGTTCGGTCAACTCCCAATGCTTCAGCAAGTTCTTCTTGCGTTTGACAAGAATCTTCATCAAGCAAAGTCGCCAATTCTCGATCTTCAAAGATTTGCGGCCGCCCGGAACGCTCCTTGTCTTCCACGTCGAAATCACCGCTTTTGAAGCGTCGAAACCATCCGCGAACACTTGAATCATCGACACAACCTTCTCCATAAGCCTCCTGAAGCAATCGATGCGTCTCGGCAGCGTAACGTATCCACTTTTCATCGCCAGTCACGATACGATGCAGAAAACCCTTTCTTTTATGTCGCTGAAGTAGCTGTTCGCAAGTGAAAAAACGCCGTTCGACGTCTTTTCTTTTGAAAAGGTATTAATATAGAAAAGAAAAAATGTACATTATATAGTAATAATATTGATGTTGCCCTGATATATAATGCTATGTGGGCTACTTGTAAATAAACTAAAGGTTTTAAATTAAATTTTTAAGTTAAAAAAAAATTATTTGATTAGGAAACATTTGAAATACTTTTATACTGCTCAGAATTTTCAATTTCGACCTTTTGTTGTTTCTAAATTTTCATTTTTTATTTTTATTTTGTTGTTTCTAAATTATTATGATATTTTGTTAATTTTCTTTATCAACCTCTAATATGGAATCTTAATTTTTTATTAAATTATTAATAATTAATTTGAATAACATATTCAAACAGCGATTTGTGTTGAATAATGAATTAAATTGATTCTAATTTTATTTAAAAAAAAGAAATTCAAGTTAAATAAACAGTTTTGGTTATTTGATTTAATTTATTGTAAACAGAAGAAAATAAAAATTGATTTATTATATTAGCAAATTCTGAATACACTTTTCATATTTAATTTTTATATTCTATATAAGATAGGAATTTCTTGATAAAAGTACTTTTACATTATATATATATATATATATATAACCGTAAAAATAAAAGCGCGAAATTCATGATAGAATAATATATAAAACCGCGAAAAACATGAATTTATACGTAAAAAAATAATCACGCGAAGTAGATAGGTGGCGCGGTAAAATTCTTAGAAAATCAAAACCGTTGTAATTAAAAAAATTCGAAAAACACTTCGTAGAAATGGAAGAGAAAGCGCGCCATAAAATAAAACCATTAAAAGAAGGGGTGGTAATTCGAAGAATAAGAACACATGCGCGGCAGAAAATCCTGCGCGAAAAAGCACGAAGCAGATATTAACAATATAATATTTAATAACAAAAAATAAATTAAATATTAACAATGTAAGAATGTGAAAATACATACATATATGAATGCAAATATATATATATATATATATATATATATATATATATATGTAAGTGTGTATGTTTATTTTAATGCATGTAAAGATAAGAATGAGATTGAGAATAAGTAATACGCACTCGTATTTACAACTGTGTGTATTCTACTAGATAGAAATGCAAGCTTGAAGAAAGCGTTAGTGCGCGCGTGTATACATTGCATGTATACTCGCAAAAGAGAATATAGACGTATATATGTGAGAATGATGCGAAGTATGTGTGTGCACTGGCATGCGTGCAACGAACTGCGTCCGTATACATGCGCGAGAGGGATGCGCGGCGATAGAGTATGGCGCGACCGAGTGACGGAGAAAACCGAGCGTGTGCGAGAGAGAAGCGCGGTGGAAGAGTGGGGCGCGTCCTAGAGAGAGAGAGAGGTCCGACCGAGTGAGAGAGAAGTTCAGCGAGTGAGAGAGAAGCGCGTTGCGACCGATTTGCGTGTTAAAGGATCCATCCGCACCGTACGAAGTCGAAAGAGAAATGAGCAGCGCGTCGCGTCGAGTGGGGCGCGAGCTAATAAGAGCACGCGGAGAGAGATTAGACCGCTCCCGCATAGATAGGGAAGGGGGAGAGAGCTCCACGCTCGCGAGTAGTTTCGTAGGCTCAGCAGCTTGATCCGAGGTGAATTATGATCATCCGTTCTGAAATCAGCGAAGAATTCTAGCTCGGAAATTCTGGCATGCGCCCAGTGCTAAGTATTGGTTTTACGCATCTCGCAGTGCGGGTGAATTCATCGCGATTAATTGGGATAATTTTATGTATGAAATTTAGAATTTAGATAAAGGAGACTGAAATGCGCGTTAAGACAGATTTAAACTATGAGTAGCGCGGATGTAACTGATGCAGCGCGAGCAGTATAGATTCATTAGTTTATGTGATCATAGAGCGGATGCAATCAAATGAACTAATATTTATTGCATGTTTTGACAGGTTTAGAGGAACGGACTCGGCCGACTATTGCGGATGCATTCAAAATAATCTGGGGAGAAAAGCGCCTATACCTCAACCACAGTGGTAATAAAGTGTATATATCACTTGCTAGTCCAGACGCATTGAGCGTTTACATATACTTTTCTGATGAAAAGATCATTCAAGTTTGCAATATGCTGTCAGAGAGCGAAAAAAGCTCGTGAGAGAATGGCCGAGATGGGTCAAGGCGCTCAGGTTGGAGATAGCTGAGTCGTCAGGCAAAGAGCCTATTATTGGAGAAGAACTGAGACGTGCTCTAGAGGACCTTGAGAGAAAGACGGATGTGAGAACCGAGGCCAGAGTGGAAGCGGCCAGAAAACGCTCTGAATTTTTCAGACAACAGAAAGAGGCTAAAAGGTATTGAATTAAAAACATAGTCAATCATTTGAATGAAACCATGCGCTTGCATGCGCTGAACTTAGCCGCAATCAAGGAAACTGAGTCAAAGCCTACGCCGGAGATCAAGAGCGTAGAGGTAGCTGTTGATAAAGACCATGAACCGCAATGCGACGAGATTCGTAAAAGCGTGGCCGATGTCATGCAAAGGGCTGACGTAATTAAGAGCTCCATTGAACAGAATATTGAATACTGGAATGAGCCAAAGCCAAATCCATTTAAGATGAATTGCAAACAAAGGCCTGTACCTGTGTTTTCGCAGGGCATGATAGCAAATGATTACGATAATCAACTCGACAACCCAAGTATAATTTTGAATAAAATTGATAAAATATATGATCTAAACAATATTAATAATTCTATACATAAAAATATTGATGAAAATTTGAATAAGAAAGATGAAAATGGTATACATGTTGATGTTAATGATAATTTAAATGATAAACCCGATAGAAATACTATTGATAATGATGAAATAATTGATTTAGAAGTAATTAATTCCATTAAAAGAGATGTAGTAAACGAGAAAGGAATGAGGATAAACGAACGATTAATGAGAACAGTGATAAAGAGAACAGTATTAATCAATCTAAATTAGATGAAATAATTGAGAAAACTGTCGAGTCGATTGTGGAGAAGCGTTTAAAAAAGAAATTGAAAGATGATAGACTAGAACTATTAGCTGAGAAATTAGATGTCGTAATCAGCAAAGACAGCGGCATTGGTAGGAAATATAAACTTAGAATCGAAATGAGGTTTGATATATTGAACGATTATTTATTAACTGAGTTAAAGACAAAAAGATTAAATTATGTATTAAATTTAGAGTCAATTGAATTTGAAAAATATTCTGAAAGAAAAATAGAAGAAGATAAACATCGCGTACGTAAGATAATCATTAATCATATAGACATTTGTTATTATCAAAAGATTGTAGAAATAAAATCGCCGAGAAAAATTTTATAAAGATTGGAAGAATATAAGAGGTTAGAATGTAGAGTCACTAGAGTTTCCGCGAGAAAAGAATTGTATAAATTAAAATATATACTGAGATATTTTCTATAACGCTGTATCAGGTGCATTGCTTGAAACTGTCTTAGCTGATTGCTTGTATGTTGGTACGATGGGTGTTGAGATGCAGCTAGAAAAGCTGAAACATTTGATCTTGCAGGTAGAGGCAGCTAAACCGGCTCGAGACATGCCGGTAAGCTCATTGAGCGCTGTGAGCAAACGGTCACCTCCGCCCTTTACACGGAGGAGACCATTTGAGAGACATGATAATAACTATAGAAAGAGACGTGATCAGAACAGACCTAGAAGCTGTTTTACATATGACTAGAAAGGGCACATAAGTGTGAATTGCCCCACAGCAGGGCAGATATACTGTTACAGGTGCAGAAGATTGGGTACGCACGTGGCTAAAAACTGTAGAGGTAAGAGAGACACTCCATTTGAGACGAGTGATAAAAAACAAGAACAGGTCACTGGTAAGAGGGCTCGCTTTCAATCAAAGAGGGGTAAATCCTCGGGCAAACAATTGGAAAGCCTAAAGGAAGGGATTCTAAAGAATCCCTTCAGCTTATCAACTATACATGAAGAAAAACATCAAAATCGTAAGAGTAAATTTAATTCACATTTCAATTATTTTGAGAGAAATGATTGACGCAAAATTCGAAAGAACAATGTCTTAATATTTATAGCTGACTCTGGAACTACAGAGCATTTATGCAATAGCAAAATCAGTTTTGATAGCTTAGATTTTAAGAGTAGAGTTAAATACGAGAATAAAAATGCAGACTTCAGCGTCGATGGAAAAGGTAATATAGCAGTCATTACTAGAGATGGCCGAAAATTTACCTTAAATAATGTATTATATGCGAACAACTTATCGATAAATTTGATTTCACTTAGAAAATTCGTAGAGCGGGGACTTGAGATTTATTTAAACAAAGAAAAAATAGATATATTAGAGCCAAGTTCGAAAACAAAAATCTTGTCAGGAAAATACGCATCACCGTTTTGGATATTCGATATTGTAGTCAAACCAAATAATTTTGAGGTAAATGAAGTAGAAAAACCGCCGGTTGAACATAGATACGAAACTAGAAGCAAGAGTAGCGCAGTGAAAACGTTAGAGATAAATTCTAGTGAGCCAGAAAAGATAGAAACGAACGAACCTGTCAAGAGTGACTCTGATCTCTTGACGACTATTAATGATAGAGTTATTAGTTCAATAGAAATTTTACCAGAAACAGAAGAGTATCAAAAATTGATTAACGAACAAGAAAGGAAAAACCACAAAAAGTTAGTAAATTAATGATGTGGCATCATAGGTTAGGACGTATTTCAAGCAAATACTTGATAGAATACGCGAAACGAAATGCGAACTTATTAAGTAAAACTGATCTGTCAAACCTGACAGAAATAGAACAGTGTGAGACGTGTTTAATTAGCAAGAACGTTAGACTGCCGTTCAGTTCGATTAGACAGCGAGCAGACAGACCACTAAAGATTATCCATGCTGACACAATGGGACCAGTCAGTCCAATTGCTTATCCGAAAGGATATAAATTTATATTAGTATTAGTTGACGATTTTTCTAAAGTAGGGTTAGTTTACCCGATGAAGCATAAAAACGAAACTTGCGAATATTTAAAAAGGCGAATTAGAAGCTTTAGAAACGTACTAGGGATAGACGAAAAGGTATGTTTTCTTAGGTGCGATAGAGGCACTGAATTTACTGGTGCTGATACGGTAAACGTGCTAAACAAAATAGGAGCAGAACTACAGCTAGCTAGTCCCGACACGCCTCAACACAATGGCGTAGCCGAGCGTTTTAACAGGACCATCGAAAATAAAGTTAGGTCGTTAATGTTCAATTCAGGTCTTCCAGGAGGAAGTTGGGACTTTGCAGTTAAAACAGCTGTGTATCTATACAATAGAGCTCTGCATAGGTCGATCGAAATACCGCTTAGGAAGTTAGCTAAAGATTTCGAAATACCCCTTAGGAAGTTAGCTAAAGATTTTAAAATAGATCACGATAGATGGAGAAGGTTTGGGTGCTTAGCAGTATTTAGAAAACAGAGAGGAGCCGACTATAAATTTAGCTCTACGGGCATAATAAGCTATCTTGTAGGTTATGTGAATACAGGTTATAACATATATGTACCTGAGCAAAATAAAATATTCGAGTCAAGAGACGTTAGATTTGTGGAAAACTTGGTCTATAAACACTATTATGGTGAGCGATGCTGGAAACTAACCAATTTACATTCATGCCAATTATCTTATAGATCAATTTGAAGAATATCTACACGAAATTAGAATTAGAAATATATATATATATATATATATATATATATATATATATATATATATATAGTTATTCAGATTAAACTACATGCTGTAGAAATAAGAAGTCATTATTCAACTTATTTTCTAGATATATGTATTTTATTGTAGTTGTAATTTTAGTTTAATTAGATAAATGGAATTAATTTTGTATGAATGTAACTTGAGTGAATGTCAATAAAATGTGTGTCTGAAACTCTCATGACAGATGAGTGCACCTGCTGTAACGAGAGAGTGTGTTAGAATATAGAGGCTTTATGCGCAGTGCTCTCCGTGCCGCCTGAGCTCATGATGTGTACATGTGCGTATGTATGTGAATGCGCCGCTCGGCCGTTGCACGCAGCCTCGCGGCTATTCATTTCCATGTGATTAGTAGATCTGGCTAGACGCTTAATAAAGACGTGGTGATTTGTTAGATTATATATTTCTGTTTTTTATTATTAATATCCTCCACCTATTCCTTCATATATATAGTAGTCGTCAAATCTCATGTTCACAAGCGACCCCTACCGTCTTAGCCATCACTTACATAGTCAGAAAGCATACAAGTAGAACCACCCCAAATTTACCCCTTATCGCGTCACTACTTGTGACGGCACGAGTGTAGATCGGGAGGTGCATTACGGCAAAGTTCCGTATGAGTAAAGAGCGGACAATGGGTCAATAAAGTTCATGGTACTTTTTCGCAAACCGATCAACACCGCCTTAGATGCAAGGGATGAAAATACAAATACTCACACGTTCCCTGTTTCTAACGGAGCCGGTGAAGGAGATCACCAGCTGCAAATACTGGTCACAACAAAGAACCATAACAAAAGAAAGATAAAGAGAGTGAATAGAAGAGTGAATAGACGTACGGAAAATAATTGAAGATTAGACTTAAGCACATAACGTGTAAGACAATAGAGATTTAAAGGTAGATTATAAAACATAGTGTTAGGTTAGAATAAGTATAGGTTTTTTTACAAAACCTCCTTCTTAGTTTAGGTTAGCATAAGAATGTAAAATATAGAATTTTAGAAAAAATTTTATAATCCTAGGTTGCAGCTTTAGTAAAATAGGAATGATAACTAGATGTAACGTTAACCATAGTTTCATAGCACATGTATACATAGAACGTTAAAAATTTTTTCTAATTATAGGTCGTAACTTTAGAATAGGGATTAAATAGGATTAGCTAATTTTAGACATACCTTTTATTTCTTCTCGTTTCTAATAAGTAAATAATTACTGTTTATAACTTTCAGGTTAGCGTTATATCAATAGCGCATTATGAATTTAAATCCATAAATGGCGCCCTATTGTATAAAAGTAGCGCTGAATTTTTTTGTTTTTTCTTTCTTTTTTCTATTTCAATATATTAGGTTGTTAAATATCTCCCTTCCGCCTTTTTGTCTTATGAATTTCGCGGCTATGTACAAAGCGCTACAGAGTTCGTATCTGGCAATACTGTACATCATTTGGAAGGTCATGAAATAACGTACAAAACGACACTATGCATGATTAGTTTGGATATTGCATTCAAAACTTATAGACGTGTAAATATGGAGTTCAGTAACGCCGAAATTCGCGCTATTTTAAAGTTTTCCTTCGTCAAAGGCAAATCCGCTAGAGAAACTTTCCGTGAGATTAATGGTGTTTTGGGGGGATGGCACGCAATCGCTTCGAATCGCAGAGGAAATGGTTTCGACGATTTCGAGCCGGTGAAAACGACACCATGGATAAGCCAGCCGGCGGAAGACCTGTGACGACGAATACCGATCAAATCATGGAATTTATCCAGTTAGACTGGCATGTGGCATCTCGTGAAATCGCCCAGGAGATGAAAGTTAGTTACCAAACCATTTTAAACCATCTGAAGAAGGCTGGATACAAAAAAGCCTGATGTTTGGGTGCCGCATGATTTGACGCAAAAAAACCTTCTGGTTCGAATCAACGCCTGCGATGT
Organism: Sycobia sp. Sy_11; assembly: GCA_018907035.1. Classification (NCBI taxonomy): domain Eukaryota; kingdom Metazoa; phylum Arthropoda; class Insecta; order Hymenoptera; family Epichrysomallidae; genus Sycobia; species Sycobia sp. Sy_11. The sequence goes on from JACCIC010000029.1 coordinate 310,519, forward strand.
GCTGCTGAAATGGAATGAACTCGACCCATTTTTGAATGGATGATGACTGGCAAATAAGGAAAGGAGTTTCTACGAGATGGTATTATGAAGTTGCCGTCTAGATGGAAACAGATTATCGAAGAAAACGGCGCATATTTGAAGTAAATCCGACCACTGTAACACTTTTTATAAAGTATTGAATGAAAAGCAAAAAAGTGGAAGGGAGATATGTGAGAACCTAATATTAACGAGTTAGACGAAATCTCGCGTGAAAACATAACGTGCCCATATAGAATACTCATCAGTAAAAATGATATTTTCAAAATCTTCATCAATATTCTCATGCGCCAAAGCGAGTCACTTTTTTACATGTTTTCAGTCAACAGAGGCTTCTTGATTGTGTTACGCCATTTCACGTCATAAGTACAAAGATGGATTCGAATAGTTTTGTAGAATATATCTCAACCTTTTGCCATTAATTTTGTTTGTCCTGGCCGCAGTGCTAAAGCAAGCACGATTTCGCGAAAACAGATTCATTATTCTTTGTTCGTTTTTAGCCACTTTATATCACTGTACGCACTTCTATACCAATGTCTTCGACTTTCTTATATATTTAGCAGCCACTGATTCCGACATTTTGGGAACTTTCGAGTGGATGCAAAATAACCTCGTAGCACGATTCGTACTTAGCACTCACGGCGTTTAACGCGATTCTCTCTTAAAAGATCAACGACAGCTGAATCTTTATGGACAATGCATGAAGGGCAAAGCTTCCGTCTATCTGCTCGCAAAGGTAATAAAGCGAAATCTTTCATTATATATCAGTAAAGTCGAACACGCACTCACTTGACTGACTGTAAATTCGTATGTATTTAAGAATCATTTCACAAAGATCGATTGCATCAGATTTTTATAAATGGATATTTATTTTGAATTCAAAATTGTACTTATGTCGACTGTTCTGAATTAAATTCGTAAATATTTTTATCGGTCTTACAGTCTTGATAATATAATATGTCAGCTAAAATACTGACAGTCAGACTGTTCTTAGATTTGTTTAAAGAAATTATACAAGAAAAATGGTCAGAAATTAACATACACACAAAATTAATTTATAAAGACAATAAATTTAGATGATTACTAATTTGGCAATGAAAAAATTAAAAAATATTGCATTAAATTTAGAACCAATTATCTATAAAAGATATATTGATGACATCTTTACAATTGTAACAGAAGCGTGTGTTGACGAAATGGTGGATGTTTTTCATTCCATCCATGATAGCATTAAATATACAAAGGAATTAGAATTAGACTATAAATTAAGTTTTTTGGACGTCAATGTTATTAGAGTTAGTAATAACAGAGTAAAATTAAACTGGTACAGAAAACCTACATGCTCAGGTCGGTTGTTAAATTTTAACTCACACCATCTATTCGGAAGCAAGATGAGTACTGCAAAGGGAGTCATCGACGAGCAATCAAATTATCACACAAAGATTTTAGAAAAGATAATTTAAAATTAGTTAAATATATATTTATTAATAATGATTATCCAATAGACATTGTGGATAAAATGATTGCAGAGAGAGTGGATCTAATTTATAATGGCACTAGAGAACGTAATATGGAAAAGAGAGATCATAATAATAAAATTGTGGTACTACCATATGTAAGAAGATTCAAGTTTACTTTAGAAACAATAATAATATCAGAAAGCTATTTAATAATTGAAAAGATAAGGATGATAAATGTTTGAAAACAGGAGTGGTATACAAAATAAATTGTAAAGATTGTGACATATATTATATTGGACAAACGGGAAGTTGAATTGAACATCAATATAGCTTACGAAGCATGAATGGTACATCTGGGCGAAAAGAACATGGTTTAAAATTGTTACATTTTCTCAATTATGAAAATCTAAATATTTTGGAACAAGGTATTAAAAATAAATATAAAAGAGATACTTTTGAAAATATTCATATTTTGAAAAATTCCAATAATGTAAATTTAATGTTAGCATCGAGTAAATTGGACAACACTTATCATTCCTTATTAATATAAAATTTGTATTTTACATTTAAGTTATGACTGGGGAGGTTCTATAAATGTTATACTAATAAATTTAGAGTGGGGATGGGGTGTATAAAGTAGCATGCTGGTTTTTCAATTTAGTTTAGTTCCTGAGTATGAACCGTAGTGGTTCGAAACGTCGGACACCAAAGATGATTCGAAATTTAAGGTGATGGATCAGTCAGGTTGTCCTTTACTAACATAGAATATTGTTTTTATTATTTTTATTTTATTTTATTTATTATTTTATTTCTATTTTATTATTAGTTTTATTTTATTTTTATTTTTAATTTTTAATATAATTTATTGTAGTAATAAGTTTTATTTCGGATTGTACATTATTTCGGAAAGCCAAGTCGAACGCATATAGCATAAATCTATACGTATTAGTATATGCTCCTGCAATTGGACAATATACTGTGCGTTGATGGCAATGATCCGGCTCGAAGGACCAAAAAATGGCTGCGCCACTTCGTTGTTTGGAAATGTATAAGTCAAGGATTTCAACAGCTTCTAAGAGCAATATCGGTAAGCTAAACGACTTCTTCAAGTCTATAGCTCGATGTTCGCAGAAGCCAGTAAAATAAGTAAATTTAATAACAGTTTTGAAGTACTCTAAAAAATCACCCCAGCTCGAAGGCATGCCTTACTTATAGTTCTCAGAGTCCAAACTTGATTGTGGGTAGAAAACTAAAGCATAAAAGCTCAGTTCTTATCCGTAGTATTGGAACTTATATTGGCATTTCGTTATCTGCTTCAGTAAGGCAAAACTGAATGTCAGTTCGCAAGCATATAAGACTTGAAACTTACTATTATAATGTAAGCGGCGCGAACAATAACATCTAAAAAAAGAAAGAAAAATATAATATATAGGAAATATATAAAAAATTATAAAATAATAATATATATAATATAATATATAAATAATATAATATATAATATAATATAAAAAAACATATATAAGAATTTTAATAACAGAGAAACATCCGAACTATTAAAATCTAGAATATGGAATTGACAGAATTATATAATTCTATAAAATATTCTCAAACATTTCGCATAAATTTTATATATACAATCATTACAATATCATTTTAAAGGTAACATATTTTCATCAAATAATATGTCTAAATTTTAAAGTATAAAACCCTATACAAAGTTCGAAAGAATATTTGTAGACTGAGGTGAAAATTAATTCCTAAAAAGTGTAAGTATAAATTTATATTTGGTATATAATATACACATATCACACTTTTATTATATATATTCTTTCTAAGATTATTCTAATATATAATACATATCTGTATATATATCTATATATATGTACACGGTGTCTCAGATATAAGTGCTCATTTTCGTGGCATGTTATTTGGAAGGAAAAGTTATGTGTAAATATTAATATTTATGTAGGTCCATTTTTAATAGTTTTTGCGGTACGGGCCAATGTCAAACGAAGCGAAAAGACCATGCTCGCGTAACTGCTTGGATATACGGGCGCATTGACGAAACCAAGTTAATGCTTCTTGTAAATAAATATTATCTTTCTTCGTCTACAACGGTCTCTTCCCATATTTTTTGTCAAGCTACCCTTTTTTATAATAGCTCACTCCAGTGCATTGGAAAGAATTGCGTTTACTTATTGAAATAAATATGCGTCGTTGCTAATTCTAAAACTTAATCCTAAATTATCAACTAATGAAATTAAGTACAAAAAATAAATCCACGCACGACAACTATATAGGAAACTAAGCCTAGAATAATCGAAAGAAAGAAAGTCAGCGGACAAAAATTATGTAAAAACTAAGTCACAAAAACGCACAGATAAACTAATTTAAAAAATACACAAAAACTAAGTCAAGAAAAATGCACAAAAAAAGGTAAGTCGAAAAGCGCAGAAAAAAACTAAGCCAAAAAACAGAGTCAAAAAAATGCAGAAAAAAAACTTAAAAAAGTCCGCACGAATATTTTCCAGGATTGTCGTAAGCGATTGTTCGACCTAAAAAAAATCCTAATTGACAGTGAAGTCTGGTTCTGCCGGGCCTGTATTTATAAGCAGTCCCGATAAAACACTTCGAAGATTTTCGTAGAAACTTGTCCCGGTAGTGATGGGAAGCGAAAGGAAGAGATTAACTTTTGTTTATTAAATAACTCTTTCGTTCGTTCTCTTACATTAATCAAAGCTTATAAGTAATATATAATTATTAATTTCTATGAAGTATCTTTAATTAATATATCTATAGAATAGCTACAAGCTATATTCGTTTAAAATATTTATAAAGTATTTAGATGTTATTCTTCTATACAATATCTATAAAATACGTATAAGTGATATTTCTATAAAATATTGATAAAATATCTATAATTTTATAAGTTAACTTATATAAAGATATCGTTATTTTGTCTACAAATCGCCTGTATTTATTTTATTACGATTAGATATATATTTAATTATCAATAATAAGGATATAGAATCTGTACACTTTAGTCTTATATATTATGATCCCGCTATTCCTTTTTCTTTCTGTTTGCTGGTATAAGTATATCAAATGTTTAGTTTCTTCATACATTATATTATATTTAATTTACCATTATATTGTATTATATAACTAATCTCTCTCGCCGGGATCTTCAGAGCTTGGGTCATACTGGCACTTCCTCTGTGATGGGCGTATTCGTCATGCTTGTGCTCGAGGCGAACACGTGACGTATTACATGGCCCCCAACGCAATATAGGAGTCGCACAAATCTTTACATATAAATGTAAATATGTGTATATATATAAATATATATATATATATATATATATATATAACTATACGAACTATATGTCTAGGCGAAATAGCACACGAAATATATGCAGGAATTGATGCATATATAATTAATTGTACGAATATAATTATAATATACCCTCAATACAGTGTATAGTGTTGTGCGCCGGTGAACCCGCGAGTGTTTACGTTGTCGAAGCTCAGCAAAGAAAATATACATAGTTAAGGCCATTGCCAGTCAAGCTGAATTCCGAGAGACAACCGCACATTATATATGCGATTATTCGTCGCTAATTAGTATCAGGTGGTCAAATATCTCCCTTCCGGTTTTTTGCTCTTCATTCAATGCTTTATAAAAAGTGTTACAGTGGTCGCATTTACTTCAAATACGCGTGGTTTTGTTCGATAATCTGTTTCCATCTAGACGACAAATTCCTAATACCCCTCTAATAGAAATCCCTCTCTTTCTTTGCGAAGAACTCGCACAGCCATTTTTCACAAACCTCTTTTGAGTCCAACTCCAAGGGCGTTCGACATGGACAGGAACAGGTGGTAGTCACTTGACGCTATGTCCGGGCTATATGCTGGATGCGATAAAACCTCCCTTCCGAACTTCCGTAGCTTCTAACGAGTCATCAACAAAGTGTGCGGTCTGGCGTTGTCCTGGTGGAACACTACACCCTTTCTGTTGACCAATTGTGGACGCTTCTAGTCGATAGCCTGCTTTAAGCGGTTCAGTTGTTCATAGTAGATGGTAGAATTAAGCGTCTGGCCATATGGGAGCAGCTAATAGTGTATGATTCCCTTCCAATCCCACCAAACACACAGCAAAACCTTCCTGGCCGTCAATCCCGGCTTGGCCACTGTTTGGGACGGTCCACTGGCCTTGGACCACGCCCCTTTTCACGGAATAAATTTAATCTCATGAAACGTTTCTCTAGCGGATTTGCCTTTGATGAAGGAAAAATTTAAAATAGCGCGAATTTCAGCGTTAGTGAACTCCATGTTTAAGCGTCTATTACTTTTGTTACGGACTCACAAGAGCTTTATTTTAAAAAAGTAAAATTTTGGCGTGTAATGTAATATCTGCTTAAATATTTAATTTGTAACTATATAGATATTTTAAATATATTATTTGATAATTTTATATCTATTTTTAAATGGTTTAGTTCGTAAGTTTAAATATATTCTTAAATGTTTAGTTTGTAATTATATATATATTAAGAAACGTTTATAGTATTTAATTTAAAATTATTATGAATTCATTATATGTATTTATACCATGTAGTTTGTAAGATTTATCGTAATTCTGTTAAGTATTTATGTAGAGTTAAATTTAATAGTTTAAAGTATAATTGTAATCGGGAACTAATGCGATAAAAATAAAATCTTTAGATAACGTTTCTCGCATAATAATATATAGACTCGATATTGTATATATTTTGAATAAACAAAATACGTTCTCTGTATCGTCATATCGAGTCCCATATAGAAAAGGGAAATGTAACGTAATCTCTCGGACTCTTAAACTTCGTACAAAGCGGCTTCGCGTGCGTCAGCAATTCAGCGAATTATAATGTTAAACTATTGTACAGCAGAGATTGGAAATTTACAGATATTCGTATTAAAATAGTAAGTTCACGAAAAATTACTTCGTAATTTCTTATTATGTAAGAAATAAGAATCATAGTTACTAATATTATAGTTTATAGAAACGATCGCGAGCGAACTCTCGTTACAGGCCCAACTATATGTACACATAAGGTACATGTTTGATCCGTGCCGTGACGGGAAAACCGAAGATTTTGCCTTAAAAAATAGCTTGTATACGGAATCACACATAAGGTGAGCGAATACTTGCTATGGGAAAATCTTGAGGTTTTCAAAAGAGGTAAACAGGTTATGCTTCCTAAAAGCAATGATCCGTGCTGTGACGGGAGCTTCCCAATATTTTCGTTAAAAAAGCTATTCTACGGACTTATATGGAGATAGGTCGTATTCTAGCTGTGAGAAAATATAGGGAAGTTCGAAATCAGGTGACGTGTTCGGTTTGCCACCTCGGGCTCTCCGACCGTCAGGCTGCGCGAGAGTTTGGGCTGCGTTCGGCAAGTGAAGCTTATCGCTCGAAATTTGACCCCATTGAGAGGGGAGTAGAGTTTATAAAAGCGCAGTATGAGCGCTCGGGGACACATTCTTTTTCTGATCTCTGCTTAAGTAAGTTATTGTATTAATCATATTTTATTTTATTAAATTCAATTTTGAATTGAAATATACTTTGTATTGTTAATTTCTTATTCTAATAATTAAACTTCCCAATGTATTGTTCAATTACAACTTTTGAACGCAATATCCAAACTAATCATGCATAGCGTCGTTTTGAACGTTATGTCAAGATCTTTCAAATGATGTATAGTATTACCAGATACGAACTGTGTAGCGCTTTGTACATAGCCGCGAAATTCATAAGACACAAAGGCGGAAGGGAGATATTTGACAACCTAATATTATAAGAATTTTACCTCGAGAGATTATAAAATGTAAGATTATTAATTTATATTAATACTTTTACGATTATTTTAATATTAATACTTATATAGTTCACGTCGAGCATATGATACGTATACGTATATACGCATGCAGATATATCTATATATATATATATATATATATATATATCAGGTATGTGAATAAGTCTTTCCCGTTTTTTTCAAATTTTGAGCCTTTATTGTGAAAAAATGGTTACAAATGAATTATTGAAAGTATTGGCCATCGCTAGCTACAACTTTTTCCCATCTTTCTGGCAACATACGAATCCCGTTGCGAAAAAATTCGACCGGTTTGGCCTCTATCCAGTCATCCACCCATTTTTTGGCTTCCTCGTAGGAATGGAAGTGCTGGTCAGCCAGGCCATGCGTCATCGATCTGAAGAGATGGTAATCAGACGGAGCAACGTCTGGACTATACGGCGGGTGGGGTAGGACTTCCCATTTGAGCGTTTCTAAGTATGTTTTCACCGGCGGTGCAACATGTGGGCGAGCATTGTCATGTTGCAAAATAACTTTGTCGTGCCTGTCGGATTATTGTGGCCGTTTTTCTCGCAGTGCGCGGCTCAAACGCATCAATTGTCGTCGATAGACCTCGCCTGTGATCCTTTCATTCGGTTTCAGAAGCTCATAGTAAACCACACCTAGCTGGTCCCACCATATACAGAGCATGAGCTTGGCGCCATGAATATTTGGCTTGGCCATCGATGATGATGCATGGCCGGGTAGTCCCCATGATTTTCTTCGCTTCGGATTATCGTAACGTATCCACTTTTCATCGCCAGTCACGATACGATGCAGAAAACTCTTTCTTTTATGTCGCTGAAGCAGCTGTTCGCAAGTGAAAAAACGCCGTTCGACGTCTCTCAGCTTCAGTTCGTACGGCACCCAATTTCCTTGCTTTTGGATCATTCCCATGGCTTTCGAACGCTTGGAAATGGTTGTTCGATCAACTCCCAATGCTTCAGCAAGTTCTTCTTGCGTTTGACAAGAATCTTCATCAAGCAAAGTCGCCAATTCTCGATCTTCAAAGATTTGCGGCCGCCCGGAACGCTCCTTGTCTTCCACGTCGAAATCACCGCTTTTGAAGCGTCGAAACCATCCACGAACACTTGAATCATCGACACAACCTTCTTCATAAGCCTCCTGAAGCAATCGATGCGTCTCGGCAGCAGATTTCTTCAAATTGAACCAATAAAGTGAAACTTCCCGCAAATGACGTCGACTCGGCTCAAATTTCGACATTTTCACGATATCAAAAATTTATGATGCGAAAAAATTTTAACTAATGTGTTAGTATGGAATTGTTGACATATGAATAAGCTTTGATTATGACATATGTAACCATTGAATACTCGCACAGTATTGGTGGCGCCATCTCTTACAAAAAACGGGAAAGACTTATTCACACTCCTAATATATATATATATATATATATATATATATATATATATATATATATATATAAATTCGGGCTTTATATACCCAATCAGTCAATGCTATAGAAGATTCCTCTCTCAGCCTTTAATTTTTATAGGTTTGTTTTTTTTATATTGACCTTTCGTTTTCTTAATTCTAACATTTCATTTTTTTATAATAATTATTATAGGAATCTTAGAATATGCTTGTTATGTTCACTAATTTTGTTATAAATAAATTTTTGTTATTATAACTAATTATTTTATTAAATATTGAATATTTAAATTAGCGCACTGTTCGTTACTTCAAGGGCCTTCGGTCATCAAAACATACGCTTTTGACATATAAGGCTTGCGTCAGTCGAAATAGTCTAAGGCCGTATAAGGATAGATGCTATAAACTTGTTTTGCTTGCCCAAATGTGGCAGTGGACACAATTTCATTATTTTGGACTAAACTTAAGTCTGATGTATTTTATATAAATATATTTTTGTACAGATATATGTATATATACATACATACATATATATATATATATATATATATATATATATATATTTGAAATACTATTACATATTTTAAATTGTATATCTTATTATATTTCCCAAATTATATATTTTATTATATATTTATATTATATACATTATTATATATTGTAACGGGGTTCCTAGACGCAACGGGGGGGATACGTGCCCGAAATTAATTATTCTATCAATTTAATATCTATCCGGTATTAAGCTCCCGTTAATAGGGAGGAAGGGTTCCTCTACCGGTTAGGTTAATTTATACTTAACCTTTTTTGATCGTAGGAACCTTCGAAATTATCCACAAATTTACCTTTATCCGTAGGCTCCTTTTTCTTAAATTAAATATTTTATAAATAAAAATTCGTAAAATCAAAAACGAAGGAAACCGACGGATTAAAAAAACGGGATTTATACTAAAAAAAACAAGATAAAGAATTTACATATAGATTTCTGTATTAAAAAGAAAAAAATGTTTTTCTTATTCAAAAATAAAATTATAATAAATTTTATTACCTATCCTTTACCTATTACGCATCCACGCTATACTAACGCGCGTTTCCACTTACACAGGGTGCGAGAGAATATATGTAGATCTATTAGATAGACTAAGTAACAAGGGCGCTGCCTTACGGAGAACAGGAATTACTACTACCAAGTTATGCGCGCGCGCTTATTATTCTTATAACATACGAATCTATGATGTTTTCTCTCTTTCTCTCTCACATTTATAATCCGTTATACTAAATATAACTATAAATATACTATATAAATATACTATATATGCGTTCGAATTATTTAAGTATTAAGTAAATATATTAAATAAAATCGAATAAGCTACTTTATATCGGATTTGAAATGAATGTGAATATTAGGAAAATGCACCAACCTTAGATATCGACCCTAAAAACTTGCAACCCAACGTTGAAAAGGGTGAATTAAAAATAATATAAACTCTCCTAACTAATATTGTCAAAGAATGTACTTTAAGACAATGGTGGCACCATTTTTATCAAAGAAGATATTTGAAGCAATAGTAGCACAGTTTTGCTAAACTCGAAACTATTATCTAAGATAATAATAATAATCGACTGAATAATAATCTATTTGTCACCGATTCACAAAATAACTTTTTTTAAAGATAACTTTTTAGCAAGAAAATTTTCCGAACTACAACACACAGGTTTGCTTTTATAATAATTCGAAATTTCCAGGAATTGGAATAATGTGAATTTAATGTTACAGTCTAGTAAATTGGACAATATTTATCATTCCTTATTAAATTGATTGGTTTTGAACAATTTGTGTAGAGGGGGAATTGAGATTTAATTTATTAAATTTGGTAGTGGGGATAAGGTATATATAGATTAGAATATGAGGTTTAGTTTAGTCCCTGATGAGGAGCCGTAGCGAGCTCGAAACGTTGGACTGGATCTTCAATTAGGTAAGGGTCTTGGGGACAGTCAGATTGTACTTTACTAACAAAATTTTTTCAGCTAATATTTTATTTTCAGATAAGAGTCTACGAGGCTGACTGTATACAAGGGCAGTCTGACTGTCATTATAATTTTTAATTTTAATTTTTATTCTTTTTGTGCATTGTGTATGACTGTTAATGTAGATATGTATTGATATTATTACGCATTGTTTTCGATTGATTTGATTGAACTGTAAGACCAATGAAAAAATATTTATGAATTCCTATATGTGTTATAATATCTAAATATGCTAAATTATATATATTATTATATTTTTTAAATATTATATATTACTGAATATCTTAAATATTATTATATACTTTATTTATAAAATATGTTTTTTTGTTATATATTTAAATATTCATTAATATTATATCGTGATAAATTATTTCAATTATTGGCCTGATGTTACAATAGTTAATTTAATATTAATATATATTAATATCAAATAACGTTTTATTAACGAATGAATAGTATGTTAGCGATATGTGAATATTATAGGTAATAATAGTTAAGTATTATAGAAATAATAAATAATAGATACAAGTGAAATGTAAATATTATATCATAATACATATAATAAGTGTTTTCAATGGTTTATCGTATTAAATATTATAAACGTTCGAAATATTGTAACGTAATAAATATTTTAAAAGTTATAAATATTTAATAGAATAAAAAATTGTACTTATGTCGATTGTTCTGAATTAAATTAATAAATAATTTTATCGGTCTTACAGCTAATATAATATGTTAGCTAAATTAATGACAGTCAGACTGTCCTTGTTTATATTCACCTTCGTAAAATTCATACGGGAATAGAATAGAATAGAATTCTACGGGGACGAATATAAACAAGGAGCTTATAAAATTAATTAATAAACAAGCCTTGTAAAAATGTTTTCTTTTCTTTTTTCGATGAAACAACGTATGTAAAAAAATTTTTTTCTTTTTTCTTTTGTTTGTTTTAATTTAATTTTATTTAATTTAAGGTTCTTATGGATAACTTCATGATTCCCAAATAACGATCAGATGGTTGACGAAGGAAAGATAAACTTACGCAAAATGATTATTGATTTGTTTGGAATTTATAAATGTATATGTAAACGGCATTGTTCATTCCTTCGGACATAGCGCAGAAGCTGATGTTACCTAGAAACATAAATAAAAGACAGGAAATCGTTCGAAATAGGGTATTATTTTTCCAGCGTATAAAATAAATGTTGCAATTTGTTTATAATTTTTTGATAACATATATATCTATATATATCTATATATATATATATATATATATTACGATCACAAACCTCATATGGAATAACAACAAGAATTAAAACATTATGAGTTAATTGGTTTACATACGTTCTAGCAAGATCATATAATCTAATATTTCGATAAGTATTTTAAAGATTGCTATCTGTGCTCTATAATCGAGTTTTCCTTAGTTTATTTGTATGAACTACTCCCGTTGAATTTTGGTATGTTATTTTCGCATTATTATTCTGTAATAATTCGAGAATTTTATGGGGGCCACTATACTCTGCTGCAAACTTATGCTTTTTGGGTTCAACAATAAGCATAACGTTATCATTTACTCGAAAAGTACATGGGTTAATGCGATTATCATAGTTTTGTTTTGATTTTAATTTTGACTGCTTAAGATTTTGTTTTGCTATGCGCAGGATTTCAGCTAGTTTTGTCTTTAGGTTGTGTACATAGTCAAAATAAGTTTCTTCGTTATATTCATCGATAACTTGATTTGAAGTTGGTACTCTAGCAATTTTGCCATATACGCATTCATAAGGCGTCATTTTCGTACCTTCATGAACGCTAGTATTGCAGGAAAATGCTGCGCATTCTAACCAGCTATCCCAATCACGAATCTTGTCTATATACATTTTGAGGTATTCTTTAAGGGAATGATGCATTCGTTCAATTGATCCATTTGACTGAGGGGTAAAATGCAGTAGTAGTAGACATTTTTATTTCACACAATTTTGCGACTTGTTTCATGAGCGCACTAGTAAAGTTAGCAGCTTGATCCGTCAAGATTACTTTAGTAGCGCCATGCACATATATGAATCTTCTCAAGAGGCCTTCGGCAATGTCGGAAGTGCGTGTCGCTCGCAGGGGAATCAATGTACAATGCTTAGTAAGTAAATCTTGAACCGTAAGTACATGTGAATATCCTTCCCTTGTTTTATATAGTGGGCCCACAATGTCCATTGATATTTTATCAAAACTGGCTCCGGGGGTGTCTGTAAGTATCATAGGCTGCCTTAGTTTTCGACGAACTAGTTTATTACGTTGACAGTGTTCGCATTTGTTTATTATATCCTGAATCTGTACTTTCATATTTGGCCAGAAATAATTTTGTCGTATACGATTGTATGTCTTTGTAATACCCTTATGTCCATTTGAGGGTGCTTCATGGATATCTTGACAATAGTCACACGCTGATTTTCATCGAGGATTGCAATTAAATTCTTGCATATAATTATTTTTGTCGCAGACATTTCAAATATGTCTTTTAATAGTTTTATGATAGATTTCCAAGGGATATCGTCTATTTGTTCCGTTTTTGAAAGTCTCGCGCTACGCAAGTGTAAAGTGTCACTTACATCTCTTAAGGAAAATATCGCTTCGCGTAAAATTTCATAATCAGTGCGAATATGTGTGTTTTCTTTAATTACAAGACCAATGAAAATTTTATTTTTTGTTAAGGGATTCTGCGTCACCTTAGCTCGTCCTAGCATTAAATCTGTAAGGTTTGGAAACCTGTTGTTCGCGACGAGCGAATTCGCGCCGGTGCACAGTGGTTCATTTTTTAAAGTTATGAAATAAATTAGGTTATCTCCGTTCATGGTAAACAAGTCACGCGATTCTATTATATTTGTTGTGATCCTTCCTATCCTACGATTTTCGTTCGAATTTATTTCATATTCTATATCCTCAGGGGAGTTAGTATCGGTGGTGTCTTTAGACATATCAGGACTATTATTAGCAGTTGTAAGGGATGTTGTTGGATTCTTACATTTAGCTGGTTCGCTTGTGCATGTATGTTGTCGTTTGGATCTACGTAGAGAACCTTCTATCGAATTGTTAAAATTTCTACGTTTTCTCGTTATATTGACTGATTTTATGATTTCGGGCGGATTTCTTGAAAGGGCGTCTGCCACGTAATTCATCTTACCAGGTGAATACTCAATAATAAAATCATAAACATCCGTTAATTTAAAATACCAGCGTTTAAGTCGTGAAGTGCAGTCTTTAACATTTTGTAACCATATTAATGGTCGATGATCTGTAACGAATACAAACTGGCGTCCATAGACACAGTATTTAAATTGCTCTGCACAGTAAAGCATAGCCAAAAGTTCCTTTTCTATTGTGCTGTATTTCTCTTCCGCAGGGTTTAGTAATCTACTCGTATAATCGATTGGTTGGTTTACATTATTATTTTTTTGAGCAATTACTCCTCCTATAGCATAATCAGAAGCGTCTGTGGTAATTATAAAGGTTTTTTCAAAATTAGGATGAATTAGAACGGGTTCGTGAATCAGAAGGTGCTTTAGATGCTTGAATGCCGTTTCTTGAGTATGCGCCCATAGAAATGGTATTTCATTTTTTAGTAAGTTCGATAATGGTTTACAAATCGTTGCACAATTTGGGATAAATTTCCTATAATAGTTTACGATACCAAGAAATTGCCTTATGTTTTTTTTTATTCTTTGGTTGCGGAAAATTCTCTATGGCTAATGTTTTATTTTTGTCCGGTTTTATATTATCCTTTGTTATTTCATGTCCTAGGAACGTGATTTTTCCCTTATAGAATGCGGATTTTGGCGGATTCAATCGTAAGTTAGCATTCTGTAGATTTAAAGCGAGTTTTTTGTATTTATCGTCGTGTTCCTCGACTGTGTCTGCTGCTATAATGAGATCGTCTATGTATGCGAAAGATCCATTTCTTTGATCAACAATTTTATTAATTAGCATTTGGAATGTTGAGGGGGCATTTCTTAGTCCGAATGGCATTCTTTTAAATTGAAAGTGACCAAATGGTGTACTGAATGCGGTTTTCTCTTTATCTTGATTTCTCATGGGAATCTGATAAAATCCTGAAGCTAAATCCATAATGGAATAAAATTGTGCACGGCCAAGTTGTTCGAGTAGATGTGAAATGTTAGGTATTGGAGACGGAAACGGCTTGGTCTTTTCGTTCAGCATTCGAAAATCAACAGCGACTCGCCATTGTTTTTCGCCTTTTTTGGAATCGCGCTTTGGTACAACCCATAGAGGAAATCCGTACGCTGATTCACTCGGTTCTATGATATCGTCGCTTAAAAGCTTATTTACAGTCGTACGCACGACCTCTTGCAATGCTTGCGGAATTGGATATTGTTTTATACATATAGGTAAATCATCTGTTAAAATAATTTTGTGTTCCACTAAGTCCGTGTAAGGTAATCTCTCATCGCTTGTATGAAAAATTTCAGGATTTATTTCGATAATATTTCGGATACAGTCGTAATTGTTTTTATCTGTCGCGTCTAATAGCATTTCGTTTAGAATTGTTTGTATCTTTATATCTCTATTCGTGTTCATGGTGGTATTTACATTTTCCATTTTAGATTCGTTTTTAATATATTTCTGCTTCCTGTATAAATTTTCAAAATCTAATTCGGTAAAGTCTTGGTCATTCACAGGTACTTGCGCTTGGATAAAATTAACATATTGTATCAAGTCCACTTGAGTATGTTCCGCTGCTGGAGAATTAAGTTTATCGGGTGCCTTATTAAGCTTTTGTTTTCTGTTATCGTCTGCCTTGGAAATTCCTTTCCATTCGTTATCTGTAAATAGGTGGCCGAATATTACCGAGGTCGACGGTTTACTCGTTTGACCTTTAGCATGTGATTCTCTTTTGTACTCCAAGTCCGATTCGATTTTACTAGTTCCAGATAAATCTGACTCAGTACTCATTTTATTATTGCTATGCATATTCTTCATTTCGATAATTTCATCAATAGAAAATTGATTAGCCGCAGAATTTATAGGTGTTCGTTTATACATTTTATTAACATACATAATTTTATTTTCTCCTGTAAAACCTTTGTCGTTTATAATCTCGTTTATATTTTTAAAATTTGTGCGAGATGGCTCAGAGGTACTCTTATGCACGTGTCCGTCCGCAAATTTGTCAGAATTCAGTTCAGAAGCTTCGTTTTGCGCGTGATTGTTCCGTTTAACTTCATTAAAACATTTTAAATTTATTATATTCTTGGTAGAATCTATCTGATTCATACCGAAAATATTAGTCACTATCAAGCTTTGTTCTATATCATTTGTTTTTTCATTTTTATCTTTACCCTTTTTTTCAATGGCCGTATTATTATTAGGTTCGCTACTATACATATCAATTTCTGTTTCATATGAAATTTCTTTAAATTCACTAATAGTTTTATATTTAGAGTTATTTTTCCTAGGCTGAGTAGACAGTTCCGATTTACTATTCATGCCTTTAGCGTCGACTATTTTCTGTTCTTTGCTTTCGATCGATGTCAAATTACGTGTTAAATTATCGTTTAACTCATTTAACTTTACTTTATGTTCGGCGATAGTTAATGGAAATTTTGCAAAGTTTTTTCTTGACTCTATTTTATCATTACATTCATACATATGTGGGCCATTCTTGTTTCCCAACTGATTTTTAGCTTTATTTGCTGTTTGAGTACGTTTGATAGTTAAATAATTGGAAAAGTCATTTTTCTTTTCAGAATTTTTCGAAATGGAGAGTATCTCGTGTTCAACATTACTTATTTCAAAATTATCATCGTATGAACTTTCTTCATTAAAATCGTTTTTGCACGTGTTTCTAGTCGCTGTCAATGTACTTATACGGTTTGCCTTTTCGAGTTTGGTTTTCTTGGCTGCCTCTGTCTCTTCGTTCGTAAAGGGTAATTTAAAATTTCCAAATTCGAGCATTTTCCGTGAGTAACAAATATCTGCTTGGCATTTTATTAAAAAATTAGAACCGAGTAGCATGTCATATTCTATTGGCAATAAGTTATCTACAACGATAAATTCGATAAGAATTTCATATAAATTTAAGAAACATGTTCCGAGAGTTGAAATTTTCGTTCCAGAAATTCCTTTAAGCAACGGTCTATTTATATCTTTGCGAACGCAAACGCTATCGTCAAGTTGTCCTACCTTGATTATATTAGGCTGCGCTCCCGAGTCAATCATAGCATTATATACTTTATTCAATTTTAAGTCTACCGATAAGACTTGTACAACTGGCAGTCTGTCGTGATATGGATTTATATTATAAACTAGCTGTTGTTTTGTTTCTGTTTTATTATTAGTTAGATGATCAAAGGTGCCCTTTGAGTTATTCTTATTCTCGTTTAATATATTGCTCATTAATTTCGATTTAATTTCTCGAATATCCGACGTAATTTTACTGTCATGGTATTTAGGCACGTACTTGTATCTATCATTTTGTCGGGAATAGGTTTCGGATATTTCGGGCTTATATATTTTTTCAAGTGGATTCGACTCTTTACTCGTCGACAAGATTTCGGAGTACGCAATCGGTATTTTGTTTTCTTCGAGCTTTCGGTATTGTTTACTACAGTAGTCTCTCACGCGTGGTTCATAATTCGGCCGCGTATAGTTTCGCGCTGAAATATTATATTTACAGACCTTTACATGTTTAGACATTGTACGATTTTCGTTTTTAAATCTCTGTAACGGTGCAGTTAGCATGCCGACCCTGATGCACCGGTCTCCTGGTCGTGAATTTCGTTTTTTGAAATATTTTTCTGTTCTCTTATTTTCTTTGTAAAACATTCGTCTGCTTGGTGGCCGTATTTGCCACAGTAATCGCATGTCCGTTTAGTATTATGCTCATATTTATTTGTTCGATCGAAGTTCCAAGTACGTTGCGCGGGTACACGGTCATTTGTGTTTTCAAGTTTGTTTACATAATTTTGAGATTCAGGTCGAGTGAAGCGGTAGTCGCCGTGGTTTCTATCGTAGTGATGTCTACGGTTGTCGCTGTAAGCCCCAAGAGCGTTTCGGTGCTGATGATTATAATGGTTAAACATATCAGTTCTTCCATGTTTCTTTTCGTCTCTTTCAACTTCTCTTTCCACTGCAAAAGCATCCTTAATAGCTTCAGACAATGTAACATTATTAGGATTTTTCAGACGAAGTCTGAGCTCTGGTCTCAATCCACTTCTAAATCCTTCTAGCACGTCGCGCTCGATTTCTCGCTCATCGGCTTCCGTTAATTCATCGTCGTTTTCGAAACGATTTCGGTCTACAATAGCGTCGTGGATGTCAAGCAATCGATTAACATATTGAAGCATAGATTCATCTCTGAGTCGTTTAATAGAATCTAATTTGCCGCGTAAATGATTTAAAGTTTCTTTAGGGACAAAGACTCGTTTTAGTCGGTCCGAAAGTTCCCGAAATGTGCGGAAATTCGCGTTCTCTACAACTGCGTATACATGATGCGAAAATTTATTTTTTTGTAAAGAGAGAATATCACGTTCTAAACAAGGAGGCGCAGATCCTATCGCTCTTTTGCAACTTCTCAGAAAAGCGGTTATATTACTACCGTCAAAAAGGGATACGTGTTTTAGAGCTTCGGTTACATAGGCTGATAAAGGAGTATTCGAACATGTACCGGAGGTTGTTCTAGGATAGGTTTGTATTTTTTCTGATGGTAAGTGTGCAGTCGGATTTCGTGTATCGCACTGTGCGATTCCCGTTAACATCGATGATACGCCTTCCTCTTTCTTTGTTTGCATTTCCGTAAAATTCGGTTTTTCTGTTTTTAAATTTTCTATAAGTTGTTCATGTATACGTTTTTCGTTTTCGAGTCGTTCCTCGCGTTCTCTAAGGTTAAGTTCTCTTTCAGCAATTTGACTAATTAATTCGTCTATTTCGTCGCGTGTTAGTGCTTCGCGTGTCATTTTTATGATTTTAATCTTGAAGGTAGTTCGCTAAGAAGATGGTTTAAATGAATGAGATAAATCAGATAATAAGGCTCACAAATATTATGAAAGTATGAGAGTACATTGTTTTTCTCAATCGGAATTTTATATCACTGGATTCAAGCGAAATTCCGAGTATAAGTCGTTTTCTTGCAGAGAAGTATTGTCGATAAATTTTTATTTACCTTTTGAATGTAGTTGATGTTAGTAAATTATACTGTATTATTACGTTCTTGAATGTTCACCTTCAACGATCGGAATTTTGTGTATTATTTCATAAAACTACACGCATCTAGTTTGTATATGCTTACTTTGAAATATTCGATTTATATAATATTTGTTTCATCAATGATTTTTAAATAGTTATAACGATCTGAAATTGGTTTGAGTTTAATAAATTTGTCAATGAAAAGTAAGGATTTCTTTATGTATCTCACTTTATCTTTATATGTAAACCAACCCACATTGTCTATAATTCTTTAACAATTGTTTTACTCGACTATTATGTATAATAAATTGCATTCGTCTATAAGAATTGCTCTATACCTGGAAATTCCTAAGAAATTTCCGTTCTTTAAATTTTTTTTATAAATTTTAATATAGTTAAACACAAGCAATAAATTATGTGTTGATTCAATACTCCATTTTTTAAAATATATATATATATATATATATATATATATATATATATATATTATCTATAATATCTGATTAGTTTTGAATAAATTTTTGTTTTTGTTCACAATATACATTGAATTTTCTAATTAATTAATTTATATATTTTTAATCCGAGTCGCTGTCACCATTTATTTTTACTTGCCTTGTTACGTCGCAGGTCAAGAAACCAGTCGTTTCCTTTACTCTGGCAGGTACTCGGCAAGGGCAGTTTGTATAAGTTCCACCTTTGGAGGCGTTGTCTCGATTTCGATCCTCCTCTGGAATTGCAAAGACAGCAGCGAAGCTGTCGAATGGATAGCGACGCTTAAGTATTGGCAGTGCGTGTGTGGCCTATTTTCTATAGCGGCTGAAAGGTGTGTGTGCTGGGCTCGTTTGATTCATTCGTCGCTCCATCCGTAGATTAGCCGGCTACCAAGCGTGTATGAGTAGCTCGTATTTGTTGAAAAATTCCTAATTGTGTTAATCGGGAAAATAAAATATTTAAACGAATTCTAAGAAGTCCTTTTTATCTCTATTCTTTATTGGTCTTGGAGTTTGTCGAATTAGCAAAGTTACAATTCCACCAATAGGCGGTTACGCAATAATAAAATAAAATAAAACGAAAAATTCTCGCGTCGTATGACAAAAGAAAATGGCGACGATTCACGAAACAAAAAATGATACGTCGTGCGATAATAGCGTCAAACAAATTTTAATGGAAACGTGTACAATCTATCGCGATTAGCTAATGAAGTTATACAATTAAATACTTTTAATTAGTTAATTTCGTAGAGTCGACAGGAAAATGAAAAAGGCGGGGAAATAATAATGTTGTGGATAAGGAATTCGATTTGAAGGAAATATATCAAGAGCGGCAAATGGGAGGTCTGCTCAGGAACGGAGAAAGAAGTCGACTGAAGAAGGTACGCGGAGTCTCGTGCGAGTAGCTGACTTCTTAAGACGCTCGCTCTGATTGGTCGAGAGTATTCGCCTCACTTACACAGTAGTCAAATAGTTGACGGCCGCTGTCGTGTTCGATATACATTCAAAATATACATTCTTTTATATATTCTTAACGCAACGTATGATATGTTGATCGGAGATCGCAACTGAATTTCTGATTTTTGTTTACTTGTTACCTATTTGTTCTAACGAATAATTTAGCCAATAATTGCGTTCTTCTCAGAAACGCCTCGATAAATGTCGTCTAATCACTCCAATCTACAATATTTACATTTATTTAGCGCAATTCCTATTTCCAATAACATATAAAATTAAAATCTACGCAAATTCACAAATCGCAATATGCTTTTTATTTTGATAAGATTTTGAGAAAAAAAGTCAGATTTTTTTTGGCGCATGATATAACATATCTTTATTTAAAATAAAATATAATCTTAATATTAAATTTACAATCGATCAAAATTTTACCTTGTCGTACCATAGTTAAAATTTTTTCCTTTTTTTTTTTACTTTACAAGTAAAAATATTTTTTTTCTCTATATGATATAGTGAATCAGGTTGATAAGTGATGGTACCTACATATACCCCAGTCGATTTTGACAATTTGATTCATAGGATATGCGAAGAGAAGACAGATGTCATAACGATTAAGGTTACAGCTCTAGAATCACAGTTCTCCATTTGAAAGAGCTGTCAGGCTACATCGCAAACGTGAAGCGTGTGTTATCATACGTCAGTCGCACCATGACTGCAGCTGAGCATAATTATGCGGTACTGAAAGTGAATGTCTCGCTGTGTTACGGACTTTACGTAAATTTTACCCGTACTTCAAGGGCTATATTATCGTTCCGATTCGGCCATCGGGGATCTAGTAGATGACCAGGATTCGTGGAAACCAGTCGTGCCTAAAGAAGTTCGCCATATCGTTCTTCGTTAGTGTCATGAAGAAGGCACAGGCAGCCATGTTTGACTCTATAAAACGTATGACCGTCTTGTACGATCCTACTATTGGTCCTCCTAGCATAAGTATGTGACATAATTTGTCCGTGACTGCATCATGTACCAACAATGTAAGATACAGCAGGTTGTACCAGCCGGTTTGATGGGCCATCGAACGGTCACCCGCCCCTGGGTAGTAGTAGCGGTAGATGTGGTGGGTCCGTTTCCACGATCTACACGAGAATCTATTCACTTGTCGTGTGGAATGTATCTTTATCCGAAAGATAAAGGTGCAAAATATTCGCCGTGAGTCAGAAGATTGCGTATTTTTACGCTTTGGCACGATCGAAGTTTTCCCTATCGGATAAAGCCACTGAATTTCGTAATAAGATCATCAAGAAATTCCTTCTGGAGTATGGGGTAGTTCATTTGACGGTACTCCCGTACCACGCTCAAGTCAATCTAATAGAGGTTCAATCAAACTTTTAAGACCACGATAATCACCTTCATTGAAGAGTCTCATGGTACTTAGGATGCACACACCGCCGACTGTATTTCGGATATAACACATCCGTACAAAATTCTGCTTGTGTAAATGTGGTCTTATTCAACGCGGGACGCCATCCCTCAGCCCCTACCACGCATGGTCGCCATGAATAGCAGTGCACACATTTAGCGCAAGAATTGGCTACTCTGTAACACTCGAAGGAGCGCAAGGAGAGGCTACCTGATCTCCATATAAACGTAGCGGAAAATTCGCGGCAGGTAGAGAAAAAAAGGCCGCTACTATAATACGATGTGTCGCGACGTTAATTACGCGATTGGTGATCGCGTATGGCAACGTAATCACATACTCTCATCTGGCACATAAGGTGTCAGCGCCAAACTTGTCCCGAAATTCTACGGACCTTTTACCAGCACAGCAAAACTCGGTACGAATGTTTACTTTACGATCGACTCTCCGGGAAGAGATCCTGGTAAGCATCTGGACCGATCTGAAGCCCTACAATTAAGACAACGATCCTGAAGATAACAACGGTTCCAGCACGGAAGAGCCTTCGAGCGAAAGACATGATTTCGATACGCCTAATTTTAATGTCGAGGTAAGCGAGCGTGCTAACATTGTAACACCGCAGCTGAGCTTATGGCGCCCCGACGATGCGCCTCATTGTAACCTCGGTATGAGCGTGCGAAACGATATACCCGCTGACAATCCGTCGAAAAATCACCCCTGTGAAGCCACATGATAGCGAATCTGCCTGCCATAGTGGCATACCCCTGGTGAAGCGAAATTAGGCCACCCTAGGAAAATGACATCCTCAGCGCTACAACGTGAGCCATCACCTCGGCGCACTCGGGTATGTATTATTATATATGACATATTATATACTAATGAAGTGAATATTAATAAATAAAAACAATTAAAGTGAATGTGATGCATTTGATCATTTATATAATTTTGATTCCCATTCTATACCACCAATGTGAAATTCTAAAATATAGATTTCCTTTTTTAAACTTAAATGTAATCTTTACTTTAATATTTATTTTTAAAATTCTTTTATTCTTGTTCACTTAACGTAGTAAAAAAATTTTAATTAATAATATATTAGAATAAACTAAATATACAATATAGTATAATACAGCAGTAGGAATATGACGGGCAGCAGATTGAGGAAAGTGGATGTGGATAGTGAAGCAAAAATGTCGAGTATCTGTAGTCAGATAATACAAACCTTCATCTCATTCTATCACACTTTTTAAAGTTTCCTATAGGAGAACACATTCACTCCTTCCACTTCTGCTTCTCCTTCTCCTTATCTTCATTACCTTCAAAAGCGGGAGGTTTTCTTGGAAAAACACAGTTTCTGTACCACAGTCAAATAAGTTCAGTTTCATTGTTCTTATTTTTTCCTTTGTCGTAATGTTTCCTTTGTCTCATTTATCTTTCGTATTTATAAGCAGGATTTCGGTACTATCTTGATAGTCCAGCAGTTTTCGGCAGTAGTCTAAGCTCTAAAGTTCCAGTTAAAGTTGAACGGATAGATATTCAATCAGCTTTTAAAAATAAATATGGACTAGTATTGTTAATTTAAGTTAGGTGAACATTCTAAGTTTCTTGGACGACGCACACAAGCTCTTTCAAAATAAGGTTCAAGCATGCCTACATGAATATAGTGCAATAGAAATAAATTCTGATTTTATATTAGAATTTTCCATGTAGAAAAATGGAGAGGAAACAACAGACATTAAATATTTCACAACTGTGAGTGCTATAGTATACATGTTTAGTGATTTAGAAAAATGATTTGAGGAATATATTAAAGAACCTTTAATAAAAGATATTGAAATTATTATAAGTTTATGCATAAACATGAAAAAATTATCACCTCATAAGGGAAGATCATATATTTTTCTACCAAAGATCATAGCAAGAAAAAGAGTATTTGTTAATTTATAATCCTGATAATCAATGCTTTAAATATGCTATTCTTGCAAAATTACATCCTAATGAAAAGAATCCTCAAAGAGTTAATAATTGTGATAAATATGCAAATGAATTGAACTTTCGTGATATTGAATTTCTTGTAAACCTAATAGATGTTTCAAAATGTGAAAAATTGAATAATATTTCAGTAAATGTTTATGTGCTTAGTAAGTACGGATAAAAATATGAAGTATCACCTTGTCACATCACATCCGATAAGAAGGAGAAACATGCCAATCTTCTCTCATCGAAGATTTTTACATAAACGAGTATGAAAAAAATAATATTCCTAATGCTGATGGAAGCGTGCCTCAATTCCGTTATGTTTCAAATAAAAGTGCATCGAGACTTCTTGGTTTACAAGTAATTAAGGCTCATAAAAAATTATACTATTATGAAAGATATTTGCAACAGTTTTATAGTGAGGAAAGGCTACAAATCACGAAAATTTTTGTAAAGATATTAACGATTCTCGTATAAATTTGCCAAACGCATCGAATAACATTTTAAAATTTGAAGATTATAATAAAAATGAAAAAGTACCCTTCGTAATGTATACAGATTTGGAATATTTATTAAAACTCACAGAAAAGGAGAATGCTTTGAAACTTAATGGAGCCTACAGTATGGGCTTCTATTTAAACTGTAACTTAGACGAAATATTATCCGTTTACAAATTATATAGACGGAAAAGTGCAGACGCCGACACACCTGCATAATGGTTTGTTCATGAACTGAATTTAATTGATCAGCAGATTGATCATCTCTATAGAAATTCAAAACCAATGAAACTCACAGATCTTAAAGAATTAACTTTTCAGTGGTCTACCATTTACCATATATATCGCAAAATCATTCCAAGATGAGCAACTGGCAGTACGAGATAATGGACATCTTACCAGAAAATAAGTTTTTCTTTTTTTTTTTTTAAATAAACCTATTTCTCTATAGGTTCAGAGGTGATGCTCATAATTCATGCAATATGAATTATAA
The DNA here is from genome assembly GCA_018907035.1 of Sycobia sp. Sy_11. Lineage (NCBI taxonomy): Eukaryota > Metazoa > Arthropoda > Insecta > Hymenoptera > Epichrysomallidae > Sycobia > Sycobia sp. Sy_11. The sequence continues at coordinate 335,348 of JACCIC010000029.1, forward strand.
AGACTCGAAATTTATTACCGTAATTTTTTATAATCTCTATTATAGAAAAACATTTTATTTTAAAAGAAATTGGAACTTCTTCACTGATGAATGGTAGAGTTGTTCTAATATCTTATAACAAGGACAAATATATTTCATTCACAAAGTATATGGATGAGTGTGATGTAAATTTTAGATTCATAGATTCTTGACGAGTTTTACCAGCATCCTTAATCCTTATGTGAGCAACCGAGTACCCGGGTACCCACCGCGTTACATTTTTATCGATTATGCTTTGAAAAAATTCTTTTACGATCTGAGGCTCCGTATCCCCACGATGTAACGTTTTCAGAAGCTGTTGGCTATATTAGATGTATAAAAAAATTTTTTGTTAATGAAAATTCAGCTGTTGAAAAAAAGTAGCTCTGGGGGACAACCGGGTACCCGGGTACCCACTAGAAAATAAGTGACGTATTAACTTGGAAATGAGCAATGTTAATTAAAAATATGATAATTATATAATACAGGTTTATAAATAAATAATTAAAATAGTTATTAAGTTAAACGTAATTGATTTATTAATAAACGTAATTTATTAATTCCAATGTTGAAAATGAATAATTTTACATTTAGTCAACGCAATCAGAGCACAATACTTTTGTTGAAGAATGTTCATCGCATACGGGTTTCTGACATTCTACGCAACTCTTTCTGGTCTTTCTATGTCTTTTGATTGTCAATCTATAGCAAAGATGACAAGAGCCTGTTACTTTCAAACTACCAGTAGTATCGCGAGGCTCATCATCTCTTTTAACGGCAGGCACAGGACCGACGTGAACTCCGAGTATGTCCTCAACTGCGTTTTTCGTTGAGTGGTGGCGCATGATTTGATTGTTTGAACTTACATAGTTCTGCACTCAATTGACGTAAAAAAATATGACGCTCATGGGTCTTTTTCCTGATCATATTATTGTTTTCATAGTAAACTATATACGCTGCAAGTGCAGCAATGTCTAAAATGTTAAAAAACAAAGCGAGTGGCCACCTCTGAGTGCGTCTGTGAGTGCTATATCTGCCTACCATCTGATCCATCGTATCAACACCAGCTTTGTATTTATTATAATAAGTAATCATGTGTAGCTTCTTTTGCTCGTCATCATTCACAGCAGTATCGGGGTGAATTGTAGAAAGTAAGATAACAGCTTTTTTCTTTTTCGGTACATATGAGCAAATAGTAACGTTACGTTCATGAAAACCAAAAAGAGACGAGTATTGTTCTCAAGAATTATTAGGAGCCATTTCTTTAGGAATGTAAGGCTTATTTTTTTCAAAGTACCAGTGATTGTCAATCTCCACGATAACAAATGTTTAGCATGAGGCAAGTTAGTTAAAAAATTGTCCATCGTAATATTTCTTCCACTATTTTTGAACTGAACTATAAGTTCCTTCACGACTCTCTCTCCTTGGTTTTTCTCGCGAACATTGCCCACTTTGCCAGTATGAATAATTCCGAACAAAGGATACGCGTTCTCAGCGTCGCAAACCCACCAAATTTTGATGCCGTATTTAGCAGGCTTTGAAGGAATGTACTGCGTAAATTTGGTGTGACCGCGAGAAGGATAAAGGTGCTCATTGATAGTTAAATTCTCTGTTGGTTTATATATTTTAGCCAAATTTGCATTCAGCATCGTCCATATGTCACGAATAGGAGCAGCTTTATCCTCTTGTGCTCGTGCTTAGCGCTTATTTTCATCATCAAAACGAATAAATCGTAATATAGCGCGAAATCTTTTCAAACCCATCGTTGCACGATAAAGAGGATAAAAAGTACTTTTCCACATCTCATTTGTATGATCGGTGTTTGAATTATTCGCCCCCGAAGCAATCAAAATCCCAATAAACGCGTATATTTCTTGTGTAGTCACGGGCCGACACGACCGAGTAGAATTCGGATTCGTCGAGTTATAAGTATCATACACACGCTTTGCCTTTTGATTTGTATAACGAATTAGGAGATCTACTATTTCAACTGATATAATATTTTTGAAAGTGTCAACTACCGATAATGTTTCTTTCGATCTAGCCGGACCGCTTCTTTGACGGAGAACATTATGAGAAGCGGCTTGATGGACATCGGGCGGCGTCTTGCTCCAAATCGTTTTATCTTTCGCAATGTATTCTTGGAGCGTTTCCGTACCCGCTTCTTGCCCCCACACCGCCATACCTGACGCTGCACCTTCGACCTCGCTTTCACTTTAGTTAGAACTGGAGCTGCTCGCTCCCTCACCTCCGGACGCTTCGCTGCCAATTGCGGCGTCTGATTCCGACACCGTATCCAAAGTGCTTTGAGGTAGCCAGTCGTCGTTCATACTCTCGTCATCGTATTCCGAACTGTCCTTGGGATCTCGGAGTATATTATTCAAATAAGTCGTTTTCCTGGCACGTGAAAAATTGATTTCATGATCAACATCTGTGGCAAAAATGGAAGAAAATGCTACTACTAAGATTGCGAGTAGCTGCCTATCCATTAAACATGAAAACTGACCGTGCGGTACCTGCTGTGTGCTCGAAACCTCTGCTCCGATTTCCATTTAAGATTTCTCTACTGATCTATATGTCATAGAAATAGCCCAAATAGTTTCTCTTTTTGTTTATTTATTACATGGAATCGGTTTGGATTGATCTCAATTATACTACTACTCAATAAATAAAAAAAACAGATGTGGGTACCCGGGTACCCGATTGCCCATCAACGTAAGAAAAGTTGTATGCTCACATAAGGGTTAAAGAATCTTGTGTCATATCTAGATAATATACTAATAGCAATAAAGGAATTTTAAATAGATGTATTCTCAAATGAAAATATTGATCTTAGATGTAAAGGCATATTTCCTTACGGTTTTGTAGATGGACAAGATTAATTTTTAACTACAAAACTATCGTCAAAAAATGAATTTTATAATAAATTAACGGATTCACATATTATTGAAGACGACTAAAAGCATGCCGTTCAAATATGAAATAGGTTCAATATCACAACATTAGGAGATTATAAATCGGACTTATACTTAAAAATGGATTTTCTACTTTTAGCAGATGTCTTCCCAAGTTTTCGGAATACATCTATTAAAGCCTACGGCTTATGTCCGGATCACTTGTACTGTACTGCGGGATTAAGATTTTCAGCAGCTCTTAAAATTATGAAGGTAGAATTAGAGCCTCTAACTGATGTTGACATGTTATATTATTTCTTGAATCAGGCATTAGGATTAAAATAAATAGGTGCTGCAATCGATACGCAAAGGCAAATAATCTATACATGGAATCGTTATACGATGAAAAAAATAAAATACAGACACTTTTATATTATGATATTAATAATCTGTATGGATGGGCGATGGCACAGCATTTACCAATTAAAAAATTTAAGTGGGCTATATTGCTGAAGTAGATTTGGAATATCCTGAGGAAATACGTGTCAAACAACGTGATTTACTTTTCTGTACCGAGCATCGTACAACACCTTTTTCAAAACAGAAGAAACTTCTAACTACATTGAAGATAACAACAAATATATAATTCATTATCGCGCCTTTAAGCAAGCGCTCAACAATGGTATTCAATTGAAAAAAGTATAGAATTTTCAGTTTTGAACACAAACCCTGACTGAAACCGTATGTCATACTAAATACTTAAAAGTGAAAGAGTGAGTTTGAAAAACTCTTTTATAAACTGGCAATTAATGCTGTTTATGGAAAATGTATTGAGCGAGAGCAATCTCACGTTGATACACGTTTAGTAAATAAATTCACTGGTCGATATGGAGCAGAGGCACGTTAGCTCTACGTATATGTCATAGCTGTACAATTTTCGATGAACATTTAGACAGATAGCCATTCAGCTGAAAAAACAAGTGTAATAATCCAAAAGCCTATATACGTTGAACTTTGTATCTGTTAGGATGATTTGGTTTTAAATGAACAGACTATCACTATTTATTTAAGAACTAAACATTTATTTAGTATATAAGATTCATTTGAGGTAAATTCATTATGGCGGTATCGCTTCACAGTCAAACGACTTATTTCGTAAACAGCGCGGACTCGACTGCCTGTATGTATTCGTGCACAGGCAGTTAAGGTTACATTCTTAAGTAATATAATATAAGTGTATGCCCTTGCATATTAAATACATCATACTCCATGTACACAATGATGTATACATATTTAACATGCCACCTTACACTTATATTGTACTTACACAAATAATTCAAAATTTACTTATCAATATCTATATTAAATTTAACCTTTTTTCAAACTTTTCATATTTTTCTCTACTTAGTGATTTTGCAAATATATCTGCAACATTCTCATTCGAATCAACCTTTACAATGTTAATTATATTTTCTTTTACGCATTCATGAACATAATGGTAGTGAACCTCTACATGTTTAGAATTTTTAGTAAAATTTCCGTGTTTCGCTATGTTAATCGCACTAGAATTGTCTTCATATATAGTTACTGGTTCTTTACAACCAATATCAAAAACTTTTAATAATTCTTTTATAAATTTAATTTCACTTACAGCTTCCGATAGATCTACATACTCAGCAAACGTCGATGCTTTTGTTACTGATTTTTGTTTTCTTGATTTCCAATATACAATATTTCCAAAGAATCGTATTACATAGCCGGTGGTTGATTTCCTATCAATATTATCACCTGCCCAATCGGCGTCAGCATAGCAATCCATTATTACAGTCCTATTATTCTCATGATATGTTAAAAAAATTCTTAGTGCATATTTAAAATGCGTTGCATTAAAAGAATTTTGAAATCTACTCAAATAGTTTACGGCATAACTTATATCTGGTCTCGTCACCTAGCTTATATATAACAGTGCACCATTTAAATTTCTATATTTAATATCTTTTTCACAATTATCAGATTTTAAAATTTTTAGATTTACCTCCATGGGTGTATTATACAGCTGACAGTGTTCTAAGTTATATTTTTTTATTAATAATGCAATATATTTCTTTTATGTTAATTTCATTTCTTTACAAGACTCGTCGTATATTATGGAAATTCTTAGATAATCTTTTATTTTACCAAAGCCTTTCATTTTAAATTTTTCCGATAAAATTTTTTTTACGTTCTGTATCAAAACATTATTTTTACAGCAAATTAATAAATCGTCAACATAGATTAATAAGTACATGGTACATTTTCCGTCTTTTAAAGTGTACAAACAATTGTCAATATTATTTCTTATAAAGTCTAAATTCAATAGAAATTTGTCGAGACACTCATACCATGCTCGTGGACTTTCTTTCAAACCGTATAAAGCTTTTAACAATCTACATACTCAGTCGGCCCCATCTTCGTACCTTTTTGGTTGACGAACATACACTTCAGAAATTGCTTTGCCGTTCAAAAAGGCCGTTTCAACATCCATCTGTTCGATAGTGAGACCAATTTTACAATAGTATGAGAGTAAAATCTTTAATGTTTGTATTTTCGCAACGTGTGAATATATGTCCTCTATCATATCTTTCTGCTGGAATCCTCGTGTGACAAATCTAGCTTTATACGCCTTGTCTAATTTTTTTATTATAGATCCATTTTACATCAATGAGCCTTTTACCCAGTTCATTTTTTACTAATTTCCAAGTTTCATTAAACTATTTATTTCTTTGTCCATCGCTTCTAGACATTTTTTACTATCATCCGAATTTACCGCTTCCTCAAAAGTAACAGGAATATCCGTTATACCATAATTTGCAACAATATTATTACTTTTCATTTTATATTCATCGTATCTATCTGGACAACTTTTAGTTCTTTCCGACCTTCGTAGAATTTTAATCTTATTTTTGCAATTTTCACTGTTTATTTTATCACTGTTACTAGTTTTAAAAGTTTCATCTAATGAAAGTATTAAAATCTAATAAAAATCAAGTATTCCTTACCATTATCACATCTCAAATATTTCACGCTTTTTCTTGTCAAATTTTCACATTCATTGACATACTCTATGAAATAACAAATAACTTCTGATTTGGACTTCATCGTAAGAATCTACTAATTTTACTGTAATCATCAACAAATGAGATAAAATATTTTTCACTTTTAAAGCCTACTGTTTGAAATGGACCACAAACATCAGTATGTATAATTTCTAAAGTTTCTTGTGCTTTGTATTTGTTATTTTTAAAAGGAACATTATGCATTTTATTTTCAATGCATAATTTACATTTTCAAAAATTCTCCATCAAGTTTATCAGGTATACCGTTCAACAACTGCTTTTTGCTCAAAATATCTAAATACTTAAAATTTACATGACGTAATAACCTATGCCATTTTTCTTTTGCAGTCATATTATTTACGTTTTTGTTTGCCGTGTTTACTAATACTCGAGAGTGCGAGCGCTGTTATACCAAATCAGCTCAACCAGACGCTCACATATACAGCAGAGGTGGGGATCGCTTACATATGTGTGTTCCCTTACTCGCTAGGGTTAGACTCGCGTGCAGTCTAATATACATTCTCAACAGATAAATTATTTAATTTTAAATTACTTTTCATATAATACAGACCATTTCTTTTTTCTGCTACTGCCCTTAGTGTACTATATTTATCAATAATTTTTAATATATGCTTCTCTGAAATTATTTTATTATTATCTGTTATTTTTCTATAGTTTATTAAATTTGAATGCATAAAATACATTTTTCATATGAATTTCATTTTTATTACCAAACGCATAAAAATCACTCACGACATTTCCTATTTTAGTAACCTTTACAATCATATTATCCCCTAAACAAACGTTAATAGGCTTTTCCAAAACTTCAAATTTTCAAAATAAGTGTCATTATTGATGATACATTTATTATTATTTATTTGAATATTGTAAGCTTTTGTTGCAGTATGCTCGACCGTTGCTACCCAGGCATCTCTCTCTTCCTCATAGTTGGATCTGTTTGCAGGAAATTTTGCTTGTAATTAATTCTTGTGAAATTGAGAACGATGCGCGCTTAGTCCGTATTCGTAAGGACCACGCCTACGACTATAACCTCTCCTTCCTGCCCCTTGGCCTCGTACTGATCACCATGTTGGATGATTTCTTGAAGCTTGTCCGCAATTTTTGCAGCCATGTGACCAAATTTTCCACATTTATAACAACCGCGCTGATTTTTATCGACCGTGAAAGCATTTGATTTATTGTTGTAATATTCTTCCTTTTGTTTCTTCATTTTAGCCATTTGTATTTTATTTTTCACATATTCTGCCGTTTGTTCTTCTATAACGTATCAATTAAGTCTCCTATGTAGCTATATGAGCCTGGAAATGTATTTAACATATAATTTAATTTTTCTTTTTCTGACACATGAGCGCCCGCGCCTTTTAACTCGCTGATACACTTTTCAAAATCAAGTAAAAAATATGCTAATTCACTATAATTTTTCAGTTTTAATCTGAATTCTGTTTCAATCTGTTTTTTCTAAGCGAACAATGAACAGAACACGCTCTGCTACCATGTTAGGATGATTCGGTTTTAAATGAATAGACTATCATTATTTATTTAAGAACTAAACATTCATTTAGTATATATGATTCATTTGTCGTAAATTCATTATCGCGGTATCGCTTCACAGTCAAACGACTTATTTCGTAAACAGCGCGGACTCGACTGCCTGTATATATTCGTGAATAGGCAGTTAAGGTTACATTCTTAAGTAATATAATATAAGTGTATGCCCTTGCACACTAAATACATCATACTCCATGTACACAATGATGTATACATATTTAACAGTATCCTTTATTTATTAAAGACATTAGTCTATGATTTTCACTACTCTTACATGAAACGGCGAGTGGGCGGAAAATTTAAACTCTTATATACTGACACTCATAACTTGATATATGAAGTAGAAGACATTGATATGTATCAAATAATGAAAGAAAATATTCATAGATTTGATACTTCTGATTATGATGAAAATAATCAATATGACATTTCATGTAAACTAATGAAAGATGAATGTAACGAAAAGATCATGATACCATTTATTGGTTTACGGAGTAAAATGTACAGTATTTCAGTTGACGGAGGAGCAATAGTAAGACAAGCTTAACGAATACAATTGAGCGTTGTAAAAAAATCAATAACTTTTAACATTATCGAACATGTATGGAAGACTTCGTAATTATACAGCGGGAGCATTAGAACATTGGCTCTGAATTACACATAGTGCATACAGAAAAACAGAACAAAATTGTCCTATTTGATGATAAAAAAATACTTATTAACTAATACTACAGATACATTACCTTGGAGTCTCTATCAATAAAATAAAATAATAAATGGTATAAAATCCTAGAAGAGCAAATGTCGCAAGCTCCAGTCAGTTGGAGAAGGAAATAATGGAAAGTACTAATCATCAAATAGAGGAAAAGGATATTGAGAGGGGATACGATGAGACCAATGGAAGAGGATCTCAAGTGGGTGTGGAAAATACGGAAGAAGACGTTGTATCCACCGTTACTCGAATATCATTGGTTACTTTATTCTCCCTAATATCCATAAAATTTCCAGCTAATGAAAATCAAGCCGGACGAGAGAGGATGATGCTTTATAGCAATGAAGGTGAACAGATAAGCCTTGAGTATAATACATCAGATGAACTACTGCACGAATGGAATTATAAAAAAATCTGAGAAGTCTTGGAAGGGGTAAGCTTAGTTGTAGCCGAAAGAAGGGATGTACTGTATGAGGCCATAGAAAGGACAGAAATTATGCTGGGGAATCAGCTATATGAACAGTTGGAGAACAATGAGGAACTCATTCAAGCAGTCGAAGAATTTGAAAACAGTCAACCTTCTCCAAAGAAAATAAGACTAATCTAATAAGGTAATATTCGTAGTTCATTTTCTCTTAAAAAAACTTAATTTTTTACATTTAGTACAATTAAGAAGAAAAAAAAATTTTTTCTTTAGAATTTTCTTAGCCACTTCTAACAAAATTTCTAAGAATGAGTTCTTGCCGAAGAAGAAATGTATAGAAATGGAGAAGAATCATCTGTACATGGTGACTGCTCTTAAGCAAGTCTCGACAAGATATAGCACCAAAGTAGTTGCGCAGCTGGACGACAACTTTCAAACATTTTTACCATAAAAAACATCATCAGCCATATTAAAAGATGAAGAATTTTTCATAAATATGGCTAACAAAGCAAATAAACTTTGTTTATTTATAGTATATCAGGGTGGCAGCTGTTTTAAGTTTAATACTTTTACTTCTTAATTAATTATAAAATATATAGTTTAATTTATTTTCATTACTTATTTGTTCAAAACAAATTATATATATATATATATATATATAACTTCATTACATAAATATAATATATAATAAATAAAATCATTATAATCATAATACAATGTCTTTCTTATTTACTTTGAAATAGTCACTTTACTCAATATTGAATCGTAAGCATTTAACATATATGTGGATACTAATCTTTTTTAGAACATTATCTACTAGATAAATTTCAGGATACTAGTTTTTTTGACACGAAAATATTCTTCATTCATAAAAAAAAAGTTCTAGCTTAAGACAGTAATAAAATGTTACTTCAGGGTTATAAATAGGATGACATTATTATTCAATTATACAATTATTTCTAATTTAAACAAAATAAAGTATTGAAATAAATTTTTACATAGTCAAGTATATGTAAATATGTATGAGTACCAATTTGTGTCAATTTCCAAATTATTGCTTATTATTATTCAATATTGTGCCTATACTTCCTAATTATTTAAAAGCTCTTCTCTATAATGTATTATATTTATAAAATGATAATTGTTTGCTAATTATATTTCATAGTAAATTACACATAAATATGGAATTCTTAAAAAGAAGTAAAATCTCTTCAAAATTATTTTATACAAAAGTATAAAATAAGACAATTATGGTGTATTGGACATTCTAATAATTTAAAAGCTCTTCTTTATTATGTATTGTATTTATAAAAATCATATTGTTTCATAATTAGTCTTCATACTCTTACATAAATATTCTTCATTCTTAAAAAAAAAAAAAATAAAATAAAAGTTATAGCCTTAGATAGTAATAAAATGATATTTCAGAATTATAATAGGATTATATTTATTATAATTCAATTATTTCTGATTGAAACAATAGAAAATATTGAAATCAATTTTTACATAATGAAGTAAATGTAAATATGTATGAGTACCAATGCGCGTAAGTTTCAAAATTATTACTATTCATATATATATTCATTCAATTATTATTATTCAATCAAAAAGTCGCCTATTAAAAGTGTGCCTATGCTTTTTAATTGTACTATTTCTAATTCTAATTAAATATAAACTCTTGCAGATATATAATAATACTCATAAATAAATGCATGAAATTCATGATAATTAATTACACTTTATAAAAAAGTATTGTTTTAAAGAAGTTTGAAAATTATATTATTGTTACGAAATGTTTTACAAATAAAGCAGGTAATTATACCAATAACTATCAATATGTCAGTACAAGACCATAAATACGATGACAATTCTATATTAAGGTTTTTAAATTTATAAACGCAATTAATATGATTTTACGGCATCATCCTCATCGGCCTCGTCATCATCAGAGGACACAGAGGAAGACGAAAGATGTCCGACAAAGGTACGATCCAGACACCAGTCATAGTAGAAAAAGACTTCGTCGATAGAGGACAGGACAGAACGAGAGGAAACTGCCGCGTTCCCTAGAACTAATTCGATCGAATTACAGACGGAGATAGAGATACCCGAGAGACAGGAAGGACTTGTAATGCTCTTCTATGAAGGACCAGCTTAGAAAACACGCGAATTCATCCTCCAGATGGTTAAAAAATTTTCTACCCAGAAGGATATGAGCGGTACCGAATTTACATCGGCGATACCAGATATATACTGCAAATCCTTTGTAAAGCGGGACAGGTGCGACGAGTAACCGCAGTAAAAACATAAATTATTCATTTTTTCGATCGATCTAGTAACGAAAATCCGTATCATAAATATTCGCTACCTAAATGAGTCACGAGAGTAGCGAAACAAATTAAAACTCTACCGATCGATCCATCATTTTCAGGAACGATTTACTTTTGGTACTCGGTGAGAAAGGATCTCTCTTGAGTAACGAAACAAATCAATACTCTTTCGACCGACGAATCCTTTTCCTTTTCTAGTGAAATATTCTTTTACGAGGCAAAAGGAATGCACCTTTACTCGTACGATCGAGTCATAAAAATTACTAACTCAGAAGAACGGACACATCCGACTTCTGAAAAAGTAATTGAATTTCAACTAGAAAGTATAAGGAAGAGTTACAGGAATAAATGCGATTAAATTCGAGACAGAATATAATTTATTTGGAGAAAAGATGCCCCTTTTCTACGAATTAAATTATTATAATACTCCGGCAAAATTTCTACTAGACAGACCGACGAAATTGCAAGTCATATCAATAGAGAACTGACTAATCGACCAAATAATTTTTTTAATTTATGTAAGACACGCTTGGAAGTGATAATTTTGATAAGAATAAATTTATTATTATCAAAATTTTGATTGTTTTATATCACTAAATAAAACAAACATCATTCCGAAATAGCAAAAAAGATTGTAAAATCACTCAGTTTCGTATAAATAGACGAAGCCAGCCACACCAATAAATATAAGTAAATATATAAATAATAGAAAGAGAAAGAATATATTTAGGTGAAGGTCGTGCGTAATCTCGGAAATCGTAATAATCCGATAGCTCATGACACCTTATAAATATATTATATGTATACATAAACATACGAAAAGCGCTCGAAATATTAATTTATATTTTTCATTTTACTATATGTTACAGGGAATCTACGAGGAGGTCCCAATCAACAAATAATTTAATTATTTATTTTTTATTTATTTTTGTTTTAAAGAATATATTAATTTTTAATAGTTTAACAAAATGAATTTAATAGTTATTCACGTAAAATTCCAACTACCAATCCCAATACGTTCCTCCTACTTCAAGCTAACCCTAAAATGTTAAAAAATAAAATCAAGATTATTCTGATCAATCGAAACCAGAGCGCAGACGGTACGTTACAATAGTATAGAGACTATAAAGAAAATATGTTTATTAAAGAATAATGTGACTTCATATAAAGGGTGTATAATACACTGAAAAAAAAAGATTAGTTACTTCTACGAAATATTTAGTAAAAGGAATTAGATCTACTGTTTATTATTTTTACTAAATGGTTTAGTTAATTTTATTCTTTTTTTTATATCTATCAATGTAATATTTATTTAAGTTAACTAAATATATTTTACTAACTAAATATTTAGTTAGTTCAAATGTATTATAGTTAAATTTACTAAATAGTTTAGTATAAATAACTGAACTCATTTTGTAGAAGCAAGCAACTAAATTTAAATAAATATTTGTTAGTTTTGATAAGAGCAATTAGTAAAGTTAACTAACAATTTAGAAAAAGGAAAAAAATGAAATATCGGTGAAATCAATTAGCAAAACCAAAGCAATGTTTCTTTAAAACAACTAAATATTTATTTGATGTAATTAACCAATTATTTAGTAAAATTACACAACTATTTTATAAGTCCAAAAACTGTTTGTTAATGAATTAAAGAATTTATCGAAGAGCCCAGCTTTATTGATTCAATATTTACTTATTTAAAATATACAAAATATTTACAACGAATTATTTCTTAGGCAAAAAAAATTATTAAGTTGAACTCATTTAATAGTTAAACAACTATAATATGTTTTAATTAAATACTAAATAACTATAACATGTTTAACGAACTTAAATTTTAAGTAAATAGTTGATCTATCAATGGTGTGCATTATCTTATTAAAATTACTTTATACAAAAGAATGAAAAAGAAGACAAGTATGGTGTATTGGACGTTTTAATTAATAACATTTTCAACTTATTCAGATATATCTATATATATATATATATATATATATATATATATATATATATATATATATTGTAACAGGGTGGATTCAATTCTGCGTACTCCAGTTCGAATATCGACGTGAAACCGCTCCCGTACGGTCCACGCGCAACCCACGTCGTTCCAGCTTCTCGCCGTCCAGGGAATAAGCACCCGTCGGCGACTGAGTCTCGGCGCGCTACGGCGCGACGGCCCGTTACAAAGAAACAAATCGGCTCGCGAACGCGCGAGCCTACTCACCTGTTTTGTGCGCGGTGCTCCGGCAACGAGCATCACGTCCGCAGCTAACTTAGATCGCACGGCGGAAACTCTTCGCTGTGCCCACGGAGGCGGGTGGATCCTGAGCGCAATATCAGCGCGATGCGGGAAAATGTACAGGGAAGGTAGTGACTGACGACAGAAAAAGAACCGAGACAAACGCGAACGTGTCGTTCGAACACAGACTTTATTTCTACACGATATTCTCCCGTTTTACAATATCAAACACGCGAACTCTCTCTCTCTCTCTCTCTCTCTCACGCACGCTCGTCCGCCCGCTAGGGGGCGCCCCGCAAGGACGAACTCTCATGAACTAATCTGGGCGTATTCCAGATGGGACGTCCCCCAGGAATACCGGCGTCGACGCCGGGCGGTACGCACGAACACTCGCGGGCGACAAACAGCAGCGTTCCGCCTACACCGTCTGCGCGGATTCGGAACGAAATCGGGCACTAACGCGGCAGACCCTGGGCGTCGGCGCGAGTAGCAGGGCCTCCTGCACGGGCCCGTTGGTGGTTTCACGTGCTCCTCTTCCTCGATGAATCGGGACACGTCGCTACTCGCGGTGTGGAATCTGTCGCAAGGTCGATCTCTACTGGCGCGTCTCGAGCGCGTGCACAAAAATCTCGTCTTGAAAAAACCCGCGTGAAAAAACGCGGCTCGGGCGCACGTGGCTGTCGTCTCTAACTACACCACAACGAGACTCAATTCTAACTGACATTCGCGCCTCTCGGCGCCGAATCTTCACTCCTCCCTGTCACTGCTCTTCACGCGCGGCCAGTCACCGCATCAAGGTCACGCGGTGTTTACATGCACGCGCCGCGGCTTACGAGGCGCATTTCGTATGGGCCTCGTGACAATATATATATATATATATATATATATATATATATATATATATATGAACGTCTGTATAGACACTACTGTAGAGGATAGAGAGAAGGATTGGAAACTCCGCTCGCTTTATATGGGAAAAGCTTATCCAAAATTAACGAATTTTTCATTCTGCAAAAAATCAAGACTTTCCTTTCCGCCATTGTAGAAATTTCAAATTGAATCTTATGATTTCATGCTAAAATGGATATTCCATAATTAGTTTTAAAAAATTTAATTTTAATATTTTATGCTTATATAATATTGTAGGAACAGAAAGAGAAAATTCGTTAATTGTTTCAAATATTAAAAATATAAATAATAATATAATCCAAAAATTTAACTTTTTAATTTTTAACAGTTATACGTTTTCTAAATTATAACTACAAGATATAAGATTTACATTGTATAACGTTTTACAATAGGATAGAATTTGACGTTTTGTATTTTCTACAATATGCATCATGAATAATAAATGTATAAGTATTTTAAATAATTATAGGTAATGACACGAGTTTAAACATATTTTCAAAAAATACGAGTATGACGTACATTTTAATGTTAACGTAGTTGATCAACTCATATCTCTGATACTACATATTAAATATAATTCATAAATCACATACATTATTCCTAGTTTCCTTCACATTTAAACAGCATACTTTTCATTTATATTTATTATAATCTACTCTGTATTGTTACTTATTGATATTTTAAACAATTCGTGTAATTCCGATTTAATACAAAGATTAGTCTAAGAAATAGAGCCATTTTCTGTATAAACTAATAATGAAATGAATCTGTCTGTTTATTTATAATATTACAGTGATTGTGGACATAATCTCACTTATGATAAAATAATATATTGATGAAATTGTTAAAAATACATTATATGAATTACTTATGTATATTATAGAGTAATAACAATAATTTATTTTATTCTGAAAATTATAGTATAAAATTTTAAAGAACATATAATAAATCGTTTATAATCTTAAATATGCTGTATCGAAAAAATGTTCAGATGTACGTTAAAATTGATAAAAATTCTAGATAGATACGTATATATTTTGACTCGCTTGATTAAAAATATTATAGAAATCGATAACAAAAAAGATTTTGGAACAAACTAAATAAAAAATTATAGATCAGATCAAAATGTAACACTTATTTTCCATGAAATTTTGCTCTAAAAAAAAATAAAACCGAATACAAAAAAATCGATTAACAAAGAAATTGCAGAAAAAATTTTGGTGAAAAAAAATTTGTGAGATAAAAAAATTGATAAAAAAAACATAAGACAAAATCCCAGAAAAAATTAGTTAAAAAATAAAAAAAATTATTTAAATAAACCCGATTTCAAAAAATAGATTGAATATTATGTCCACAATCACCGTAATATTATAAATAAACAAACAGAACAAGCGAATCAAGCGAATCAAAATCTATACATAATCTATATTTCTAGAATTTTTATCAGTTTTTTATATAAATTTGACAAATTTTTCGAAACAGCTCTATATTCAATTATATATTAAATAATATATATTTAAGATTATAAACGATTTATTATATGTTTTTTTTAAATTTTATACTATAATTTTCAGAATAAAATAAATTATTGCTATTACACTATAATATACATAAGTAATTCATATAATGTATTTTTAAAAATTTCATCAATATATTATTTTATCATAGGTGAGGTTACGTCCACAATCACTGTAATATTATAAATAAACAGACAGATTCATTTCATTATTAGTTTATACAGAAAATGACTCTATTTCTTAGACTAATCTCAAATTCTATCCTATTGTAAAATGTTATACAATGTAAATCTTATATCTTGTAGTTATAATTTAGAAAACGTATAACTGTTAAAAATTAAAAAGTTAAATTTTTGGATTATATTATTATTTATATTTTTAATATTTGAAACAATTAACGAATTTTCTCTTTCTGTTCCTACAATATTATATAAGCATAAAATATTAAAATTAAATTTTTTAAAACTAATTATGGAATATCCATTTTAGCATGAAATCATAAGATTCAATTTGAAATTTCTACAATGGCGGAAAGGAAAGTCTTGATTTTTTGCAGAATGAAAAATTCGTCTGCATTATGAAGCTGGCATTGGAGTTTGGGTCTGAATTGCTTTCTGATACTCGAGCGCATAATAGATAAGTTTTGGCTTAGGCTCTGTATGGCTCAAAGGAAAACAGCTCCGTCGCATTGAACAGAAGCGTAAAGCTATATCTATATATATTTATTGCAACGTCGCAGCTCGTGACTTAGACAAATGCGCACATTAATTTATGCCGACGTAGCTGTGACGTCGTTTTGGCGCGTTAGTGTAGTAGTTGGGCCTATTGAGGGCGCACGTTCCCGGCGCTCGAAAATCGTCGAGCCTTTCGTATATGGCATTGGCAATTTCTCCTTATTATCTCTAATGTAATCAGTGGAAATAAAAGGTCTGGTTCGGTATTTTGACTTATTGGCATATCGTTCCGTCTGGTTCCGCTGAGTTTGCTTCAGTAAGCAGCTGATTGCGCCCATTTTTACAAAACCCTGTCGAACAGCTGGTCGCGCCCATATACATGTATGCATATAAGCGAACATTAGTGTAAAAATTTGCAAGTGCATTACACATTTAAATTTAAAGAAAAGACTTTTGAAAGAAGGTTTCAAATCGAATTTTAATAGTTTTTATAATGGACAATCGAGTATAATTACTTATAAGAGACTAAGTGCAGTCCAAAATGTATACTTCATAATCAGTTTTATTTATTAATTAAATTATTTAATTTCATAAAAATAAATTAATATAAAAATGTAATAACTTTTTTGAGTTGTACGCATACTTGGTTTAAATATTTTTCTTTTCACATTTAATAGAATTATTTATATTTATGAACTAATTATATATATTTATATATATTATGAATATATATAATTATAAATAATACGTACTAAATAATTATAAATAAATTTCATAAATTAAAATTCATAAATATAAATAATTCTAATTCATAATTAATAAAGAAACTGATTAAAATTCGATTTGAAACCTTCTTTAAAAAGTCTTTTCTTTAAATTTAAATGTGTAATATACTTGCAAATTTTTACACTAATGCTTGCTTATGTACATACATGTATACGGGCGCGATCAGCTGCTTACTAGTCCAGGCGAATTAGGTCCAAAATGGCCGATTTACCAACAATTTCTCCAACACCTATTTTTTTGCATTCAATGATAGATGAGGATGTGTAGAATAAGGCCCTAAATTGTCCGGATTGTACCTCATCAGCGACGTATTTATTTGTTGCAAAATAACAAAAAAGCTCTTTTTTACTTTTTCTTTAATAGTTTAAATAATATTGCTCTAATCGAAAAATGTTTCGTATAAAAGTTGTGCAGGAGATAACTCTGAACAAAAGTACGTACATGAAAAACTCAAAAAGTGGATTTTTCTATTGTTAAATAACCAATGAAAATGGAAAAATTTTCGATATTCAAAGAGCTATAAAATTTGTTTAAACAATTGAAATTCAATAATAATGGCGCAAATATATATTTTTTCATTTACTTATACTATTTTTCAAATTACAAAGTGTACTTTCAAAATGGCGACTAGTTGCAAAATTATTTATATTGCAACTTAACCATTGCGAAGTTCGCCAACGGCTGAGAATTTTTTATGCAGTAAAATGCAATCATTAGAGGATATTAATAGTAATCAAAGCTGAATAGACCAGATTTTTTAATTAAATTTTTATATTGTTTAAAGTTAAGAACGCCGTTGCTAGGGTCGATATCTCGGAAGTTTTTAACGCTAGAATATTGAAACAAAATGCATTTTATTACGCTTAAAAAAAGAAAAATTTTAAGCCCTTGCACATTTTCATACGACCAATAGAAGTTGAGAAAATTTTTGTTTAAACTATTATTTATTACTTATCATTTAATTAACATTTTATCTTGAAATTTGGCAAGGTGCAAGTATAAAAGTTAATCTATCTTTACATTTATTAATACATTCTAAATTATTAGTAATTATGTTTAAATGTAACATTTATAAAAAGTTTTTAGGCGGCAGCTTATCTCTCCTCGCGCAGACATCGCGGCGCCGCCTACTGAGCATGCGCACATTTGCGCACTGCGTCACAGACAGCTTCAGCTACGCCATTTTGAAAGTACACTTTGTAATTTGAAACATAGTATAAGTAGATGAAAAAACATCTATTTGCGCCATTATTATTGAATTTTAATTGTTTAAACAAATTGTATAGCTCTTTGAATATCGAAAATTTTTCCATTTTCATTGTTTATTTAACAATAGAAAAATCCACTTTTTGAGTTTTTCATGTACGTACTTTTGTTCAGAATTATCTCCTGCACAACTTTTATACGATCGGCTTTTTTTTACTAAAAAACTTTTATAAAATAGGCCATTTTGGACCTAATTCGTCTGAACTATAGGTCGAAGTTCTTTTAAGCGAAAGAAATTAATTATGATAATTCAAGAAATCATTCACTTAGTTTAAACTTTTGATTTTTAAAGTCAAGAAAATAATGCTTTGAATCAAGAAACTATGCACTTCTTTTAAACATTTAGCACACTTGATTTTTCATGCTTCTAAAAAATAAAAACGTATTTCAAGTAATTATTGTTTTAAAGATAGGAATCGAAGTCTTCATTTTAAATTCCATTTCTCAAGTGAAGTATTGAAATTCTTAATCCAAGTATATATTCACTTAATTTTGTCGGCTTGAATCAAACAACTAAATTTTTTTATTCATAATCTTCAGTTATTGGTTTAAGAAAATAGTTTCTTTAGATAAGACAATCTTTGTTTAATTTTCAATTTCAGCCACCCATTTTGTAGAAAATCTTGACAAAAATCTAGGAGATATTTAATTAATAGAAGAATTTATTTTCCTGATATTAAATTTGAATCTATTGGTTTGAGGATATATTTTCTCAAAATGAAAAAATATTCATTTAATTCCTAATATTTGTGTTCTGCTGTTGAGAAAAAATAAGCTTGATATTAGAAATGATTTTTTTAGTGTGTGTATATATATATATATATATATATATATATATATATATATATATATATATATAAGAAATATATTCAATTTTTAAAGAACCATTTACTCAAATGAACTAGTTTTCTCAAAGGGTGGATTAGATTTATTAGATTATTCCCTGCCAGTTGTAAAATCGAATAAATATTTATTTAATTTTATTAAACGAAACACAAGGATGTAAATATTAAAAGTAATAAATAAATAGTAAAAACTACAAAATATATATATATATATATAAATCAAAAAAATATTTTCTATTTTTGAAAAAATTATTTACTGATAACATATAAATAGTTTTATTAAAAGATTTATCCCTTTAAATTTAATATTTAAATCTTTGTACTTCGTTTAATAAAATCGAAAAAATATTTATTAATTTTTAACAACTCGTTGGGTCTAATCAAAAAAATATATTGTACCTTTTGATAAAGCTATTTAATTGTTCACATTGAATAGCTTTTCCAAAAATTGAATATATTTGTTAAATTTATATTTATATATTTTTAAATATTTATTTATTTAACTTTATTTTTTACGTATATGTAGTTCCGTTTAGTAAAATTCAAGAGTTATTTATTACTTTTCAATAATTTATTTAGTGTAATGTAATAAATATATGTTCGCTATTTAAATAAACTTAATTGTTTGTTTCGAGTATATGGTTTACTCTAAATTACAAAATATTTATTCGTGTTAAATATGTATGTTTCTGTTTTAAACATAAATTTAAATAAATATTTGTTGTATTCTAATAACTATTGAATTAATTTTAATGAATGCATGATATAATGTAAATAGCAATGAAATAAAATTTATTATATAAAAATTTAATGAATGTTATTATAATTTACAGAAAGTATAATTTTTTATATCAAATTAGTCTTATTATTAAGTTCAACGCAATCTTATTATCAAGTTTTAAACTCAAAATTTTAAGAAAATACAATGTGTGTGTGTGTGTGTGTGTGTGTGTGTGTGTGTTCTTAAAAATTCGTCAGCGGAGTGTAGTAACTGGGATTCACTGGTGTCGACGAAGAAATTCTTTAAGTGCGTATACTCAGGTATACCTTTTGGTAGCTTTGATCATTGCCACGCAGCGAATTTAAAATTTTAAGAAAATACGTGTGTATATAAATGCATACATGCACACTTACACAAACAGACAAGAAAATTTATACGCACTTCAAGAATTTCAACACCAGTTAATCACTTTTATTGCATCTATTGTTTCGGCGTCCTCCCTACTGAACGCCGTCACTCCCTCCATCGCACGAGCTCGAAAACCAACATCTGGAATATCGCACGAACGGAGTACCGACGTTGACCACCGAGCGCTGAGTGTCAAAATTTTACTGCAATGTCTAACATGGGCATCGGCGATCTCCCCTTATTATCTCTGCTTGCGATCAATTCCGGCGTGAAGTCCTGCCGTGTACTTTGACACGATTTTAGATACGCGGAGTTTCTACTATTTTTCTCATTCCTCTATATCTATATGAATAGTATCTATCATTTTAAGTGTGTATGTTTTTATGGTGTTTTTTATAAAATAATTTTGTCAATTTTATTTCTGTAACAAATTTTTTTTTCTAATATGGGCAAAGGACGGAGACTAATTCCTAAGAAAAATTTTGCACAAAAACGTAGAGAAAAACAAAAAGTAATAATTTAATTCTAATTAATAATTCCATTATATTATTAGAGCAGTCTTTGGCTTACACTGTAAGGTCAGTGGTTTGTTTACATCAATTCTACGTCTTTGCTTCTTAGTCGCCACTGGTTGAGGCAACTCAAGAGTTTGATTTCTATAACCTATTGTGTCAAATTTTTCGAAGACATTTTACTATATCTATTATATATTTTGTCACACCAATGTTAATTCGGTCCCCCTGACCGTTTATTTTTTCAATATTCACTGTATGTAAATTTTCGATCAAATATATAGCTTATATTTTACTAAATTGAATTTTGATCATCCTGTTGAAACAGTTTAATCCATCATTTTCTGCTACTTAATTCGGCAAATATTTATTTATTTGTGTAGTTATTTTTATAAGTTACAAAGACTTTTTTTGAGACATAGTATATAAACATTTGTATGGAACTTGCTTTATGTATTTGAAAACTTATATATATATTGTGACATGTATATAAAAATTATCAATATATGAAGAAATGGAACTTGGGGTTTTGATATAACTTTATGAGATGTAAAGACTGGTGTTTAAGAAGCTCTTATCGGTTTTCTTAATGATTAGAAATATTTCTGAAGTAAAAAAAATACATCGGTTATTAAAGAAGGTATTATATTTCACATTATTATATATCACATTTAATATCCTTTTAATAGGCTTTAGTACCAAGCATTATGGAAAATGATGATTTTGTTGACTGTATGTACATGCCATTAAGTAATTGACAATAATAACTTAATAAAAATTTTTTAATAGAAAGGTACTATTTTAAAATTATTTATTTACATTTTTTTCATAATTATTCAATGATTCTAAGAAATAACAAACATTAATAAATAAGAAAAAAGAATATTGTTAATATTTGACAATTTTTGTTAATCAAAGATCATATTACAGTTTAAAATACCAATACTTATCATATTAATATATATGAGAATCCATATATTGTCATATTAGCTCATATAGAATAAATATTGAACAAAGACTATGAATTGACTTATATGGCACTGATAGAACGTTATTAAATTTGATGTAAATTACCGGAGCTAAGGACTGTTCTTATATATTTAAATAATCAATAATCTCTTTTACAATTAATTATTATATCCTAAATATTAGAGAAAAGATGAGTGGGATAAAGCAACAACAAAATCATATATTGAAATTGTTCGGGAAAACAATAATTTTGAATCTTACTATAGAACTCAAAAAATAGTTCCAAACGAAGAATGGAATACATTCATTAATACCATGAGAGCAAATCTTCCTGTTGCATTTCGTATTACTGGATCAAAGGGAGAAACTAATGCTTTGTTGGAAATTATTAAAGGAGATTTCTTTAAAGAAATTGTAAATAATAAAGTTGAAGCCAATTATGTGAACGGTATCACAGAAGTTATACCAAAATGTCTATCATTTTATCCAGATAATTTAGGATGGCAGTTACAGTTAACTAGAAAAGATATAAGAAGGTCTGAAGTTTTATCCAAGCTACATAATTTTCTAATTAGTGAAACAAATAGTGGAAATATAAGTAGACAAGAAGTTGTTAGTATGGTTCCTCCATTATTACTTGATGTAAAACCATGGCATAAGGTAATACAGTTATATGTTTGTATAATTTTTGAAAACTGAATAATTTTCTTAAATCTTACAATTTTGGTAGAGAATTCTTCTAATTTATGTTCATACCTGTTTCATATAAAAATTCAAAAATTATTTCATGGTCTTTTATTTTCTTATATAATATATAAGATGGCTTAATATTAAATTAATATTCTTAAAATCATATTTCTTAGATTTTTGCATATTTACTAAATTTTTTTATTTAAAATTTTTGTGATAGCCTTATAATAACTTTAGGTTTTATGATAATAACTTTTTTAATAGAAAATTATATTACTAATATTATTTTGTTTAAATATTCTTCAATTATTCATTATTTAATACTAAAATAAACAGTAATACTAGAGCTAAGTAAGCCCTTAGGTTAAGTTGAAGCATTTTCTAAGCATGCAGGGGAGATTAGGGAAAGGAATGAGTAATTTTTATAATTCCCTTGGAAATACTTTTGAAGTGTAGTTAGACTGTTGAACGGGTACCCAATCAGCTTAAATAGTGACTGTTTTGATTTGAATTTGATAAAACAAAGAAAAATGTTCAGATTTTGAATATATATTCGGGATGAGTGAGGGAAGGGTTGAACAATAAATAAAAAGCCAATAATTTCGCGAGCAGATATTAAGCACTTGTTTCGGCGTAAAAACCCTCACGGTTTAGAGGGAAAAGCCGAAACAAGTGTATAATTTATTTTTTATTTATCAGCAGTAAATGTGAATTCTAATACAACTATTACTGCTAATAATAATAATAATAATAATAATAATAATAATATCGACGTTCCACTAGGCAGTATACACAATACAATTCGCATGCGCTAGCTAGCACTCACACACCCATACCACACTAACGGCGCGCACGCACACACGCGCGCGCGCGCGCGCACGCACGCACACACACGTGTACGTAATATTAGTTTCAGGTGCGCGAAACAAACTTATGCGTACGCACAATGCGAATTTTAGACGCGCGTTACAATTTACCTGGGGAAACGATACTCGTGAGGTTGTTGGTCGGGGCCTGGCGGCCGCACAAATCCCTGAAACCTTTTCCCCGCAACGACGCACCGTACGTGGACGATGGGTACGGGGAGAGTCCAAGTCCGAAATGACCTACAGCGGGACTCAACGTCCTGTGAAGCGACACACAGCCGCACTGGACAGCTTCGCACAAGCCGGCGCGGACTCTCGCCCAGGAATCGTTCACGTCGACAATTCGGCCGTAAACTCGTTCCAAAACAACGGCAAATGAACTCGAGCTATTCTCGATCGCACACACACAGCACTTGATAAATCACGCAATTTAAGAGCACAATAACGGCGACGAATAATACGCAATTGGCCAATACAAAATGGCGATGGCGCAAATCACAACTGAATGATGCAGCAACGATCGCAGTGTCTCGATATTATCCATGAAGTGCACTCGACCGAAAGCAGTTTTTCACTGCTCGAAAAATCTTTTCTTAATTTACAAGAGGCACTAATATTTCGTACATACGGAGCATCTGCCATTCTCTCTGCTTCTCTCTCTCTCTCTCTCTCTCTCTCTCTCTCTCTCTCTCTCTCTCTCGCTCTACCTTCCTACCTACCTATCTAAGTATCTACTCATCTGTCTTTCTCTCTCCCTCTTTATATAGATGTCTATCTGCTCTCTCTCTCTCTCTCTCTTTCTCTTTCTCTCTCTCTCTACACCTGTACCTGAAAACCCTTATTCGGCATGTACGAGCCACCAGGTGTGGACGGGGTTTTTCGCTCGTTAGTCGTTATTGCTACGTTCGCTTGATATTACCGAAACAGTGACTGCCCCCACCACCTTAAATTTAGAATCACTTTGGTGTCCGACTTATCACTACAATAAATTATAATAAAAATTAAAAATAAAAATAAAATAAAACTAATAATAAAATAGAAATAAAATAATAAATAAAATAAAATAAAAATAATAAAAACAATAATCTGTGTTTATTTATTTATTTAATTTTAATTTTAAGGAGTTGGGCCTTCCCGGCCTCCGGACGAATGGGTAAACCCTTCGCGTCCCTCCCTTGACCAGCAGCCGCTATAAACGGCAGGCCTCCTAGAATGAAATTATTTCGGTCGTCATATTGGCCCACACAGCCTCTTTTTCTTGGGGGCAGTACTGCCTCCCTCTACACTGGTTAGTATTTCAGCGGTCACAACCACTCCAGGCTTGTTGCCAGGAGCTGCGTCCTCTTTGCCCACTTGACCAGTAACTCCTACTGAGGTCCTCGGGGGCGTTGTATCCTCCCGGGCATCGCCTTCACTATTCTTAGGTTCTACAGTTTTATTCATAAGAATCCCACGAGTAGCTAGGGAAATAAAAGTCCGCCGACACGGAGCCCCGCATGTGCCGGTAAGGCTGAATACTCGGGAAGGTTGCCCGGTGTTCCCGAGGCATCGTTTGCGACCGCTACTATCTCAGCGGCCAAGTCGGCACCCTTCAGCACGATGGCTCCCACCTTGGGTTTGGGGGTTGGATATACTACCCATTACGCCTCCTTTCGAACGCAATGGGGGGTTGCCCTTGGCCTCTGGGGTGTCCACCTGGCTGTTCTCGAGAGTTCCGAGGCCCAGCTCCGTCTGCGAGAGAGACCTACGCGGGTTCCTTATTCAAGGATCCCGCAGGAGTGGTTACTCTGGCGCCCGAGAGGCAGTCTGCTGCATCAGCACCTTTTCGCCACCCAGCCCGCCCTTGGGCAGGGCCGCACTCTCTCAGACCATTGCCGGGTCAGCCGCTCGGATCCCCAGACGAGCCTCTACACCGTTCTACAAGAGGCACGCGACAAGGTGTCAACCCCTGGTGGAGGTTCTATCTTAGTAAAGGACAACCTGACTATTCCACCACCTTAAATTTAGAATCACCTTTGGTATCCGACGTTTCGAACCACTACGGTTCATCCTCAGGAACTAAACTAAATTGAAAAACCAGCATGCTACTTTATACACCCCATCCCCACTCTAAATTTATTAGTATAACATTTATAGGACCTCCCCTTTTATAACTTAAATGCGAAATACAAATTTTATATTAATAAGGAATGATAAGTGTTGTCCAATTTAATTAACTCTAACATTAAATTTACATTATTCGGATTCTTCATAATATGAATATTTTCAAAAGTTTCTCTTTTATATTTATTTTTAATACCTTGTTCCAAAATATTTACATTTTCATAATTGAGAAAATGTAACAAGTTTAAACCATGTTCTTTTAGCCCAGATGTATCATTCATGCTTCGTTAGATATTTTGATGTTCATATATTCTTTGTTTTAGGTATCTTCCCGTTTGTCCCATATAGTATTTATCGCAATCTTTACAATTTATTTTGTATACCAATCCTGTTTTCAAACATTTATCATCCTTATCGTTACAGTTATTAAATAGCTTTCTAATATTATTAATGCTTCTAAAGTAAACTTGAATATTATGCTTTTTAAATCCACTTCTAATTCTTTCAGATAATTCGTTTACATATTTCAGATAACTCTAATAACATTGATGTTCAAAAAACTTATTTTATTGTCTAATTCTAATTCCTTTGTATATTTAATGCTATCATTGATGGAATGAAAAACATCCACCATTTCATCTACACACGTTTCTGTTACAATTGTAAAGATGTCATCAACATAACTTTTATAGATAATTGGTTTAAAATTCAGCCTATTTAATGCAATATTTTCTAATTTTTCCATTACCAAATTAACAATCACGGGTCATAAAAGTGACCCCATTGGACAGCCATATTTTTGTTCATAAAAATTAATAAAAAAAAAAAATTGTGTTATTGACAATTTATATTATAATTAGAAAATAT
Source organism: Sycobia sp. Sy_11 (assembly GCA_018907035.1). Taxonomy (NCBI): domain Eukaryota; kingdom Metazoa; phylum Arthropoda; class Insecta; order Hymenoptera; family Epichrysomallidae; genus Sycobia; species Sycobia sp. Sy_11. Next base: position 361,765 of record JACCIC010000029.1, read on the forward strand.
TATGATTAGAACTTTTTTTAAGGTTCATTCAATAAGCTGGATAATTTATGTAATATGAAAGTAATAATACACTAAAAGATTTTATGTGAAATAGACTCAGATTATGTTAAATAAACGATAATATTCTTAATAACAGGTCAAAAAATATATATATATAATTTTGTTTATAAATAAATATTCAATTCAATTAAATATCTAGAATATTTTTTTTATTAAATAAAAAATAATTCTAATTATTAATAATATTTTTATTATAAGTAAAATGAGTCAAGTAAGAGTTTACTCAATTAATTATAGATTTTAGTTTATTTAGGAAATTTACTTTATCCTTTTAGTTTCTTATTTGTAAGAAAAAATATATAAATAATCATAAAAATTATAAAATAAAATTTTCACATATAATTTATTTGCATGTTTTATTCATTAATTCAAATCATTAAGATATTTCCAGAATTTATATATATTAAAAAATATATCCTAAAAAAGACCAGCGGCCTCACCAAAAATCCCTCCTGCACCTTAGTAAGGCTTGATCTTGGATGCGCGGCGCTCCGGCGCTCCGTTAAAGACCAGCGGCCTCACTAAAACTCCTCTCTTTTTCCTGGTGAGACTTGATCGTGGTTGCGCAGCGCTCCGTTAAGGACGAGCGGCCTCACCAAAAATCCCTCTTCTACCTTAGTAAGGCTTGATCTTGGGTGCGCGGCGCTCCGTTAAAGACCATCGGCCTCACTAAAACTCCTCTCTTTTTCCTGGTGAGACTTGATCGTGGTTGCGCGGCGCTCCGTTAAAGCCTAGCGGTCTCACTCCTAGCCCCGAACAATGTCTTGATCCTGGGTGCACGAGCTCTGTCGTATTTTTAGTGCTTGCGAAAAGAACCTGGTGGCGTGCTGAGCGACCAGGGGCCGAGGCGTAATGAGCCGGAGCCACGAAGTAGCAAGTACCGAGTACGATCAGATAACTCGCTATAGACCACTAGGCTACGTTCGCCCCCCAAACTTCCCCCAGCCCCAGTAAAAGTTTATATAAATATAGTGCGCGACATTAGAAAATTAAGTGCGTTTAAATTTAAGGTGTAAATATTGTATAAAATAAGCAGTGTGTGAAAAATAGCGTAATAAGATATACTATAAGGTATATAAGGTTTTAACATAAAATTCTGTCTTGTCTCTTACAGATCGGAAGGCTTGAAGCCAGAAAGATTTTTCCTATTTATTACTTTTGTAATATTTTCTTTGTATATTCTTTTATTATAATATCAGGTATGTGAATAAGTCTTTCCCGTTTTTTTTTTCAAATTTTGAGCCTTTATTGTGAAAAAATGGTTACAAATGAATTATTGAAAGTATTGGCCATCGCTAGCTACAACTTTTTCCCATCTTTCTGGCAACATACGAATCCCGTTGCGAAAAAATTCGACCGGTTTGGCCTCTATCCAGTCATCCACCCATTTTTTGGCTTCCTCGTAGGAATTGAAGTGCTGATCCGCCAGGCCATGCGTCATCGATCTGAAGAGATGGTAATCAGACGGAGCAACGTCTGGACTATACGGCGGGTGGGGTAGGACTTCCCATTTGAGCGTTTCTAAGTATGTTTTCACCGGCGGTGCAACATGTGGGCGAGCATTGTCATGTTGCAAAATAACTTTGTCGTGCCTGTCGGAGTATTGTGGCCGTTTTTCTCGCAGTGCGCAGCTCAAGCGCATCAATTGTCGTCGATAGACCTCGCCTGTGATCCTTTCATTCGGTTTCAGAAGCTCATAGTAAACCACACCTAGCTGGTCCCACCATATACAGAGCATGAGCTTGGCGCCATGAATATTTGTCTTGGCCGTCGATGATGATGCATAGCCGGGTAGTCCCCATGATTTTCTTCGCTTCGGATTATCGTAACGTATCCACTTTTCATCGCCAGTCACGATACGATGCAGAAAACCCTTTCTTTTATGTCGCTGAAGCAGCTGTTCGCAAGTGAAAAAACGCCGTTCGACGTCTCTCAGCTTCAGTTCGTACGGCACCCAATTTCCTTGCTTTTGGATCATTCCCATGGCTTTCAAACGCTTGGAAATGGTTGTTCGGTCAACTCCCAATGCTTCAGCAAGTTCTTCTTGCGTTTGACAAGAATCTTCATCAAGCAAAGTCGCCAATTCTCGATCTACAAAGATTTGCGGCCGCCCGGAACGCTCCTTGTCTTCCACGTCGAAATCACCGCTTTTGAAGCGTCGAAACCATCCGCGAACACTTGAATCATCGAGACAACCTTCTCCATAAGCCTCCTGTAGCAATCGATGCGTCTCGGCAGCAGATTTCTTCAAATTGAACCAATAAAGTGAAACTTCCCGCAAATGACGTCGACTCGGCTCAAATTTCGACATTTTCACGATATCAAAAATTTATGATGCGAAAAAATTATAACTAATGTGTTAGTATGGAATTGTTGACATATGAATAAGCTTTGATTATGACATATGTAACCATTGAATACTCGCACAGTATTGGTGGCGCCATCTCTTACAAAAAACGGGAAAGACTTATTCACACTCCTAATATATTTTTCTTATCTTTCTATATCTGAACATAACTGAGTGAAACGTGATTTTTTCCTGATCTTGTCTAAATTCTCTTTTCTTTCAAAACAATCTTTGCGCTACTGCGTAAGCTATCCGGAGAGGAAAAGGGAACCGTTACACCTATAATACGGTTAATAATGATTACGGTTAATAAGATAAACCTGTTTTTTTATAACTTTTTTATAAAATCGCTTAATTTGACTTTCACCTAATAAAATAGATTTTTGAACAATTTTTATTGAGCTGCACGCTAATAATACGGTATATAACAATACCAAACCTGTGGTATATTTATGTTGGTATTTATTATTAATAATATTTTCATCAAAGTGGATATAATTTATACCATAGTTTATAAAGTTGATATCCATTACATCTGTAAAATTTCAAAAAAAAATTTCGACTGAAACACTGAGTCGTACATGCAATGTTCGAACCCGTGAAATCTGAAACCCACCTATATCACAAAACGTATATCTCATAGTGTTTACTCTCATTACCATATTGTGATTAATTATTCTTTAGAGAACAGGCGTGTTCCATGTGGTGACTTCTCTGAGAACAGAAACTATTTAAGTCTTTAGGTGAAATTTGATATATTGTATAAGAAACAAATAGTAAAAAATTTCTTAGAGTCTGTTTGATCTTGAAAATTGATTCAAAGGTGAAATGAAAGATGTAAGATAGTTTTCGTTTCACTTTGTTTTTCTCTTATTTTCAGCGGAAAATAATAATTTCATCATTCGCTAACAATAATATATTGATTACAACTCTAAAGAACTTATAATAAAGAATTTAATCGCAGAAAGAAATTCCAATTGACGGATTCAACATGACACAAAAAATTATTAGGAGTGTGAATAAGTCTTTCCCGTTTTTTGTAAGAGATGGCGCCACCAATACTGTGCGAGTATTCAATGGTTACATATGTCATAATCAAAGCTTATTCATATGTCAACAATTCCATACTAACACATTAGTTAAAATTTTTTCGCATCATAAATTTTTGATATCGTGAAAATGTCGAAATTTGAGCCGAGTCGACGTCATTTGCGGGAAGTTTCACTTTATTGGTTCAATTTGAAGAAATCTGCTGCCGAGACGCATCGATTGCTACAGGAGGCTTATGGAGAAGGTTGTCTCGATGATTCAAGTGTTCGCGGATGGTTTCGACGCTTCAAAAGCGGTGATTTCGACGTGGAAGACAAGGAGCGTTCCGGGCGGCCGCAAATCTTTGTAGATCGAGAATTGGCGACTTTGCTTGATGAAGATTCTTGTCAAACGCAAGAAGAACTTGCTGAAGCATTGGGAGTTGACCGAACAACCATTTCCAAGCGTTTGAAAGCCATGGGAATGATCCAAAAGCAAGGAAATTGGGTGCCGTACGAACTGAAGCTGAGGGACGTCGAACGGCGTTTTTTCACTTGCGAACAGCTGCTTCAGCGACATAAAAGAAAGGGTTTTCTGCATCGTATCGTGACTGGCGATGAAAAGTGGATACGTTACGATAATCCGAAGCGAAGAAAATCATGGGGACTTACCCGGCTATGCATCATCATCGACGGCCAAGACAAATATTCATGGCGCCAAGCTCATGCTCTGTATATGGTGGGACCAGCTAGGTGTGGTTTACTATGAGCTTCTGAAACCGAATGAAAGGATCACAGGCGAGGTCTATCGACGACAATTGATGCGCTTGAGCTGCGCACTGCGAGAAAAACGGCCACAATACTCCGACAGGCACGACAAAGTTATTTTGCAACATGACAATGCTCGCCCACATGTTGCACCGCCGGTGAAAACATACTTAGAAACGCTCAAATGGGAAGTCCTACCCCACCCGCCGTATAGTCCAGACGTTGCTCCGTCTGATTACCATCTCTTCAGATCGATGACGCATGGCCTGGCTGATCAGCACTTCCATTCCTACGAGGAAGCCAAAAAATGGGTGGATGACTGGATAGAGGCCAAACCGGTCGAATTTTTTCGCAACGGGATTCGTATGTTGCCAGAAAGATGGGAAAAAGTTGTAGTTAGCGATGGCCAATACTTTCAATAATTCATTTGTAACCATTTTTTCACAATAAAGGCTCAAAATTTGAAAAAAAACGGGAAAGACTTATTCACATACCTGATATAATGTTTCCATTGTATGAGAATGGAGGAATATTTCCGATTTATTATTAGAAAATTGTAGTTTTATCATAATAAATTAAATATATTAGGGGACGAAATTAATTTCCGACCTTTTTTAACGGAAAAAGGACATTTATGATGGAACATGCATACACGTTAGCTTAATCAAAATATTTTCCGTCATTTTCTACTACTTTTTCTAATTTTTCTGGTAATATGGTAATACCGTGGTAAACGAACGATGGCGATTTGGTGTCGATTCAATCATCTACAAATCTCGCACTTATTAAAAATTTCGAAAGTGCCTATCAACGATCTGAATAGGTGGTAATCAGAAGGTCCTATGTTTGGCGAGTACGCTGGATGCGGTAACACTTCCCATTCGAGCTCAACAGAGTGTTTATGATGAGGGCTTTTGCAACATGTAGCCGAGCGTTGTCATGCAAGAGAATGACTTTGCGCCTAATGCACGCGTTTGCTTATCTATGTTTGGTCAATTTCTATTGCAAATCATTCAGTTAGTGTTAGTATACCTCGTCAGTGATGGTTTCATTCGGTTTTAGCAAGCAAAGACAATACGATATTGTATCGATTCGTAATGGCACTTTAGCTCAAATGGTGTGGCATCCATTTTCCGTGTTTATGAATCTTTCCCATCTCATGTAAACGTTTGCCAACTGCTCCGTCACTGATTCCTAACTTCTTAGCGAGTTCTATCTGCGTTTGAGCTGAGTTATCGTGCAATAATGCTTGCAATTCACTATCTTCAAATTGTTTCGGTTGTCCAGAACGTTCTTTGCTATTAAGATCAGTATCTCCACTTCTAAAACGTTGAAACCACTCTTTACATGTTGTAAGCGATAAAGCTTGTTCCGCCATAACATTCTTGAAGCAATCGATAAGTTTCTGCTACAATCTTTTCAAATCCAAATAATGCAAAAGGATATGTCGAAAAAATGATTTATCATGATTCATTTTTCACTGATCCAAAAATTGTAATGTTTACACAAATGATAGCGCCTGTTGACTGAATTTTATTGGTAAATGTCAAAACTAAGAAAGTACTAGACCCGACACATCTGACTTTTCGTACAACTTATATCGCCATCTAAACATGAAGGTCGGAAACTAAATTCGCCTCCTAATAAATAAATTGAAGAATGATTAGTCACTTTAATGTCTTGGAGACAAATATGACCTTGTTGATTAAGATGTCAAGGTCTGTGTTTTTCGCTACTTTGACCTCACAAATACTGTATCCACATCTACGGATAATGCTACTTGGAAAACAATTGCACATATTTTTTTTCATTAGTTTTGAACTTTCTTTGGCTGTCAATACTCCATAAGTATAGTAGCCTTTCGCAATCATAATAATTTATAAAGACAATGCGTATTTTGTTTGTATACGATAGCCGAAAAAACTACTGAACCGATTGTTCTGAAATTTGACATACAGATTCTATATTATCTTGGGAAGGACATAGGCTATGTTTTTTATTGTAAATAATTTTACTTTCATCAATAGTTTTATTTAAAAGTTTTAATAGTCAGTTTCAGTTCGTAAGGAAACCAATTTCCTTACTTTTGGACCATACTCAGGGTTTTGAGACGTTGTGAAATAGCTTGCTGAGTCACTCCTAACTCTTTTGCAAGTTCTTCTTGCGTTTGGCATGAATCTTCCTCCAGTAAAGCTTCCAATTCTGTGTTACCATATACTTTGGGTCTTCCACTGCGTGTTTTTTCCTCTAAGTCAAAATCACCACTTTTCAATTTTTGGAACCACTCCCGACAACTTCTCTCACTCAAATTAACTCCACCATATGTTTTTATGAGTAGCCGATGTGCTGCAGCTGCAGATTGTTTTAAATGAAAGAAGTAAATTAACAATTCCGGCAAATGACATTTAATTGGCTCTAAACTTGGCACCTTGACACGATGAAAATTAAATGATGCTAGCAGAAAGTCAGAGTTAGTAAAAGTTTATACTGTTTCCAGATGTCAATATCTACTATACGATTTTTTACAGCTGACAATTTCGATGTTATCTTATCGGTGGCTCCATCTTTTCAAAATGGCGGAAACTTATTTGTACACCTCATATATATATATATATATATATATATATATATATATATACTTTTTAAATACGGTTTCTACTGAGAAAGTACGAGCGGCTCAACATGATATCTCGTTGCCTCAGAAAGATTTTATTGTTTTTTATTCGGATGATAGAATGTGATGTTCAGGTGTCTCGATTTTTACGGGGAATATTGTATTTAGTTGGTAGAAAACGACGTCCAGGTATGAGGAATTTGACTTCTATGCGAAGATTCGTATTGGGACGGTAGAATACGATGCCATGTATTTCCGAACGTCTTCTATGAGGAGTATTGTGTTTAGTCGTTAGGAAACGATGTCTAGCTTTCTTGGGACGACTTCTATTGGGACTATCGTGTTTAGTTGGTAGGAAACATTGCTCAGATATGACGGGACAACTTCTACGGGTATTTCATATTCGAACGGTAGAAGACGATGTCCAGATATGACGGGACACCTTGTACGGGGAAATTCATGTTGGGAGGTTAGAATCCAATGTCTAGATGTTTTAGAACGATTTCTACGGGGAGCGTCTAAGAGACTTCTATGAAGATTCGTATTCTATCATTCGAACACACACTCCCAGTAAAAGTTGTCCTGGGATACCTGGATTCTACCTCTTCAACACAAAACTGTCTATAGCAGTCTTTCCGAAACATGCCCTATAGTTCGAACATGATACTTTCCATAAACGTCGTCTGAAGACATTTGGACATCTTTTTCTACTACTCGAACTCGAAACTATAATTTTCCCCATAGAAGCCGTTTTAATATGCATATATATATATATATATATATATATATATATATATATATATATATACATATATATATATATTTCTGAATTTTTATTTCTGATATAAGGAGATTCTTGAAAAATAAATATATAAAAAGATTTTTATAATAGAATTATCTGCGGCGAAGCCGAGAGGGGGGATGCTAGTGCTTATATATCTTGAATAATTGGTTAAGAGAATTCTATATTTTTATGTAAGTTTTTTTCACTGAAGTAATATTATAATTATTTCATCCCTCACTGTTGTTAATTATAAATATATTATTTTTAAAAAAGTGAATGAAAATAATTGTTGGAATAGTGGGGTATCCGAATCAGAAAAAGAAGATTTAGAAATGTATATATTGATATTATTTCGAGAAATGTTTATGATGGAAACCAAGTTTTTAAAGATGCCAAATTTTATCCATCAATAAGTAAATCAATGGTAATTCTAAAGTAAATCCAAATATTTCTTTACGAGAAAATCAATCAATAGATGATTTAAATAATTTTCATGATTATTTTTTTCTTCAAATAATTTTGGAGGAATCGGATCGTTATGAATCTGAAACTGACAGCAGACTATCGTCCTATATAAAATCGTTGATCCCTCTTACCAAAGATGAACTAAATAAGTTTCTCGGACTTTTAATCCTAATGGATTTTTTGTTTTTTTTTCTCAAATAATGTCTCGTGAAGATATCTTCAAATTTTACGAACTTTACTTTCATAATAATGAACAAATTATAAATTATCCTTTAGAGACAATCAGTCAATAATAGACCATTTGCAAAACCAATTCTCAAGCACTCTTATTCCAGGTAAAATGTGTGTATTCATGAGAGTCTCTTATTATGGAAAGGTAGGCTGTGAATCAAGCATTATATTCTATTGGAGCAAAATCCGTTTGGTATCAAGCTTTTCATGATAGCAGACTGGTTTTATTTTGGCTTTATTTTGGGTTTCATTGTTTATACAGGAGTAGATATCAGTTATGAATAATTTGGTTTGGGTATCACGGAATATTATTGCTCACTTCTTGTAACCTTATTTTTATAAGGAAGATGTAATTTACATAGACAATTGGTATACAATTTCCGTATTGATTTCTAACATGATCATGATATTGGAATATATGGAACGGTAAAATTCATTAAAAAGGAAATGTCGAATCTAGATAAAAATTAGGTCGAAGTGAAGTGCAAGTAGCTTATAGCCATACATGGATTGCAATAAAGTGAAATAATAAATGCAGTGTCTACAAGTTGACTTGTGTGCATGAGCTTTAATTTTGTACGACTGAAAAAAGACATTACAAAACGAAACAACATGTGTTTAAGATTACAATTGATATATGGGTGGTATAAATAATATCCACAGATAATTCTTTATAATGGCATCAGTGCGACAAACAATTAACTGGTATAGGAAGCTTGTTTCACATTATTGATCTTTGCCTGACTAATGCTAATTCTTTGTATAAAATTGAAAGAGAAGAGCCCATTGTTAGATCATTATTGAATGTCCCTACTGAAAACTTCATCTACAACAATGATGCGCCTGCTAGATTGATTGGTCAATATTTTACCGGGGAGAATACAAAGCAAAGGTGTCATTTATGCACTTTACATAAAAATAAAAAAATAACAATACATATGTGTTAAAAATGTGATGTTCCTTTATGCATAGTATTTAAAGAGTATCATAGATAAATCGAGTTACCCTAACATCAAGAATTACAAAGAAAAAGATAAGGGGTTTTATAAATGTATTAGTGTATAGCTTTGCATCCGCCGTTTTTCCCAATTTCCAGGCTTTATTGTAAAACACTGGATATACATTTATAATTCAAAGTATTGCCCATAACTAGTCACTACTCTCCTATCTTTTGGGCAGTATACGAATCCTGCGTTGAAAAAATTGGACATCTTTTGAAGTGATCCAATTTTTTACTTCTTCATAAGACTTGAAGTGCTGGTCAGCAGGCCGTGTGCCATTGATCGCAATAAGTGATAGTCCGAGGGAACAACGTCTGGAAAATACGGCGGGCGGGGTAGAACTTCCCATTTGAACGATTCTAAGTTATGTCTTGACCACTTTTGCAATATGAGGTCGAGCATTGTCATGCTCTAAAATCATTTTTTCATATCTATCGTTGTATTGCGGCCGTTTGTCTTTCAATGCTTGGCTCAAACGTATTAATTGCGTTCGGTTTTAACGTTTCAGTCGGTCATAAAAACTCATAATACACTACGACGAGCTAGTGTCACCAAATGCTGCTCATGACCATGGAACCATAAATATTCGGTTTGGCCGTCGACGTGAACGCATGGCCGGGATATCTCCATGATTTGCTGTGCTTGGGTTTATCGTAATGAGTCCATTTTTCGTCCGCAGTTATAATGCGATTCAAAAATCCCTTCCATTTTTGCCTTGCACGCAGCTATTCACACGCAGACTTCTTCAACATCTCTTGGCTTCAACTCATACAGCACCCAATTTCCTTGTATCTGAATCACTCCCACGACTTTCAGGCGTTTTGAAATAGCTTGTTGCGTCACTCTCAATAATCTTACCAATTCTTGTTGCATTTGACAATAGTCTTGATCAAGTAATGCCTCCATTTCTGCATCTTCGAAAACCTACTTTCTTATACCGCCATGTTGATTTTCGTCGTGAAAATCACCGTTCCTGAAGCGTTGAAACCTTTTTCGGCACATTTTTTCACTAATAACGGCCTCGCCATAGGTATTTGAGAGCATTCGATGAGCCTTAGACGCAGATTTCTTCATATTAAAGCAGAAAATTAAAACATTTCTCGTAAATGACGAGAATTTGGCTTGCAAGCTGACATGTTTAATCGAGAATAACTTTATAATGTAAACACAAATCGACTAATATTTCGATTACGTTATGTTCATAAATGCCTAAGCTTATTGTATGATATTTATATGATCTATTTATTTCGACTACCACTTACCGCTACAGCCATCTATTCCAAAACGGCGGAAGCAAACTTGTATACCTTATAGTACCACAGCGTGAGAGGCACGAAGAATCCAATGAATCAAGACCCCAAAGGAATCATAATTTCGCAGCGACCATGTCATTGTTTCTGGGTCAAGCTAATAGCGAAATCTGTATTTTTATTTTTTAAATCCGAATTTCTGATAAGTTTTTTTCAATCATTCTTCCTCAGGAATTCTACGAAAATTGATCAAGAGTGAGAAATTTTTTATTAATTTTATAAAGATTGAAGGATAACGGAGAAAGTCTAAGCAAGATTCGTGTTTAGAAAATACTTTTAAAATCATTATGTCATGAGACTTGTAAATTATTAAGGGCTCCAACAGACTGCGGGGAGGCAGAAATTATTTTATTTATAGAAAATAGGCAACATTATTTTTGACATATTTATCATTTCCATTTTATGAGGTGGTCTCTTTAGGAATCACCTGTCACTTAGGGTATTTAGAATCAGAGATCAAATGTTGTTTAGACATTAATTTTAGTAAGAATAAATCTTATTTTAAACCAGAAAATCGCCGTCTTCTAAAGGTTAATAACAAAATTATCAAATTATAACGAACAATCACTGAGACCAATGCTTAATATTGCGCTATCTTGAAAAAAGGGGCGAAGAGAGAGCAAGCAACTATGTAAGAGGAAAAATACGCCACAGGCAGACGGAAATCGAGCGAGAGAGATAGAGATACAGAGCAAGGAGATGAATATTCACAGTTAGTGGGAGAAATAGAGACCTAAAACATATAAGCACTAAACATACGAATGAATGGTACAATCAGACGCATGCCAGAAGGATGGATGTATACATTCCTTTAGTTTTTTGTTACCTTTCAGCCTCCTTTTCTTATCTTTTGAAGACGATTCCACACCGCGTATTACTGGGTCTGTACCTTTAGTCAACTAGAAAGCTTCGTGTATTAGGTTGTCAAATATCTCCCTTCCGCCTTTTTGTCTTATGAATTTCGCGGTTATGTACAAAGCGTTACAGAGCTCGTATCTGGCAATACTATACATCATGTGGAAGGTCTTGACATGACATACAAAACGACGCTGTGCATGATTAGTTTGGATATTGCGTTCAAAAGTTATAGACGTGTAAACATGGAGTTAACTAACGTCAAAATTCGCGCTATTTTAAAGTTTTCCTTCGTCAAAGGAAACTCCGCTAAAGAAATGTTCTATGAGATTAATGGTATTTTGGGGAATGTCACGCTAACACTTCGAACCGCAGAGGAATGGTTTCGTTGATTCAGAACCGGTGAAAACAACACCATGCATAAGAAGCCTGCTGGTGGAAGACCTGTGTCGACGAATGCCGAACAAATCTTGGAATTGATCGAGTTAGACTGGCATGTGGCATCTCGTGACATCACCCAGGAGATGAGAGTTAGTCACCAAACCATTTCAAACTCTCTGCAGACGGTTGGATACAAAAAAGCTTGATGTTTGGGTGCCTCATGATTTGACGCAAAAAAATCTTCTGGACCGGATCAAAGCCTACGATGTGCTGCTGAACCGGAACGAATGAATCCATTTTTGAAGCGGATGGTGACTGGTGACGAAAAATAGATCACATACGACAATATCAAGTGAAAACAATCGTGATTCAAGGCTGGTGGACCATCCCAAACAGTGCCCAAGCTGGGATTGACGGCCAGGAAGGTTTTACTGTGTGTTTGGTGGGATTGGAAGGGAATCATCCACTATGAGCTGCTCCCATATGGCCAGACGCTTAATTCTACCATCTACTGTGAACAACTGGACCGCTTGAAGCAGGCTATCGATCAGAAGCGTCCACAATTGGCCAACAGGAAGGGTTTAGTGTTTCACCACGACAACGCCAGACTACACACTTCGTTGATGACTCGTGAGAAGCTACGGGAGTTCGGATGGGAGCTTTTATAGCATCCATCATATAGCCCTGACGTAGCGCCAAGTGATTACCACCTATTCCTGTCCATGTCGAATGCGCTTGGTGGTGTAAAGTTGGACTCAAGAGAGGCTTGTAAAGTGGCTGTCCGAGTTCTTTGCAAATAAGGAGAAGGGTTTTTACGAGAGGGGTATTATGAAGTTGTCGCCTAGATTGAAACAGATTATCGAACAAAAGGGCGTATATTTGAAGTAAATCCGAACACTGTAACACTTTTTATAAAGCATTGAATGTAGAGCAAAAAAGCGGAAGGGAGATATTTGACGACCTAATATATATATATATATATATATATATATATATATATATATATAGATATAGATATATCTCTCTATATATATATATATATATATATATATATAGAGAGAGAGAGAGATAGATATATATATATATATATTGTAACGGTGCGCGTGTCCGCCTCGAACACGAGGGCGGTGGGCACGGCCGTTGCAGAAGATGTGCCCGGCTGGGCTTAGCCCCGAATCAACTCGGCGAGGGAGAGGGGTGGTCCGCAAAAGGCGAAACGTCACATGCAAGGGGACGCGTCAGGTCAAGGAAAAGAATAAAAAGAGAAACAAGTAAAATAAAATAGCTCTTTAATGTTGAGGCTCGTTGAGCGCTGACAGATCCGCAGTCGCAAGGCGCGGTGCGCAGGTCAAGGGCCATCGATGCGATGGCGCACGCGGAGTCAAGGAAGAGAGAGAGAGAGATAATAGTGGGCTGCCACTTACAATCGGGGCGCCGGAGTCGTCGTTGTCGTCCGCTGGTGACAGGAGGCGGCGACGGCAAGCCCTGGACGTGGGCAGCACGCTCTCGGCAGACGTGGGCGGCGGTGTTCCCGCTCGTCGGTAGCCCCGGGATGGTCGGTCACTCCGCACAAGCAGGAGCTGGGTGGCAGGCTCATTAGCTCGAGCCCTGCAGTTACGTTCGCGGGACGGACTTCGCGAATCTCAGCCTGGAGGGCGGCAAAGAGTGCGAACGGCATACAAGGAAGCCCGAAAAAGAAGGTCATGGATCGAGGCGAAAGCGGAACTTGAGTAAGGTCGTCTCTTACGCGAAACGTTACTTGCCCGTAGCGCGGCAGTTCTCTCTCTACTCAAAAACTTCACACGCGATGATCTCTCCCCACTCCCCGCTCTCTCGCTCTCCCTCACTTACCTTCTAGCCAGTGTATCGGTGCCTCAGCCTGTAACAAAAATACACGCTAACTAATTACATATAAACAAGAGATAGTATATACACATATTTATACAGGCTACGACGGGAGAGAGAACATAGAGACGTGGGATAACAAGCGTAAACGGCGCTTGCGATCCCCGTCACAATATATATATATATAGCATTTTTACCGGAGGGCCTTTACAACACATATATAATGCATATAATATGTTGAGTTTGTTGGAACAGAGTGTAAAAACAATAAAACCAGATGTAGTAAACATCTTTGTTTTCTGTCTCACTCGGCCATACTACAGCTAATAAATGATATTTAGATAAGATGGCGCACGGAGAGACTCTGGACTCACTCATGAATCGCTGTATATTGTGCGCGTAGATACATGATTGTGAACTCGCACGCTTGATGTTTTTTGAAACATAAAATCTCTTTTATATGTAAAAACTACAGTAAGATGCATAATGTGAAATATTATCTATACATATTTCGTTGTATTGAATATGCCAAGACTAAATTTCTCTCTTTTTTATCTACTGAAATAGTGATTATCAGTTGCAGGTGATTTCCTGCATTATAAATATACTTCGACGTCTCATTTTGTCTACAACAATTTTATAAAATATATAAAAAATAAATGATTTTGCATCGTATTGTCACTGATGATGAAAAACTAATTTACCATGATAACCCTAAATGCAGCAAATCATATGCAAAGCCCGAAAATCACACCCAGTAGATAAGATCTCAAGGGTGTCCTATATTACGATCTGCTTCCGATTGGTCAAACCATCAATGGACCATTGTACAGAAACTTAACTTATTCGTTTTTTATCAGGGAATCAAAAGTTGGCTTGATACCTTCTAGGACTTGAATGATGAGAAATTTTTTTAATCCGTAAATTATAAATTGTCAGAAAGATGGAGAAATGTTATAGCTTCCAATGAACGATACTTTGAATAAAGAATATGTAATCATGTTTCCAAAATAAAACCTCTCATTTTGTACAAACGCTGGAAACTTACTTGCATATCCAATATATTTGTACTCGAGATACAAAATATTTAATGATAAAAGATTTTTACATTTGGAATTTGCTGGGAATTTTTTGTAAAATTTTCCTTAGGGAACAAATCGATTTGGCTCAGAAAAATTATTTGTATAGAATTTTTTCATAATTGTTCCCGTAAAATAGATTGAAAGAAATTATTTTTAAAATTTTTAACTTTTTTATAATTTTTCTTAATAATATTTCAATAAACAATCGAATTAAGAAACAAATAAATACCGAGACTTTAAATTTTTTGTAACACCATACAGAATTCAATTCTTTTGACTTTCTATTTATGCTGTATCATTTATGGGACATAATCGGTTCATCATCCAAAACCAAAAAATTCAAAGAAACTTGTCAATCTACTACCTTTTTAATAATTGATTATAATAGTTATTAATTTTTTTTTACAATTTGTTTATTCTATTTATGGTAATCTTATCTTCCTTTTGAAATAGTAATAATTTGCGTATTTAAGTGTATTTAATCTATTAGGAGGCGAACTTAGTTTCCGACCTTCACGTTTAGATGGCGATATCAGTACTATGAAAAGTCAGATGTGTCGGATCTAGTACTTATGTTTTAGCTTTGGCATTGACCAATAAAATTCAGTTAACATGCGCCATCATTTGTGTAAACATTATAATTTTTTGATCAATGAAAAAGGAATCGTGATAAATCGTTTTTTCGACATGTCCTTTTGCACTATTTTGATTTGAAAAAAAAGTGTAGGCGAAAGTTATCGATTGATTTAAGAATATTATAACGAAGAAGCTCCATCGCTCACAATATGTAAAGACTAGTTTTAGCGATTTAGAAGTGGATATAAAAAAAACGTTCTGGACAACCGACAAAGTTTGAAGATAGTGAGTTGCAAGCATTATTGGACGAAAACTCAGCTCAAACACAGAAAGAACTCGCTAATAAGTTAGGAGTCCAAGCAGTTGTCAAACTTTTACATGCGATTGAAAAGATTCATTAAGAAGGAAATTGGATGCCACATGATTTGATTAAAAGTGCCATTATGAATTGATATAACATCGCACTGTCTTTGCTTGCCAGGCAAATAAGAAACAGTTTTCTGTGGCGTATTGTGACTAGTAATGAAAAGTGGATCGACTATGACAATACTAAGCGCAAAAAGTCATGGGTCGACCCAGGTCAACGGTCCACACCAAAACGAAATATAAAAAAGGCCGAAAACTAAGTTTGCCTCCTAATATATGTATTTAAACGATTTAATACAAAAATTTCAGTAGAAATTCAGTAGCTAACCAATAAATATTTTCTGTACTTGAGTCACTATTTTGAATTTTATTAAGCGAGATATATTATTTTAATATATTTCATAACAATTTATCTAATTTATAAGAGCAAATCTTTTAAATTTTAAAAACTGTGCTTTCTTAATTAATATTTAGAACGTAATAACAGTTCTGCTTGTATTTCCCTAAATCTATATGAGTTGATCTTCGATCAACTCATATATCTAATGATCCCCATATATATGTAACCCAAAAAAAACTAATAAAAAAGAATACAGAAAGAAAAAAAAGCCAAGAGCTTTTATAAACGCTCCATAGTGGAAGACGAAAAAAGGCGTGAAAGAGAGACAGAGACAGAGATAGTCCGCGCGTCGATATCGACATGAGCCGAATATCGAATAGTCGACTTCTCTCTCTCTCTCTCTCTCTCTCTCTATATATATATATATATATATATATATATATATATATATATATATATATATATATATATGAGACGAGACCGACTTTCTCTCTTTCTCGATTTGCGATCAATGAGAAATTTATGATTCCGGCATGACATATATATATATATATATATATATATATGTATATATATATATATGTATATATATAGTAACAGCCGATTTTACGATCGCGTATTTGTGAATCGCGAGAGTGCGCGATGAACGGAAGAATGGGACAAGGAAAGATGAAAGGAGTGAGCGCTCCTTCTTGTTCATTCAGCTTCAGAGCAATCAACATCTCCCGAACGCCTGTTCGTACACTGTTCATCAGCCCCGGATTTTCTGTGGACGTTGACACCACTTTCCTGACCATCTATGCCTGGTGAGAAGATTAAAAATCTTCCGATTCACCACCAATTTGTGTAAAGATGCGTCCGCGTCTCCCAGCATCGAGGACGCCAGCCTTTGAGAGAGAGAGAGAGAGAGAGAGAGAGAGAGAGAGAGCTGCGCTAGAAATGTAAATTATTACTACCAAAAATCTTTATGAAAATTTTCTTCTTTATTCATCGTGATTTTCAGTGCAGGAACTATTTCCAATTATGGAATAATAGACAAGAAAGCGCAAGATCACATTTAGGATATGGATACGACGAATAAACATTACATAAACGAAATCAGCAGCACGTAATCGATCGTGCGCAAGAGACATTGAACGATGAATATCTACACAATAAATGGATTATTTAGGATATAACATTTTCTTTAAAGCTGAATTACTGCCTTTAGAGCTTCCATAGAAACCTAATCTATTTCTGCTATCCCTTACGTTAATAGAGAGTAGATGTTAACAGTAGTCTTGGACCCTAATCTCGTTGTGAAGAAATCTAATGAGACCCTAAAGAAATCACTCACAAGTGCAATTGAAGAATATCAAAAAACTTTACAGTTATCGCGTAACTACTATTCAATGCTTCTTCAATTGTACAAAAAATAAAAAAGACAAAAAAAATAATTAAGTTCAATTAACAAATAATGAAAAAAATTACATTTTTGGTTCATATTAACGAGGAGGTGGCCAGTTTCCTCATGTTAAAAAGCGAATCACAAACGCGAGGTTAATCGCTTTTATTTACTAAATAATTAAATAGTGAATTTATTTTTCTTCTTTTTAGCTTACGCTTTCGCGTACTAGCTGGGATAAGGCCTAAAGGATAAATCGCGTACACAGTAGTTATAGATCAGTCATAGCATTACTTTTTGACCTTAAGAGTGCTGTATATCCTGATCGAAGCGCCACTCTGAACTACCAGAACGAAAATAAATTTACTTCGACTCCCATTTCCTCAATTTTGATTGAAGAAGGTCAAAAAAATTTTGTATAAATTTTGCATGCTTACAGGTGGCGAAACTTTTTAAAAATTAATAATATTTCTCTAAGTTGGTTAAAAAAAAAATAAAAAACAATTCGTACAAATTTGTCTTCTGGTCCTCCTGGTGCTAGTGCTTTCAAAGAAAATAATTACTATAAATTCTAGATCTCATTTACATACATAATTCGAGTGTCGCCACTTGTAGGACAAAATAATAAATCAAATAAAATTTGTTTCACGGTTCTAAGTATTGCATAAACAAAATGAGACGTCGAAGTAAATTTATAATGCAGGACATAACCTGCAACTGATAATCACTACTTCTGTAGATAAAAAAGAGAGAAATTTAGTATTGGCATAAACAAAGAGATATCAGAACAAACAGCAGTCAGTACCGTATATATATTATCGAAATAAAAAGATCCCTAATGGTTATTAAAATATTTAAAATTCATATTTTACATAACTGATTATAAAAGAAAATTGGGCGATACAACTAAATATGTATAGATAATATTTCATATTATGCATCTTACTGTAGTTTTTACATATAAAAGAGATTTTATTTTTTCAAAAAACATAAAGCGTGCGAGTTCACAATCATGTATCTACGCGCATAATATACAGCGATCCATGAGTGAGTCGAGAGTCTCTCCGTGTGCCTTCTTATCTAAATATCATTTATTAGCTGTAGTACGGCCGAGTGAGACAGAAAACAAAGATTTTTACTACATCTGCTTTTATTGTTTTTATACTCTGCTCCAACAAAGTCAACATGTTATATACATTATATTTGTGTTGTAAAGGCCCTCCGGTAAAAGTGCTATATATATATATATATATATATATATATATATATATATATGTATATTAGGTTAACAAATATCTCCCATCCGCTTTTTTTCTCTTCATTCAATGCTTTATAAAAAGTGTTATAGTGGTGGGATTTACTTAGTAAGCTATTACACTACGACGTTTTGTTCGATAATCTGTTTTTATCTAGAGGGCAACTTCATAATACCCCTCTCGTATAAACCCCTCTCCTTCTTTGCGAAGAACGTGGACAGCCACTTTTTACAAGCCTCTTTTGAGTCCAACTTTACACCACCAAGGTCGTTCGCCATGGACAGGAACAGGTGGTAATCACTTGGCGCTATGTCCAGGCTATAGGGTAGATGGGATAAAACCTCCCAATCGAACTCTCGTAGCTTCTGACGAGTCATCAACGAAGTGTGTGGTCTGGCGTTGTCCTGGTGGAATACTATACCCTTGCTGTTGGCCAATTGTAGACGCTTCTGATCCATAGCCTGTTTCAAGCGGTCCAGTTGTTCACAGTAGATGGTAGAATTAAGCGTCTGGTCATATGTGAGCAGCTCATAGTAGATGATTCCCTTCGAATCCCACCAAACACACAGTAAAATCTTCCTGGCCGTCAATACCGGCTTGGCCACTGTTTAGGAAGGTCCACCGGCCTTGGAACACGACCGTTTTCGCTTGATATTGTCGTATGTGATCCATTTTTCGTCGCCGGTCACTATCCACTTCAAAAATGGGTCGAGTTCGTTCCGTTTCAGCAACACATCGCAGGCATTAATTCAATCCAGAAGGTTTTTTAGCCTCAATCATGTGGCACCCAGAACTTCAGAAGAGCTCCGAAATTTTATTTTACGGAAAATATCTGCACTTATACTTTCTGTGGTATTTATGATGGATACATAGTGCTTTTTTGCTGAAATTGAATTTGAATGGCGAAATCAATACAAAAAGCATAAAAATGTTGGTTTTTGCTATTGTCGGTTAATAAGAATATTTAAAAAAATTGTTTTCAAATGAGATATACATATCATAAAAGTGCATCTTTTTTGTTCTGTTCATTTTTTTTGATGCAACCTACATTTCTGAAGGAAAATTTTACCATTTCATCTAGGTTTGCTTGGAATTCTGGATATATTTCATAAAGCATCTATATCTGATTTCGCTCCAAATTGGCGTATTACCATTTTTGGTATATTGATTATTTCTATCGTTATGATTTTTCATACATTTTGCATGTTTATGACTATGTAAAAATACAAACATTATGTTATGTGAAATATTTTTAAGTGTTTGAAATAATGTTTTTAATAATAGTTTTGAATCTACTGAAGTGTCTCCTGACTCATATTTCTATTTTAGATCTTTTATTTTTTGGATTAAGTTAAGATTTTTCTGGGGGTGAAACTTCATTAGCTATAGCAATGTCTATACATTAGGGATCTATATATTTTGTAACATATGCACTTTGGTGGGAGCTAGTTCGTCCTCCGGCTCAACCCGCCCCGGCCCCGATCGCTCAGCTCACCATCGAGTTCTTTTCACTTCACCAAAGGCTATGTTCTATTGTTACTTGCATAAGCAGGTGGCTCGGGCTCAACCCGTTTCGGCCTCTAGTCGCTCAACGCGCCACGAGGTTCGCTCGTGCAAACTTATTTTAATGAATCACAGTGCGCACTGTACTTTGGCCTACGCTCAAACCGCCTAGACCCTCGGTCGCTCAACCCGCCACCAAGGTTGTTCTACAGCGCACTGTGAAGAGAAATCCAATTCTCACTCTCGCACAACCTGCCAGAGTTTGAATTGGTTTTTTCCCGTATTCTATTTCCTTTTAACGACGTTGCTGGGATTTGGACGGAAAATAAATCCAACTGGCTTACAAAAAAACTATAAAAATCTTTATTCGCATATTTACATATTATAATAAAATATGTAAATATGCGAATAATATAATATTTACATTTATAATTTTATATAAATTTAACGCTCCGCGTGAGCGTATTACAAATTCTAATAATATTTCAATCTATTTCTTTACTACACGATTGGGTCCCGCGCTCTGAGTGTACTGAGACTTGTCGCCCGCTATCGCGCCGACGACAGGTCCCCCTCGATTGAATCTTGATTGAATCTTGTCCCCCCCACTGAAATCTTGCAGTCACTGCGGCTCTATTTGATATTTGGGAGAGAGCGTTCGGTCTCCCCTTACCGCACCGTACCGCGCGTGGTCGTTACGCAGCGCCGTCGCCGCTCGCGAGAATTCGTGAATCAATTCACGAATTCTCGCTCGCCGCTGCTCTTCGAGCCGCCTGAGGCCCGAAAGCGCTCGCGCGTCTTCGCGGTGCTGCTGGCGCTTTCCCCCGTGCCGTGCCGCGCCACGAAGCCCTCAGCGCTCCCTTTTCGCCGCGCCGCACCGCTCGCGACTTCACGAGTTCAGCGGTTCGCGAGTTGAATATAATATAATAATTTGCGTGAGTTTATGTGCTCGTCGCAATTTATATATATATATATATATATATATATATATATATATATATATTGATTATAATACTAAGGCTTATAGCTCCCTGGCTCAACTCCCTATCCCGGAAAACACCGTTAGGCATTACTTCGCACAGTATGGATCTGATCTTCAAATAATCTCCGATGGTCTGGAACAGGTACCTAGGTACACTGAAGTCCTTCTCCAGTGGCCCCAGGATGTCTGTCCACCTAACCGAGTTGAAGGCGTTTTTGACATCAAGTTTTACCAGAAACACGCAGGTCGGGGGAATGGATTCCCTCGCTCCGTAGTCCTGGCCGTTTCCACTACCTCCTGAATAGCATATATGATGGATCGCCCTCTCCAAAAGCCATACTGCCTCTCGGAAAGATCGCCCGATGTAAAAAGCGTCGCCTGTAGACGGAGTCTTACTAGCTTTGTCAGGAGTTTCTTGGCGGTGTCTAGCATGCATAAGGGTCTGTACGCCGACGGAGTACAATTACCCCCTTCCAGCGGGGATAATTTCGTCCATCCACCAATAAGTCGGACGGCAAGCACGACCCACGAATTTCCTTGGCATCGCTTGTTTGCAGGCTTGGTGGATCAGATGCATTGTAGCTTGTGTTACCGCTTTCGCGCGCTCGCAAAGCGTTGCGCTCCTTGGTAATTCAATCTGGAGGCGCTGCCCGCGTTCTAGCGCCTGGGAAAACTTCTCGTATCCCATCCTCGCAACGATCCATCTGGCTGGGCAACGTTCAACCATAGCCTTGACTGGCGTCACATCACCAACGCAGAAGGTGATGTACTGGTGATCACTGGCTGTATAGTCTTTTATTACTCGCCAGTCCCGCAAGCGTGTGGCCAGAATCTTCGTCGCGAAGGATACGTGAGGGATGGTTTCCTTGTAGCCAGGTCTCCGAAAGGTCGACGTAGATCTGGTGTTCAAGACAATCAGATCTAGTCTGGATGCCACGTCCATTACTCGTCTTCCCCTAGATTCCGGCAAAGATTCCCCCCACTCGAGAGCTTTGAGGTTCCAATCCCCAGCTATAACCAGCTTCTCCTCCATTTCTCTTATCACATCCTGAAAGGTGTCCAGTTTAGACTGGAAACCCCCGATGGCTTCATTCGGGGTGAGGTAGCAGCTGACGTAATTTACATTGTTGCTCTTCACTCAGAGGAAGCCGCGGCCAGATCCATGGCGCTCCACCCGAAAGCGGTGCGGGTTGATAATCTTAATCGCCGTAGTACCGAGGTCATTTCGATAGCAGACCTCCGCATCTCCATTTCGATATTATTCGCTGACTATGACGATGTCAACGTTCTGCTCAAGACAGATCTGTGTGAGCAGGACGCTCGCAGTCCGATTCCTATTCAGGTTCTCCTGCAGGACTTTAACCATTTTGGCGAGACCTGGCAAGGGCTTCCCGAAATAACGCACAAGTCTCAGACCCCAAATCGTGATTTAGCGTTGCGGGTGTGTTGCCCGGGCAGAGGAAACACTGTGGCAGTATTTTACAGTCAGACGCCTTGTGTGCCTGCTGCCCGCACCGGAAGGAGGCGGTGCTCCTGGTTGGCCCATAGCAACCCGAACCGCGGTGTCCATAGCCGAGATATTTGTAACAGCGCTCGATCTGGACCCGCCGCCGCAAACCGCAAACGACCCATCCAACGGCCACCTTTCCGAATTCCAGTAACCGCTGGCCAGCTTCCTTAGAGAGGTTCACGAGGGTTAATCGTTTGCCGACTTTTTTCTCCCTCGTTTTCCTCACCACAAGGGGGCCTGTATAGTCCCGCAAGACGCCAAGGAGGGCTGTTTTCATTTCGTCGAGTGTCGCGCAGCCGTCCACGTCTCTGATCTCCAAGGTAGTTTTGGGGGTCAGAGCACGAAGTGCCACGTTTTGCCCGACGACCTCTTTGAGGGCGTTAGTAAAGCCGTCCTTTCCCTCCGCCAAAGCCTTCTTAAATTCAATCAGGACATCGCTGTTTAATATTCGGCGGATGTCCTTGATAGTGAGTCCGTGCGGCGAGGGGTCGATTTTATAGCGGATCCCTCCAAGGATCTCCGCGTAGGTCTTCCCCTCCACGGGTTTGAGAACCAGCGCGTCACGCCTTGCCCTTTTCGATTTTGTATGTTTAAGAGACTCTCCTGTTTTATTAAACCTCTTCTTCCTTATCTTCTCCCAAGTTTTGGCCGCCCCTTTCTCCTGCCTCGTGGGAACATTCTGCCAACCTTGCTCGGGCTGAGCAAGCACGTCCTTACGGCAGGATTTGGCGACCACATTTTTTTCTTTAATGGTATCCTAATGTTTCTCTTCTTTTTTTCTCTCGCCCTCTGGTAAATCCGTTGAGGAGGTAAATGGGGCCTCTTCTGGGCTTCCATAGTCTCCGCGATCTCAGGAGTATATACGCGCCGCGCTCTAAGGCGTCTTCTGCCCACAAACTCCTCAAATTGGCGTTGTTAACCTGGAAGCCCTTCCTTTATAGTATTGTTGATATTCCTTTGTTTCTTCATTGATTACATCATAATTTTAAACATATTGTTGATGGAGTCAGTAAGGTCTTTATCTTCTTGAGCCTCCTTCTCTCCTTCTCGATATCTGGACCGGTTTGCCGCATCGACAGCACTGCTTGCTCCACTGCTACTGACAGTACTGAAGAAATTCGAGATGTTCAGCCCCTTGCTTTTTTGGGCCGTCTCCTGCTCCTCCGTGCTCCTTAACTCTTCTTTATTGTTGTTTATTAGATCCATACTTCTTTATCGTGTTTTCGCCCCCCCCATGCGACCGGCCTCCATGAACCCTTCAACGGCGAGTTCACCAAAATGACTCTCTAAAACTTGCCTGAAGGAGTCATTCTGGCTTTGACTTTCGTGTAAGGCTCTGTTACAGAGCCGGGGGATATAGCATGACCCGTCACGCTAGCCCACCTCCACTCTCTCGAGCTTCTCACTCCAACAATAAGGTGAAACACTCTCTGGAGAGTTTCCGGCAGACATCACGGGCTAGGACACACTCGCCAATGCCGAATGACTGGTGCTGGCTAGGCGTGCAGCCGCCCGTCCTGCCGTCAACGAGAGCCAAAGATGTTTCGGGTCGCCCTGGCACGAAACCTGAAGACGACTCCCATCCCCACCCGGGATCTCCTTTTCGCAGCACCCAGGTTTGCTGCTCGGTAAGCGCGCTGGACCGTCATTAGCTCCGTTTGAGCCCCTTCCACCTCCCTGACAAAAACCGAGGGGGGACGATCAGGCGAGAAGATTTGATCTGCATCAAAACGACGCAAGCGTCGTGCGCCTCCTTACAGATCAGAAAGGAGCCCGCCCCCTTCCATTCCGCCCTAATTTAGGGAGCAGAAGCGTGGGTGGCAAAAATTGTGAAGTGCGTGAATTGGGTTATGCTTGTATAAGTGTGTTTAGCAATGGAGGATGTCCACAGCCAGGGCCCGCGCGCATGCCGCTCCCGCCCAGCACCAGAATGGCGCTCTGTGCTTCACTCTCGCAACCCGATTACCCTTATGAAAGGGCTCCTCAGGAATCGTGACGTTCATATCTTTATATACGGGAAGATGTCCGTTTATAGGATCCCCCGCCGACGATGACTCCTACTCCGCCGCGCACGAGCTGGCAGTTCCAGTCGCGCCCGAGCCTTTCAGAGCCTGCACAAATCATCCACTCCGTGCTTGATCGGCTTCGCCTCGTGTCTCGCTCCCGCTGCTCGAATTACTCTACAGAGTTTCCGACTGTGTGGCGCCCAAATCTTTATATAAGTGGTGCGTATAATCCGTTTATAGGCCCCCCTCGCCCGATATGACGCCTACAGCCCTACACAATGACGGCTGTACTAGCATTGCCAGCACTCTTCTATTTTTTAGTCTGTCAAGCTCGTCCACTCCGTGCTAGCTGTCCCGTAACCGAAACAAGACCGCCACACGTGAGCGTGGCGATAGTAACCCCTCCCTTTGCAAGATATTTCGTAGTTTGATAAGTCAGTGTGGTGAAATGTGTAGCAGTAAGCGTGTGCTATCCAGTTGTTGTAAGTATACTCCCCCCTCCTTGATCTGGGCTTGGGACCGGCACCGCCAAAACATAGGGTCGCTATGAATCTGCGTTGGCGGAATTAATAATAATTATTATAACAGATTAGAATGATAATGATAATTATGTAAATAATATTTCATAATATACTTTTGTCCTTGGTTATACTCACATACACATAATTATAAATATAATTCTAATCATATTTATTTATGTGTGCTGAATTTGAATAATATACAAGTATCACAAACAAGAATTTTATATTATTTAATAAACATAGGGTACTCCAAATACAGTTACTAGTGCCTTTATTGCTTTCCGAGTTTGTTAGTGTGGAAAGCGCAGGAGTTAAATACTTAAGCTTATTGTATAACCACGATCTATTTATTTATTTATTAGTTTGTCAAATATCTCTCTTCCGTCTTTTTGTCTTATGAATTTCGCGGCTATGTACAAAGCCCTACAGAGCTCGTATCTGGCAATTCTATGCATCATTTGAAAGGTCTTGACATAACGTACAAAACAATGCTATGCATGATTAGTTTGGATACTGCGTTCGAAAGTTATAGACGTATAAACAGAGAGTTCACTAACACTAAAATTCACGCTATTTTAAAGTTTTCCTTCGTCAAAGGCAAATCCGCTAGAGAAACGTTCCGTGAAATTAATGGTGTTTTCGGGGATGGCACGCTATCACTTCCAACCGCAGACGAATAGTTTCGACGATTCAGAGCCGGTGAAAACGATGCCATGGATAAACCAGACGGCGGAAGACCTGTGACGACGAATACCGATCAAACCATGGAATTAATCGAGTTAGACCGGCATATCGCATTTCGTAACATCGTTAAGGAGATGAGAGTTAGTCACTAAATCATTTTAAACCATCTGCAGAAGGCTGGATACAAAAAAAGTTCGATGTTTCGGTGCGGCATGATTTGAGGCGAAAAAACTTTCTGGATCGAATCAACGCTTGCGATGTGTTGCTGAAACGGAACGAACTCGACCCATTTTTGAAGCGGATGGTGACTAGCGACGAAAAATGGAACGACAATATCAAGCGGAAACGGTCGTGGTCCAACGCCGGTGGACCGTCCCAAACAGTGGCCAAGCCGGGATTGACGCCCAGGAAGGTTTTGCTGTGTGTTTGGTGGGATTGGAAAGGAATCATCTACGATGAGCTGCTCACATATGGCCAGACGCTTAATTCTACCATCTACTGTGAACAACTGGACCGCTTGAAGCAGGCTATCGATCAGAAGCGTCCACAATTGGCCAACAGGAAGGGTTTAGTGTTTCACCACGACAACGCCAGACCACACACTTCGTTGATGACACGTCAGAAGCTACGAGAGTTCGATTGGGAGGTTTTATCCCATCTACCATATAGCCTGGACATAGCGCCAAGTGATTACCACCTGTTCCTGTCCATGGCGAACGACCTTGGTGGTGTAAAGTTGGACTCAAAAGAGGATTGTGAAAAGTGGCTGTCCACGTTCTTCGCTAAGAAGGAGAGGGGTTTATACAATAGGGGTATTATGAAGTTGTTGACTAGATGGAAACAAACTATCGGACAAAACGGCGCATATTTGAAGTAAATCCTACCACTGTAGCACTTTTTATAAAGCATTGAATGAAGAGCAAAAAAGCGGAAGCGACATATTTGACAACCTAAGAATTATGGATTTTTTTTTCTTTTTCTGTGGTTAATAACTATTTTGTTAAAAAATTTCTTTTCAACAACGTATGTGAGAATTTTTTTTCTCTTATTACAACGACTGGCAAAGAGCATTGTTGAACTTATTTAATTATTTAAACTTTTTATTTATTTAATTGAATAGAAAAATTTTTTTTTTTTATTGGTCTCTTATTGAAAAGTTTAAGTTTTAAATTAATGTTAAATTTTATTTAAAATTAAATTACATTTTAATTTTAAATTTTCAAATCGGTTAAAACTTCAACAAGTAGAGAAACTTCGAAAAAGCGCGATGAAAGAATGGAATATATCGAGAAGCTAGTTCGAGCATATGTGAAAAGCGTAGCACAACGACCGATAATAAACAAACACAATATCTTATTAATTTTAATTTTTTCGAAATCAATACGCACGTAAAAATGGCATGCAGTACGGCCAATGAATCGCCGATTCAGGTGGCCACTAAAACCGCTGCTATGTTCGTCAATTCGTGTATGACTGATAACAATACACAGCCGGTCTGGTTGGATCTCGTGCGCCATGTCCTATAAACGAGGCATAGGTTGATAGTCTCGCACGTAACCGTGCAATTAGTCCTGTATTAAAAAACTTGCGAGAAATGCTGTAGAGTTGGATATAACTAATCAGCAGTATTATCCAAGATTTGCAGAGACGCCAAAATGAGATGCAACTTTGCCAGAATGCAGTAGCAACAGCACCAAACTCCATAACGCGATCTCGTTACTTGCAAAGATACGTACGATCTCAAGTGATAAACATTTCGACGAGAATAGGCCTCGACTGTCGTCGTGTGAATCAAGATTCACGGCTTTTTGCTATCTTTGGCACGAAGGGCCTGGAAGCGAGGGCTTTATATCGACCAAAGAGATGTGAATGTGTAGTCTGGCACACAAATATTCGAAAAAGCGTACGTCAGTGGAAACTTCAGCGCTTACGGCGCTAAAGTTCAATTCAAAATACGTTTCAATACTCAACGCAATTACGGAGATTATATTCGTCTTACAGTACCACCTATCGCAATTAAAAGCTGCAGTCGCGACTTGCGTCCGGTCACCGCGTGCAAGGAAAAGTAGATCGTCAACCTCGTCTAAATCGAAGAGAAGCCTTTCTTTAGGCGGAAGCTTTTATGCAAATCTCTCAGCGACCGAAAAAAGAGTCAAACTGCAGGCTCTGACTTGCGGTTTCCATGTTGGGATTATAGCTGATCAAGCAGCACTTGCGCAGTTGTTCTGAATATTTAAAAAATGCAAAAAATGCTAATAAATGAAGTCCATTTCGTCTCTACAGCTTGTGAGAGCTTCGATGATCAGCAACCAGCTGCGAGCGTACTGAATAAGGATAAGTGCCCACTCCTGTCTATAAAAGAGGAGCATCATGACGGTGGCTTAGCTGACTCAGCCACAGATCTCGATCCAGATTGATATTCACGATGTTGAATACACTTGGGCATCCGCGAGTTTGGCATTCATTTACTGCTCGAAGCAGGGGTTGCTCACACAGCACTCGGGTCAATTGGCTTACAGATTGCACCTGCCCTCGGTCGTCTAGTTTGACCCTTTCTCAGATCTGGTACGTGACTCGCCACTGTATAAATTGAGCCGATAATAGGCCAAGTGGCCCTTCTTTTTGCCATTTCAGGCGTCGAAATGGAGTTAGACGTCATTTTAATTTCTGATTTGGAAATTGACGATCTACTCGTTGCGGACTTCTATTGCACTTTCAATGCGATCATCCGCCGGCGCGACAAAACTATGTCGATCGAAGGTGTAGCTGTTTCCATCACCTTGATGTATTTGTTTGCCTCCATTGATTTAAGGGGGCATCTCTAGTCTAAATCGATGAAAAAATCAATTTTCCAAAAACACCGATTTTACATTTAGTATACTAATAGTAACATTGTACAATAGTTTATTTTAACTTGCGCGCTCTAAAAATGTTTCTATAGCGTGTATTCTTGGTGCTCGCGCAAGTATGATTTTGGAGCAATTCAGACAGCTGGCGATTGGAGAAGAAAAATTATCCTGCATTCCAAGTGAACATTGATCCATTGTTGCATTACGTCATAGTGAATTTCTTACTCTTTCTAAGACTACAAGACATTTTAATTTGTAAAACTTGTAAAGGCGATATAACATTTTCCAAACGTAACGAAAAAGTATTAGGTTTTCAATTAGTAGTTTCGTGTAAATGTGAAACAGAAACTCATATTCCAAGCAGTCCAACAGTTTATACTTCCTACGAAATAAATCGCCGCTTTGTATTTGCGATGCGTTTACTCGGTGTTGGCTTGCTAGGTATAAATAATTTTTGTGCATGATGGATATCAGCAAAGGATATGCTTTAGCTACTTATTATGCAATAGTAAACCACATTTGAATAGCAGCAGAAGCAGTAGCTACATTAGTTTTTAGACAAGCAGTTAGTGAAGAGAAAAGAGAAAATGAGGCTGCCGGTAATGTAAAAAATCGGCTCACAGTTTCTGGTGACGGCTCTTGGGCTCGAAGGGGTTTTTCTTCTCTTGTCGGGATTGCTACATTGATTGGAAAATTTTCTGGACAAGTTCTTGATGTCATTGTGAAAAGTAGAATATGCAAAGCTTGTGAACAATGGGCTGGAAAGGAAAATTCTATGGATTATCAAGACTGGTATGTAAGTCACGAGCCAGATTGTAGTGCAAATCATGAAGGTAGTGCGGGATCGATGGAAGTTAATGGTATAAAAGAAATGTTCCAAAGATCTGTAGATTTGGATGATAGTTATTATGAATATTATATTGGTGATGGCATTCCGTGATTTTTTCATCGTTACAGCCCTATGGTGATGTTTTGAGCGTAAAAAGAAGGAGTGTGTTTTACATTTTAAAAAGCGAATTAATAAAAGAGCAAAAGATGCTAAAAAACAACTGACACAGATAGAAAAGGTTCAAAAAGCATTAGAAGCTTCACAAAAAGCTGCTGACTGAAAAAAAAACGACAAAAAAACCTGAAAAGCCTAAAATAACGTCTACATTGACTAATAAAGTCATGATGGAAATGTCAAAATATTACTACTTAGCTGTTCGCCGAAATCCAGATTTTGTTGAAAATATGAGAAATGTTATTTGGGCAACTTTTTATCACAAGATTTCTACGGATGATAAGCCTCAACATATGAATTGTCCCGCTGGTTCAGACTCATGGTGCAAATACCGAGTTGCTGAAGTTACCGGCCAGTTGAGAAATTTGTGCACCCTCCAGCACTAGACAAAGAAATTCAACCTTTATTAAAAAAGATTTATGAAGATCTTACCACAGACGATCTGCTAGAAAGGTGCATCGGAGCACACACACAAAAACCAACGAAAGCTTCAACCTTGTGTTTGGAATATAGCATCAAAACACATGTTTTCTGGGAAGACAATTGTTGAAATTGCTACCTATTTTGCTGTGCGCGTCTTCAATGAAGGATTTTTACCTTTATTAAAATTCATGGAAATCATGGGTATTTCGATTGGCAGCGTAGCAGTGGATTTTGCGCAGAAACAGGGCAAAAATAGAATTAAACAAGGAAATCGTCGCAGCATTGAAGCTTTAAAAGAACGGCGACTCGAGCTTAGAAAGGCTAAGGCGCAAGAAAATGAGTTTTTTGAGGACCAGGAAGGAATTATGTATGGAGCTGGTATCGCGGATTGAGTGTAAGAGGTTTATTTCTTCATTTTTTACACAGGTTTTCAAAAAATTATTTTAAACGCGTTTTTATCGAAATAACATTTATTGACCTGGCTGACATGATTTAAAAAAAAATTTTCAACCGATTGGGCTGAAATTTTGAGAGGTTATTCGTCACACATATAGTTATAGCCCGTACTAGAATTATTATTCGATTACATTTGAGCACTTTTTTAAACAATATAACCTCAAAAAAATAAGCCGAAAACTAGAAAAGCCCGCCATTTTGTTTTTATTTTACTTAAACTTCTTGATTTTAGTACGGACTATAGAAACTTTCTTATACTTTAATATGCTTTTTGAATTTTCCATTTCAGAGCTTCCTGTGTCAAGATATGTCAGCCAAAAAAAAGCAAGCTTCGTTGTGGCGGCCATATCTGGGCTATATTGGATGCAAAATGAAAAAAAATTTTTTTTTGCAGACTTCACTATGTATTTTTTTAATATAAAAAAATTGTAGTGTGATAATAAAGTTTACTACAAGAAAAAATCTTAAAAATTTATGCAAAAAGATTAGAGATTCCCCCTTAACTGATATAAACGACAGTCAACGTCGAGCCCTCGAGGAATTCCTCAACCGGATACTGACACCTACTGATGAGCCTCTAGGATGCACGCATTTGACCGAACATGTGATCGATGTTAGCGATGCACAAGCCATTACACAGTGCTACTATCCGGTCTTAGAAGATTGAGGTCGAGATGCCTGCACAAGTACGCAAAATGCTTGATCAAAGCGTGATTCGCAGGTCAATCAGCGAGTGGTTAAGTACTGTCGTAATGAGTCGTAATAATGACGGGAGTTAGAGATTCTGCATGGATTAAAAACTGAAGTCCGTATCTAAGGTCAACACGTATCTGCTCCCTCATATGGGTGTAATTTTACGGAAGTTGAAAATTGCGCAATATATCTCCACACTGTACTTGTCTTCGATAAGAATCGCGGCATCTTTTTGCTTTTACTATTCCAGGCATAGAGTTGTTAGCAGCTAAACGAATAGCTGGTCGGCCTTGAAGTGGAGCCGGTAGCCTTCACCTATCTCGATGATGTGAATGGACCTGAAATGGCTCGAACACATCTTGCGAAGCATTTCGAACGCTCCAGCTACCAGCGTCTCGAGAGCAGGCGTGGGCCGGGGATTGCGAACGCCGCATGCGTTCGCTATCTTGTGTTCATATCCCCTCTCTCTAGTTGTAGCCTGTATATTTCATATATTTAAATATGTTGATATCTATGTATTGGTAAATATAGTTTGTTACAGTCCGACGACAATGCGTAGGAACAAAAAGATGAGTAAGGGAGAGAGCGAGAGACGGCCGGGGACTCACCCCGCGCAAGAGCGTAAACACATGTGGACAGGGTATCGCGCTTGCTATTGAGGGAGACAATACCTTGCTGCTACATAAAATCTACATACAATCTTAGCATCAAAATGTAGTTCCATGGTCCGGCCGCCCGCGCCCAGGTTTTATTGTGATTTCGCACCCGATCATATTCTGTATAATGCGGGCATGCGCGCCTGTTTCTGCGTCCTGCGCTGCCGATATTGTGAGTGGCAGCGTGTATTTATCTCTTTACTTTTGCTTTCCCATTCGCATGCGCGCCGCCGCTGCGGCGATCCTCGGCCTGCACAAAAGGCAAGCTGCTCATGTACCGTCGCCTGCTGTTTTCAATTCCCTGTAATAAACGACCAGCGCTGATCAATTTTAATTGGGTGCCTTAATTATTTTGAAAATCTCTTTCTGACTGTCCTGAAAACCCTAGTACTCCTTCACCGAGCTGCTCCTTTTCTTGCCAGAATCTTCGTGGTTCGGGTCAGCTGGGCACATCAACTGCAATGATCATGTTCGCCGTCCTCGTGTTCGAAGCGGATATGCGTTCCGTCACAAGATATATATATATATATATATATATATATATATATATATATATATCCTTGCCGACATAAATATATTAGCCTTTAACGCCATACTACATACTGTCATATTAAAAATGCAATAATCAATAAGTATATATTTAAATGCTATATACTTCCACGTACATATTTAGAACTAGAGAATAGGGTATTATGTTTCAAAAGTTTTCTGCTATAAATTAAACATCATCATTTAAGTAGTATATATTATTTAACAATATTAAAAGATTTTTTGTCATAGGTTCTTGATATGTGCGCAGCACCAGGATCGAAGACTGCTCAGTTAATTGAAATGATACATGGTGAACAAAAAGTTCCTCTTCCTAGTAATGAAATTAATACTAATATATAATGATAAGTATCTAAAATAATTATTTATTTATGTAAATTTAATATTCATTTTATTTTAGATGGTTTTCTTATAGCAAATGATATAGACAACAATCGCTGTTACATGCTGGTTCATCAAGCAAAACGATTAAATAGTCCAAACATCTTAATTACTAATCATGATTCTTCCGTCATGCCCAATTTCTGCATAACTCAACCTGATGGGAAACAGGGTATACTGAAGTAAGTAATTTGGAAAAATATTCATTAATGAAATTACATTATAAATGTATAGCATATAGTTTTTATTCAACACCATTAACTATATTCTAAAGTATAATATTTTTTTTCTATAAATAGTTGCCGTACTTGTGCTGTTATAAATACTGAACATTCTTGATAAAGAAAAACGGTTCCATATAGGAATTTATCTTAGATCTATATGTATGTATGTACATATACCTATATATATATATATATATATATATATATATATATATATATATATACCGTGGCCCAGATATAACTGCTCATATTAGCGGTATGGTATTGGCTAGGAACAGTTATGTGTAAATATTAATGTTCAAGTAGGTCCATTTTTTATAGTTTTTACATTGCGGGCCCATTTCTGTGAGCTAATCAGGGCTGAGAGAAGTGGGTTTATCGCCTACGAGTCAGAAAAAGGAGGTCAAACGAAGCGAACCGAGGCGAAGTCGAGCGAACACGGCAAAGACCAGTAGTTGTTATCTATCCTGTCCATTGTCAACACTCGCGTAACTGCTTGAATATACGGACGGATTGACGAAGCGAGGTTCACAGGCCTTGTGAATAAAGATGATATATTTTCATCTACAACGGTTTCTACGCATATTATTTGTCCAGCTACTCTTTTGTATAACAGTCCACAATATTGCAATGGAAATAATGAAGACAAGGCGGATGTTTCACTGAGTTTCACACGTTTGTTCGCGGTCAATTCGTGCGCGTCAGCGAAAATCCGCCTTTTCTTCCTTATTTCGAATATCGTAGAGTGGGCTGTTATAAAAAAGGGTAGCTTGACAAAAAATATAGGTAGGGAACGTTGTAGCCAGAGAAGCATAATCTTTAATCACGAGATGCGTGAACCCCACTTCGTCATACGTCTGTATATTCAAGCCACGCTAACGTTGATAATGGACAGGAAAAATAATAACTACTGGTTTTTACCGTGTTCGCTCGGCTTCGCCTCGATTCACTTTGTTTGACCTCCTTTTTCTCGCTAGCAGGCGATGACCCATTTCTCTGAGCCCTGATTGGCTCACAGACATGGGCTCGTGCTACAAAAACTATAAAAAATGGACCTACATGAATATTAATATTTACCCATAACTTTTCCTTGCCAATACCATGCCGCTAATCTGAGCAGTTATATCTGGGGCACGGTGTATATATATATATATATATATATATATATATATATATATATATATATTCTAGAAGTTCTCATTGATTTATGTACACCTAGTTGGTACTCGGATGAAGCCCGAATCCACCTGTACTTTACATAGATTATAGAAATACGACAGGGGATTTCCGAGCATTGTTTTGCATATAGTGAAAATGTATCAGTGTACCTTTCATACGCTAAATTGTAGCTTGCAGATATGAAACGTATTTAGTATTCAGCGGTACTCTATGTATAACAGCGCCACGCTGAACTACTAGAACCGACGTACATTTAGTTGTATGACTCAATCTATTAACACTTGAATTATTGGACAATGCATTTGCCAATTCTTGAATTTTATATATAGATATATTAGGTGTATAACTTTGCTTCTGCCTTATTTTTTTCTAAATATCGAGGCTATATTGTATAAAACTGATTATACATTTATAATTCAAAGTAGTACCCAACGCTGGTCATTACTTTCTTCCAATTTCGGACAGCATACGAATCCCGCTTTGAAAAAACTGGTCATCTTTTGAAGCTATCCACGAGTCTATCCAATTTATTGCTCCTGTATAAGACCGAAAGTGCCTCTTAATCAGGCCGTGTGCCATTAATCGAAACAAGCGATAGTCTGAAGGAGCAACCTCTGGAGATTACGGCGGGTGGGGCAGAATTTTCGCTCACTTTCCTCGCTCCAGCTTTGCTCACAGCAATCTGTAATTGAAAAATATGTTAATAATTAAGAATACCCTTAGTGAGGCTAATGTTTATCTCGATTTTGAACCCTTTCGTGAATATGTCTGCCCATTGTTCGGATGATTTGATTCATTTAATATTAGGTTGTCAAATATCTCCCTTCCGTCTTTTGGTCTTATGAATTTCGCGGCTATGTACAAAGCGCTACAGAGATTGTATCTGGAAATACTATATATCATTTGAAAGGTCTTGACATAACGTACAAAACGACGCTATGCATGATTAGTTTGGATACTACGTTCAAAAGTTAGACGTATAAACAGGGAGTTCACTAACGCCAAAATTCGCGCTATTTTAAAGTTTTCCTTCGTCAAAGGCAAATCCGCTAGAGAAACGTTCCATGAAATTAATGGTATTTTCGGGGATGACACGCTATCACTTCCAACCGAAGAGGAATGGTTTCGACCATTCAGAACCGGTGAAAACGACACCAAAGAGAAGCCAGCCGACGGAAGACCTGTGATGACGAATACCGATCAAATCATGGAATTTATCGAGTTAAACCGGAATGTGGCATCTCGTGATATCACCCAGAAGATGAGAGTTAGTCACCAAACCATTTTAAACCATCTACGGAAGGCTGTATACAAAAAAGTTTGATGTGTGGGTGCCGCATGATTTGAGGCAAAAAAACCGTCTGGATCGAATCAACGCCTGCGATGTGTTGCTGAAACGGAACGAACTCGATCCATTTTTAAAGCGGATAGTGACTGGCGGAGAAAAATTGATCACATACGACAATATCAAGCGAAAACGGTCGTGGTTCAAGGCCGGTGGACCGTCCTAAACAATGGCCTAACCGGGATTAACGGCCAGGATGGTTTTGCTGTGTGTTTGATGGGATTGGAAGGGAATCATCCAGCATGAGCTGCTCCCATATGGCTAGACGCTTAATTCTACCATTTACTGTGAACAACTGGATCGCTTGAAACAGGCTATGGATCAGAAGTATCTACAATTGGCCAACAGGAAGGGTATAGTATTCCATTAGGACAACGCCAGACCATACACTTCGTTGATGATTCGTCAGAAGCAATGAGAGTTCGGATGGGAGGTTTTATCGCATCCACCATATAGCCCGGACATAGCACCAAGTGATTACCACCTGTTCGTGTCTATGTCGAAAGCTCTTAGTGGTGTAAAGTTGGACTCAAAAGAGGCTTGTAAAAAGTGGCTGTTCGAGTTCTTGGCAAATAAGGAGAGGGATTTCTACGATAGGGGCATTATAAGTTGCCGTCTAGATGGAAACAGACTATTGAACAAAACGGCGCACATTTGAAGCAAATCCGACGACTGTAACACATAAAGCATTGAATGAAGAGCAAAAAAGCGGTGGAGAGATATTTGACAATTTAATATGTAGCAGATTCCTATTCATACCTTTAATGTATACTTTCCTTTCTATCGATCATATGCCTAAGTCGACGGCTACCATCAGTTTTCGCGCAAGCTTGAGCTGCCTGGTTATCGCAGTATAACCTTATTGGGTACGAATCTACCTGCAGTATAAAACGTATGGAGTTGTGTATCACGATCAACTCCTGACACGCGTTACTCATTGCAACGTATTCCGACTGGCAAGTAGATAAGGCTACACTTGGCTGTTTTTGAGTTCTCCAGCCAATTGTATCCCCATAGAACTTTATAACATGGCCACATGTGGTCAAAACGAGCCCCTACAATCGGATAGATTGACGTCCGAATAAGCGGTTAGCCCATTTTCTGTTCTTTTGAAGACTAGTTCTAATTATTTTGTTTCAGCTAAGTATCGGAAAACCATTTTCACCATTTTCCACTCGAACTCTGTGGATTTTGCTTGGTGCATACTGAGAAGATTGACAGCAGAAGAAATATCTGATCTAATTGCATTTGCTAAATAAAGTAGCGAACCTACTGCTTCTCTATATAGTGTATTCGGTATTTCACTGTTTCTATCACCTATTTTCCTTTCTATTCTTTCTATTTACATCGGTTGCGTTATTAGACTTAATCAGTGCACCTACTGGTCTGGCTGTTTCAAACCCGAATCCTAAGCATGAATCGGTTATCCTTATTACGTTCAATGTTGATGCCTAGAAATTACGTAGGCTTATTCAAAACTTTAACGTTAAATTCTCTACTGAACTTTTATATTATTCTAGGTATTTCGTTGTCCACGTTACCCATATTAAAAATCGTCGACCTATAAAAACATTACTTATATCGAACTGTCGTTTGTATTTACGATTAAACACGGATCTAAGTCGCTGTTTATGAAACCGTATTTGCTTGTGATTTCCGTTAATTTAATGTTCCACCTTTTCGGACTAATCTTAAGACCGTATAAAGTTCGTTTTAGTTTGAGTATATTATTCTGTATGCGATTCGGACAGTCAGTTAGTCCTTCGGGAAATTTTAAATCTATGTCATCTTCGATATATCCGTATAAAAACGTTGTTTCTACATCTGGTTGTTTAATGTTTAAATTAAATTTATTAGCTATTACTACAAGCGCTCTCACACGTGGTAGTCTCGAAACCGCTGCATATGTTTGTCAGTGTATATCGTAATTGTTCGTATTCTTAAACCCTCGGATTACTAGCCTGGCTTTATATATTGTTTTCTCTTCGCTTGTGATTTTTCGGTTATACCCAGCATGAGTCTAAAATATTTGGTTTAGTTCGTTCTCTATTCTCTCATTCTATTTTTCCTGATTTCTGTAAAAACGTCTTTATTTATCAACGCATTGATTTCCTGCTGTATAGCTTGTTTCCAGAATACATTTTCCGGTGTGTTGATCGCTTCCCTGTAAGTTTGTGGGTCTTTGTTGATTTTAACCCATAGCGCATGATATTTAATGTCTGTTTTCCCATTGCTATTCTCTATGTCTAACGAATACGTGATCTGACTTTCTAGTCTTTTCATTTTGCTGCGTGTTAATCTTGATTCTATTTCTTTATTCGGCTTGTTGTATTCAATTTTTGAATCTACTGTAGTGAACTTGATTTTATGTTCTAGTTCATAATGATTTTTGTAAATTTGACTTTCAATGAGCGTAACGAATATTTTCTTCTATTCCGGAACGTATATTTTATATCCGCTGTCCCCGTATTCGACTAAAGATCTCCTACTGCCTGTTGCTCCGAATTTATATTCTGCCCCTCTTTGTCTCCTAAATATGACTACACAACCAAACCTTTTCCATTTTAAAATATCTATTTTCAATCGATTAGGCAATAATTTATAATAGGTAGTTTAGTTTAATAGTAATTTATAATGTAGTAAGTTTAATAGTTTAATAGTAATGTATAATAGTAAGGGTATATTAGAATTGATAGATTTGTGTGGGGTTCTATTGATAGTATGCAGTCTTGACTGGTACTTGTACTTATCAGGCATGTCTCAGACTCCGAGACTTCCAGCATACACTCTTTTCAGATTTGTGCAAGATGTCCGGGTGGTGCTTGAGGAATTTAGTAAGATGTTTGCTGGAGGCATGCAATGGATTCAAATGCCACAGCATCAGCTCGCTTATCTTACTCTTCTTTTGTTTTGTTGTTTGCGAAACTCTGGCTTATGTGGATGTCAACAGGTCTGAGTCACTCTTGGCAACCTCAGGTGTTTCTACTTTCGATATCTGATGTTTGAACGCTTTCACAGGGCTACTCCTGCTTCTGGTTATGTATTTGTGAGTTGCTGATCTATCAGCTGACTATGTTTCGCTTGTTACTTTCAGATTTTTCTCTCAATCTACTTTGAATGTAAAAATCCAGAATATTAATACTATCTTTCTAGTTCTTGGATCTAAAATGTCTATTTCCTTATCATTCATGTATACCTCTAATCCTTGTTCTACTAATTTTCTTAATGAGAGTAAGTTTTTAGACAGTTGACTTGAATATATTACGTTTCCTTATTTAAACGTACTATCGTCTTTTTTATTTAATTTCAAATTACTTAACCTTTCTAGTTTGAAGTCTGAATTCTTATTTGTGCATTTGTCTCTACTTTTATAATTGAAATCTAGATTTTCATAGAATATCTTGCTATTACAAATATGTTCAGTCGCGCTTGAAACAATTACAAACTTAAGTACATTATTTTTCTTAATTTTTCGAATTGTATATTTATCAAGTAAATTTAAACATGAATAATTTAAAAGTATACCTTTAGAAATTCTTTCTCTTCTAATTCCATTTCCACTCCGACCGCAAATTTATGCAAACAATCAGCCAATATAGTTTTAGGTAAGAAACCTGCTACTGCATTATAAAATATGTCTCGTTTTCGTTATCCGATAATTTCTTTGATCTTGGCGCGTTTTCAAAATCGGATACTTTATCCTCGAACCGATTCCAAAATTCGGCTGCTTTTTCTTTACTCGGTATGTATTTGAGTTTATATAATTCTTTTCTGGCAGTTACTCGCGTGATTCTAGTTTCTAATCCTGGACTTTTTCAATTATTTTCTTCGATGATTTTATCTCTACAATTCACTGATTATATATAACATCAAGATGATTAATTATGATTTTGCGAACATTATGTTTATTACCTTCTATTTTTCTTTCTGAATAATTAACTAATTCTGTCGCGTTTGATTCGATTACATAGTTCAATCGTTTTATCTTCGATTCTGTCATGAAATAATCTTTAAATATGTCAAACCGCATGTCTGACGTTAGTTTGTATTTTCTCGACGTCCCGCTGTCTTCGCTAATCGCGTTCTCTAAGCGTTCAGCTAATAAATCAATCTTATCTGATTTAACATTTTCTTTAAGTTTACTTTCAACTTGTTTTTTACTGTCTGTTCTATAATCTCGGCGATCTATTTGTCATCGCCTTTAATCTATTCATTGTCTTATCACATCTTTGTTTCGCATCCTATCACTCTTTTCTGTTTCTCTGATCGACTCATTATCTTCAGATCTTTTCTCATGCATATCGTCGTATCTTATCGCATCTCTGCTTTGATCGAGCCTGACTGACAGATCATTGTACGATTCGTTCATGCTCTCACCGTCGCGTCGCGTATCTTTCTACCGATCATTGAACAATTTTTTAATGTTCTCGTCGTTGATACTTTCTCGCTCAAATTTTCTTCTTCTACTTCTTTTGCTATTTCTACGCCCTGCGATATAATTGGCAGCTTTCGGCTTGCTCTCTGGGCAAATGGATTTTTGTTCGCCCAAATCTTCTGAAACTCGTGATCGTGGATGGTTTTTTATATTTCTTCCGACCTCTTAATCACCTATGCTACATTTCGGCGGATCTCATCACATATCTGGTTTGGCATCTTTGATGTTCTCTACACTCTTGATCCTGGGCTGATCCCGAATTTCTTGATCATTGATTGTGGACAGATTTAAACATGCAGACGCATGGTGCCTGAGAGCTGTGCAGCCATGCTTTGCACAAGCTCTTTGTTGGTATCTTTCTGATATTTGAAAAACTCTGATCTCTCTTGCGCTGCTTCCATTCGCGCTTCTGTAGCGCGAGCTTCATTTTTGTGCTCGATGTCTTCTAACGCATTTGTGAGCTCTTCTCGTGTTTCAGGTATTTTATTTGTGCTGTCTGGTATTTCCAGCTCCACCGTTTTTACGCCTCTTGGCCACTCCCTTACTAAAATTTCCTTCTCACTAGTCGTGAGAAGATGCCCAATTTGTATTATTTTCGCATCAGAGAAATAAATATATACGCTGGATGCATCCTCATTTGTCAGGGAAATATAAACTTTCCTTCTGTTGGTGGCTAAGTACAATCGCTTCTCTGTCCAAATGTGAGTGTTTCCGCTATGGTGCTTATCGTATCTTTGACACCTAGAGAATCACGACGGAGAATTAATAATTTAAATTTTAAATTTAGTGCGCATATATAATTCTCCCGCGTCGATGGTTGATGTTGACAGGGGCTACTTTTTACAATAGATCTATAGAATTACTCGGAACTTGCCTTAATAAAAAACTATTTAGCACTGTGAATCTAACTGGTCTATATATTCTGTTCTTAATGCCCCCCTCGCATCCTGATCGCTCAAGAAATTTTAATTTCTTTTTTAAGTGCGCTCTACGTTTGCGTTGTTGCTTATAAAAATCTCGCCTCAATAACGTACAGACATGTACCTAATCTATTGGAACGCGCGACATTGTATAACGGTTATATACGTCCAAATCACCAGAGAACCTACCAAGGAGTATTGGCAACCCCTCTGGTGAGAGGTTTGTGTCACGAAGTTATCGCGTAGTTTGTACGAAAATTAAATTCGTTACTCGTATGTACCGAGAGGAAGTATACGCCTCACATCCTGTCTGGATCTTGATCTTGCAACATCAAACACCACCGTTTGCGGCGCTCGCGTAGCGATGCAATACCCATCCGATTCTTACAAAGCCACAGCTCCGACTGCATATTCCCGTCTCTCCTCGGTTGCAACAATCAACTCGTAAAGCTAATAAATTAATCTGTATGAGCGCGCATGCTAACGTATGCGCACATACATAGGCACTAGCATGCATGCCGCTTACGACGTATATATACTGTAGCTCTGAGGTGCATGCAGTTATGACAACGTACCAGTATACTCGCGCGCGGACGCGTACATGCGTACGCGCATACAAATTTCCATTTAAAAGCGCTTCGTTTGTGGTTGTTCACCTCCAACGTATCTACGGAATAACATCGGTAAACAAATACGAAGCTTTTCATGGCAATTCTGACAAACATAAATAATTATATAAATTAACTAACTAACTTAAAATTAAGTTGTATTATATCCGAAGAAAGTTCGGTGGGTGCACGCCAGAGACAGCAATTTTGCCGGGCAATATTACCGCGGGGATATATTAGCTAGCATTCTCTCTCCCTTCTCCCGCCATACACTTCTCTTTCTCGCTCTCTCTCTATCTCTCTCTCTGTCTCTTTCGGAGCGCTCCTAATCGTTAAGTTATGCCCCGCCTACTTGCGCATTGGCGATTCATTTTTTCTCCAGCCTTGGTACCGTGTACATGGATTCATCGCACCGGACGAGGTCCACGTGCGACCCTCTTTCTCACGCGATCGGAACTATCTCTCTCTCTCTCTCTCTCTCTCTCTCTCTCTCTCTCTCTCTCACTCTCACTCTCACTGTGACTATACAGCGAAACGCACATGCATAATGTACACTGTGCGTGTTAGTGCTCTTCAACACACTCTCACACCATGCTCACATGTATTCACTGGTCCGAATGTAGCTATACTTAATATAAGAGCCTGCCCATGTATTCACGGATACACATGAGCACACACACACGCACACACACTTTTGAACATTAGTCTATCCTTTAGCCTTGTTTTACCTTCACAGACGTCTTCGTTTTACGATCTCTACGGCTATTCGCGCGCGTGTATATTATTTATTATTAATAATTTTAATTGTTTAATTGTTTTCAATAAATAAATACGTTTTAGTTAACCAACAATTATTCAGCATTAGTCAACTAAACACGACTAATTAAATCTAATCAAATTCTCTGAGCCCATTTAACAGTTACTATAAAATAATTATTAAATTAATAACAACAGTTTTCAAATGTTAATAAACAATTAGTTATTTGGATAATTTATTCGGTCTCACAATTCTATTAGGAGTGTGAATAAGTCTTTCCCGTTTTTTGTAAGAGATGGCGCCACCATTACTGTGCGAGTATTCAATGGTTACATATGTAATAATCAAAGCTTATTCATATGTCAACAATTCCATACTAACACATTAGTTAAAATTTTTTCGCATCATAAATTTTTGATATCGTGAAAATGTCGAAATTTGAGCCGAGTCGACGTCATTTGCGGGAAGTTTCACTTTATTGGTTCAATTTGAAGAAATCTGCTGCCGAGACGCATCGATTGCTTCAGGAGGCTTATGGAGAAGGTTGTCTCAATGATTCAAGTGTTCGCGGATGGTTTCGACGCTTCAAAAGCGGTGATTTCGACGTGGAAGGCAAGGAGCGTTCCGGGCGGCCGCAAATCTTTGAAGATCGAGAATTGGCGACTTTGCTTGATGAAGATTCTTGTCAAACGCAAGAAGAACTTGCTGAAGCATTGGGAGTTGACCGAACAACCATTTCCAAGCGTTTGAAAGCCATGGGAATGATCCAAAAGCAAGGAAATTGGGTGCCGTACGAACTGAAGCTGAGAGACGTCGAACGGCGTTTTTTCACTTGCGAACAGCTGCTTCAGCGACATAAAAAAAAGGGTTTTCTGCATCGTATCGTGACTGGCGATGAAAAGTGGATACGTTACGATAATCCGAAGCGAAGAAAATCATGGGGACTACCCGGCCATGCATCATCATCGACGGCCAAGCCAAATATTCATGGCGCCAAGCTCATGCTCTGT
The DNA here is from genome assembly GCA_018907035.1 of Sycobia sp. Sy_11. Taxonomy (NCBI): domain Eukaryota; kingdom Metazoa; phylum Arthropoda; class Insecta; order Hymenoptera; family Epichrysomallidae; genus Sycobia; species Sycobia sp. Sy_11. Next base: position 405,152 of record JACCIC010000029.1, read on the forward strand.
ATATGGTGGGACCAGCTAGGTGTGGTTTACTATGAGCTTCTGAAACCGAATGAAAGGATCACAGGCGAGGTCTATCGACGACAATTGATGCGTTTGAGCCGCGCACTGCGAGAAAAACGGCCACAATACTCCGACAGGCACGACAAAGTTATTTTGCAACATGACAATGCTCGCCCACATGTTGCACCGCCGGTGAAAACATACTTAGAAACGCTCAAATGGGAAGTCCTACCCCACCCGCCGTATAGTCCAGACGTTGCTCCGTCTGATTACCATCTCTTCAGGTCGATGACGCATGGCCTAGCTGACCAGCACTTCCATTCCTACGAGGAAGCCAAAAAATGGGTGGATGACTGGATAGAGGCCAAACCGGTCGAATTTTTTTGCAACGCGATTCGTATGTTGCCAGAAAGATGGGAAAAAGTTGTAGCTAGCGATGGCCAATACTTTCAATAATTCATTTGTAACCATTTTTTCACAATAAAGGCTCAAAATTTGAAAAAAAACGGGAAAGACTTATTCACATACCTGATACAATAATAATTTATGCGATGCTCAATGATTATCAATTAACTGATTTAATTATTTAATAAACAATACTTGTTAAATACAAAATTACGGTTTCCGTATTATTTATGAATTAGTTTAATTAACATTCATTCAACGAAGAATCACTTTGTTAATAATTGAGCATACATATGAAGGGGGCATCTCTAGTCTAAATCGATGAAAAAATCAATTTTCCCAAAATACCGGTTTTGCATTTAGTATACTAATAGTAACATCGTACAATAATTTATTTTAACTTGCGCGATCTAAAAATGTTTCTATAGCGTGTATTCTTGGTGTGCGCGCAAGTTTGATTTTGGAGCAATTCAGACAGCTGGCGATCGGAGAGGTACATACTTGGTCCCGCTTCTTTCTGTATTTATATATCTCACGAGTATTTTCAACGATATTTTGAAGCACTGAAAGTATTGCTTTCTTTTAATTTAATTGTAAAAACAGTTATTCATTTATATTAGTTGGAAAAAAAGTTCATAAAATGGATAAAAAAAAGTACAAAATTCGGCAATTCGAGAGCTGATCGACAAAAAAAGAAATTTTCGTGACAATCGCTTTACGAGTAAGCGTGATGAAAGTGTGGTTAGTTCATCTGCTAAAAAAATTAGAAAAATTATCCTGCATTCGAAGTGAACGTTGATCCATTGTTGCATTACGTCATAGTGAATTTCTTACTCTTTCTAAGACTACAAGACATTTTAATTTGTAAAACTTGTAACGGCGATATAACATTTTCCAAACGTAACGAAAAAGTATTAGGTTTTCAATTAGTAGTTTCGTGTAAATGTGAAACAGAAACTCATATTCCAAGCAGTCCAACAGTTTATACTTCCTACGAAATAAATCGTCGCTTTGTATTTGCGATGCGTTTACTCGGTGTTGGCTTGCTAGGTATAAATAATTTTTGTGCATGATGGATATCAGCAAAGGATATGCTTCAGCTACTTATTATGCAATAGTAAACCACATTTGAATAGCAGCAGAAGCAGTAGCTACATTAGTTTTTAGACAAGTAGTTAGTGAAGAGCAAAGAGAAAATGAGGCTGCCGGTAATGTAAAAAATCGGCTCACAGTTTCTAGTAACGGCTCTTGGGCTAGAAAAGCCGAAAATTAGAAAAGCCCGCCATTTTGTTTTACTTACTTAAACTTCTTGATTTTAGTACTAGCTATAGCTACTTTCTTATAATTTAATATGCTTTTTGAATTTTTATTTCAGAGCTTCCTGTGTCAAGATATGATGTCAGTCATAAAAAAGCAATCTTCGTTGTGGCAGCCATATCTGGGCCATATTGGATGAAAAATGAAAAAAAAATTTTTTTGCAGACTTCAATATGTATTTTTTTATAAAAAAAATTGTAGTGTGATAATAAAATTTACTGCAGGAAAAAAATCTTGAAAATTTATGCAAAGAGACTAGAGATTCCCCCTTAACGCATAGAATTCGCCAGCATATATATATATATATATATATATATATATGTATATATATACGTGCGCATTGTATTTAACTACGAGGACGCGTGAGTCTATACCATCTAATGCTTAAGAAAAACTGCGCATGTCTCTTTTTTACACACGCGCTCATGTGTAGTTTCGTGCATTCTCACTTATTCTCATTCGTGTATATACCCATGCGCTCTCTTTCTCACTCTACCTCGCGCATATATATATACGTTCTCTCTCTCATTCTACCACGTACATATGTATATATGGTTTCTAACTCATTCTACCGCGCTCATACAGTAATACTCACTGTAGTATCCGTGAGCGTCCAGTAGTACACTAGTTTACTCTCCCACACACAGCACGCGCATATGCACACACACACATCTCTCTTTCTCTACGCTGCACGCGTATATCTGTGTATTTATTAACATTTATGAATGTTACGTACACGTACGCGTATATGAATGTTACGTACACGTTCAGCGTAATTTTATCAAGTCAAAATGTAAAACATTTTATCCTCGAAATTTGTTTGCATTAGGTATATAATAAGTACCTATGCACTAACACTTAGTCTGGAAGGCGGTAAGGGAGAATTTCCCATCCATAATTCTCCGCCGTTTTTCCTGTAATGATCCCTTCAAACCAATAAGGTTGTTTCGATAAAATGGTCCTTTGAAAGTTTGACCACTAGAAAGCAATTCGAAGTATACGACACCGTTGTGGTCTCACTCTCTTCAAGCAGTATTTCTCAAAAAAAATATTCAAAAATGCCTCTATTGATTTTATACAGGGAACTATTCAGGGGAGCGTGAGATAAAATTGTTGAACTTTTCTTCAGAAATATTGTTTGCCTTGAAAAACTGTATAGAACAAATATATGTATTTTAATAAGCCGTATAATGTTGGTTTAAAATTTTTTAAAAATATTTCTGAGTATTTGAGGTAAAATCGAACAATCGGTTTTTATGGAGTTTTCATGGATTTTGGAATAAATGTTCAATTTCCGTCTCAAGTTAATCGACAATTTGTTATCGGTTCCCTAAAAAACGTAAGAATATAAATATTCAGAGACATAATGCAAGGAGACAATCTCGGAAGTAATTGAATATAATCACACCACTGACAATGTTCAAGGGGCCATGAGACAGCATTATTGAATTTTTTCTGCAGAAATATTATCATAGGTAAAATTATTTAAGGAATTATAGATTTATACATAAAGTATTTTTTACATAGACATTATTTATTAATTTATGAAAATTATAATAATTGTTACATTCCTGCCCATATGGATCCACGAAATACTATCGCGCGTTTACTGTTTTCACATAGAATGTGAGAGAGAATTAATATTTCGCACAACATGGTGAGGGATAACAGGAGAGCGTCGAATACACGCGGTCTTGCTCCGTATAGCAGGTCGAGACACTCGGATAGCGATAGACCTACTTGATGTTCCCCCAATCGTTCTCCCTTTCTCATGTGTGAGAAAGACACGAAATACATGTCTCGTTCACATTCGCGTTCTAGGTAAACGAAAATGCACGTATCACTGAGTGTATGTGTACGTTAATAATGATGATATCATGGCTGGAGATGATATAATTATTTACGTGCAAATACCGAAATCTAAGTAATCGAATGAACTCTTATAATAGAATCAGAAGAAGCAAGTTTTTACGTTGATTGACATTGTTGAACACGAAGCATAGCTGTAACTATACACATTTCTAGCTTACGACTATGTTTGGCTCAATTATGGTTCTGTATGAAACTGTAACGAATAGAATTCGAGTGGAATAATTTCTTTTTTAAAGAAAAGAGTAAACAACTTCGGATAAGATACGGCGACTATTCAGTGAAATCGTTAAACAAACTTAATAAACTATATTTAATTGTTTCCCTAATCGCTCTTTTTTTCTTATTATATGGTAGACATATAGAGACATATATCTAATACGTATTACAGACTCTTTTCCAGACGTTGCGTAGCTTATGTGACACGCAATTCTGTACCCTAAAAGGAAATAAAAAGAGAGACTACAAGGGAAATGGATACACTGTTATGCTGCTGTTATGCCTTAGTCCCTTCACATCGTACCAACCCTCCAGTGTAACGACTTTACTGCTTAACACATTATTTCTTGGCGATACGCTCCATTATCTCTCGGAGGTGAAAGGAGATGCACTGGCCACAGCCTGCCGACTTCTTTATGGGAGCTTCGGAGTTCGAATTTTAATCACTTCACTTTTACTTCTGCGGTCTTTAAAAGAGGCGTGGTTGGCTGTGATATAACTAATAGCACGTACATACTACGATATTCTCTAAGTATACATGCTTTGTAATTAAGTATACATCTATGTATATGTATGGACATCAAAAGAGTGAAAAAGAGAGAAAAGGAAGAGAGTGATAGAATGAATAAGACTAGAAGTAGGTGCAGATGGGACGAGACCAAATAAATAAACATTGATTACGTCAACATTAATCTCTCAACGAACGATGCTGCTCGGTCAATGTTGATTATTTTCGTGCAAATAATAAACATCGCTTGACTTGCTTTATTGAGACAAATTCGATAACTATTTTCAATAAGTTTGTGTTTAATTTTAGATTATTCTGAGGTGCACCTAATCAATAATCTAAAATTGTTAATTCCTAAATAGATCATGAGTACCTGATCTTATTTAATAATGTTATATCAAATCGTAATATTGTAAAGAATAATTAATATTCAGTTGCAGAAGTTGTATATATATTAATTCGAAATGCGCTTCATATTGAATATATATTGTATAATTTATTTCGAAGAAAGGCTGTGACGTTTCTTCGTAATAAATTAATTATAGGGATTCTCCTATAGTTCGAATTTATTTGATGATTTTGCGATTTAAATATTGTGGTATATAAATGTCTAGCTATTTAGACATATTATATCGATATGTGCCTCGTCATTAATAGCTTTTAATTTTATTTGTAAAAAAGGAGTGCTTTTCGTCAGAAATAAAATTCTAGCTTGTTTCTTCGCAGATTTACATATAAATGTTCGAAGGGCTGGACGTATCGATTTGATGTGCGATTGGCCATTAACAAATTTTAATTTTATTTCTGACAAAGAGCACCATTACATTTTTTTTTAAGGGGAATCGCTGGGTGCGATATGTCTGTTTACAAAGTAGCGCCCTTGCCTACATAAGAAATAATAATTTTGGGACGAGAAAATTGGTCGGTTGCTGTTTTGTTTCCTGCACTTGAGAGCTGCCTTCTTCAGTAAGTGTCAAAAACGAACAGGTTTTCCATAGAAAATTGCTGCACTTTAATATTTTCAAAAAGTTCTAATTAAAATAATTAAACATATTATTTAATAAGTTTTCTCTATTGGTCAATTTTAAATTAATATGTCGCAATTTATTTTTTATATAAGCATATTCTATGATCTATCTATTTAATTTATTTACTTCTGATTTGACCCTGTCAATATCTATATCTATTATTAGTATCTACTTATAACTGTATACTATTTACACAGGCAATTTTTCTAACAGCTAAGTTGTACTTTGTTCTGTTATTACATTAGTACTCTTCAATAAATCTAAGAGAGTCTGGCCTTTATTAAAAAGTTGTCTGCTTTTTGTGATTATAATATATTAATTTTTCATCTAATTTTTACTTATTATGATTATATATTATTTTTAATTCCTATTCTAAAAATAATTCGTGCTACAATGTAGAAAAACGTTCATTTAGTAACGTATTCTTCAATAAAAGAGATTAACAGGAAGTTTTTATTTTGCTTCTATACCTTAATATATTTCATAATCTTGGCCAATCTCTTTTGTATATTGTTACTTGAAACAGAAAAAAAAATTATAATCTGACATTCAGCACACGTATATGACTGAGAGCAAAAGAAGTGCAGTAGAATTTATAAAAAAAAAACAGCTCAGATTAGTGAGGCTAGACTACTAGCACCAAGGGTACTTAAGAGTAGCTTAATGTTTTTTTTTTGTTTTTTATTTTTGTTTTTTTTTTTTTGTATGGCTTAATGTTGATTACTACTATTAACAAACGTACTTTTTATTGTACAATTTCTTGAAGCAGATGAAATAGATTATCAGAAGTTGATTAAATATAAAGTGAAATTAAATGAAAATAATTTTACTTAGCTTTGACATCTTCGATTATTAAAATGTATTTAATAAATATTTAGTTGAGTTTACCAAACTTCATTTGGATATCTTGTATAACTCCAATCTGAGAGACTTAAGTAAAATAACTGGCTTGGTCTAGTTGAAATTTGTTTGACTAGTAAACATGTTAAATTACTGTTTAGCTCAACTAGATAGATAGTAAATAGGCTGTTGAAAATCATACACGCGGACACTATTGGACAAATCAGTTCCGTCTCTTATCTCAAGGGATATAAATTCATGTAAGCGGTATTTTACTAGAGCAGCTTGAATGTATCTCATGAATTAGAAAAATGAGACTATGATATTTAAAAAAAGGCATTATAACTTAGGTTTTAGGAACATAGTAGTTAAAAATAATTAATCATTCAATAATAGTTAGAAATTTATGCGTACTGAAGTTAGAACTACTCAGATTAGACAGATTTAACGATGCAGTTCTATTTACTTCAGATTTCGACGAATACAATAACAATGTTTTCAGGTATTATCATGGATTATTAGGTAAACTGAACATAGATCCTTATGCATATAGAGAATCCGTAAATTCACCGAATAATAAGTCTGAGAAATTAACAATTCAGGTGGAGATAGAATCAATAATTCCTAAAGATCTTTTTCTAAAAGTAACCAAAATCTTAATTCGACAGGGGAGTTTAAGCGTAAAATAAATAGTGAAACGAATGTTACGTCAAAGCTAGGCTTTGAATCAGGGATTTTAGAAAAAATTTAGTAGCCTAGTCGGAAAACATATGTTTTATAGTTTCTAATCTTTTCCCGTTTCTAAGCTAATATTTCTAAATACAGCAAATAAATAGAAGCTACATATCAAACAATTATGATGACATTTATCTACGGTTAGATAGGATAAATTACTTTTTAATGCTAAAGAAATCTCTGTATGATTTAAAAATATGTTCCCATTAATGGAATATATAGTTTATCGAGATAATAGACAAATTCATATTTTGATGATTAGGATATATTTTTGTATATTATTTTTTCCGTCCTCCATATATTTATATTAAAATTTTATATATTAAATTGATTTTGCACGACTGTAGATTAGTAGGTAGGTACGTAAGCTTCATCAAGCTACGAGTGCAATAAGTATGCTTAGTATTGACCAGTGATAGTTTTACCGTTTTCAAGGTAATAAATGTATATAATACCTCTTGCATCCTAAAAAACAGTAGTCATAACCTTGTTCCCCGAAAAAATTGTTTTTGCTTTCTTTGGAGTTGGTTCCCCTAGTCCAATCCACTGTTTAGACTGTTGTTTGGTTTCAGGAGTGTAGTGGTGGACCCAAGTTTCGTTAACGGTTACGAATCGACGCAAAAATTGGCTTGGATTACGCTTATACAACGCCAAATTGGGGGTAGAAATGTTCTTTCGAATCAATTTTTGGTCCACTGTTAGCAAACGCGGCACCAATTTTGCACAGAGTTTTTCCATATACAAATGTTGGTGCAAAATATTTTGTACACGTTCATATGACATCTTAAAGGTCTCAGCTATCTCACGCACTTTTAATCTGCGGTCTTTCAACACTATTTGATGGATTTTTTCGATCATATCTGGAGTTGTGACCTCAATGGGGCGTTCTGAACGAGACTCATCAGAGGTGCTCACATGACCCTTTTTAAACTCGGTACCCACTGCTTAGCGGTTGAATATGATGGGGAGGATGTCCCCAGTGTTGAGTCCATCTCTTCTTTAATTTAATAAAAATATTTGATGACAGCACGATTTTCCAGCTTTTCTATTTTTACGAAAAACACAGAGGCGTCTTGTTTAGCATGCTCTCAAACCTAAACTAACATGGTGATCGGACTGAAACTATAGCTACAAGCTATCTAAGGATGGTACTATAGAACACCACCTCAAGGTAGGTCTAGTGGCGCCGTCTTTTGGTCAGGCCGGAAACTTATCAGTCCACCCTAGTATATGTTTATTAATCATTATAAAACACTTTTTTACACTAAATTAATAATATACTATCAGATTACTTGAATACACATTATCAGTTTAATTAATATACAATATCGGAACTTAAATTAATATATTGCAATCTAAAATTACCTTTGTCAATAAAATCACTTAATGAACAATATAGTTAATGGATCGAGAGTTTGTAAGAGAGTAAATCAATATTTTCAAACATATGGCGGTCATATTGATGTAGGTGTGTATAAGTTTACAATATCAAAGTAAATATATATGTTAAGTGTTGTAGTATATCAAGAGTCATCCGAAAGCTGAGAAATATAAACATCTAAAGAATTAGATTAGGATATTGATTTTTCTATCGTTAATAGCATATCGAATGGCTATACGTATAGAGATTACTTACTCTCCGACTCGACAGATGTGAGAAGATTTCATCAGTCACAAACGTAACATCAATTGGTGAAGATTTATAATCTTTGAAAAATGTCGGTTTTGTACCTATGTCGGCTTCTCCCCCCTGTGTGTATGTTGCTTGTGTGTGTTGGAGTAAAGATCTCGTGTTGTTACTCCAGAGAGTGTCTGTGGTCAAAGCATAGACGTTCGACGCCGGTGGACCGCATACATTTTGCCATGTATAAACTCATGGCACGAAGGAATGTTCAGCTATCAGCTTAGAACATTATTCCGAATCTCGTAAAAGATTTAAGTACATCAATGTAAGATATCATTTTGGGTGAAACTATAATTCGTAATAAAATACAAATCCATTATGTTTAATTAAAACAGCAGTTAGTCAATATCTTTACAAAGCCATTAGCTAAGCAACAATTCTGTATTTTATGCGAACAAATGAATATTGAACAATACTAAAATAAGGTGGTAGTGATAAATATGTAATAATCTATATATAAGTAGAGCGCTTGGGTATAATTTGAGTATTTGAAGTTCCGTTTTGAGCAGGGCATTTTAAGCTTTGTATCAATGCGTGCATGAAATTGACTTTCTTTTTGAGTACTATTATGGCTATCTTGTATATGCTTGGATGCGTTGCATGTTGAAACTTGTTGCTGCTACATATGTCAAATTTCATTTTCTTCTTGTGGAATTAACTCAGGCGAACCCTTATAATTTTAGTTCTGTACGAGCAGCCAGAGTAACGGCCTTAGTTGACTGCATCATTGAGAACGTACTCGTGCATTCATGTTATGTATTATTGTACATTCTATGTTAGTAATGATTTTATAGGAATAGTCATTTAATTAAATGATATGTGTTATTTCTTATAAGCTCCAAATAAGAAGTCAGTGTGCGATGCTATTATTCCTATTCTATTGCTATTTTTATGTATTATGTAAAGACTATAATATCGTGTTAATACAGTATTCTTTATCTTAATTTAATATTTATTTTAAGCATTCAAATAATGTAAGTTTTTATGATTAAATTTATATTTATATTTAAATTTAGTCTATCTTATATTTTACATGTATTAAGCTACATTTGCTTCGGCCGATTTTTCTCTACAATTTGAAACTTTATTCTTAAAAAGTGATTACATATTTATGATTTAAAGTACTACTCTACTTTTTGCCATTTTTGGACAATTGTCGTGTACCATCTTGAAAAAACGATGCGTTTTTTAAAGGGATCTACGCATCCATCCATTCTTTTACTTCTTCATAAGAATATAAATACTGTTCAACTAGGGCATATGCCATTGAACGGAATAAATAGTAGTTGGAAAAAGCAATGTCTAGAGAGTACGGCGTGTGGGATAAGATTTCAACATCAAAAGTTAATTTAGGCTGTGGTAGCAGTGAGGTTGTACAGTACTAACATACTATAAACATAATTTATTTTATTTTTTTATTATTTTTTGAAGTATGAATTTTCGTAGCAATTTCAGATTCTACGAGTGTGATCATAAACAAGCTCAGTCTGATTGTCATTATTTTAGTATAGTAGATTATTGTATTGAATGTACAAATAAGTTTCCGCGGTTTTTTTTATAATGAAATAAGATTTTATTGTAAAAAAGGTACAAATAATGTCATTTAAAATATTGCCCATCATTTTTTACTACTTGTGATCATCTTTCGGGCAGCAAGTGGATACCCCGTCTAAAAAATTACTCGACTTTTGAGGCGATTCACGAATCGACCCATTTCTACAATACCTCGTAAGAAGTGAAGTGCTGTTCAGCCAGACCATGAGTTATCGACTGGAATAGGTGGTACTCTGAAGGAGCAATGTCTGGTGCATACGGGGGGTGTTTGCAACATGTGGCCGAGCATTGTCATGCTGAAAAATGACTGTATCGTGCCTTTTGCCCTATTGTGGACATTTAATCTTCAATGCTCGGCTCGATTGCATCAGATGTTTTGGTAAGGTTCTCCGGTGACGGTTTGTTTGTGTTGGAATAATTCGTAATAGATTAGTCCAAACTGATCCCACCAACTGCACAGCATTAGCTTCTTGCCATAAATGTTTGGCTTGGCCATCGAAGTAGAGGCATGCCCGGGTTTACTACATGACTTCCTACGCTTTGGGTTGTCGTAGTGAATCCACTTTTCGTCACTCCCGTATCGATTCGATGTAGAAATCCTTTACGATTTTGCCTTTTGAGGAATTGTTCGCAAGCGAATAAACGACGCTCAACGTCTCTTAGCTTCAGTTCGTAATGAACTCAATCTCCTTGCTTTTGGACCATACCCAGGGTTTTGAGACGTTGTGAAATAGCTTGCTGAGCCTCTCCTAACTCTTGTGCAAGTTCTTCTTAGGTTTGGCACGGATCTTCCTCCAATAAAGCTTCCAATTCTGTATCACAATACACTTTCGGCCATCTACTGCTTGTTTTGTCCTCGACGTCAAAATCACCACTTTCAAAAACGACTCCCGACAACTTCTCTCACTCAAATTAACGTCACCATATGCTTCTATGAGTCGCCGATGTTCTTCAGCTGCAGATTGTTTTAAATGAAAGAAGTAAATTAACAATTCCCGCAAATGACTTTTACTTGGCTCTAAACTTGGCATCTTGACACGATGAAAATTAAATGATGCTAGCAAAAAGTCACAGGTATTAAAAGGATATACTGTTTCTAGATGTCAACATATATTATAAGACTTTTTACAGTTGACAATTTCGATGTTATCTTATCGGTGGCGCCATCTTTCGAAAATGATGGAAACTTATTTGTACACCTAATATTAAGACTGTAAGACTAATAGAAATATTTATAATTTAATACAATATTGAAAACATTAAAAACTATTCGATCACGTAATTTATATTGCTACAGATTAAGTAATAGTCTTACGAGTATATATCTGTTTATATAAATCTTTAAAATTATTTACCTTTTCTTTAAAAAATTTAGAAGAAAGTTGGTAACAAAAAGAAAAAGATAAGATAGATGAAATTTGAATCCGACACATTGGTCGAGTTGCAGATTAAGCAACATTCACTGTGTTGACTATTTCGATGGGTGACCACACAGACGCTGATACCTTCTTTATCAATTAGGTATTTTTTCGCACAAAACAATGCGAGTAGAAGATGTGAGATTGAAAAATTCTGCATCCGAGAATATGAAATATGACACGGATACTAAATTCGAGCAGATTTAATGTAACTCCGTAGCAAATTTTGCTAATCAACATTCATCTCACTGATTTTAGCCACGAATTTTCCCTACTTCGCGGGCAACATCCTGGGAAAATGCAGAGTGAATGAGGTAGATTAAGATGTAGGTTAAGGTAGTTTTTAGATGGGAAACAGGCACGAATGAATTGTGCAAAGGAAGAACATAAATAGCAATGTAAGCTGCTTAGTTATAAGGGTAAGTGATAAAATAGATAAAAGTGTAAGTGTAAGATTCAATGGAAAAAATAAAAAGTCTATAAAAGGTGTGCATGAGAATAAAATATAAAAAGAAATAGTAGAGAATATTTGAATGTATAATGTCGTTTTAAGTTTCGAAGAGATATATTAATAAAAATTGAGGATACTCAATTCATAATAAAACGAATCAAGGACCATTGAAGTGAAAAGATGGAAAGGTGTTAATTTTATGGTTATATTAAATAAGATTAATCTATGTATTGTTTTAAATTAATTTCAAATGTTATTGCAGATTTGATAGAATATTAGCTGATGTACCGTGCAGTGGGGATGGTACAATGAGAAAAAATCCAGACATTTGGAATAAATGGAATCCAGCAAATGGCAATAATCTTCATGGGTAACGTACCAATTTTATTATACGACATTATAATCTTCATTTTAATTTTGGATTATATAGAAAAATTAAAATGTCATTTTATATTTTTAAGGGTTCAATATAGAATAGCTAAACGTGGATTGGAGTTATTAACTATTGGTGGTAAAATGGTTTACTCAACATGTTCTTTAAATCCGATTGAAAACGAAGCTGTTGTACATAGGTTGCTTTCTGAATGTAGAGATTCTGTTCGTTTAGTGGACTGCAAAGAGTTCGTTCCTGGTCTTGTATTTAATTCTGGTATACACACACGCAAATTTATATATGTATATTTCGATACGTTTATAAAAAATTTATTTTATAAGAAAATTATGAGTAACACATATAATAATATGGCCATTGATTCAGGCAAAACTAAAATTATAAGCGGTTAATAAAAGCGGGCATATTTCCTTTTATATAATGATTTTATCAAGATGGACAGTGCTTTACGTTATAGTAAGAATTATTTCATTATAGATTTTACTTATTGAGTTAATTTTTGGAACTTATTAATTCACTTTACTATTATATTTATGTTAAATATAATAGTTTATATTTCTCTTTATATATATATATATAAAGAGTGTTTATCTTAGTTTTTAAATAATAGGTTGAGTTTCCTTTCGAAAACTACTACTGAATTTACCAACATGAAATGTTTGATTTTGAGTTTGAATTATTAATTATTATATTTCACTTTTAGCTTCTAAACATAAAAAGTAGTGCTTGTAATGATGATCTTTTTAATATAAATATAAGACTTTTGGAGTGTTTGGTCTATTCACCATGTGATTGATAATTTTGTTAGTTAAGTTTTGTTTAAAAAACATACTACTTTAGCTTAACTTGTCTGTTGATAATGCAATATAGGTCTCAAATTTTTTCAGGTTTTAATTTTTTACTAGCGAATGAAGCACGGACACATTACATTTGACTTTTAATAGTTACTCAAACTTTTTAAGGCATAGATTTAAAACAGCCGAAAGGAGCACGATAACATAAATTTTGAGCTTAACATTGTCTCCGAAAATAAAAGCAGAATAGTCAAGATCCAAAATAGTGTATATTGATTGACTCTTTTGTCGAATTCAGGACTACATTAGAGTTATAGGTTGCCAGTGAGTGTAGAGTTTACGGTGCCTCAGTTACGGATAATGACTGAACAGTGTTAAAATGGCAAGTAGTGCTTTAGGGTATTTCTTGATCATGGATATTGTAGCACAGTAAGTCCTCTAGGTGACTCCAATTCTAAATGTGAGAACTATTGTCGAAATAATCGACCAAGCGAGAACAGCTCAATTATCATACACTAGGTAGCTGTCCATATTATAAATCCAAAAAAAGCATTTCTTATGCATAACTATTAGGTACGAAATTTTGCTTCCGCCAATCTTTTCCAAAATTTGAGGCTTTATTTTTAAAAAGTTATTACCTGTTTATGATTCAATCAGCACCGTCAGTCACTAGCCACTATTTTTGCTATCTTTTGCGCAAATATCGGATACCATTTCGATAATACGATCCGTTTTTTGCGACAATCCATAAATCGATCCAATCTTTACTATTCATAAAAAAGGAAATGATGGGTAGCTAAGGCATGTGTCATTGATGGGAAAAAATGGTAAACGGAAGGAGAAATGGCTGGAGAGTACGGAGGGTGGAATAAGACTTCCTATTTTAGGTTTTCAAGGTTCCAAGTATGCTTTGATGGAGTTTGCAACATGTGGCTGAGCATTGTCATGTTTCAGGATAATTTTATTGTATCTCTCCTGGTATTGTTGCCGTTTCTCCCGTAGTGGAGTCATTTTTCGTCATTAGTTACAACGAAATCTAAAAGTACCTTCCGATTGTGTCTTTAAAATAGCTGTTCACAAGAAGAAATAACGCCATTTAACATCCATCTATTTAGTTTGTACGCAACCTAATTTCCTTGCTTCGGAATCATTCCTATGGTTTTGAGGCTTTCGAAAATGCTTGACCTGCGACTTCCAATCTGCTAATTCGGTTGCGAAAGTTGAACTAATTCTTATTCTACTCGGGATGAGTTTATATCAATTAATAACTGCAGTTCAGAATCTTCGAAAATTTGTTCCTGATAAATATTTCCGCCGAGCCGCCATGGCGATCCTCAACATCAAAATTACCGCACTTAAAGCGTTGACTACACTATATGGAGCTATAGTTATGTTGACAGGTGCCCAAGCTTACTGTATGAAATTTTTAATTTACCTATTTCAACAGGTACTTACCGCAGCATCCATCTATTGGGAAACGGCCGAACCAAGATTACGCACCGAATATATATATATATATATATATATATATATATATATATACTGAATTTTTTTAAGCATAGACGGAGTGACGTAAAACAGGGAAGAGATATATTACGCGGATGTAATCTCGCCAGGTTATAACAAAATTATATCAGTTCACAATATGAGTAGAAATAGTATATGTATACAGGTATGTATGCATTAAAATTTATGTGATCTTGCATAAAGATCAAGCGAGCCACGATTACGAAGAGGTATATATATATATATATATATATATATATATATATATATATATACAGAGAAAGAGAGAGAGAGAGGGAGAGAGAGATAGTAAGAGAGAGAGAACCTCACGACGCAGAGAAGAGTTGTGGACGCTTCGCACTAGGAGGAAAAGCTCGCAAGAATAAAATTACAGCCTATTTTCTGATGTTCGTCTTCTCTGGTGCATTCAACCAGAATTTAAGGGGAATCTACGCTGATGAGCTGGAGGATCAAGTTTTCTATATAATCACTAGGCGTGAAATAGATGCGAAACACGTACTAGACAATCGATACAAGTGCGAAACGAGCTCAGAAGTATTTATATTTTTTATATTTATTGATTTTTCATGATATTTTTGTTGAAATAGTATTGTGTTGAATTTTCGAATGCTAATGATAACGCTCACCGAAAAGGAGCAACGAAACTGCAATAGCGTTATGATTACGAAAGGAGTTTGAAATAAATTTATTTCTCTATTTTTGTAAATAAATAAAAACAAGGAAATTTATTAAAATGAACAAATTTAACAAAATATAATTATGTACGCAATGTAATTATACTGATTAGTACAGACTCGTCGACGGACGTGTGTTCTGTACGCAACCGAATTTTAGAGTGCCGAATTGCACTGAAAGCTAATCTGTTGCCCGAGGACTAGTGTATATAAACAAATACATAATACATCTTAGGCGCTCAATACAATGTACGATTTTACGTATAGTCAGTTAAACGCTGAACATAACCGCCCGCCTTACCGATTCACGGCAAAATAATCATACTGGATACTACTATCATATCACTTGTATTTGGTTATAACATTAAAAGCGCTAGACTGAGTACATATATAATATACAATTTACATATTGGATACAAAATGATACTTAATTTATTAGTAGCTTAATCTAAATTATTAACATTAATTATCTTGAATTTGCGACAATGAATTTATACAGTGATAAATTTAAAAGTAACTGTTCAAATGGTATATAATTAGTTTCGATGAAAAGCGTATGAGTCCTTTCAGCTTTTTCATCTGACGAAACTCGTATGAGCTTCACTATTGGACGAACAAATTCGGACGTTGCAGTCCGTAACAACTCTTACCAAAGTCACCATGCTTAGAGGCCACATTGCGGGTGGTGCTAACTCATCTTTTAGAAGTACTAGATCGCCTTCGCAGAGATTAGGCTGCTGTCTCAGCCATTTGGATCGTTGCTGTAATTGGGCAAATACTTCTTTTCTTCAACGCGTCCAGATGGAAATACGAGCTTCATTGATAAGTTGCCACCGCTTGGTGAACGCTGCTATTAGATCCAGTTTTTGCAGAGGCTCTGGATATGCCAGTGGTGACCATCCAATTAAAAAGTGTCCTGGAGTGAGCGCGACTGGGTCATGAGCTTCGTTGCTAAGTGAGCATAGCGGCCTGGAATTCAGACAGGCTTCGATCTTTATAATTAGTATAGTGAATTCCTAGTAGGTGAATGAAGTATTCCCTATGAATCTTCGCAGGTGATATTTAAAACCTCGTACCGCAGACTCCCACAGACCTCCAAAATGCGGAGATCTTGAAGGGATAAATTTCCACTCGGTACATTGAGCTGCTAGTTGTGGGAAGATTTCTTGCGAAAATCCGGACGTATGCTTGAAGAGACGCTTTACAGCATCAGCCCCCTTGAATGCAGTTCCGTTGTCGGAGGACAGAACAGAGTAGAGACCACGTCGTGCTATAAAACGAAAAAAGGCGGCCATACATGCGCTGTTAGTTAAGTCGGAAACTACCTCGATGTGAACTGCTTTGATGAGAAACCAGATAAAGATGGCTACATAGCCTTTGTTGGATTTAGCCCCTCTTCCTTTAGAAAAGAGGAGGGGAAATGGCCTTGCAAGATCTAGGCCAGTGATGGCGAAAGGCCGTGCTTGTGCCATCCTAGCTGTGGCAGTGGTGCCATTTGTTGGTGTGCCGGTTAAGAACCGAATCGAATGCAAGTAATGCTTTTTCGATACATGGATGTCATAAGTCGGTTACCTCGAATAATCCAAAAATTTCTGTTGAGTAGACTCTTCATCAGTTGCACACCTCCGTGAAGTGTTGTCCTGTGAGCTTCTTCTACTAAGCGTCGTACAATAGAACAGTGTCCTGGGAGTAGAATCGGATGACGCTCTGGATACGGCAGAGATGCACTTTTAAGTTTTCCCCCGACTCTAAGTATTCCAGACTTATCCAAAAAGGGAGCTAGGTGTGCTAATGAATTTCGTGGAGAGACTGCTTTTCTAGCTGCAAGTAATAAAATTTCATTCGAAAAGAATTAACACTGAATAAGTTTAAATAATAGTGATCTCGTATAGTAGAGTCGGCGAAATGATAGGCTAATAGCGAATTTGGTGTCCTTTTGAAGGCATTTTTGTTTCCATCGAATACAGTAAGCTACTATTCTAATTGTTTTAGAGAAGCTTGAAAATCTCTGTAATATATAGAGTAAATCTGTATCATCGATTGCATCAGGCGAAGTTTCTATTACTTCGAGGGCCTGTTGATGTTCTACTGCCAAATCTAATTCAAACGGCCATTCTGATTCCCGCTGAGGCAACCATTCTGGTCCAGTGCACTACATTTTCAGTTGAGCTAAGTCTTTAGAGTTTATTCCCCTGGACGCACAATCGGCGGGATTGGATTTAGATGGTACGTGTCGCCACTTGGCATGGGACACAGTAGAGTGAATTTCGTTGACTCGGTTTGCTATGAATGTTGGTCACTCTGATGAATGACTGCGAAGCCAATCCAATACCACCTTCGAATCTGTCCAAAGGTTCGTCAACAAGAAGATCTGAAACATACCATTTATTAAATGTTTTGCGAGGCGTACAAATAGCGTTGTATCGCAAAGTTCGAGTCTCGGTATAGTCTCAACCTTTACGGGTGCGACTCGAGTTTTCGCCATGAGTAAAGTAGATGACACTCCTGGAATGATGCATAGAGTACAGTAGCATAAGCTCATTTGGAAGCATCTGCAAAACCGTATAGATGCCATTCGATAGAGCGTGAGACTCCCGTTCATCTAGGTATGCGTATGTCACTCAAATTAGGTAGATCGCTTCTGAAAATCTTCCAGCGATCTAGCAGTTCCTTGGGCAAAGGTGCATTCTAATCAGGTTGATTAATCCAATGATTCTGGATCAATATTTTTGCCTTGATTAATATTGGAGAGATGAAACCTAGCGGATCAAATAGCCGAGAAGTGTTAGATAATATCGTCCGTTTAGAGGCGACGGCAACGGTGGGTGGCAAAGATGCTTCGAAAAGGAAGGCGTCCTCGCGAGTGTCCCATTTGATGCCTAGAGTAGAAACTATATCTCCGGATACTGTTGGAAGGTCAACAATGTCCTCGCCAGATTGTTCGGGAAGTATCTCAATAGTATTGCTTGCCCGTTTACCGAGAGTAATTCCAGCCGAGGCTAGTAGATGAATGATTTCGTTTCTATGTACTTGGAGTCGTTCCTCATCGTCATCACCTAAAAATCCATCATCAACATAAGTTCGATGTAAAATCAAAAACGCTGCGTGAGGGTGCGTAGTTTGTCCGTCGTGAGCGAGTTGCTTGAGTGATCTAAGTGCCAAGAATGGAACACAAGTAGTGCCATATATCACGGTAAGAGCTTGATAGTTTGGAATGGGCGTGGTAAAGTTCTCGCGCCAAACCAGTCATTATTGATCTAGATCTTCTGGGTGCACAAGGATCTGACGAAACATTTTATCAATGTCTGTCACCATTACTATTCGATGTAGACACCATAATGTAATCACAATAGTGATACCTGATTGTAGTTTTGGTCCTGGAAGAAGAATATCATTCAGGGAAAGCCCTGAAACACTTCTCTGTGATGCGTTAAATATAACGGTTATTTTTGATGAGCCTGAGCGATATACAGCGTGATGCGAAAAATAAAAGGCAAGCGGATTATTATTCAACGGTGGAGCCACTTGCATGTGTCCTCACTGTAGATACTCCTCCATAAATATGGAATAGGCCTTTTGTAAATCTCCGTTTTGACGCTTACGCTTTTCAGAACGAAGAAGACATGATACCGCAATGTCTCGTGAGTCTGGAAAACTTCGCGCCGGGCTAAAAGTAAGCGAACAATAAAGCAGCCATCAGAGTTACGAGCGTAGGTATCGGAGAAGAATTGTTCACAATATTCTTCCTCAGCAGTAAGTTTTTGTAAAATTGGTAGCTCTTCGATTTCCTAAAACTTGCAAAGATATTTGGTAAGAGAAGAGTCTATGATGGCATGCAATGTGGTTATGTCGTTTGAAGACTCATCCTGATATTGAGCATTAACTACCCCTGTCAAAATTCATCCAAAGACAGTACGTTAGACGATTGGGGCACTCGCGGGTCGACGAATAAGTCCGTCTCTCAATATTGGACTATAAATCTACACTCAGAATCTCGTTCATTTTTCCCATTGTCGCAAAACTCGGATTAGCTATTAATAATCCATGAAGGTGTGGCTAGTCTTTTCGGGGATATCACGCTGGGACAATAATCTTATTAATTCTGGCAATATGAGTACTTCACAAGAGCATTTGAAGGAGGTATCTGCTTGAGAACTGATTGAAATGGTGGTTTCGCTTTTTGCTTGGGACGTTTGTCCGCCTACGCCGCGAATAGAAACTGTTGTTGAACAGCGCTTTAAATTCAGCTGTTTTGCTCAGCAGTCGGTGATAGGATCGCGATACAAGAATATTCGCCGTTGCGAGTAAGACCATTTGTTTCACGGTAGCTAAATTAACACTTGTTTAGTTTTGCGGTAAAGGAAAAGGTTTCAAACTGCTTGTCATAGTACTCGGAGCTACAGATTTTCATCAGTATGAAGTTTAGTATAATTTTTTTGTTTGCAAACTGAACATCGAAACGTAGATTTGCAATCGATAATGTTATGTGCTTTACGCAGACAATTCAAACACATCTTTAATTTTTTGCAAAATTCATAACGTTGAGGTACTGACTTTGCATTGAATAGCTCGCAGGAATTTAATGAATGTTCAGATTGACATAAAATGCTGTTGTCTTTTACTCATCATTGACTCAGTGCTAACGATGCCAGCTGTGTGAGCCGACGTGGGTGTTGATTTTTGAATTTTGTTTTTATTAAATTTTTGTACCATACCGCCGGCTATATGAGTGTAACGTTTTTCCTTTTCCGATTCAAGAGAGTTCATTCGACATTAAAGGAAGGAGTTTAGATCGGAAAACAAATAAAATCCTTCTTTAGATTCTTGGAAAATGTTCCATGTTTCTTTCATGTGTGAGTCTAGAATGCGAACTATGCAATGGACGAGCCAATGATTGTAACCTATAGTATCACATCCGAGCTGTTCAAGAGCGCGTACAGTAACTTCGACTTTATCTAATAAATCGGAGATATCTTGAACGTTACGCGAGTCAGTGGGCTTTAACTGTATCAAATTTTCGATATGATTTTCTAAAATCCGCCTCTTGCTTCCGTATCATTTTTCTAGGATGCTCCACGCAACATGAAAGTTTTCTCCAACGACTTCAAGATTTCCCAAAAGAGCGGCCACCTTACCGGTTAACGAGCTCAACAAATACTGTTGTAGTTTATCTACGTCTGACTGTTCGTGTGTATTAACGATTAAAGATGTAAATCGTTGTTTGCAAGACTTCCATTCATATGGGTCGCCCGAAAACTTAGATAAGCTTACACGCGGAATCTTTACGCGATCTGTAACGGTACGTTTCGCACTAACATGTTGAACCGACGGAACAGCAAGATTATATGCACGCAATGTTTCAGTCTCCTCGGATAATTCTGCGACAGCGTCAACGTAGCTTGCTTCTTCTAATTCAAAGCCGTTTTTCTTGAAGTACTCCTGTTCGATATTTTCGGCTTCAAATTCCGTTATAGAATACTGTCGTTCAAATAGATCGTTGAAATATTTATGTAAGAGCTGCAAGCGTGCCTCCAGATGAGACACAGTAAATGCAGCAGCCTCTTTCTTAGCTTTAGTGTTTTTCAAAAAATTAATTATATTATTTACCGCACGCACTTGAATTGTAAGTAATTTTTGAACCATTTTGCTCTATAATTTTCTATAGTTTAGCGACAAGATTGACCAAATCGCTTGAATTGATTCCGAGAGTTATATGAAAAGATTAGATTTCTAATAAATTTAATTGAGATCAATATATATAACTTTTTCTGAATTCAAATTGTATGTAAGCAATTATCGCAATATCAAAGGAATTTTTTAAATTAATTACTTAGGAGCGTATAAATAATGAATTATACATTCATTTGTTTTTACTGAATTTGCGTACGACTTTTCGGTACTGAGCGAAAAAACCGTTTAGTAGTTGAAATAATTTTCAAAATGTTACTGAGATTTGTCCAGCGAAGGTCGACTATTCGGCACGGCTGCGTCGCTGCGTAGCTCGAAAATGGCGGCACGATACAGCATGAAGATTACAGGCAACAGACTGAGGAGATGTTTGAATATAATCTCTTCTTAGCTGGAGCTCTTGGTCCACTGTCGAAAGTCTTGCAAGCTACGCTGAAGCAATCGTAACGCGTTTCGAACCACGCTCTGCTACCAAAAATGTTGACTTTTCGAATGCTTAATGATAAGACTGACTGAAAAGGAGCAACTAAACTGCAATAGCGTTACGATTACGAAAGGAGTTTGAAATAAATGTATTTCTCTATTTTTGTATATACATAATAAATTTTGTATATAAAACAAGAAAATTTATTATAATGAACCAATTTAACAAAATATAATTATGTACGCAATGTAATTATACTGATTGTACTGACTCGTCGACGGACGTGTGTTCTGTACGCAACTGAATTCTAGAGTGCCGAATCGCACTGAAAACCGCGAACGTCACACTTATGGAATGCGGCGAAAACTAATCTGTTGGCCGAGGACTAGTGTGTATAAAAAAATACGTAATACAACTTAGCCGTTCAATACAATGTACGATTTTACGTATAGTCAGTTAAACGTTGAACAGATTGAAATAATCTAGTTTTAATTCTCATGTTTCTAAATATTCAAATTTATCATTTCTTCTAATATCCTCATCCCGATTCAGTCGTTATCTCGCTTGTACTTTCCCATGGTGAAGGTTATTAAAATAGTTAACGGCAATGAAGAGAATAATGAGAAAAACACTCTGTGTAACTCTAGAACATGCGTTGTGTATCCAAGTGTCCAAGGTGTATTGAGTTAAAGTTCGTACTATCTACACTAAAGTAATTGCACAGAGCCGAAGGTCGTACTACTCTACGGAAAGCCATGATATTACATGATATTTTAATTATATGGCGTCTGAACAAGTGATTACGAAATAAGTTTATTTTTACTTTGATAAATAAGCAAGTGATGCTATACAAATTTTATTCGAAATTTCTTTCGTCTTTCCGGATTTATAATGCTGTATTGGCTATACTGTGCAAGCCAAGCTTAGGTTTCACGAAGCGAATCGGGAACATAAAAATTATTATGCACCGAATTCGTCACCGAAAAATATAGTTTAAATATATAGGGAAGGGTAAAAGTATTTAAAATAAAACTCGAGGACGTAATAAGGTATCAGATAAACATTATGTTTACGATAGCATCGACCATTCATTATTTCTTTATCACTGGAAAATTTCGAAATTTAAGAGTACTCCACATGAAGACCGCAGCGCCACAATGAACTATTACAACCGAACTGAAAAAGCATAAATCATAGGTTTCGTTTTTCATCCTTATTTTGTTTCATGTAGCTGAAATAAATTTTATCTTAATCCTTGAAAAATTCTACCACCGGGATGATCTTTATGGTTCATATTATTTTTTTAAATTAGTTCAACAGTAAAAAATTTTACCTTCAAGCTTGTCGATACTATAGGAGCTCTGCTTTCATTCATCACCAAATAACAAACTAATATTATGGATTTTCTATGTATGATGGTTATGAAATTTCGGTCAGCCCGCTTGTAGAATATAATAACGAATCGAATGAATTTTATTTCATCCGTCTATTATAGGTGTGGATGCTCGCTTGGAACAGCGACGGCGAGGTCTGGCTCTCATTTTCTGCTCTTTTTCTCCATCTCTCAGGAGAGGAGATCAAAGCACATAAATATAATCAGAGGATACTTGCCAAATCGATGCGTATGCTACCACTACTGTCTCCTCTTCCCCCCCCCTCTCTCTCTCTCTCTCTCTCTCTCTCTCTCTCTGTGCGCTCGCTGCTCCGCGGGTTGCATCTACGGTGACGGCGTCTCTCAGGGCGAAAAGACAGAGGCATGTTTTTATGATAGGCTGCTAGACAGTCGGAAAGCGCTGAATGAGACTCCTGGCCTCGGTGCTGCTCGTTCACGGGGGTGAACTCCTGAAGGCCACTCTAGATCCGGGGTTGAATAGTCAGATGTGAGAGTGTCTGTGACTGCGTGCTGTTGGCTTGAAGGTCGGAACGAGAAGAAGGGAACGCGCTCGTTTTTTTTTGGTTCCTCAACCCACTTGTTCACTTGGCAGGTACTCTTGCAGGTCGTGAGTGTGGTATTTGCGATCACCCACGAACACTCGTGGTTTTAATCGAACGCTTGAATACGTGAACGCCAAATCGGCGGTCGCAATATATATATATACGAAACATACCATTCCGAAATTACGATATCATGCGAGGAAGCGTATAGCATCGAGGCGAGTATTATTATTATATACATATCAGCTACCAACTCAATGACGATACCTATACCTATACCTATATATGTATTGGCCATATATATTCTCTTCTTTTTTCATTTTATGATACATTGCTGTTCAAGATCTATCTAAATATTTAAATAAATTTAAATGTAAAATTTAAATAACTCGTGTTACAAATTTGTTTGTACAAAGATTTGTTCTCTGACTTCGTCAGAGAATAACTTAAAAAACTTAATTCTTATTTGTCAAGATACAATTTTATAAATATTTTTGATAAGTAAACATGTTATATTCTTCACATGCTATTATTTCACATTCTTACTTACAATTACACTGTCACTTTTTGTAATTTTATTTTGTGAAATAGAAAATTCAAGTCAATGCCATGTACTTATTAAAATAATCTTCCACTTATAAAAAATATTGCAACTAACATACAGTGAAGACACATCATTTGTTTTCAAAATTTTGATTAAAAAATTATTGTTTTATAAAATAAAATATTCTTCTTTTTGTTGATTATGAAATATTTACTGTAAGGACCGATTTCTTTTCTGAATTTTCAGTAATCACATTGTATAAAGTTATTAAAATAATTTTTTAATTTCTTAATAATTTATTCATTTTTGAGTGAGTGCGCGGCGCGTCTCTCTAATTCAAATAGAAGGCGGGAATACGTACGACGACGGACGTCGGCGATCGGGAATTATCGCACGCGGTACGCGCGCGAATCACGGTCTGTGTCGTTTTAAAAAGAAAAGTTGGTAATTTAACCTGTCCAAATTACAAAATTTGTATTTTAATACAAAATAACACAAAATATTCCAAACAATTTAAATGGATAATAGTTTTTTTACTTTTTTATCGCGTAAACAAAATTTCTTCCGACATACGATATAAATAGCATAATTTACAACGCGAAAAATTGTGACAGCGCAATAGTGAAAAATAACCAATACTAAAAACTTAAATTTTATTATATAAATATTTTGGAACCGAGCAAAAACAAGCCAAATTAGTCGGATTGCAAAAAAAAAGATTGTAATATATAAGTAAGTGTTGATATTTACATAGTTATGTTTCATACCGTAATTGTCATAAGTTATCAGGTATGTGAATAAGTCTTTCCCGTTTTTTTTCAAATTTTGAGCCTTTATTGTGAAAAAATGGTTACAAATGAATTATTGAAAGTATTGGCCATCGCTAGCTACAACTTTTTCCCATCTTTCTGGCAACATACGAATCCCGTTGCGAAAAAATTCGACCGGTTTGGCCTCTATCCAGTCATCCACCCATTTTTTGGCTTCCTCGTAGGAATGGAAGTGCTGGTCAGCCAGGCCATGCGTCATCGATCTGAAGAGATGGTAATCAGACGGAGCAACGTCTGGACTATACGGCGGGTCGGGTAGGACTTCCCATTTGAGCGTTTCTAAGTATGTTTTCACCGGCGGTGCAACATGTGGGCGAGCATTGTCATGTTGCAAAATAACTTTGTCGTGCCTGTCGGAGTATTGTGGCCGTTTTTCTCGCAGTGCGCGGCTCAAACGCATCAATTGTCGTCGATAGACCTCGCCTGTGATCCTTTCATTCGGTTTCAGAAGCTCATAGTAAACCACACCTAGCTGGTCCCAACATATACAGAGCATGAGCTTGGCGCCATGAATATTTGGCTTGGCCGTCGATGATGATGCATTGCCGGGTAGTCCCCATGATTTTCTTCGCTTCGGATTATCGTAACGTATCCAATTTGCATCGCCAGTCACGATACGATGCAGAAAACCCTTTCTTTTATGTCGCTGAAGCAGATGTTCGCAAGTGAAAAAACACGGTTCGACGTCTCTCAGCTTCAGTTCGTACGGCACCCAATTTCCTTGCTTTTGGATCATTCCCATGGCTTTCAAACGCTTGGAAATGGTTGTTTGGTCAACTCCCAATGCTTCAGCAAGTTCTTCTTGCGTTTGACAAGAATCTTCATCAAGCAAAGTCGCCAATTCTCGATATTCAAAGATTTGCGGCCGCCCGGAACGCTCCTTGTCTTCCACGTCGAAATCACCGCTTTTGAAGCGTCGAAACCATCCGCGAACACTTGAATCATCGACACAACCTTCTCCATAAGCCTCCTGAAGCAATCGATGCGTCTCGGCAGCAGATTTCTTCAAATTGAACCAATAAAGTGAAACTTCCCGCAAATGACGTCGACTCGGCTCAAATTTCGACATTTTCACGATATCAAAAATTTATGATGCGAAAAAATTTTAACTAATGTGTTAGTATGGAATTGTTGACATATGAATAAGCTTTGATTATGACATATGTAACCATTGAATACTCGCACAGTATTGGTGGCGCCATCTCTTACAAAAAACGGGAAAGACTTATTCACACTCCTAATAGAATAAGTTATCTCTGAAGAAAAGTAAAGAATGAAATCAAATCTAAATTTATTGAAATTGTTAAAAATATTTTAATCATAATTATACGTATAATCTTTAATCATGCATTTGGGCTTTTCAGTTTTCATAACAAGCAATACTTATATTCATTTGTAACTATTTCTCAGTCTTTGTTTCTTGAGTTGCCATAATTTAATTTTGTTTTTGATACTATCCTTAAACTATTATTAAATAGACTATTATTTAACGGCCTTTGATAACATGATTTCTGTACATTAAGCACTAAAATGTTTATTTAGTACATTGTTTTTTTTATTGATTAATAAGTATTGATTTTCTTATAAATATTTTTTAGTAGCTTCATCTCCTTTTTTTAATTTAAGTTTTATTTTGGAATTTCATTGTCTATATTTCGTTTTGGTTCATGTTCAATTTTTTGAGTTTCAATTACTGTACACTTGTCAGATATAATACACTTTGTCAGTTTCTGATTTAAAAAATCTTTTTAACAACCGCTAATTTTTTCAAACCTGAATAAGTAATTCCAACTTTTCTATTCTGCAATGTATATTTTATAAGAACTTTAGAAGAACGTGAATATATCTCAATTTTTTAAGAGCCCTTTAAATTGTAATATTTAATCATGAAGAAGTTCTATCAATCATTCTTCATTTTATGTCATTTTTGAAGTTATACGAATTGTTGCAAATGTTAATTAGTATCATTGGTAATAAATATTTCTGTATTTGTTAACATATTTAGCATTGATGATTTTATTTGTCCAATAGTAGGCTTTTAAACAATTCGGATTCTATTTAAGTTTAATACTTAAAATTAAGGAACTATTTTTTTAATTAGTTTAAGAGTTATCAAGTACTTCAGTTCTTTGTTATTCAATGTTGACTTGTTATCTGTGAGATATCAATTATCATAAGCCGCAGTTATCAAAAAAGAAATTTTACTGTCAGAAAAGATTTTACTGTCAGACTCAAAGTCAACTATGATAGTAAAGTCATTACAAAATTTTACATTAAATATTTTACAAAAACTTTATTTCAAAAATTTTTTTTTGTTTTGAACGATTTATCTACGATTACTATGATGTGGTTACATACCAATTTTCAATAATAAAGGACACTCTTTGACTTTAATTCCTTGTCGATAGTGAATCAAAACAAAGAAACATATATAATAAACGAAAAACAAAATTTCATCGAAAAAAGTAAATAACTGCTTAAGTCACATTTACACGCACATTTACATACAATACATAAAAAAATAGTTATGTTTCGCCTATTATTCTATAAATTAATGTAAATTTAAATGATTGCTGCGCAAGTTGTATACTATAAAAAAAATTAAGAAACGAAAACAAAATTTTATTTGACGCTTTAATTTAAATATTGAAGGCTCTGCAACATTTATTTAGTTAACTCTTCTGCATCCTTTCTGCAACTTTCTTTCTATTCGATGAGTGTCTCTTAAGCTCGAAAGTTCATAATAATCTATCTTCTTCGACTTCCAAGGTTTGAGACCGCCCTCCCCCTCTGCCAGACGGCTGCGCGAGTAAACGCGAGCGGTGAGGCAAGAGGCCGGGAGACGGCGGCGGGCACAAGGCGCGACTGTCACCATGGGATGGTGCGCGCGTCGTCTTCATTCACTCAGACAAGTTCGGTACGGTCGTCCTGTGACACCCGTTACAATATATATTGCATAAAAGTAAAAATTAAGTCATTTGGTCATTTAGTTTGAGTAGCTCCTAATCAATTATTCCCTGTTAATCTCCACAAATACATCTTTCGAATTAATTGCGAATAATGTTGATAAATGGCCGGGATAATCCTACAATTTTCTACGCTTTGGATTATAGTACTGTATCCCCTTATCATTGCCAGTATCGATACGGATCTATCAACCATTGAAACAATAGTTGACATGTGACGAAATGTATTTCGTCATGTTTCGGCTTCAATTCTTATGGCACATAATTTCCCTGCTTATAGATAATTTCTAACAATTTTAAATGTTCTAAATGGATTGAAAACCTGGAAAACGGGACCGGTGTGGCTTTCGGAAGATACGATCAATTTGGCGCAAATGAAGTAATTTAAAGTCTGTCGGTCCCGAAAATACGTTCTACACAATTGATTAATTTTGGAACACAGAAACTGAATTTGTTAACGAAATTTTGACAAATCAATAAACTAAAACGCGTAATAGCTTGTATTTTACGTTTTAAACATAATTTTCAAAGTCGTAAGGAGCTTCATTTAGGTTAACTTTGTGGTAGGTGAGCTAGATAGCGCAGTTTTTATAATTTTAAAATCAACACAAATGGAGTTTTTCTCATGCGATTTCAAGTAATTCATAAAACAAATTGTGTAAAATCAAATAGTCAGCTAAAAAAATTAGCTGCATTTGTAGATGATCAAAGATTAATGCGAGTAGGTGGCAGATTGATGACTTCTAGGTTACCAGAAGTAAATCTTACCAACGCTCGATTATCTGCGAGGGTGCACATTCAATACATGAAAGGACGTTTTTCGAAAAGACAGTCCAAAGAATATTTGAATCAGCTGGCAATTCGTACTAAATTGTAGTCGAAGAAACCAGAAAACATTAAAATCGTCACTCTCGTATTAATGAAGGAGGTACATACCCCATCACTCCGCTGGCCACTTGGTCGTGTGGTCGAAGGTTTTCCGGGCATTACTGGTACAACGCGACAAGTTTAAGTAAACAATATATCCGAAGTATATAAGCGAAGTGTTACGAATATTTTTTCGCCTCCAATGGGGTCAATATAATGTGAATCTAGAGTTAATGGTTTTCGTAACAGGCGTAGAAGGGATGGCGCCCATGATGCAGCGCTGCGAGCTTGTTCAAACCTAGAACTTGAGGATACGTAGTCGAAAGGAAAAGGTCTTTAGCTCAGCAAAGCAAATAAGAAATGCTCGAAAGAACTATCAAGTAAGAATCTGACTTAAACATATGAGAAATATTAGAATAAAAACAGATTATGATAATAAAGAGGTAGTTATTTTATATAGTTCGACATATTTATTTCTTTTGTCTATTTATTTTGATATCTCATAATAAGACTTATAATGTTTCAAACGGGACAAAGAGGAGCATAGTTAAAATATAATATTATTTTATTATTTTATTTATTCATTACAGTAGAAGATTTTATTCAAAAGAAAGGGGTGATATTAAGTGAATAAAGGCGAATGTGTACAATAATTAGATGAAGGTTTAAGTGGGCAATACGTGCAATTTTGAACACATCGATGGCATCTAGATGGAAGGAATTATACTTTTTCTTTTTTTGTTTCATACTTAGTGAGACTGATATTTATAGAATTTATAAAATTAAATATTTTTGTAATTAAAATAGTATAGTTGATTATTATGTGAAGATTATAAGATCGATATTTATTGATTGCAAAGTGTAATAAAGGACATGACATCCAGGATTACACCTAAGTTTAATATATAACCTGTACTGTATCACCACAAAAAATTATAGAAAAATGCAAGAAATTGTCAAATAGGCGTAACTGCAGTTACATGCGTCATATATTGAAGACTAATACACGAAGACAGAAGAATATTATTGACCTCGTAAAAAAAAGAGATAGTCCAGAAGCCAAGGACATTTTGATTTCATATATTTATCCTCAGCCGAAAATTACTTTAAATGATTCTTTTCAATATCCTCTAAACTGTAGGAATCGTCCGCTGCGTTAATTAATCTGGGTGTGACAATGCCAGGCACCCAAATTTTGTGAAAATGTTAAAGAAATGATAAAAATAAAGTTTTAAGGAATTATTTTGAGTATAGAAAAAAATTGTTAAAACAAAACTTGTAGATCCTATTGAAACAAATTTTTTATGTTCTATCCATTTTTTGGAATCTAAATCTAATAATTATGGAGAAAAACATAATTAATTATGAATATTTCAAGCTGCTATCATCCCAAGTCATAGTCGATACGTCAGGGACCTATCTCGCTGCTAAGATCATACATGTAACAACTACTTTTTAAATTTAAATTTTGCTGGTAAAATGATCGAATGTAAAATATTTATTTTAGGTAGATCTCCAAATTTTTTTAAAAATAATTTTTACAAACTATTGTTTCATATGCTATTATATGATATGTATATATATATATATTACTGCAGCGGACATACATTCCAGATGGTTGCAATCCTAAAAATTATTAGAATTGAACTTATATGTATTGTCGAACAAGATGAAAAATGTATTTTACGAGGATAAATGACAACTGATGGGTAAAAATAACTGTAACACTCGCTTTCGGGGAGCTTTGAACATCGTGCACTGTCATTGTACCACCTTATACAATTTCCAGAATCATATTATGATTTGAATAATTTTGAATTCTTTATCTGTTATATTATTCTCTGACAGAATGTGATGCGAGTGTAAAAATTTTTTGTAAATTTGAAACCACTTTGAAATACTGCATCTATCAAGCCACTCTAACATAATAGGAAAATGGATTTCTAATAAATTAAAGAGACTACGTATAGAATTTTTCTAATTTAAATATATATGCGATAGTCAAATTAGAAAAAACGAATGTTATAGAAAAGTTTTCCGAATTTTATAGTGAAAAGCATTAAAAACTTTGTATATAATAACATATAAATGATAATATCTAAAACAATAGAGAGTTTGGTAAATATTGTTTTAAAGAACATTTGGAGATGTAACTAAAATAAATTTTTTACATTCCATATGTTTTTGCTTTAAAACTAGAATTTTATGAGCAAAATAACAAATTAAAAAGTACTTGTACCATGTATCCTCTAAGCGGCGAGATAGATCCCTGACATATTATACCTGCGACTTGGGCTGATTATATTAACTCAATACACTAATTATTAATAGCGTTTCCCTTTATAATTATTAGCTTTACAGCAAAAAGAGATAGAACATAAAGAATTCATTCGAATAGGATCTACAGTTTTGTTTGAACAATTTTTTTTCTAAACTCAAAATTATTTCATAAAACTCGGTTTTTATTAATTTTTTTAACATTTTCAGTTTGGGTGCCTGGCCTTGCCACATCCAGATTAGGTGCTGCAGCGGATGATCGCTCCACTCTTCAGTACATTCAAAGGGATCATTTAAACTAATTTTGGGCTGAGGATGAATTGGCCACTAAAATATGTCGCTGGCTCCCGGACTAAGAGAATTAAAATCAAATTGAAGATTCGGAATGCTTATTTCGCGTTGCCATAGGCGTTTGAAATATGGTTATCTTAACACGAATTGTAAGAAGCAGATGAAAAAAATTACTGCTAGCAATGTGACCTGATTGGGTATTCTATAAGAAATAAAAATATAGAGAGCATGCTTTTAACGTATCATCTCGAACACGTGCGCGAAGCCCCGAAAACAAAACCTTCTTTTTCTACGCGGCTCGGACGTACGTGGCTTCTTTCTCCTCTCTCGAGATACGACTGAAAAACGAAAAATACTCTCCTCTCCGCGACGACTCCGCTCCCCCCTCTCCCCGCTCTGCTCTCCTTCGCCGGCCGGTCGGCCGGTCGCATCGAGGTCGCGCAATGTTTACGTTTAGCGCACGCCGCGGCAGACGAGTCGCATTTCGGCTGCGGCCTCGTCATAATATATATATATATATATATATATATATATATATATATATATATATATATATATATATAAGCTCTAAATTTACTTGTATAACATTTATAGAAGCTCCACCCTTCTGTCTTAAATGTTAAATAAAATGTTTATATTAATAAAGTATGATAAGTGTTGTCCAATATACTTGACTCCAACATTAAATTTACATTATTGCGATTTTTCAAAATATGAATAATTTCAAAAGTCTCTTTTATATCTACTTTTAATATCTTGTTCTAAAATATTTATATTTTCAAAACCGAAAGAATGTAACAAGTTTAAACTATGTTCCTTTTCCTTTATTATTTACAAAGTAAACTTAAATATTCTGATTTTGGAAAGTACTTTTAATTCTTCCCGACAACCCTTTTACATATGGTAACATTAAAATTTTACTATTATTGTTTTTATGTTACACGTTATGTTCTCTAGTATTATTGTAAATATTATCTACTATTTTTCCAATCATTTTATCTTACACTCTACGGAATAATCGTTATTAATGAATATCTCTTTAAATTATTACTAATTTAAAATAACTTTTCTAAAATCTTTGTGTGTTAATTTGATTGCTCTGTCGATGACTCCCTTTATAGTATCTACCTTACTTCCGAATTGATCATGTGAGTTAAAATTTAATAACCTACCCGACAATGTTTCATAGTCATGGTATCCTTTGCTATAATTATTGCTATAATATAATTTATTATTTTTATTATTTTTATTTTATGTTTTTTTTATTATTTTTAAGTTTTAATCTAAATTACTTTTAGTAGTAAGTTGTAGTTCAGATTCTTCGAAGGTGATCAGTAACAAGGCCAGTCTGACTGTCATTAATTTAGTATATAATATATTATAATATAAAGACTTTAAAAGCGAGAAAAATATTTATTCATATAAGAATGACCATACTCAAATGAATTCAGTATGGCATAAGCCCTCCACCCACACATTGCATTAAAATAACACATAAATGTACATATGATAATGTAATCATACAAAACAATACGTAAATGTACACATGATAATGTAATCATACAAAACAAGCCAGAGAATAGCCTCCTAGCAATAGGGCAAGGCAATATTCTGGATATATTTAAGGGATACTATACGTATATTTCGAAGCCGTCTTGAAGAAAACTATGCTTAAGCACAGGTTGGTGGTATTTTGGATGCCAACTTCAATCTGATTTTCAATGATTCGGGATCTTTTGCCAGCGATTCGGCATCTTCTTAGTCACGCGAGTAATTTTTATGTCAATGCAATCGAAGGAGCGATGCAGGATATATAGCTTCAGCCTGCAGAAATAGCTCACGTAAAAAAGGCCGTAATACCGAAATTGCATACCGACGTGAGCCTGGTGTCCGACAGAATTAGTATTAGAATAAAAGCATAGGACGAGCTTTTATAATTACTTCTAGTGGTTTTATAATTAATTCTAATGGTCTTCTTACAAGTGGAAGATCAGATAAAACAATTAAAATATGGTGAAGATAATCTAGTAGATAAATTTTAAATATACTAGCGCGGACTGAAGAGTTACAATACGACAAGTATTCTTCACAAGAATTTCAGAGTAAAGACTAATAGCACAAAAGATATGTACAACAAACGATGTATGAATCACGGCCCAAACGTGTCATGACTATGGAAGGAAAGGTCGAATTTAGTTCTAATTTAGTTAATTAGAAACAAAGTCAAACCCTTGGCCAGTTAAAAAAATTAAATATGAAGTTCAAAAATATTTTGAATACATGAAATTGTTTTTTGTCGTAGTATTCGACCATTCGTAACTGAACAGTTAGTATAATAGAGAGCATTGATAGCAAAATTGTTCAAATGTATTTGTCAAATATAATAAAGATGCTCTACTACAGTTTGGTGTCCAAAAATTTAAAGAAAAAAAATGAAACGATATTTAAACAAATTATTTAGGGAACCACCGGGCTTATTTAATAAAAAGAAAATAAAATAATATATATATATAAAACTGTAGAATCGTAGGTTTAAGTTTACTTATTCACAAGCCTTACTTTACTTTTTTGGATTCGTATATTGTCGCTTTTCGTCTGCACTCTGGCGAAATTCGGAGTTTCCTCTGATCACTGATAGAGTACGAGTTCAGACAATTAAGTAGTGCGACAAAAACAAAAAATTAAGGTACATCGCTGCGATCCCCTTGAAAGTAGTCCCCTCCCGCATCTATACATTTATTTCAGCGTGTTTTTCAGTTTTAAAACAAAATTATCGCTCTACGAGTCTACCTGTTCATCTAACTTGACGATTTTTTCATGAAAAAGTAATAGCACAATATATCGCCCAGTTTTTGAATCGCGTGTTGTCGTCTCCGTAAAATTTCAACTTTATATTCTTCTTTGGATAAGAATTTTTAATTGTTTATCTGTTCTAATTTCCAAAGCTTATTAATTGACTTATGTAATGCGTTAAAGACTAACAGACAGTATATCGATTTATTAGATTTATTTCGTCCTACATTTTACTCGCAAGTATCTAGCCGTGATTTATTTTTGGCCACACTGCAGTGGATCCCGGACTTTTCTCCTGACCGATACATAGCAGTTGGAAAAATAGTTTGTTGCTATTAATGCATCGATTCATTTTGATTTGTGAAAATTGGAGTCTGCCAGTGACTTTTTATACGGCAAGCTTATATTCTTTCTGTGGATCTATTCAGTTAGAAGTTGATTACAGATGCTCATACGAATAAAAAAAATCGATTGTCTTTTTAAAATTTGTGCATCGTGAATAAACTTCTGCCTGTACTGACTGCTTAACGCGAGTCTCGACTTGATTCAAAGTTTCTACTGAAATCTCAAATTGATCGCAAGGTATTTGCAAGGATTTGGCAAGATATTCTATAATAAAATTAGTCTGAGCACCGTTATCTAATAAGACCCGTGCATGTAACCATTGAACGTCCTTACATTTAATATCTATCACGGCGGTAGGCAAAGCTTATTACGGTGAGATGACCGCACTGTATTGGCTTAATAAGCCAATCCATGAAAATTAGCAGCCGAAATATCTAACTTAGAAATATTCAGTTATTCATTATCTCGCATGTTCGCTTCCTTAATCTCATAATACATTAGAGTCTTGTGCTTACAGCTACATTTTTTGCACTGACCATTTATAATCTAATGTAATGTGACCCGAATTGAAGCAGTTAAAATAGAGCTTGCTCGATTTGATTTTGTCAATAAGTTCTTTTAGCTAAAGTCGTCTAAATGTTTCGCATGCAAAAACTTTATGAGAATTGCGCAAAGGCGAATACTTTTTTATGCTGTGAGTCTATTTCGCAGACTCGCTGAATATATTTGTAACGTTAAAAGCAGTTACTTGAAGAACAAGAGCAGGAATCTATTCTCCAGAAAACTCATGAATTCTGGTACAGTAGGCATTTTCGTACTTTTGACAGACTTTTTCCTTTCCTGATGCGTAACGCGATGAAGTGTAGATATAGATGGACCTATTGATTTAAGTGCATGCAGATGCATATTTATAGCATCAGTGATTTTTCGTAAATTAGAAGCGCATGCTTTGAAATTTCTGAAAGATCCATTAAAATGCGGATATTTTTTTTGAATTATAACGCGTTTATTGTCGTAGCGATACCTAAAACTTTCGAATGATAATTCGCAGTTGCTCGCAGTAAGTTGAATCAAATTAACAATTTCGAAATAAATCCATCATATGTAAAGTTAAAAATATAATATTTAAAGAACCTACCTGATCTTTAGTAGTATGGTTGAACCATGTTTAATATTTTGTCACATTTTGTCACATTTTGTCGTCAGATAATTGCAAATATCTAAATACGCTACCGTTTATCACAATTTTGACAGTTAAGTGTTCAAACTAGGAAATTGTGTGAAATATCCACCTAGTATTGAGAGTCCTCATCAATTTGCTCAAAATTTTGTATTTGACGATAATTGGACTTAATGCGATTAGCTTATATCCTACTTTAATCTCGACTGTGGATTGAAAAAAAGATCCTTTAATAAAAAGAAAAAGAAAATCAAAGCCTTATATAATATCATATGCAAACATTAGATTTTTGTAAATGTTAGTTTATAATTTTAATTTTCTCTTTAGTTATGTTTATTCTCATTAACAATCTCATTAAGCTGTGTAAGAATGGTTTTAATCTTTGATTTATAATTTTTGAATATGCGAATTTATACGTCTAATGTTTAGATTGTTTCATGAACTTGCTTGAAATATTCCAATAATATAGAATTGACACATGTAGAGAACACGATTCACTACAATGTTAGGAATTAAATGTTATATATCATGAGATGAAAAACAGAGAAGTTGGATGAGTATATGATACAGTAGACAGACTCAATTAATAAGAATAAAATCCTAAATAGGTTGTTAGGGAGTTATTAGTTATCTGGGGGTTATCTGGGTTATTAGTCTTACTACTTAACTGGTTATACATTTAGAATTCAAAGTCTTGTCTATCCCTGGCAACTACTTCACCCATTTTTCTGGCAGCATACGAATTCCGTGTTGAAAAAACTGGTGATATTTTGAAGTCACCTACCAATCAATTAAATTTTTTGCTTATTCATAAATCGGCAGTGCTGATAAGTCAGGGCGTGTGCCATTGATCGAAACAAGTGATAGTCTGAGTGTCTAACGTCTGCAGAATACGGCGGGTGGGATAGAACTTTCCATTTTAACGATTCCAAGTATGTCTTGGCCATTTTCGCAACATGGTGTCGAGCATTGTTATGCTGTAAAATCACTTTTTCATTTTTATCGTTGTATTGCGGTCGTTTCTCTTTAAATGCTTAGCTTAAACGCATTAATTGCATTCGATAACGATCGTCTGTGATTGTTTCAGTCGGTTTTAATAACTCATAATATACTATGCCGAGCTAGTCCGAGCAAATATAGAACATGCCAACAATCCATCTTTGCCTTGCAAGCAGCTGTTCACAAGTAAACAAATGCCGTTCCACATCTTTTTTTTTGCATCACTACCAATGATTCTGCCAATTCTTGTTGCATTTGACACGAGCTTTGATCAAGTAATGCTTCCAATTCTATATCATCGAAAAGCTTCTCTCTTCCACCGCCATGTTGGTCTTCGACGTGAAAATCGCCGTTCTTGAATCGTTAAGACCACTCGCGGCACATTCTTTTATTAATAGTAGCCTCACCATAGGTATTTAATAACATTTAATAAGCCTTAGCCGCAGATTTCTACATATTAAAGCAGAAAATCAAAATCTCCCGCAAATTACGAGAATTTGGCTCATAAGCTGACATGTTTAATCGAGAATAACTTTATGATCCAGACATAAATCGACTAATAATTTGATAACGTAATGTTTATAAATACCTAAGCTTATTGTATGACATCTACGATCTATTCATTTTGAGTACTACTTACCGCTACAGCCATCTAATGCAAAAATAGCGGAAGCAACATTGTGTACGTAATATTTTAATGCATGTCACAACAGATATTTCCATTTTTATGTAAAATTCTTGAACAATATTGCTTATCAATTTATAAATTAAAAAAATTCATTATATTTAGTATGTTAATAATTTAATTATTTATTTAGGTATTGCGAATTGGAAGCCCGCATCAAAAAATCTAGAGTATTTTAATAGTTGGAAAGAAGTTCCAGAACAGTTGCAAACGCAAATTCGCCCAATGATGTTTCCACCGAATACAAGTGATGCTCACATCTTCCATTTAGAGAAATGGTATAATGCTATATATAACCATTTAATTTGAATGCAATTACTGTACTTATTAAGTAAACTCCCTTAAATTATTCGAAATACTCAAATTTTTTCAGAATAATATTATTGATTAAAATACAAGTATTTTTTATGAATATTTCTTTTTAACAATACTACTCAATATGATGCTACCGAAATGATAGTAATCGGATAACACATACCCTAGTTGTCTCGAGATCTATTAAACGTAAATTAATAAAGGAAGTATTTTTTGTTATTGATATTTATATATTCGATTGTTCAATTCAGTACTATTATCCGATAAGGAGGTCTAGGACATTAGGTTTTCTCATGAGAATACTATCGACCTATCATATTGGAATGCCAGTGAGCGCAGCGATACACGTATATAAGTAAACACTAGCACACGCATAACATCTACATACGAATAAACACACAGGTTTGTGTCGCGACAATGTCGCCCGTTTTGTTATATACCCCGTTCCCGGATGGAAGTTTTCAAGCAAGAGAAAACACTCTGCTTGTTTGTATGAATTACCTTTTTAGACTCATTTAAGAATATTTTCAAGTATCGGTTCTGTATTTAAGCACGGATGTTACCTTTCAGATCCTACTTGCCTTCAAGATCCTACGTCCTGAAACTTTCGAGTCGTATTCATTTGTGCATATATGGGCACTCAAGTATGTTTATACAGGCGAGCGACGGAGCTAAGGAGCCGGAGAGCTGAGTGTTAGAGAGTGAGAAGGGGGGTGGGGGACTGAAACAACGGGTGCGAATCGCGAGTGTTGATGCACGCAGAGAGTCTGCTCTGTGCCACTGACAAAGATTAACAACTATCTCGTGTCTAAGATTTTTTTGTTCGGTGTTGTAACTCCCATTGGCGGTATTCGACCTGTGCTTGTGCCCTCGTGGAGATGTTCAGCATCATCCTCTTATCGAGGCCATGATTGTTTACGTTTATGTGAGCCTTTCGTGTTCCGGACCGGAGTCATTGGCACCTTATATCCGACAAGCTTACATCCTCTGCTAGAGTCGCTCCTCTTGCCAAAATCTTTCCGGGCTCGGGCCACCTGGTAACTAGTACCGTTACAATTGATTAATTGTGCTTTGGATAGTACAAATTATTTTAAAAAATTTTAAATCAATAATTTTGTTTTATCTGATGTCATCAATTGTGCATGTAACAAATCTGGAAACAGAATACAATTAAAAACAGAATGGATGAGTATGCAAATAATCTCTCTAGCTTTATTAAATAGATTGAGCACATTGATAATAATATTAAGGTTAAAACAATTGAATTGTACTTTTGTCGACTGCCCATATACAAATTAATAAATATTTTTTTTTATTGGTCTTACAGTCCAATCAATTCAATCCAAAAATAAAATAAAAATAAAATAAAAATTAAAAATAAAAATTAAATTAAAAATTAAATTAAATTATAATGACAGTCAGACTGTCCTTGTTTACATTCACCCCCGTAGACTAATCTGAAAATAAAATATTAGCTGAAAAAATTCTTTGTTAGTAAAGTGCAGTCTGACTGTCCCCAACACCCTTACCTAATTGAAGATTTGTCCAACGTTTCGAGCTCGCTACGGCTCCTCATCAGGGACTAATCTAAACCTTATATTCTAATCTATATATACCCATCCCCACCACCAAATTTAGTAAATTAAATATAAATTGCCCCTCTACACAAATTGTCCAAAACCAATCAATTTAATAAGGAATGATAAACACTGTCCAATCTACCAGACTCTAACATTAAATTCACACTATTTCGATTCCTGGAAATGTGAATACTTTCAAGACTCTCCCGTTTATACTTATTATTAATACCATGTTCAAAAATATCCACATTCACAAAATCAAAAGAATGTAAAAACTTTAAACAATGCTCTTTTAAACCAGAAGTAATATGTGAGCTACGTAAACTATATTTATGCTCATAAATTCTCTTTTTTAAATATCTACCTGTTTGTCCAATATAGTATTTAACACAATCCATGCAATTAATCTTGTAAACAACTCCTGATTTTAAACATAAATCATCCTTATCTTTGCAATTATTAAACAATCTACTCAAATTATTGCTATTTTTAAAGCAAATTTGAATGTTATATTTCCGAAAATTTCTTTTTATTCTTTCAGATAATCCTCGAACATATGGTAAGACAATAATTTTGCCTCCGTTAACATCAATTCCTGCACTATGTCTATTTTCGGTATTATAAATGTCAAACAATCTCTCAGCAATTAATCTATTAATAAATTGAATTGGATAGCCATTATTAATGAAAGTCTCTCTTACTATCTGTAAATTATTTTCTCTAAAATCTTTATGTGACAATTTAATTGCTCTGTCAATGACACCTCTCAATGCTCCAATTTTGTTTCCGAATTGGTGGTGTGAATTAAAATCTAAAAACCTACCTGACCAAGTAGGCTTTCTGTACCAATTACGTTTTACCTTATTATTACTACATCTAATTACATTAATGTCCAGAAAACTTAATCGACTATTAAGTTCAACCTCCCTTGTAAATTTAATTCTGTCATGTACAGAATTGAAAACATCCACGATTTCATCCACAAAAACTTCCGGAACAATTGTAAAGATATCATCAACATATCTCTTAAATATCATTGGTTCAAAAAGCAATTTTGACAAGGCTATACTTTCCAACTTTTCCATAACTAAATTAGCTATAACCGGTGACAAAGGCGACCCCATTGGACATCCGTATTTTTGTTCATAAAATTTATTATCAAATGAAAACATTGTGTTATTAAAAACCAAATTAATTGCTTTAATAAATTCATTCATTGTCAATTTTGTATGCAAATTAATTTCATTCGACTTTTCCTGTATAATATCATTTAACAACTCTAAAGGTACATTTGTAAACAAAGATACTACATCCAATGAAATCATCTTGTAGTTTTTCGGAATAACAATATCTTTCATTTCATTGTAAAAACACCAACTATCCTTAATGTAAGAACTAGTTCTTCCAACTATCTTAACCAATTTATTAGACAAAAATCTAGCAATATTATAAGTTGGGAAACCTATGGAAGATATTATTAAGAGATCAAAGAAATCATCGCGGAGGTTGAAAGTAATCTTTTTGGTTTAAATGATGAAGTAAAAAAGGAATGTAGGGCATCTTTGGTTAATGTCATTAGTAATTTTAAAAGAGAAAATAAATTTGATAATTTTTTAAATAGTAATTTTATACATGATTTAGTTACCGCGAAGAATTTTTTGAAAAATAACCCTAATATAATCTTCCAAAAGGCCGACAAAGGTAATGTAACTGTAGCTTCCAATAAAATTGATTACATAAATTGTATAAATAATATAATAAATGATGATAGTACTTATTTGAAGATTGGTAATCCACATATCATTAAGCTGCAAAATAATTTGAAAGAGTTATTAAATAATTGGAAAAGAAATGAATATATAAATGATACTACATATAAGTATTTAAAATGTGAAAATGGAACTGTGGCAAAATGTTATGGGCTTCCCAAGATTCATAAAGAAAATCTGACATTTAGAATAATAATATCTTCCATAGATTTCCCAACTTATAATATTGCTAGATTTTTGTCTAATAAATTGGTTAAGATAGTTGGAAGAACTAGTTCTTACATTAAGGATAGTTGGTGTTTTTACAATGAAATGAAAGATATTGTTATTCCGAAAAACTACAAGATGATTTCATTGGATGTAGTATCTTTGTTTACAAATGTACCTTTAGAGTTGTTAAATGATATTATACAGGAAAAGTCGAATGAAATTAATTTGCATACAAAATTGACAATGAATGAATTTATTAAAGCAATTAATTTGGTTTTTAATAACACAATGTTTTCATTTGATAATAAATTTTATGAACAAAAATACGGATGTCCAATGGGGTCGCCTTTGTCACCGGTTATAGCTAATTTAGTTATGGAAAAGTTGGAAAGTATAGCCTTGTCAAAATTGCTTTTTGAACCAATGATATTTAAGAGATATGTTGATGATATCTTTACAATTGTTCCGGAAGTTTTTGTGGATGAAATCGTGGATGTTTTCAATTCTGTACATGACAGAATTAAATTTACAAGGGAGGTTGAACTTAATAGTCGATTAAGTTTTCTGGACATTAATGTAATTAGATGTAGTAATAATAAGGTAAAACGTAATTGGTACAGAAAGCCTACTTGGTCAGGTAGGTTTTTAGATTTTAATTCACACCACCAATTCGGAAACAAAATTGGAGCATTGAGAGGTGTCATTGACAGAGCAATTAAATTGTCACATAAAGATTTTAGAGAAAATAATTTACAGATAGTAAGAGAGACTTTCATTAATAATGGCTATCCAATTCAATTTATTAATAGATTAATTGCTGAGAGATTGTTTGACATTTATAATACCGAAAATAGACATAGTGCAGGAATTGATGTTAACGGAGGCAAAATTATTGTCTTACCATATGTTCGAGGATTATCTGAAAGAATAAAAAGAAATTTTCGGAAATATAACATTCAAATTTGCTTTAAAAATAGCAATAATTTGAGTAGATTGTTTAATAATTGCAAAGATAAGGATGATTTATGCTTAAAATCAGGAGTTGTTTACAAGATTAATTGCATGGATTGTGTTAAATACTATATTGGACAAACAGGTAGATATTTAAAAAAGAGAATTTATGAGCATAAATATAGTTTACGTAGCTCACATATTACTTCTGGTTTAAAAGAGCATTGTTTAAAGTTTTTACATTCTTTTGATTTTGTGAATGTGGATATTTTTGAACATGGTATTAATAATAAGTATAAACGGGAGAGTCTTGAAAGTATTCACATTTCCAGGAATCGAAATAGTGTGAATTTAATGTTAGAGTCTGGTAGATTGGACAGTGTTTATCATTCCTTATTAAATTGATTGGTTTTGGACAATTTGTGTAGAGGGGCAATTTATATTTAATTTACTAAATTTGGTGGTGGGGATGGGTATATATAGATTAGAATATAAGGTTTAGATTAGTCCCTGATGAGGAGCCGTAGCGAGCTCGAAACGTTGGACAAGTCTTCAATTAGGTAAGGGTGTTGGGGACAGTCAGACTGCACTTTACTAACAAAGAATTTTTTCAGCTAATATTTTATTTTCAGATTAGTCTACGGGGGTGAATGTAAACAAGGACAGTCTGACTGTCATTATAATTTTAATTTAATTTTTAATTTAATTTTTATTTTATTAGGAGTGTGAATAAGTCTTTCCCGTTTTTTGTAAGAGATGGCGCCACCAATACTGTGCGAGTATTCAATGGTTACATATGTCACAATCAAAGCTTATTCATATGTCAACAATTCCATACTAACATATTAGTTAAAATTTTTTCGCATCATAAATTTTTACTATCGTGAAAATGTCGAAATTTGAGCCGTGTCGACGTCATTTGCGGGAAGTTTCACTTTATTGGTTCAATTTGAAGAAATCTGCTGCCGAGACGCATCGATTGCTTCAAGAGGCTTATGGAGAAGGTTGTGTCGATGATTCAAGTGTTCGCGGATGGTTTCGACGCTTCAAACGCGGTGATTTCGACGTGGAAGACAAGGAGCGTTCCGGGCGGCCGCAAATCTTTGAAGATCGAGAATTGGCGACTTTGCTTGATGAAGATTCTTGTCAAACGCAAGAAGAACTTGCTGAAGCATTGGGAGTTGATGGAACAACCATTTCCAAGCGTTTGAAAGCCATGGGAATGATCCAAAAGCAAGGAAATTGGGTGCCGTACGACGTTTTTTCACTTGCGAACAGCTGCTTCAGCGACATAAAAGAAAGGGTTTTCTGCATCGTATCGTGACTGGCGATGAAAAGTGGATACGTCACGATAATCCGAAGCGAAGAAAATCTTGGGGACTACCCGACCATGCATCATCATCGACGGCCAAGCCAAATATTCATGGCGCCAAGCTCATGCTCTGTATATGGTGGGACCAGCTACGTGTGGTTTACTATGAGCTTCTGAAACCGAATGAAAGGATCACAGGCGAGGTCTATCGACGACAATTGATGCGTTTGAGCCGCGCACTGCGAGAAAAACGGCCACAATACTCCGACAGGCACGACAAAGTTATTTTGCAACATGACAATGCTCGCCCACATGTTGCACCGCCGGTGAAAACATACTTAGAAACGCTCAAATGGGAAGTCCTACCCCACCCGCCGTATAGTCCAGACGTTGCTCCGTCTGATTACCATCTCTTCAGATCGATGACGCATGGCCTGGCTGACCAGCACTTCCATTCCTACGAGGAAGCCAAAAAATGGGTGGATGACTGGATAGAGGCCAAACCGGTCGAATTTTTTTCGCAAAGGGATGCGTATGTTGCCAGAAAGATGGGAAAAAGTTGTAGCTAGCGATGGCCAATACTTTCAATAATTCATTTGTAACCATTTTTTCACAATAAAGGCTCAAAATTTGAAAAAAAAACGGGAAAGACTTATTCACATACCTGATATTTTTATTTTTTTATTTTTTATTATTTTTTATTTTATTTTTACTTTTTATTTTTATTTTTATTTTTATTTTATTTTTTGATATATTTATTAATTAATATTAAGGTTTTAATATTAGTATTA
This sequence comes from Sycobia sp. Sy_11, assembly GCA_018907035.1. Classification (NCBI taxonomy): domain Eukaryota; kingdom Metazoa; phylum Arthropoda; class Insecta; order Hymenoptera; family Epichrysomallidae; genus Sycobia; species Sycobia sp. Sy_11. The sequence continues at coordinate 449,318 of JACCIC010000029.1, forward strand.
AAGATCTCATTAAATCCTTATTTTTATTTTTATTTTTTGTAAAAGTTAAAATCATAATCCTATATATATATATATATATATATATATATATATATATAAATTTATTTTTCATTATATTTATTTATTGATTTATTAAACCTATAACTATGTTCTCCTGAGAATGCAATGGTACTTTAAATTTCTATGCTACTTGTAGTTACGTTCTTTTATTCTTAAGATATTTTGTTAGCAAACTCTGTGTTTTTATTCGTTAGTAAAAATTTGGAACAACCTATTAGAACATCATTATCTTAAGAAAATGGCAATAATGTGAATTCAATGTTAGCGTTGAGTAAATGAAATAAAGCTTATTATTCTTTATTAATTGAAATTTATGCATCATGTTACATATAATATGGAATAATAGCAATGTTGGGTTTTATTTTAATTTTATATGACTATGAGCAAAAGTGGTTAGAAACATGCACGAGACAAAAGAACAATTATATAATTTCAAGACCTATAAAAATGTGAAATAAAAATATAAAAGAAGACGGACTTGTATCGTCAACTCTGGGACTGTTCTGCCTACCATAAAAGATAGCCTGTCGGTTTTTACAGTTTACACAATTTTAGGCTCTTGCAATGATTAACTACCTCCAATTCTTTTTCCAAGATATAGCACTGAATCAGACGTTTAATATCCAACTGATAATCTGAACTTACTAAACTATTACATATTTTTAACGAAACTTGTGGATCGATGTGTAAAAACGATTTCTAATGAAAAGGAGAAGAGCTATATATGTATTAAACATAATGGATGTATTCGAGAGATACACTCTGTAGTCTATATAATCTATAAATAAGGATAAGCGTACTGCGAATAAGAATATTTTCAGTACATTTTTGCGCATGGGAGAGGCACCCAGTTATATCATTTAAAAATTTGGATGGTTTATTACTATAATTGAATCCGTAGTGGTTGACCAACAAGATATAGCATTTGAATCGAGAACTAAGTACATTTAACTATATTTGATCTTGAAATAAACAATAATTGTGATTACTAAGGCCGTTTTCTAGACGAGTGACGGAAGTAACGCCTTCAATCAAACTGATATGAGTCTCAATAGCTCTACTACCAGCCTACACTTGGGTAGTGGTTATATAGCTATTTCAGTCCAGATCAGTGTAAAAGTAGTTGAAGAATATAAGACTGACTCAATATATTTATTAATGGAATAGAGTTCATTTCAGCAACATTCTTAGAACGCTAGTATTGCTAGTGGTTAAGATCTGCGATGAATGTGAATTAATATTGAAAAATGATTTAAAGTTATGGATAGCGGGTGTATTAGCCATTATGCATATCTTCGAATTATTAAAAATAAGTATTTCAAAGAAAAAGTAGCTTGTAACTCTCTTTAGCTGATTTTAGGATTTTAAAAGATATGAAATCAAAAGTTTATAATCTTATCATATTTTTCAATTAATATTTGTTTGAAAAAAACGTTTTGTAGTAAGTAAATTTCCAGTAATTCGTGGCTTACATTTATAGCTGGATCATAGAGGTTTTTCTAACGAATAATTATTTTTTATTAATTGAATAAATCAAGAACGAGAATTAAATATTAACTTGATAATTATATTAAGACCTTCAATGAATTCTCACGATTTCTTCAAAAATGGAACTCCCGTTCTTGCCACTTTGTATGATAAAGCGCGTACGAGAAAGTCTGTATCTACCCTTAAGTTATCATATTGCATTAGTTCACTTTATTGTAAAGTGATTTTATATTATTCGGAGGCGAACTTAGCTTCCGACCTTCACGTATAGATGGCGATATAAGTAGTACGAAAAGTCAAATGTGAATGATCTAGTAGTTACTTTTTAGTTTTGACAATTACCAATAAAATTCAGTTTACAGGTACCACCATTTATGTAAATATTATAATTTTTTGATCAGTCAAAAATGAATCGTGATAAATGGTTTTTTCGAGATATCATTGTGCATTAATATGATTAAAAAAAAAAGTGTAGCAGAAATTTCTCAATTAACGCAAGAATGTTATGGCCAACAAGCTTTATCGCTTGCAACACGTAAAGAGTGGTTTCAGCAGTTTAAAGGTGGAGATACTGATGTTAATGACAAAGAAAGTTCTGGACAACCGAAAAAGTTTGAAAATAGTGGATTGAAAGCATTATTATATGAAAATTCAGCTCAAACGCAGAAAGAAAGCGCTAATAAGTTAGGAGGAAGATTGATACCACACGATTTAACCGGATGCGCCATTATGAATCGATACAACATCACACTGTCTTTGATTGCTAGCCAAAAAAGAAAAGTTTTCTGTTGCGTATTGTGACAGGTGATGGAAAGTGGATCTACTATGGCAATCCTAAGCGCAAAAAGTTACGGGTGGACCCAGGCCAATCGTCCACATCGACACCAAAACGGAACATCTACGACCAAAAGGTATTGCTGTGCATTTGATGGGACCAACAGGATGTGCTATACTACGAACTGCTAAAACCGAATGAAACCGTCACTGCCGAGTTATATAAACACGATCTGATGCTTTGCTACAGAAATGGATCGAACGTAGTTCAGCAATCGCGAGCAATAGGCGAAAAATCATTCGTTTGCATGACAACGCTCAGCCACATGTTGCGAAAGCCGTCAAAAACGCCCTATTCGAGTTCGAATGGGTTTTCCGGCATCCAGCGTACTCACCAAACATAGCGCCTTCTGATTACCACCTATTCAGATCGATGCAGCACGAACTCGTTGATACACACATCAGACATATTCAAGAAGTAGAAGAATTTGTGAATGATTGGATTGCCCCGAAGCCGCCATCGTTCTGTCGACACGATATCGTCATGTTGCCGGAAAGATTGGAAAAAGTAGAAGAAAATTACGGAAAATATTTTTATGAAGCGAACGTGTTTCCATGTTTCATCATAAATGTCCTTTTTCCATTTAAAAAGGTTGGAAACTAAGATCGCCTCTGAATAGTTCTGAAAATGTTTATTGTTATGCGAATAATTTTCTTGCACTACATTATTCAAAAAGAATCTGCAGTTGAAACACATGGTTATGCTTCGAAAATAATGATTTGGAACTTGAAATTAAAGAACATTCTATCGCATCCGAAAAATTGAAAGTAAAAGATTTGGATGGATTACTCAATCAAAAGCGATGCCAGAGGCTAGCAGAACTTGAACGAATATTAGAAGGAGAAGACTCAAATGTTTCAAACATTCGAAATATTCGAGAAGCAAAGATATTGAGTTCCGGTTGAATGAAAAAGAAAAACTTTTTTACACCGTACCACGACTGTTGATGAAAATTGATACAATACGACAACCAAAATTGTGGAAAATCATGGGAGCACCCCGGCTCTTCAGCAATATCGTCTGCAAAACCAAATTTTCACGGCTTGAAACTTTTTCTCTGTATTTGGTAGTTAGTATGGTGTAATTTATTTAGAGCTTCTCAAACCGAGTGAGACGTATCACGCGTCATTGCTATCCACTTCAATTGATACATTTAGGTCGAACCTTAAACACCATTGGCCGCTATGCAAAGAAATAGATAAAAAACTGATTGTATTACACGACCTCATTTGGTCTTAAGTTGCAAAGTCAGTGAAAACATACATAGAAACGCTTCAATGGGAATTTCGACGCCAAGAAACCTTCTAGACCGAATCAACGCCTGCGCTGTGTTGCTGAAATGGAACAAACTCGACTTATTTTTGAAGCAGATGATAACTGGCGACGAAAACTGGGTCACAGACGACAACATGAAGCGAAAAGGGTCATGGTCCAAGGCCGGTGGATCGTCCCAAACAGTGTCCAAGCCGGGATTGGCGGCCAGGAAGGTTTTGCTCTGTGCTTGGCGGAATTGGAAGGGAATCATCCATTATAAGCTGCTTCCATATGGCCAGACGCTTAATTCTACCATCTACTGTGAACAACTGGACCGCTTGAAGCAGGCTATCGACCAGAAGCGTTCACAATTGGCCAACAGGAAGGGTGTAGTGTTCCACCAGGACAACGCCAGACTACACACTTCTTTGATGACTTGTCAGAAGCTACGGGAGTTCGGATGGGAGGTTTTATCGTATCCACCATATAGCCCGGACATAGGCGCCAAGTGTTTACCACCTGTTCCTTCCCATGTCGAACGGCCTTGGTCGTGTAAAGTTGGACTCAAAAGAGGTTTGTGAAAAGTAACTGCCCGAGTTCTTCGCAAATAAGGAGAGGGATTTCTACGAGAGGGGCATCATGAAATTGCCGTCTAGATGGAAACAGATAATCGAACAAAACGGCGCATATTTGAAGTAAATCCGAAAACTGTAACATTCTTTATAAAAAATTGAATGAAAAACAAAAAAGCGGAAGGGAGATATTTGACAACCTAATATTTCTTGTAAATAGACAATGATTTGATTCGTTTTGAAAAGTTTATAGCAGTATATATAAATATACAAGAGTATGTTAAATATATAGGCGTGCTTTTGACGCTTTTAATAGCGCTTTTAAGACAACATCCGATGATACAACGAGATTCACTTTACTGAGATTTTGCACAAATTAAATTAATTTAAGATAAAGGATATACATTTCTATGATAATTTTATGCTGGTGATCACTATTTTATTATTTCGAAAAAGTTGCTTTTTATCTGTCTTCCATTTGTTTTTCTATAAGAGTACATGTATCAGTCATACAAAAGCCGCACTTTCAAACTCGATTTCTTCTAACATTTTCTACGTCAAGTAAATAAAATAATGATACCATCATATTCAAGTTAGTTTAATTATCGATGATAACTATTACTATCTGCTAAATATTTGATTTAAAGGAACCTTAACTAATGAAAAATAAAATTTTTGGTTTTTATAACATTGTTTCTACTTGAGAGTGAAATTTTTAGAGTGTCTAACAATGATATCATTAATTGTTTTTATTGTTATTTCTATTATTATGTATAATAATATTAATTTTTAAATTAATTAGAAATTTTTTTCATTAAGCATGAGAATTTTACCACATCACCAAAATACTGGAGGATTTTTTATTGCAATTTTGGAAAAAATTAAGTCTCTTCCATGGGAAGATGATAATAATATTAATCAAGATAATCAAATTCCAATGATTAAACCGAACAATTTAAGAAATGAATTTAAGGAGACAGATTCCATAAAAAAAAGAAAAAGAATTTTAAATGAGAAAATGCCTGGAGAACCAAAAGGAAAACTCAAAAGATTACAAGGTTTTCGAGAAGATCCATTCGTTTTTTTTAGTAATAAAAATGAAGATGTTTGGCTTTCTATAAAGTATATTTATTAATAACAAGTTACTTTAGTTTAGGTGTCAATATATGTAGCGATCTTACAAAATACATATTATGTTTTATATAAAACATTAGCATACAGTATAAGCAATGTGTTGCAAATATAAAAGAAAATGCAAATAACTGAAAAATAAAGTTAGGCTATATCTGTGTTCAAAACTTTTAAATAAATTTTTGACATAACAAAAAATTTCAATAGTATAATGTTCAATAGTTCTAAAAAATCATTGATCTAGCTCCTGAAATTGTATACCACATTATTTAATAGATATTTTATAGTATAAATAAACTTACTTGTTTCGTTCTTATTTCATTTTTTTTTACTATCAATTATTTTTAAACGAGAATTTAAAAGTCATTCCATTGTATCCATCATTTACTAATGTAAAAAGTCACTACTGCCTATCAGAATAAGAAAATTTATGTATCTATATGTATATAATATGATGAAGAATGCAGGCTTTATCTTCTTATTCTAATTAATCTTCTTTACATTCATATTTGACTGAATACTATACAGAGTAAGATTTTTCAATACCTTTGACTTTATATATAGTAATCGAATACTTAACAGCTATAGTCAGTTTCTATTCATGATTTCTTGTATTATTGTACTATATAATATAATACATTTTTACTAGTATATCAATATGAAAGATTATAAACTGATTAGTATTCTTACAATTTTTCACTACCTGGTAGAAAATCTTATAAAATTAACCAAAAAAATTAAATTAAAGATAATAACCTATCTGAATGTTGATCAAAATATATATTCTTTATTTTATACATTCATTCTCTATAAACAGCATTTCTCGAGAAAAATGTAATGGGAGCTATATTAAGTATATGGAAAACCGTTCAAAGGATCTCGATATAAAGTGTTGGATTTTCTCTCTTGAAATATTGTTTATACCGAAAATCTATGTAGAATAAAAAATATATATTTGAATGAGATGTATATCTATGAATTTAATTTTTTTTTTAATTTTGTTTTTCTCCGCGATAATTTCAAAAAATACTGATTTTTATGGACTTTTATAGATTTGGTAAAAAGTATACAAATTCCGTCTAAAGCAATTATGATTTTCGTGATGGGTACTGCAAAAATAAGTGTACCAATTTTCCAAAAAATAGGGCCAAGGGACTAATTGAAGAGAGCCATATCAATACGCGTATTCCTTCTTCAGAAATATTATCATAATATCAAATTATATATATATATATATATATATATATATATATATATATATAAGAATATAGATTTATATACAAAATATATTTTTTACATAGATCTTTTTTAAATGTTGAATAATTATTATTTGAATGTTGAACATTATTATCTCTCGCGCTGCCGAGACGGATAATGCTAGTATATGTACCATATATATATATATATATATATATATATATATATATATATATATATATATATATATATATATATAATTACTAAACTAGTATAAAACTATCAGAGATAATAAACAATAATAAAAAAGCATCAATAATTAAAAAAATATTTTGTGTATTTAATTGAACAGGTTCTCCTATGAAGCTTGTTAAAAAGTATTCACATATGTAAAAAGGGATTTACGTAAATTATAGATATAGATTAGGTTGTCAAATATCTCCCTTCCACATTTTTGTTCTTCATTCAATGCTTTATAAAAAGTGTTACAGTGGTCGGATTTACTTCAAATATGCGCCGTTTTGCTCGATAATCTGTTTCCATTTAGACAGTAACTTCATAATACGCATCTCGTAGAAACCCCTCCTCTTATTTGCGAAGAAATCGGACAGCCACTTTTCACAAGCCTCTTTTGAGTCCAACTTTACACCATTAAGAGCGATCTACATGGACAGACGTTATATCCGGGCTATATGATGGATGCGATAAATGATCCTATCCGAACTCCCGTAGCTTCTGACGAGTCATCAACGAAGTGTGTGGTCTGGCGTTGTCCTGGTGGAACACTACACCCTTCCTGTTGGCCAATTGTGGACGCTTCTGGTCGATAGCCTGCTTCAAGCGGTCCAATTGTTCAGAGTAGATTGCAGAATTAAGCGTCTGGCTATATGGGATCAGCTCATAGTGGATGATTCCTTCTAATTCCACCAAATACACAGCGAAACCTTCCTGGCTGTCAATCCCTGCTTGGCCACTGTTCGCTTGATATTGTCGTATGTGATCCATTTTTCGTCGCCAATCACCGTCCTCTTCCAAAATGGGTCAAGTTCGTTCCGTTTCAGCAGCACATCGCAGGCGTTGATTCGGTCCAGAAGGTTTTTTTGCGTCAAATCATGCGGCACCCAAACATAAAGCTTTTTTTTTGTATCCAGCCTTCAGAAGATGATTTAAAATGGTTTGTTGACTAATTCTCATCTCCTGGTCGATGTCACAAGATGCCACCTGCCGGTCTAACTCGATAAATTCTATGATTTGATCGGTATTCGTCGTCACAGGTCTTCCGCCGGCTGGCTTATTCATAGTGTCATTTTCACCGGCTCTGAATCGTCGAAGCCATTTCTCTGCGGTTCGAAATAATAACGTGCCATCCCCCGAAAAACCATTAATCTCACGGAACGTTTGTCTAGCGGATTTGCTTTTGATGAAGGAAAATTTTAAAATAGCATGAATTTCGGCGTTAGTGAACTTCATGTTTACACGTCTATAAATTTTGAACGCAATATCCAAACTAATCATGCAATATCCAACTGATACGCCGACCATGCTTTCACATCGACTTCCAAACCGAACGCTCAGTTTTTGGTGGCACCGGCTCGGCATAGTGTATTATAAGTTGTTAAAACTGACTAAAACAATCACAGGCGATCGTTATCGAACGCAATACTGCATTTGAGCCAAGTGTTGACAGCTATTTCTAATTCAGTTTTTAAAATTTCTAGGGAATGTGTTCAAAATAAATTAAACTGCTCTATCCACACGTTAACAACCCTCAATATTGCACAGGACAATGGTCTTATAAGTTATTATTTTTAGGTATTTATATACCTTTTCAACTTTATATACTACTTAATTAAGAATTTTATTGCAGTTTTCATACTGTGTTCTTGTACTGTTACTTGTTCGGCGGATAAGCTGCGTTAAGTCCTTATGGCTTTCGGCCTCGTATAGCTTTTAAGTTTATTATTTTTATTTGATTCTGTCTTCTAAGGGTGTGCTGCTGTAATTCATCTGAAGAGCTTTTACTTACATAGCTCAAAATCTCTCACTAATGATTCTTCAGCAATATCGTGAGTCTCAGCGATGTTTATCCACTAATCGTACAGATATTCGCCCTTTTTCGTCGCCAAAAAGGACAAGAAACGTTGAGTACAAAAACTCAAAAAATGAAAACTTCATTGCCTGTTAATACAAAAAATCTCCTTCCAAAAGGTATTTCTAAAAAGTACAAATATTTATAGCGCTAGATCTGATTTTGAATATTCGCTATCCGACACCACCCACATTCTAAGCCGCTTTTCAGTTATCTTTGGAACGATCTAGCCATAACACACCCAGACTCTGATCGACGATAGGTAATAGATGCTGGTAATCGTTCAGATTTCGAAGAATTAAGATGTTATTAACACAGTGTTATTCATATCTATAGTTGACGAAGCTTGCAAAGAAGATTTTGAGTTAGTAGAGCTTACCGAATTCTCTACTTCATAGTCTCTATCGCCTTATAAAGAAGAAATATAGAATAAATTGAATTATACCGCAAGGAGAAGGTGTCTTCCGAGAAGGTATTTTCCCTACAGTAATTTTCATATAAACAATGATATTATGTAGCTTTGGTATACAACTTGATAAATAGTCGATAAATCAAATTTCTAAAAAGTTTAATTATAGCAAAGTCTTGAATTATTATACTGCAGTAATTTATTAGGAGTGTGAATAAGTCTTTCCCGTTTTTTGTAAGAGATGGCGCCACCAATACTGTGCGAGTATTCAATGGTTACATATGTCATAATCAAAGCTTATTCATATGTCAACAATTCCATACTAACACATTAGTTAAAATTTTTTCGCATCATAAATTTTTGATATCGTGAAAATGTCGAAATTTGAGCCGAGTCGACGTCATTTGCGGGAAGTTTCACTTTATTGGTTCAATTTGAAGAAATCTGCTGCCGAGACGCATCGATTGCTTCAGGAGGCTTATGGAGAAGGTTGTGTCGATGATTCAAGTGTTCGCGGATGGTTTCGACGCTTCAAAAGCGGTGATTTCGACGTGGAAGACAAGGAGCGTTCCGGGCGGCCGCAAATCTTTGAAGATCGAGAATTGGCGACTTTGCTTGATGAAGATTCTTGTCAAACGCAAGAAGAACTTGCTGAAGCATTGGGAGTTGACCGAACAACCATTTCCAAGCGTTTGAAAGCCATGGGAATGATCCAAAAGCAAGGAAATTGGGTGCCGTACGAACTGAAGCTGAGAGACGTCGAACGGCGTTTTTTTCACTTGCGAACAGCTGCTTCAGCGACATAAAAGAAAGGGTTTTCTGCATCGTATCGTGACTGGCGATGAAAAGTGGATATGTTACGATAATCCGAAGCGAAGAAAATCATGGGGACTACCCGGCCATGCATCATCATCGACGGCCAAGCCAAATATTCATGGCGCCAAGCTCATGCTCTGTATATGGTGGGACCAGCTAGGTGTGGTTTACTATGAGCTTCTGAAACCGAATGAAAGGATCACAGGCGAGGTCTATCGACGACAATTGATGCGTTTGAGCCGCGCACTACGAGAAAAACGGCCACAATACTCCGACAGGCACGACAAAGTTATTTTGCAACATGACAATGCTCGCCCACATGTTGCACCGCCGGTGAAAACATACTTAAAAACGCTCAAATGGGAAGTCCTACCCCACCCGCCGTATAGTCCAGACGTTGCTCCGTCTGATTACCATCTCTTCAGATCGATGACGCATGGCCTGGCTGACCAGCACTTCCATTCCTATGAGGAAGCCAAAAAATGGATAGATGACTGGATAGAGGCCAAACCGGTCGAATTTTTTCGCAACGGGATTCGTATGTTGCCAGAAAGATGGGAAAAAGTTGTAGCTAGCGATGGCCAATACTTTCAATAATTCATTTGTAACCATTTTTTCACAATAAAGGCTCAAAATTTGAAAAAAAACGGGAAAGACTTATTCACATACCTGATAATTAAACTTACTATATTCTAAAAAAATTTAATTTTTTAAAATTCTTTATGTGTAGGGAGTAGTTATTATTAAAAAATTATTGTTATTTAATTAGAATTTTCTTATGAATAATTATTGAATGCAAAGTGAAAATTTGCCTATGAGTAGATTAATAATATATTGCCCATTTTCTTCCCTTTTTTAAAATAAAATATGATTGTTTACAATGTAATATGTCAGTGAAACATTTTTAAACTAAAAGAAAATATTTAAATTTTAATCTTTCTGCACAAATCTGTCCTGAAGATACTTATATTGTGATTGCTACATATGCTGACGCTCTTACACAACATACATCTATATAATCTTTATTTATTTCTTACAGATCATTCTATAATATATCGGATGAATTAGATCCGCAATGTCTATTAGTAAGATGCTATGAAGGGAAAAAAAAAAATATTTACTTCTCATCTCCAGGAATTCGGGACATTATTATATGCAATGAAAATAAAATAAAAATGATTAATACTGGAGTCAAAACTTTTGTGCGTTGCGACAATAAAAATACTACCTGTGCCTTCCGGTTAGCTCAAGAAGGTTTAAGCAGTATTGTTAATTTCATTGGTGATCGACGTAGAGTAAATATTTTAAAAAGTGACTTAATCATGCTTCTTGAAAATGATGATCATCACACTCCACCGAAAATCACGAATCTAGATCCAATGACTCAAAAACAATTAATAAATTTTGGTAAGTTGCCAAGATTCAAATCAATAACTAATGTAAAGTTGAATGAGTGATACTACTTTTGAAACAAAAATTAGAAGAATTCTCAATTTTTGAAATAACAATTGGAGAAACTTTTCTCATTTATTGAATTGAATAGTAGTAAGAAACATTTATAGCTAGGAAATGTTTGAAAATAATGTGGATACTAGGTAATAATTAAACTTGAAACATATTCAATGATATTGTATTTGAATAAGTTAAATTACAGGTATGAGAACGTCGAACTGGGCAATGAACCTACCGCTAAAGTGTAAGCAAAGAAGTGTTGTAGGATGCATTTTCAAACCTTGGGCAGATTGAAAGCCTAATTAAAACTTTTCATATTCGAAATCTCACTCATTCTTATATATTAGCTTCTGTAATATGACATAGATTTGCATTTTCATTTACTATGAGTATAATTTGTAATATTAAATTTGAATTAACGTTATACTACATTACATTATTTTATATACTTATATTGAGTGTACAACTAAGTTTCGGCGTTTGCTAAAAGACGGCGTCATCAGTAAATCTCCAGCAGAAATGTCAGACCTCATATATTATATTTGTAGTTTGTGTATCTGTCAACAACTTCGCAACATTATATTTGAAAATTTCTTTCGGTGTACTTTATTTTATCGAGTAAAATCATCGCAAATTTTCAGCCAAATAAACGTCATTTTCGGGAAGCTTTGCCTCCATTCTTTAATATGAAGAAAAGTGCAGATGAGACCTATCGTTTGCTTTTGGAAACTTATGGGGCATTATGTATTGATGAATCGACGTGTCGCGAATGGATGAAATGGTTCAAAAGTGGTGATTTTAAAATAAAGACAAATACCGCTCCGGAAAGCCAAAAAGTTGTGAATACGAGGAATTAGAGGGTTTGATGAATGAGCATCCGTGTCAGACTTAAGAAGAACTCACTGCATAATTGCGCATCATCCAACAAGCCGTTTTCCTGCGTTGAAAAGCATTGGGATTCATTCAAAAGGTTGACAATTGAATACGGTACGAATTAAAGCCAAAAGACGGCGATTTTGCATATCTGAAATATTGCTGTAGTGGTATAAAAATAACTCATTTTCGCGTCGTACTGTCACTTGTGATCAAAAATGAATTTATTATGATAACCCTAAAAGGACAAAAATCGTATACAAAGTCCGATGAATCGACGCCGAAGTCCCGATGAAGTCCACGATGAAGTCCCGCTCAATCGACGCCGAAAGGAAATATTCACGTAAATAAGGTCATGCTTTGCATATAGTGGGATCAAAAGGATATCGTGTAAAGGTCAAACCATCGAAGGACCATTGTTCCGCACCCGATTTATGCATTTAAAGCTATTCTAACAGGAAAAGCGGCCAGAACATGAGATCAGATATGAGTCTGTCATTTTTCATCAGGATAACGTTCGACAAAATGTGGCTTCGGTCAAAAACTATTTGGAAAATAGAGGATGGAAAATTCTGCCTCACCCACCTTGCAGTCCAGACTTGGCATTTGACTACGACTTATTTCGATCAATACAGAACGCCCTTACGGGAATACGTTTCAGTTGAGTAGGGGGTTTCAAAAATTGGCTCGATACCTTCTTCGTCTCAAAAGACGAGAAATTTTTTTAATCCGGACTTCATGAATTGCGAGAAAGATGGAAAAAGGTTATAGCTTTCGATGGACAATACTTTGAATAAAGGATATATAACTATGTTTTCATAATAGAACCTCACATTTTGGAAAAAACGCTGGCAACTAACTTGTACACCCAATATTTATATATTTTTATAAAATTTTATATAAAAAATGTATCTATCTATAGATATATTTGGTATCTATATAGATAAGGTTGGTTCAAACTTCTCATTTAAGTGTTTTCAAGTAAGTTTTAATATGTTTGGCAAAGTCACGCCTAGCCTTGTTATACAGTAACGTCCCTTTTTCGCGGCTTTGCTTCTATTGCGGTCATTTTTAATTGCATCAACTACTTTTCAATTGCATTTAATAGGGTGCATTAATAATACTTCCTTTTGGTTTCAATATAATAAATAATGTTATAATATATAATAATAAAAAAATATTATAATTTCAGGGTTTTTCGAAGTTTTTTTGCTTTTCTCCACTTGGATTTTCTATAGCATTTAAATTACCATCTTTGAAGCATGAATCGATTTCCGAATGTTTTTTTGCCTTGAGCAGCAGTACATCCCTCTGCATAAACACTGAACTTATTCGTGAATACGATAAGAAGTGAGTAAGGTGAAAGTACATAATACCTACTACTTCATTTCGATAGACAGATTTATTAAGTGCAACATTCGATCACCTTCTCCCCCCTCTCTCCCTTTTTCTCTCTCACTCTCTTTCTTTCTTTTTTTCTTTCTCTTTATGATGCGCTGAGCCCAACATTGACCTGCCTATAATATCACTGAGGGGCGAGCTTGTGATGGCTATAGAATCTTCGCATATGTATCGTGATCGAGACACTTCGTATACACATCGAATCGTGACGGGAGACGAAAAGTGGATTCACTACAACAACCCAAAGCGTGGGAAGTGATGGGGTAAGTCCGGGCATACCTCTACTTCGATGACCAAGCCGAACATTCATGGCAAGAAGCTAACGCTGTGTATTTCATGGGATCAGCTTGGAGTAATCTATTATGACACTACTGCAACTAGTGCAAAACGTCCACAATATGCCAAAAGGTACGATAAAGTCATTTTTCAGTATAACAAAACTTGGCCATATATTGCAAAAATCGTAAAGGAAACGTTAGAAGCACTGAATTGGGACGTCCAACCCCACCCGCCATATTTATCAGATATTGCCACTCGAGACTGACACCTATTCTGATCGACGACTCATGGTCTGGCTGAGCAGCACTTCACTTCTTACGAGAAATTGAAGAAATGGGTCGATTCGTGGATCGCTTCAGAAGACGAGCAATTTTTTGGACGGGGTATTCGCTTGCTGCCCGAAAGATGGTCAAAAGTAGTAGATGTGCAACATTTTGAATGAGATTATTTGTACCTTTTTTACAATAAATTCTTATTTCTTTCTAAAAAACATGGCGGAAACGATTTTATAAAGATTATATGGCCGATACAAATATTTTTTATATGTAATATAATTATTCTAAAAGAATCCTATATCGTCCTAATCATTTTATGATAACGATTTTATGATAACGAAGTAGCTGCTGTGATTGTCCTTTCAAAAGATTCAGCTATTGAACGCATAGAAACTAAAAATTTTAATGAAACAAAAGAAACTGATATTTAATTTGAGATTTATGGCCAGATAGATAATTCTCCACTGTCTTAGGAATGTATAAAAGCTTTTACTAAATATTCATGGGATACAATTTTGAAATTTAAAGTAATGAAAATTTTAGGAAAAGCGTCTAATCGACTGTATTAAGTAACTTTTAGTTATATTTTTATTTAAAGTATGATTAGGAAATATATACAAATCATAGTTTTCAATTTACAACTATAGCTTCTATATTCGATATACGCAAAATTTCGTAAAGATTTATCAATTCTATTTTAAGATGCTTCAAAACTGCTCTTTCAAAGAAGTTTGAATTGAATCATATTGAAAACAATTCTTTTTAAAATAAAGAGCAAAATTCGCAAGTTTTTTTATACGATTCTATTTATGATATGCGTTAAAACTTCATCATAATATTTACTAGGAAATTTGCTATTCTGAACAATAAAATGTTCCATTATATAAATCCTCTCTACTTCTTACTCTGAATGTTGTAATGGACTCGTAACAGAAATGGTGCAATGTTGTAACCGGGTGCTCAGCCGATAGAACTTATCTTGTGTGTCGTGATGAACACCTTGTTATTATATATGTTTATACCCCTGTAGCACGAACAGTTTAAAAAATTCAGAGCATACTCTGCTATTCTTGCATAATAACACTAAGATACATAAATAAATATAATAATGATAGAGGTTCAGGAAAGGCAAGGTACATATACAAATAAAAAAGCCGAATTACCTCAAAACAGTATTTTAATATTTATTAACTAAAATTACATTATACACTTTTTGCATTCAGGCTTATTATAAATTAAATTATTGTATTGATACCTTAGCTTCTTCTACTCTCTCTCTCTCTCTCTCAATTGTTTATCCCTTCTTCATAATTTCAATTATTTTCTCGCATTCATTCTCTCACTCTCTTTGATTTTCACTGAGATCCTTTTAAAAATCTGCGAAGCTACGGGAGCAAGGGGGTACGGTTGTTCGCGCCTCTTACATAAAGTATAATTCATAGTTTTCATATACTTTGCGACGTAGCTTTCAATGCTTCGATTATTTTGATATGACTAATTCAGACTTATTTTAAGACTTTAAAACTTCACCAATAAATATTCCATATCATCTTATGGTAGTTTCTTAATCACTGTATAACCATGTATTTTCTAAATTAAAATGATATAAAATTCATGGATTTGGTTAAATTACTGTTCTTACTTCTTTAAGACATACATCTATATGCTGGGTTCTAGACTTTGAGTCATAATGCATCAGTTTCGCAGAATGCAGTTTCTTCAATTGTATTACTTTTTCCGTGACATGACTCGGCTTAATATTAACTTCTAACGATAATTAATTTACATTCGATAGATTCGTATTTATCTCAATTCGAAATGTGCTTTGCAATATTTATTTCCTATAATCCATTTCAGAGAAAATGTAAACTTTTTATTATAAATCCTCCAGGGGTGCTTCTGATTCTTCTTTTCATAATCATAATCAGAACTTTACTTTACTTATTGACAGAAATATCTTAATTTTCATTGTTACGGTATTTATCAAGAAACAAAAAAAAAGAAAAATTATAGTTATATTTTCAAAAGGATTTTATTATCAGTGATAAACATGGCGAACCTATTATCAATTATCAATTATCCAACCAATTATCCGGAAACACCCTGTAAAACGTATTAAGCTAATTTATCTAAATCGTTAAACGTAAAAGTTGACGAAAACGAATTTGACATTTTTGAGTTTAAACTTGGTTGTTCTTACATAAATATACGCACAACAAATATACATGCACTATGATTTATGGAAGAACGATACATGACGCATACTCATACGATACATGCATGATGTATCATACATGGGATTCGATTTTTTTTTCCGAATCTCGCTCAAGATTATTGAAGATATTGCTAGATTGTATTTATACTTGGGGCGGGTCAAATGATATTTGAACAGTCAAAATTCATACCATTAAATTGAATACCATAATTCGAAAAAGTATTTGATCAAAACCCTTTAAAATGTATATTTATTTTTAAAATTTTGAATAATAAAATTCTTTCTTAATACAATGTTTGTTGTATAAAATTAGTTTCCAGTTCGGTTATTTTCAGTATTAAAACTTCAACAGATTAAATGTGTTTGATATATAAAATTTTAATCTGACGTTAAATATAATATCTGATTAATTTTATAAATTTTTACTTTATATTTTTTTTCTCTAAATTTGAGTATTTTTAAAGATAAAGGCAGCTGTGTTCTTGTATATAATGAAGACGGTGGAGATAATACGTATCCATTAAAGTTCGAGCTGGTAGGATGGTGTGGTTCAATGTCATTAAGAGCATACGTTTCCGTGCATGATGCCATACATTATTTACGTTTGTTGGGAGCTGATTTTTCAAAACTTGGTAAGTTGTTAATAATCTATCAAAAAAGTATGTAAAAATATGAATCTAATAAGATTAATTTTTGATTATATAATACAGAAAAAAATAAATTCCAATCAAATCATGATGTAATGTTAATAAAAAAAACAAAAGAAGAAAATAAAAAGGAAAATAGTGACGAGTCTCATAATTTTGACGGAATCAAAAATAATACTGTAAAAAATTAAAAGGAAATACTATTCATATTAAAAACGCTTTGGCATTTGATAATTTAGAAATAGAAGATAAAATACAAATTCACGATGTTTCTACAGAATATATTTCTGCCATAGAGCAAAGAATGATTGTACAAGTAACACAGAGCAATCAAGTGACCTATAGATTGTGGAGGTCGATATAAAACACGTTTCAAAAATGCTTATTTATTCTGTTCAGTCTGTTTAATATGTTCAGTTCGCTATAAAATTTAAAGAATATTTTATTATATAGTATATTAAAAATAAATATAACAAGTTTGCATTTTATAAGATTCATTTATAGTGATTTAGGTTTTATGTACATCTCTAGTTCTATTTAGTAATTTATTTATTATTATAAATTAATATATTATAGACTAAAATAGAACTGAAACGTACCCTGTTAAACAAATATAATACAAAAACCAAATAGTGGAAAAATATCTTATATCTCATTCAACAGATTATCATAGAAGTATGTTTTTCATATATTTTATATTGTAATATACGTGAAGTGTCACGTAGAATTTGTTTACTAAGTACTACAAATAATTTACTTCACTATTTACCAGTCATTCATATAATTATGTTAAAGTGATATCAATTCACGATTATGAGAAAACTATGTATCCGAGTCTCAATTGGTTTTACGATGAACTCAAATGGCTTTTAATACAATTTAAAAATCTAATTTTTGTGGCTATTTTTAACTTCTTTTTAATTTGTACGTTTCAACTTTCATATTTATGTATCTACAAAAATTTCTAGAATACAGAAATATGTTCTATTTTCATGTAATAATGCATTTGATATAATGACTACTGAAGGCCCTCATCAAAAACAACCCACATTTAGAAAAAATAGCAATTCAATTCTCAATGAATTTAATGAATGATTTTTTGAATACTTGCAATTTCAAAACAGTGTGTTATATTTTTATTATGACAATGAATAGTTTAAAAATAAATTCTAAATGTTCTGAACAATTAGCAAGATATTGTACAGTTTTTGCATAAACACATCATGCATAATTGTTTATAAAATTTTGAATCCTATAATCGTCCAGTGCTTTAATTAATGATTCGAATTAGTTTGATTGTTTATTACAAAATTATTTAAACAGAGTATCAATTGTTTAAAATTTATGAAACTAAGTATACTACTCTTTTTTACGGAAAGTTCATGAAAAAAGTTCATTACTAGTTTGACGTATAATTCTTTATTTTGTAAATAAATATTATGTATAATGGTCGATTGAATAACTTCAATGTCTTGTGATACCCAGGAGGATAATGATTAGTTATTAAACAAACAATAAGTTTTTTCCAGCATTTTTTCCAGATTTCTTCGAGTAACAGGAGCATTGTATTAGCTCGTTTTTTACAGATATATTTTTAAAGATGTGGTTGTAAAGAATGTATTTATTCAGCTTCCTTATGATATTCTAACACTACTTTCTCTCTTATGATTTTGCAGATTTATTATCTCAGCCCTAAAAATAGTTGGTTAATTTATACTTCTTCATCTATTAAATTCGATATCCAGACTTTCTTTATAGCTTCGTTGAAATACATATTATAAATTCACATTACAAGTGAATAGGAATTCGAGCTAAAATATATAGTCACTTTCGTTCTTGTAAGGACTAGGCGCAACGCTGCATCCGTATGTGGGCCATGCGTCCAATGTGATGGATCTGAGACGAGAAGTCTGTTATATTATTTGTCAGAATTTGATCACATGCCTTTCAGATTCGATAATTTTTTTTCAAATTAGACGTAGAGAGATGATAGCTAGATCGCACTGAAAAAATTAATCTGATTAGTATTCTAATTATGAAAACATAAATTAATTAATAACATATAATAAAGTTTGTTATGAATAGTTGGTGTAATTTATCATTTACCAAAAGTTATCAAATTAAAAAATATTCACTTCTAATCATTAAAGCGGTTTGTGTTTCGTGATATTTGAATTATCTTCTTTTTAAGAAAAAACCGTGACATTACATATTTGATTAAAAAGATATTCAATTACTTTCATTTACAGATATATTTATTTATAAAACATGACATATTATATTTGCTGCTATTCGAAGTCAGATAATTAAGTAATGCGACCGATTTTCTTTCTCGGCTAGAGGTAACATTGCGAACCTGTAACTCCGCCACCGTAATAGTAGATCCCTACTCTCTCGATTGAGACCTTGACGGTCTTTGTATGATCATTCCTTTGCCAGCTGTTTAGTATTTTATCACAACGTGCGAGTAGTGCGAGAAATTTAGAGCAACGGTGCGCCATAAAATTTTGTGCGAAACTCGGCGAAACCGCGACAGAAACTTATGATAAAGTGGTTAAAGTGTATGATAGTTAGTCATAGCTAGGTGGTCCGATGGCATGCCGATTTTAAAAAAAGCCGTGAGAGCGTCAATGACGAGGTGCGGAGCGGAAGGTCAATTCAAGTATGAACCGACGAAAATGCGCAGCGCGTCTGCGTTCTTGTTCATAAAGACCGACGACTAACCATTTGCATGTTGGCTGATGAGTAGAATATTAACCGGGAAACAGTTAGAAAGATTTCAACCGAAGGTGTCGCCATGAAAAAGCTGTGTGCGAAGATGGTACCGAAGAACCTTTCAAATGAGCAAAAAGACGACCGAATGCAAATCGCTCAAGATTGTCTCGAGCAGGTTGAGAGTCTCTTCTCGATCGAGTTATTACTGATGATGAAAGTTGGTTCTTTCGCGAAGACTTGGGTTGTGCATCACGACAATGCTCTCTGTTCAGTGTCTCTCAGTTTTTGGCGTCTAAAAGCATCACAACATTACCACCACCGCCATATTCATCGGACATATCACCCTGTGACTTTTTTCTATTCATCCATTTGAAAAAATTCGTCAAAGGTCGACATTTTGACTCCGTTAAAGACATCCAAGTATCTGTAACGAAGATAGTAGGAGAGGTCCCACAAGAAGTGTTACAGATTTGTTACGAAAGCTGGAAAACTCGCTGAAATAAATGTATAGATGTGGGAGGGGGCTACTTTGAAAGGAATCGCAGCTATATACCTTAATTTTCTAAAAATATACTCGATTTTTGAGCGATGTCGTATTACTGAATTGTCCGATGTCGTAGATACTTATATACGAGGCGTGTTTAAATAATAAGGTGACTTTTTTGTTTTCTCAAAAAATAATTTTTTATTAATCAATACTTATAATGTCCCCTTCAAAGTAACCCCCTCTGATATAATATATTTCTGCCAACGCTTTTTCCAATTATCTAAGCACTTCTGGTAATCATTGTTTGATATGGCATTGAGTTCTTTCAGCGATCCAATTTTTATATCCTCAACTGTTGAAAATCGATGTCCTTTCATCGGTCTTTTCAGCTTTGGAAAAAGAAAAAAAATCACTATGTGTCAAATCTTGTAAATTGGAGGCTGAGGCATAAATGCGATGTTGGTTTTAACTAAATAACCTTTCACAATCAACGATGAATGAGCATGTGCATTATTGTGATGCAAAAGTCACGAATTATTTTTTCAAAGTTTCGGACGTTTTTTGCATATCGCCTCTCGCAAACAGTGTGCACCTTCATGGTAATACTCCTTATTGAGAGTGCTACCTTGTAGTAAGAATTCCTGATACACTACGCCACAGTAATAAAAAAAGACGTTGATCAAAACCTTAACATTTGATCGAACTTGGCGTGTTTTCTTCAGTCCTGGTTCTTCTGGGCTCTATTATTCGGACGATTGGGCTTTATTATCTTTGTCATAACCATAACCCACGTTTCATCGTCAGTTATAACCCTTTTGAGCAAATCCGCATCATTCCTCGATATTTGCAAGTTCCCGCATCAGCCCTCGATATTTGCAAGTCAAGTTATTATTTAAACACCCCTCGTACAATGTAATCGATTAATATTTAAATAAAACCAATAATACAATTTATCTAATTTAACAATTATTTTAATATTAATACATGTAGATAAGGAGACGTGTTGATATATGGATAAATTTCCAGTATGTTACATACACATAGATATATGTGATTTAGTAGGTATTATACTGTTCTTATGTCCTATATGTGTTTCATGCAAGGTTAGTAGAAGAGAGGTACCGAAGCGGAGTCATTGGTTTCACTCATCTATATGTGAGATGCTGTACTTACTCGAATATGAGTGTAAAGTTAAGCAAAGTATGATATCTATTAAATAAAGATTTCTATAAGTATGAAATGCGAGGTTACGATATCATTGTTAAAGAAAAAAAGTGAGGTTATGCAATCACGTGGTGATACAGTGAACGATGTAATAAAAAGTGAATACCGCGAAAAAGCTATAGTAAAAAAGGAGTTCAGTAAAGTGCTAAAAACGTTTGCAAAATCTATAAGAATCTATTAAAGTATATTAACAGTGCTAGAGAAGAATACTACAGTAAGAACAGCTACGGTTCATCCTCAGGAACTAAACTAAATCGAAAAATCCAGCATGCTACTTTATACACTCCATCCCCACTCTAAATTTATTAGTATAACATTTATAGGATCCCCCTTTTTTCCTTCAACTTAAATGCGAAATACAAAATTCTATATTAATAAGGAATGATAAGTGTTGTCCAATTTACTCGACTCTAACATTAAATTTACATTATTAGGATTTTACAAAATATGAATATTTTCAAGAGTTTCTCTTTTATATTTATTCTTAATACCACGTTCCAAAATGTTTACATTTTCAAAGTCGAAAGAATGTAACAATGTAACTATGTTCTTTTAGCCCGGAGGTACTATTCATGCTTTGTAAGCTATATTAATATTTATATATTCTTTGTTTTGGTATCTTCCCGTTTGTCCAATATAATATTCATACTGTAAAGGGAGTCATCGACAGAGTAATCAAGTTATCACACAGAGATTTAAATATAAAGTAGCATGCTGGGTTTTTCAATTTAGTTTAGTTCCTGAAGATGAACCGTAGCTGTTCTTACCGTAGTATTCTTCTCTAGTACTGTTAATAAACTTTAATAGATTTAATACTGTTCTTATAGTTTTTGCAAACGTTTTTAGCACTTTACTGAACTCCTTTTTTACTGTAGCTTTTTCGCGGTGTTCACTTTTTACTACATTGTTCACTGTATCACCACGTGTGTGCATGACCTCACTTTTTTTACCAAAACAAAGAATATATGAACATCAATATAGCTTACGAAGCATGGATGGTATATCCGGGCTGAACGAACATAGTTTAAACTTGTTACATTCTTTCGACTTTGAAAATATAAATATTTTGAAACATAGTATTAAGAATAAATATAAAAGAGAAACTCTTGAAAATATTCATATTTTGAAAAATCCCAATAATGTAAATTTAATGTTAGAGTCGAGTAAATTGGATAACACTTATCATACCTTATTAATATAGAATTTGTATTTCGCATTTAAGTTGAAGGAAAAAAAGAGTGGTCCTATAAATGTTATACTAATAAATTTAGAGTCGGGATGGTGTATATAAAGTAGCATGCTGGGTTTTTCAATTTAGTTTAGTCCCTGAAGATGAACCATAGCGGTTCGAAACGTCGGACAAGAAGGTGATCCTAAATTTAAGGTGGTGAGGGCAGTGAGGTTGTCCTTTACTAGCATAAAATAAGTACTTTTATTATTTTTTATTTATATTTTACTTATTATTGTATTTTTATTTTTATTTTATTATTAAGTTTATTTTACTTTAATTTTTAATTTTCTGATTTTATTGTAGTAATCAGTTTTATTTCAGATTCTACGGGAGTGATCATAAACAAGGACCGTCTGACTGTCATTATTTTAATTATTATATGATATTATAAAGACTGTAAGAGCGATAAAAATGTTTATTAATTTAAAACAACGAGTTATGTTATTACAATGTACGACAATGTAGTATTTTGGAAATCGGAAAAGCAGAGTAGTGTAACTAAATCATCTACAGTAGCAGAATATGTTGCACTCTCTAAATGTATAAGCGAATTAAAATGAATACGTGATGTTTTAAGAGATTTAAAAATTAATATACACAATTTCATTAAAATATATGAGGATAACTCAGGTGCAATAAATATTGCAACGTATGGTATCTATACGAAAAACTCCAAATACATCGAAACACATTTCCATTTTGTGATTGAGAGCTATGTAAATGGAGTAATTGACATTATTAAGATAGATTCAGAAGATAATATAGCCGACGTCTTTATAAAATTGTTAAGTAAAATTAAATTTACAAAATTGAGAAATTTGTTAAAACTGTTCTAAACTGAAATTATAACATTTGTTGTCGATTATGTACTTTAAATTTAAGGAGGCGTGTTCATATATGGATAAATTTCCAGTACGTTACATACACATAGATATATGTGATTTAGTAGGTATTATACTGTTCTTATGTCCTATATGTGTTTCATGCAAGGTTAGTAGAAGAGAGGGACGGAAAGCGGAATCAGTTGGTTTGCTCGTCTATATGTGAGATGACGTACCTACTCGAATATGACTGTAAAGTTAAGCAAAGTATGATGTATATTAAATAAAAAGTTCTATACGTTTGTAATGTTATTTTGATACTTTCATGCTTCTCAACAATGCATTACTTATTATTAATAAATATAGTATTGCTTTGCGGATACGAAATTTACGGCTTCATTATTATTACTTTTTATATTAGTTAATGTCGTTTTATATATGATTCCAAATACTAGTGTTCATCAGCGATGAAGGTTTATGATGTGTTTGTAAACAAAGAACATGTAAATTTTTACAGCGATACTTATTGCAATTGACATCGACCGAGACTTGAACTGCTACCAGTGAATTATTAGTCATTCGTTCTAGTGATCGAACCATTATAGTCCTCAATTATGTTATACTGCTTCATTATGTTTCCAATATAGAGGTTACACTATAAATATAAGATATAAGCCGTAAAATAATTTATTAATTTAAAAAATTAAAATCTTATATGCTTACCTTCTCTAATTGATTATACAGAATTAATTATGACATAAGGCTTTGTAGCATTTTGTGATTGGACCCTTTTATTTCAAAATCATATTCATTACTATAACATTATATTTCTTGCACACTATATACACAGACAAGTTCCAGTTATGAACAAATGAAATGGCGCTGCTACAGAAGAAGTACACTTGCACTCAAGGTTAATAACTGTCAGGTGTTTAACCTGAGGCTGTTTAACCTATTTTCTTTCGAATACGAGGCTTATTGTATCATAGGCAAATCAGTCTAGCGTCGGCCTTCGTTTATATAGAGGCTTTTTTTTGTTTTGCCCGAAAAATAATCTATGTAATAATAACACAACAGAATGTTGTAAAATTTTACATGAAACTGGAAAGAACTACAACTAAAACTTTATTGACTTAAGTAGATAATAATCAATGTTGATCGTGCTTACGTGCATTTGAGTGATCGAAGTCTTTTGAAGATGGCTGACAGGATATTGGAGGTGATCCATGATAGGGTCGCTATAACACGTAAAAAACTAATGAAAGTCAATATTTTCATTCGCTCTGACCGGGGTTTAAGTCTTCGTGCGTTGCTGAATCTATAGAAAAGGAAAAAGATGTACGCATCAAATTTTATATGAAATTTTTATCATATGAAAAGTGTGCGCAAACTGGTACCTAAAATTCCGATATTTGAAAGACAAGAAGCTAACAAAAATATTTGTTCTAACACTATTCATGTTTAAAATTAAAAAATACCTGAACTGATTATAATAGGTAATAAACCGTGAACAATCTTCATTTTTTACCTGTAATCCTGAAACAAAGCGCCAATCCGGGCACTAGAAGAGTCCAACTTTACCAAGTCAAGAAAGTGAAAATAAGGTACTCACAATTCAAAACAATGATGATTATTACTTTCCATATTCATGGAGTTGTAAAAATTGAAGGGGTGCCCAAAGGTAAAACTGTTAACCAACACTACTATCTTTATGTACTTACTGCATTTCATGAATAAATAAGAAAAAAGCGTCCCGATTTATGGAAAGACCAGTCATGGCTACTTCATCAAAACAATGCGCCAACAGGAAGTGTGAGAAAACAGGATAAATTCTTGCTCTGCTTCAGCTGGATTAATTATAAAATAATTTAATGAACATATAATCTTTTTACATTAAAAATGTCTCTACTCTATAGGGGAGACGTTATACGGAGATTTCAATTATACATAACAATTATAATTTTTATGGAGAACATGAAGAACATGAAGGGGGGCATGTATAATGCCATCAGCTTGGCTGCTGCTGCGCACGTTACTGCGTACATTTTCAAAATGGCCGCTATACCGTATGCACGTGCGGCTGTTTGTTTTTTTAGTTTGGTTTTTAGTTTACCATATATACATTCATTTGTCGCGAGCTCCACGCATCGGACGCCATTTATAAACGCATAAATGCAGCTATCCTTACCTTCCGACGAAGCGTGTGTGTGTGTGTGTGTGCACGCGCACGCACGTTCACTGCTACGCACACATTTATACACGATCGTTCACCGGGAATGATAGGAAGCGAACACGGTACTCGGAACGGGAATATACACAGACGCGAAGGACGTGGATGCGCGCGCTATTCAACGACGGCGAGGCCTGACTCTAGCCTACGTCTCTTTCGTTTTCGGGAGAGGCTTACACATAATCTTTAAATACAATAGGCTATTTGCCGATGCTGATTGCTGGGCTATCCTCTCTCTCTCTCTCTCTCTCTCTCTCTCTCTCGGTGATACGTGAGCAGCGTCCTCGTCACCACTCAGTCTTCTCTCTCTCGCTCGTGCGTCTGGCCGCTCGGTGTCCTCGATGTACTGGACGCGGGCGTGTCTCACAGATGGGTCGCTGGATGTCGGGAGGCTAAGACGGGAGTCGTCTATCCTTGGCGATGCTCGTAGCCTCGAGAATGCCTGTCAAGCCGCTCAATGTCCAGGGCTGGATATTGAGCCTATTCGACTGCTAGTGCAAGAGACGTCTCTATTTGTTGACTGTCGGAACGAGAAGCGCCTGATCTGTTTGAAGGCCAAGACGAGAAGAAGCGTCTCTATTCCTTGATGGTCAGAACGAGAAGAACGAACGCGCTCGTTTTTTTTCAGTTCTTCGTCTTACTCCTTTCGCCGTGCGTACATTCGCGGTTCGCGGGTACGAAATTCGCGATCTACTGTGAATAGTCGCGATTTGTACGAATGTGTAAGTGCGACCGCCAAATCGGCGGTTACGAACTTCCCCTCCCAAAACCGACGTGGGAAAGCGGTGGTCGCGATTCCTTTCGGTGTCGTGTAGCTGTGGTGCGTCGAAGTTGCAATAGTAACTGTTCGACAATACGTATAGGGAAAAAATGCAGAAAATAAATTACCCGCGACGAGTGGTTTGTATTGTTAATGAAAAGTAACACTCGCTGGTGTTTTACATGAGTCGCAGATTTTTTCGCTGGGTCTACATAAATCAATGTTCTATGTATACATATTACTGTTTTGTTTTTGTATCTTAGTTCGACTAATGAATACATCTATCAGTGCTAACGCAAAAGGTATTATCTATGACTAACCTTCTTAATCTTATTATTAATTATTAATATAACTAATGATTAATCTACTGAAACTATTTTTACGACTTAATGGAACTATTCTCATTCTATTCTCCCTATCCTACATTTGAATATCGCTGGCTTCAATCTAATATATCTAATGTACGTCTTCTTCTGCGCTCTGTGTTTGATGCTGAAACAATTTCAGTGCGTGAACACTGTGTCAGACATTCGGATCTGATACAGCGTTGGTGAGACGGGTAAGTAGCCTACTATGATTTCGAGCATTGTTCGCTCTTCTATTGTCTTTGTCCTCGTCTGCCGACGCTGTGCTATCGCGGTACTTCTTTGCTCGCGAAAAAAAATTAAATGGTTATTGCTTCTAATTTTCTTTTAACTTTCCCGTTCATTCCGTACGTGATTTTATTTTACTTCGTGATCTACAGCTTTTTGAGATCATTTGCTCTGGTCTTGTAAAGTATTCGCGATAGGGGAAAAATGACGGGGACCTGATAGGGGAAATCGCTGGATAACCTTTTCAGGGCCATTTATATATCGCGGCCGGATCTGCTTTCTACTTGCTCAGGTAGACTACTGAGCCTCGTATATTCATTACGATCGGCTGTTGGCCTCCTATTGCACCAACTACTTCCTGTAGCGTATGGGCTACAGTGGGGCGTGCCATTTGCTGACACACATCTCCCTTTTCTACCACTTCCAGCGATAACTCCTGAGGTGTCGTCTTTCAGTCCTTTGCCGACTGCGTCCCGCGGTCGTCCTCCCCTTCCCAAGACGATACGGCAGGGACCGATCGCTCTGGGCAAGTCATACACGTGTGTACATCGCAACTTGCTTTACCACACCTGAAACAGAAACGTCTGTTTTGAGAGTGTGAGTATGCGGTGAATATATGTCCCTCCTCACCACAGTTCCAGCAACCGACCAACTTTGCTTTTCAATGCTGTTAATACAGCGTGCCACCGGACATTGTCAAAGGCGCCCTTAAAGTCCAAGAAAATTGCTACAACCTATTTTCTGCTTGATTCCCTCACAGAGCTATGCAACTGAACTATGGCGTCCTCAGGAGATCACCCTCTCCTAAAGCTATATTATCTTGGAAATAACCTTGATTCTATAATCCTATTTCATTTGTTCAGTATTCGAGCTTCAAGGGCTTTGCCGAGTATTGGCAATAGACAAATGGGCCTGTAGGACGCAGGGTCCTCAGGTTCTTTGTCTTTATCCTTTCGGATTGCGATGACTTGACCAACCTTCCACTCATTAGGGAAGACCGAAAACCTCAAGCACGAGTTGTATATATTGATCAGGTCCTGCCTGATGGTCGGCAATGATGTTCGAATGATGGCCAAGTCGGAGCTGTCTGGACCATGCGCCTTATCCAGCCTCATCTTGGCCATGGCCTGATCCAACAGTCCGTCGTATGTAGGTGGTATCATCCAGACACACGTTGCAAGCAACTTCTTTGATGAAGAGCTTATCCACTAGAAGTCGGTAAGCTATGCCCCAAGAGTTCTGATTACCCTTCACTGTGACAAAGTCTTGCCATTTAGTTTCTTGAGTTTATTTAGTCTACGGGCATACTCCTTTCTGACCGCTTTATATTCTCTCTCGATGTGGTCCCGACTGATGAGATCACACTCTTTCTGGAATACTCGACGGGCTCGATGCGTAGCCCTTTTCATCCTCAATGAAATCTAACTCAAGGTTCCACCAAGGAACCCTCCTAACAGCTACCCTATGACAGTATGTCTCGAGACTCGTGGTGATAAGACGTTCATATTTCCTTCTCCAGCTTTATTGGAGAGGGTAGCGATACTGCCCGGCACATTGGCGATCCGGAGATTCCACTGCGCTATAAAATTTTCCAATTCCTGCCCTTTGCGGTCGGTGCGATCAGATCCCCACAGAGGTGATCTGGCATTGGAATCAACACCTTATAGCACCATGCTCCCCCGAAGTGCGTGCAGCGCCTTATTCAGCTGTGTAAGGTGCACCCCTATTTCACGGCTCAGCTAGAAATATCCACTGACCACATACATCGTTAAAGCACGCAACCTCACCTCGGCTGCTGCGAAGTAGCTATTTGTGAGGTGCGTTAGTTTTAGTACGGTCACCTCGGGATTGAAGATTGCTATACCCGCCCAGGGAATATGCCCAGCCACATATACCATTCTCGTGCCCAGCCCGAAGGCCTCATGGTGGTATGGCTCCTGGAGAAGCAGCATGTCTACTCCTTTTTCCACACATTTCCATCTTATTCTGAAGTCCCTGCGCACTCTTCTAGCATTTAGTTGCGCAAAGCGCAGAACAGGTTCACTTTAATTAGTTCATACCTTACTGGCCATAGTCCGTGTAGTTGACTAATTGTCCATTGAGCCGTGGTTGCTTGGTCTTTTAGCCTTCTTGCAATTCAGACAATTTGGTGCTGAGTCTTTTTTCGTACATTCTTTGTTGCCATTTTCCTGTAGACTACAGTGGGAGTAGCATTAATATGACTTACAATGTTTTGCTATAGGCCCGTACCCTTGGCACTTGTAGTATCTTGTGACGTGCAGGTAGTCCTGTACCCTGCAGGAGAGCCACTCAACGTAGACCCTCTTGCGTTCTAGCAGTTTGCCCCTGATTTCAGGGGTTACCTTTATCACCCAATTTGTGGTCTTGCCGCTCCTTTTGTCTTTTCTGATGATGGCATTGACTGCCCAATAATCTATGCAGAATCGAATTTTCTTAGGCGAGTAGCCGGTCGATCTCTTCGTGAGCATGCTTGAGCAGCCGATCAGGAATGCCGTGCAAGCGCTGCTTTATTGTCCGATGCCCCTGTGTATCGATATGATGTAGCTGCATCCGCACCAGCTGAAGCTGTCCGTTCGCTGGGGGTATAAGTTGGTCCAATACCCGTTCGAGATCACGGCGTTCAGCACTATCGAGCCGAGCTACTCCGCCAACGGCAGCTATTGTATTGATTGTCTCCTGCAGGCCATTCTCTTGTGTCACGAAACGCCTGATGATGTGTTTCGGTGTATGCCATGTGGCGTTCGCAAAATTAATCGTCATTTTTATGGGCGACAGTATGTGCATTCTTAAGACGATGTCGTATTTCAGGTCTTTTGCTATCTTGAACCGTGCTTTAAACTGTGGATCGTCGATCGTAAGTAGCAGATCGATTTCGCCATCATTTGTGCATACTTTCCTATCCGGCAGTTGTATGTAGGAAATCAGGGGTATTATTGCTGCTCTCATCAATTTCCCTGGGGCCGGGCCCACATATGATTTACGTGGTTCTGCATAAGCGCGGGAAACACTTTCCCCATCAACTCAATGTTGAGGAAGAATCGGTTCTCCTCATCATGAGTTTTTAGGTTCGGATAGGTGTTCGTGACATTCTTCGCCTCGGAGCATTGATTGTCGCTGTGTCCAGTGAGTGGAGTCGTATCATGAGGGGTGTCAAGGTTGACTCCGAGGTCCTCTTCCCTCATGCGTGTCCCGGCTTACTACTTGGCCTCAACTGGCGTTTCCTATCGGAGCACCTATCAGCCCAGTGTCCCGGTTGTTTGCAGGTCCAGCAAGGCCTTATGTCTTCACCTTGCTGTCTGCTTTTTCGCCGCTCTTATCGGGTCGTCGTAGCGAACGGTAACCGTTGTAATCGCGTCTATAATGGACTCATCCAACTGGTGATTGCAGTCTATTGCGGTCTCTTTGACCATTCTCGTTGTCTTGTTGTGTTGATGGCCTAGGCGTTCGCTTTTCTCGATATTTGTGATCCTTTCAGTTGTCGTCGTCTCTTGGCGATCGATAGTTGCTATCGGGCGTTTGTTGTTGACGCCCTTGATTGTGGTCGATGAAATCACTCTCACTGGTTTGATACCGAGCGGGATTCGGAGATGTGAAATGATGTGGTGAGTATTTGGTACCTGAGGACGATTAGCATCTATTGCATGAGGGTAATCGGGACTGGTATCGTGCTGATGGTGGGGGATCGCGGCATCCAGGTGGCGTGTTTCTGCTTTCGTCCATTCGTTTCGGCGACGCACGTCTGGTGTTACGAGGTGCTGGACTGTGATTCCTTCTTGGTTCTTCACGGTCATCGTGTTGCCGTGATTCATTATTTTCACGTCTAGCTGGTGA
The DNA here is from genome assembly GCA_018907035.1 of Sycobia sp. Sy_11. Lineage (NCBI taxonomy): Eukaryota > Metazoa > Arthropoda > Insecta > Hymenoptera > Epichrysomallidae > Sycobia > Sycobia sp. Sy_11. The sequence continues at coordinate 480,224 of JACCIC010000029.1, forward strand.
CGCTGAGGGTTCTGTTATTGTCACTGTCTTTTTAGCGACAAGTGACTTGACGTTTTCAATGGCTGCTGACCGGGCTCGCTTGCTTGTTCTCTCGGATGATAAGCAAGTGGCGGTGCTAAGCAATCTTCTGCAGGTGGCGGTTTTTTATAGCGCCATGTAAGTTCTTTCTGTAACTCGATCTGATGCCGCATTAGCTGAAGTTCGTCGATTGATTTAAAATCTTATGAGTCGATTTTATCCATATACGACGGGTACAGATTTCGGTATATCCTATAGAGTTGTTGTTCCTCGGTAGCGCCGGTGCCATTTTATCGATTAGAACGTGCATCCCTCTAAGATAAGGACCGATAGGTTCTTTCGAACCTTGCGTTCGTCGCGCATCTCTTCCTTTAGCCGTAAAGAGTAATCGATTGGCCGAAATTGATGGCGCTAGGCTGTTTTGCATTCGCTCAAGGAGCGCCAAAGAATCCGCTTAGGATTCCCGGTATTAACTTTAAAATATTTGTTGCAGTAATATGTAGGCTATTCATTGTCTCTTCCAGTCGTTGAATGAACTCCTCTACGTCCTCTCGAGGGGCTCCTGTACACTGTACGCGCCACTGTCGTAATAGCTATCCGGTGCGCGTTTCTTTGAGGTATGTGTTGTCAAATAATCGATACGGGGTTATTTGTCTGGTTTCTGGGGGCGCTGGGGTTGTCAAACCCGAGTTCGTTGTCGGGTACAGTTGGAGCATTACCGGGCGTGGATATATGCCAGGTGTATACGACCAGCTGTTTGTCGTAGCTGGAAGTATCTCCAAATTTCCAGCCAGGTTCGTGCTATGACCAGATGATAATGTCCACGTTCCTAACCCCATAGTTATTGGTAGTGGGCGTAGCCCCTGTGCAATCGTACAAGCTGTAAGGAATCATCCCGTCGGGTTCTGATCGCCTTCCTTGGTGTTTAATTGTGTTGGTGGGCCGGCGGGTGTCTGAGACGAGTGACGTGCCCCGAGGGCTGTCGAGCTCAAAGTATACGATTGATAATGTTCCATATTTCAGTTAAATCTTCAATTTACATTAATTATTAATAATATTAATGCTCCTTGTTCGGTTATATTTTATGTCGTTTGTTGGTGGTTACTTTATGTTGTATACGTTATAGTATGTTATAACGTACGTTATTCTGGTTTATGTTCTTATTTGTAGTAATGTATTATTTATAGTACTTAATATTATATATTATTTATAATTATTTATAATAATATGTTATTTATATTAATTAATATTATGGCTTATTTCATTCATGTTAATATTATTTAGCTATACTGCTTCTATGACGCACTATTGTTGTTGCTAATTCAGATTATTTTATTTATAATTATAATTATTATGTGCGTGTTATCATCTTGTAATAACTACAAGTAATTTCAGAGGAAATTACTCCTCTCAAGAGACCTGAACATTAAGGGGCAAGCAAAGTGTATGTCTGGATGAATTTATTAATGATATTATAATATAATAGCTATATATATATATATATATATATATATTGTAACGCCAGTTTCAGCATTACACTTACCGTGTTTAACGGCTTAATCACGTAGCCGTATCTGCCTGTGTGTGATGTGTGTGCTTGACTTCGCACACATGCTAGCTCCAACTAAAACGGGGAACAAGGGAACACGGAAAGAATAACTCGGGAGAAATAACAATTCTAACAATATATTTATTAACAATACTAAAGCGCGTTATAATATAATACGGTAGCTCGCGGGCTACCCACTCCTTGCAGGTTCAGCGACGCGTGGATAAAGTTATGATATAATGCAGGAATATACAGACTTAGACGGTGACACTGGAACCATACGGAAACGGACACGCGGGGGAAACAATTATGACGGGAACGGTTTACGTGGATCATGGACTTTGCATATATTACAACAATGTACGCGACGGCGGGCTAAGAGGACCTCATTAGCGACACGCAGTTATCAATATAAATAAGGCAAAACTACTTTCTGCGAGGAACCTGCAGCTGTCTCTTTCGCCTTTCCTCTCTCCCTCTCGCTCACTCGTCGGTGCAGACGTCCTTCGTGTGGAGCGGTTCGCTCTCTCTCTTGCTCGTTCACTCACTGACGGTGTCGGTGATGGCGACGTCTCTCCCGCTTTGTGACTCGTGTGCGGCGATGCCGAGGATGTCCTGGACTCTCAGGGAGACGTGGATACGTCTCGGGCTGTGCTGTGGGTGCCAAAAGCCTCCTTGCCTGAACTCGGTGTCGAGATGTGCTGGATTGGAAGAGTCGATAGAGCTGGCCTCTCAGTGTCCAGGGCTGTGTAGGTTAGAACGTAGTGCTGTGCGTAACGATACTCTCGGTGACGGAATGCGCAGGAATGAGGAAGAGCGCTCCTATGCTCTTCGTTGCTCCGTTTTCCGTTCGAACTCTGCACACTCTCGCGGTTCGCGAAGGTGGTAATATCGATCGCGCGCGAGCAGTAGTTCTAAAGTCGCGAAAATACACGACCGCGAAAACGGTCGTCACAATATATGTGTGTGTGTGTGTGTGTGTGTGTGTGTGTGTGTGTGTGTGTGTGTGTGTGTGTGTGCGTGTGTGTGTGTGCGTGTGTGTGTGCGTGTTAAGGTATGTAAATCGAAATCAATATAAACGTTAATATATATTCAATAATATCAAATATATGAAATGAGTTTACGTCCAAATAATATTATATATGGCTTATAAAATTTACTCTGTGGATTGTTTACCTCTGTTTTAAAACAGAGCAAGGAATGCTGATTTCACTTTAACGATTATGAAAAGAAAACAAAAACTTAGCGTTACTTAGAAACGTAAATTTCTATTAGACTATAATTATTTATTATTTATTGTTTCTCACAGGAAGTCTAAGAAAACTTCAGTTAGAGAAAACGTCAGCTAAATTAATTATAACTTAAACACACTAGTGTTTATGAATTGTACTTATGATAAAATAATTTAATGAACATTTAATCTTTTTACATTTAAAATGTGTCTACTCTATGGGGGAGACGTTATACATGGATTTCAATTATATATAACAATTGTAATTTTTATGGACAACAGAAGGAACCTGAAGGGGGCTGTAGCTGTCTGCTGCCGCTACTGCGCACGTTGGTGCGCACATTTTAAAAATGGCCACTAGACCGTATGCACTAGGAAAGATTTAATGACCGTTTTACTCTGGGAAAAAGGGTTTTTGGGTTCGTACCGTATAGATATTCATTCGTCACTCCACGCATTGAGCACAATTTATAACCGCATATATGCAGCTATCTTTACCTTTGGATGAAGCATACGTATGCACGTATGTGTGTGTATACGTTCACTGCCACGTACACGCTGGAGTCGCCGACTGCTGAAACGAGGAATAGGGAAACGGACAGGGTGTTCCATTAGTAACCGACTAGTCAATTATTATTGAACAGAACATTCATATACATACAGATGCGCACATATTACAATGGAGTGTTATGACTGCTTACAGACGCGAAAGACACGGACGCGCTTTATACAGCAACGGCGGGGCCTATCTCTCGCCTAAGTCTCTCTTGTTTTCGGAAGAGGGTTATACGTAATCTTTAAATACAATAAGCTACTTGCTGATGCTGTCCTCTCTCTCGGTGATGCGTAAGCAGCGTCCTCGTCGTCACTCAGTCTCCTCTCTCTCTCTCTCTCTCTCTCTCTCTCTCTCTCTTTCTTGCTCGTGCGTCTGGCCACTCAGCGACCTCGATGTACTGGACGCGGGTGGGTCTCAGAACCAAGTTGCTGGATTTTGGGAGGCTAAGACGGGAGTCGTCTAGCCTTAGCGATGCTCGCAGCCTCGAGAATGCCGCTCAAGTCTGGGCCTGGATCTTAGAGATGATAGGGGCGTTGAAGGTTCGGAGATATTTGCTCTACAGTTGGAAGCATCTAACCTATTCGACTGCTAGTGTCAGAGGCGTCTCTATTCCTTGACGATCGGTATATGAAGCGGCTGATCTGTTTGAAGGCCAAGACGAGAAGAAACGTTTCTATTCCTTGACGGTTGGAATGTAAAACATCTGATCTGATTGCAGGCCAAGATGAGAAGAAGCGTTTCTATCCCTGGACGATCGGAAGGAGACGCATCTGATCTGTTTGCAGATCAAAACGACAAGAAGCGTCTCTATTCTTTGACAGTCGGAATGATAAGAAGGAACACACTCGTTTCTCCTCAATGTTTCCTCTTAATCCTTTGGCCGTGCGCGCACTCTCGCGGTTCGCGGGTGCGAAATTCTCGATCTACCGCGTACACTCGCGATTTGTATGAATGCGTAAGCACGAACGCCAAATCGGCAGTTACAATATATATATATATATATATATATATATATATATATATATATATAATATAAAAAAAAGTTTTATAATTACCAGTATAATTATTTAATAGCTATACCTCGTATGAAGGATGAATTTCGAACTTTTGCTCTATCGGATAGCTGATTCACAGAGGTCGCTTAGCTGCCAATGGCATTTTTATAATTATATTAAGAAGCGCGATTATGCTTCAAAGGCAAGTATGTCAGATATATATATATATATATATATATATATATTTATATATATATATATATATATATATATATATATATTTATATATATATATATATATATATCTACGAACGCGACGCGCGCGCCATCCTGAAATCAGGCCACATTAAGGCGCTCGTGCGCGGGCCACCGCGTCTTGTCCTCCACTTTGTCTCCCATCCACTTACCTCACCTTGCGCGCCCATACTCGCAATCAGCTAATTTTACTGAGACTATCAGATGTACTATAGATATACTGAGTATGCGTCAGATGTAGCAAGAACCTAAGAGAAGTTTAAAAAAATTAGAAACAGATTGACGGAAAAAAAGAGTTTTCTGAACACTTTGTAAATAAGCAATAACACATCTGTTTCTTTAATATAATATCTGTATCGTTATTACTTTGACTGCTGACTGCATCTACATTAAGTTTCATTTACCATTATGATTTAAATATTATTAATAGTACATAGAGCATACAAAACTCTTTTTTTGTCTTTAAAAGCGATACACAGAAGTCTATTTTACCCATTTTATGTTAATATAAATATTTTATTATAATTTTCCACGTAAGTTCATAAGTGAAAATATTAAACTTATCATAATTTCAGCAAAATAATATACATTTAAAATATATAAAATAGTGTGTAAGCATCTATGGTACGTAACAACTAATTAAAACAAAATATATTTGTAGGACATATTTGCGCGGAATAAAAATCATTCAATATTCTTTAACGGGAGGAGGCAAGAACGAAAAAAAATTCTATTGTATGAATATCATTCAGTACATAATTTGAAAGAGGCATCAAGTTATCTATATTTCATTTAATTTGTTCATTGGGATCTATATTAGGAGAAATTTATCTATTTCCAACATCAAATAATAGTCGCTCGGGGCTAGATCTGGAGAGTAGGGAGGATGCGGTTTCAATTCAAACTCCAGATCGTTAATTCTAGCCATTGCAACGATTGACGTGTGCACTGGAGCGTTATCGTGGTGAAACAAGATTATTTTCTTCGCTAGATGAGGTCGTTTAATTTTCACTTCGTGGCTCAAACGTTGCAATAAGTCTGCGTAGTATTGACCAGTGATAGTTGTACTCTTTTTAAGGTACTCAATATATATAATACCTCTTGCATCCTAAAAAACAGTAACCATAACCTTGTAAGCTGAAACAATTGTTTTTGCCTTCTTTGGAGTTGGTTCCCCTGGTCCAATCTACTGTTTAGACTGTTGTTTGGTTTCAGGAGTATAGTGGTGGACCCAAGTTTCGTCAACGGTTAGGAATGGACGCAAAAATTCCCTTGGATTACGCTTATGCAACGCCAAATTGGCGGTAGAAATGTTCTTTCGAATCAATTTTTGGTCGACTGTTAGCAAACGTGGCACCCATCTTGCACAGAGCTTTTCCATATACAAATGTTGGTGCAATATATTTTGTACACGTTCAAACGACGGCTTACAGGTCTCAGTTATCTCACGCACTTTTAATCTGCGGTCTTTCAACACTATTTGATCGATTTTTTCGATCATATTTGGAGCTCTGACCTCAATGGGGCGTCCTGAGCGTGGCTCATCAGAGGTGCTCACACGACCCTTTTTAAACTCGGAAACCCACTGCTTAAGGGTTGAATATGATAGGGAGGATGTCCCTAGTGTTGAGTCCAACTCTTTTTTAATTTCCTTCGACATTAAGCCCTTGAAATAAAAGTATTTGATAACAGCACGATTTTCCAGCTTTTCCATTTTTACGAAAAACACAGAGGCGTCTTGTTCAGCGTGCTCTCAAACCTAAACTAACATGACGATCGGACTGAAACTATAGCTACAAGCTATCTATGGATGGTACTATAGAATGCCACCTCAAGGTAGGCCTAGTGACGCCATCTCTTGATCAGGCCGGAAACTTATCAATCCACCCTCGTATTCTTCCTTTTACAGCTTACTTTTTAAAGTATGATAAATCTCTTCAGCTGTGTCCCGCGCTTCCAGACGTATTAAATTAACTCAATTGAAAATTGCGATCCAAGCCCACGTTGTGAACCGCACTGGTGTATTTTCAACACAATTAACGCACGTTTTATTATTACAAGGCGGTGCCATTTTAAAAATTTAATTTAAAGTATCGAATATATAACTAGTTAAAGCACAGGTTTAAAACTGATGGTGGATGCTGCTGTCAAATTATCTTATGATGTTAGACCTACATTTACAGTTAGAAAAATTCTTCACAGTTTTCTCTTTTTTTTCCAATTCATTCCCCTTCTCCATTTCCTACGCACTTGCCTAGATCACGTAGCTATCCGTATGCAAGACCCCCTGCTGCTTACACCAGAGTCAGTCTGAGCTCCTCTGCTGTTTACATTAGAGACAGTTCGAGCAGTACAGGAGGACGTTTTCATTGCCGCTGGCTGTATTTTATAGCCAAGTAGAGAAAAAGAAGATTTTTCTACACAAGGCAAGCAACTTAGTCGAAACACTATTTCGAAAACATTACAACATCATTGAAAAGTTTTTTCTCTATAGATGAATTAGACTTGAATTACGTTTACATTAAAAATAACCTATTTCATCAATTTCTTTCAGCCTTTGATGACGATTTTCGAGTATCCAAGATTTTAGTAAATATGAATTCTGTACTGCGCATACAGACCTAAAGCATAATGTATAATGACTGCAGTAAAGGGTATATTTTGTTTATTTAGGTATATCAGGTATATTTTCTTTACAGTCTTACAGTCTTACGGTCTTACAGTCTTTATAATATCATATATGAGCTAAAATAATACTCATAGAAGCATATGGTGATGTTAATTCGAGTAAGAGAAGTTGTCGGGAATGTGAACGTAAGAAGAACTTGCACAAGAGTTAGGAGTAATTCAGCCAGCTATTTCATAATGCCTCCAAACCCAGGGTATGGTGCAAAAACAAGGAAATAGGGTTCTTTACGCACTGAAGCTACTCCAACATAATCAAACCGTCACCGGCGAACGTAACCAACGACAGTGATGCAATTGTGCCGAGCATTGAAGATTAAACGTCCACAATATGCTAAAAGACACGATAAACTCATTTTTTAGCATGGGTACGCGCGGTCACATCTTGCAAAAATCGTAAAGGAAACGTTAGAAGCACTGAATTAGGACGTCCTACCTCACCCGCCATATTCACCAGACATAACTCCTTCAAACTACCACCTATTCTGGTCGATAACTCATGGTCTGGCTGAGCAGCACTTCACTTTTTACGAGGAATTGAAGTTGTGGTGGTGGGCAATATTTTGAATGACATTATTAGTACCTTTTTTTACATTAAATTCTTATTTCTTTATAAAAAAGTGGAAGCTTATTTGTACACCCAATAATATACATTTTGCTTAAATAGTATTGAACTGTTTATGAAATCGTTTAAATTATTATCTCGGCAAAACCGAGATGGGGGATGCTATATATATATATTTAAACTAGTCCTCAAGGAGCTATCAATTCTTTGATTTTTAAATTAATAAATATTTTTATCGGCCTTATGGGCTTTTAACTAATATATGATATTATTAACTAATAATGACAATCAGACTGTCCTTGTTTATGATCATCCGCGTAGAATCTGAAATAAAACTTATTACTACAATAAATTATATCGGAAAATTAAAAATAAAAATATAATAATAAGTAAAATAAAAATAATTTAAAGTAAGTACTATTCTGTTAGTAAAGGACAACCTGACTGTCCCCGCCACCTTGAATTTGGAATTACCTTCTTGTCCGACAACTTTTCGAACCGCTACGGTTCATCCTCAGGGACTAAACTCAATTAAGAAACCCAGCATGCTACTTTATATACCCCATCCCCACTCTAAATTTATTAGTATAACATTTATAGGACCCCCCTTTTTTCTTTAACTTAAATGCGAAATACAAATTCTATATTAATAAGGAATAATAAGTGTTGATCAATTGACTCGACTTATGCCATTATGCATAAATTACCATTTATGCTTCGTAAATTATATTAATGTTCTTATATTTTTTGTTTTAGGTACCTTCCCGTTTGTACAATATAATATTTGTCACAATCTTTACAATTTATTTTGTATACTATTCCTGTTTTCAAACATTTACCATCCTTATCTTTAACTAATTTCTTTGAATAAATCTAATAGTATATCTGACCATTGATTCTCACTCTTTTCTTTCTCAGACAATTTACATCATTTTTTGAGTGCTTAAAACAAATAAGCTGTTGGTGCATCATCTTCAGGTGTAATCATTGCAACTTCTTTCAAAATAAATTCATTTAAAAAGCTTTTGAAGCATTGCACAACTACAATGTACTCCATAATGAGTAAGAATGATTTTTTTAGTTTTTCAATTGCTTTTATAGATAAATAAACATCCCTACTATTCTCTTTTCATTGTATATGCAATGTTTCATTACATATTGCTCATTATTCACATATATTGCTTTTCAGTCATTTTTAATTCAGTTCAGCTTTTCATTTAAAGCAAGAGATATACGTTTTACTTGAAAAGTGAAAGGATATTTTCCAGCATATAATAGACATGCTACTATATCAAGGTTCATTTCTATAGAAAGGTCATTGTAACAAACAAAATTACGACACTTCTCTAGTTATTCAAGTAAGATGAAGCAGCAAGTTTACACAGTATAAATTTGAATGTTGAACTATTCACATCTGTATATATTGATAACTTATCGTGATCAGCTTTCTCACTATATACAAGTTACTGATATTTATAGAAAATAAATTACAGTGAAATAGGTTTTTTTAACATATATTGTTTTACTTTAATTGTGCTTTTGTCAACTGCTTATATACAAATTAATAAATATTTTCATTGGTCTTATAGTCCAAGTAAATTAATCGAAAATAATACTTAATAATATCAATATATATTTCTATTAATATTCATACATCAATATATAAAAATAATAAAAATAAAAATTAAAAATTATAATGACAGTCAGACTTTCCTTGTATACATGCACCTCCGTAGACTAATCTGAATATAAAATATTAGCTGAAAAAATTTTTTGTCAGTAAAGTGCAATCTGACTATCCCACCACACTTACCTAATTGAAGACGTAGTCCAACGTTTTGAGCTCGCTACGGATCTTTATCAGGGACTAAACTAAATTTTATATTCTAATATATATATATATATATATATATATATATATATATATAAAAAGAAATTTAAATTCTCCCTCTACACAAATTGCTCAAAACCAATCAATTTAATAAGGAATGATAAATGTTGTCCAATTTACTAGACTCTAATATTCAATTCATATTATTACGATTCTTGGAAATGTGAATACTTTCACGACTATCCCTTTTATACTTATTATTAATACCATGTTCTAAAATATCCACATTCACCAAATCAAAACAATGTAAAAACTTTAAACAATGCTCCTTTAAACCGGAGGTAATATGTGAGCTACGTAAACTATATTTTTGTTCATAAATTTAGTTAATTTACTTCATTCATTTAAAGTAATCTGCAGCTAAAGGCACATCTTCTACTCGTAGAAGCATATGGCGATGTTAATTCCAGTAAGAGATATTGTCGGGAATGTAAACGTAAGAAAAACTTGCACAAGAGTTAGGAGTAATTCAGCCAGCTATTTCATAATGCCTCCAAACCCTGGGTATGGTCCAAAAGCAAGGCAATGGGGTTCCTTACGTACTGAAGCTACTCCAACATAATCAAACCGTCACCGGCGAACGTTACCAACAACAGTGATGCGATTGTGCCGAGCATTGAAGATTAAACGTCCATAATATGTTAAAAGGCACGATAAACTCATTTTTTAGCATGGCCACGCGCGGCCACATCTTGCCAAAATCGTAAAGGAAACATTAGAAGCACTGAATGGACGTCCTACCCCACCCGCCATATTCACCAGACATAGCTCCTTCAGACTACCACCTATTCTGGTCGATGACTCATCTGGCTGAGCAGCACTTCACTTTTTACGAGGAATTGAAGAAATGGGTCTATTTGTGGATCGCCTCAAAAGACGAGCAATTTTTTAGACGGGGTATCCACTTGCTGCCCGAAAAATGGTCAAAAGTAGTCAAAAGTTCTAATATCATATATTATCAGGTATGTGAATAAGTCTTTCCCGTTTTTTTTCAAATTTTGAGCCTTTATTGTGAAAAAATGGTTACAAATGAATTATTGAAAGTATTGGCCATCGCTAGCTACAACTTTTTCCCATCTTTCTGGCAACATACGCATCCCTTTGCGAAAAAATTCGACCGGTTTGGCCTCTATCCAGTCATCCACCCATTTTTTGGCTTCCTCGTAGGAATGGAAGTGCTGGTCAGCCAGGCCATGCGTCATCGATCTGAAGAGATGGTAATCAGACGGAGCAACGTCTGGACTATACGGCGGGTGGGGTAGGACTTCCCATTTGAGCGTTTCTAAGTATGTTTTCACCGGCGGTGCAACATGTGGGCGAGCATTGTCATGTTGCAAAATAACTTTGTCGTGCCTGTCGGAGTATTGTGGCCGTTTTTCTCGCAGTGCGCGGCTCAAACGCATCAATTGTCGTCGATAGACCTCGCCTGTGATCCTTTCATTCGGTTTCAGAAGCTCATAGTAAACCACACCTAGCTGGTCCCACCATATACAGAGCATGAGCTTGGCGCCATGAATATTTGGCTTGGCCGTCGATGATGATGCATGGCCGGGTAGTCCCCATGATTTTCTTCGCTTCGGATTATCGTAACATATCCACTTTTCATCGCCAGTCACGATACGATGCAGAAAACCCTTTCTTTTATGTCGCTGAAGCAGCTGTTCGCAAGTGAAAAAAACGCCGTTCGACGTCTCTCAGCTTCAGTTCGTACGGCACCCAATTTCCTTGCTTTTGGATCATTCCCATGGCTTTCAAACGCTTGGAAATGGTTGTTCGGTCAACTCCCAATGCTTCAGCAAGTTCTTCTTGCGTTTGACAAGAATCTTCATCAAGCAAAGTCGCCAATTCTCGATCTTCAAAGATTTGCGGCCGCCCGGAACGCTTCTTGTCTTCCACGTCGAAATCACCGCTTTTGAAGCGTCGAAACCATCCGCGAACACTTGAATCATCGACACAACCTTCTCCATAAGCCTCCTGAAGCAATCGATGCGTCTCGGCAGCAGATTTCTTCAAATTGAACCAATAAAGTGAAACTTCCCGCAAATGACGTCAACTCGGCTCAAATTTCGACATTTTCACGATATCAAAAATTTATTATGCGAAAAAATTTTAACTAATGTGTTAGTATGGAATTGTTGACATATGAATAAGCTTTGATTATGACATATGTAACCATTGAATACTCGCACAGTATTGGTGGCGCCATCTCTTACAAAAAACGGGAAAGACTTATTCACACTCCTAATAATTAAAATAATGACAATCAGACTGTCCTTGTTTATGATCATCCCTGTAGAATCTGAAATAAAACTTATTACTACAATAAATTATATCAGAAAATAAAAAATAAAATAAAATTAATAATAAAATAAACATAAAAATAAAAATACAATAATAAGTAAAATAAAAATAAAAAAATAATAAAAGTACTTATTCTTTGTTAGTAAAGGACAACCTGACTACCTCCACCACCTCTACGTGGATGATCATAAACAAGGACAGTCTGACTGTAGTTATTTTAACTAATATATGATATAAAGACTATAAAACCGATAAAAATATTTATTAACTTAATTCAGAAAAGTCGACATAAGTCCAATTTTGAATTTTAATATATATGTTTTCAATTGACCTCATTTGTCGAAAGAATCTAAGTAAATTAATATCATCCCTTACAAGATACTTTGGAATGGGTGCATAAGACGGACAAAGATAAAAAAAATCAATATTCTTATGTCTTCCCATGCAAAAGTAAGCTTTAACATTGTCCTGTTTCTCGCAAGCAATATTATCGAAAATCATAATAGAGTTAGAAAGTACGTTGTCAGATACTGCTGCATCATGTTCACTAAATGGAAAATATTATATACGCTCTATTGGTTCCAAAAGTTTTTCTAACTACTTGTATTTTGGTTGATTTAATGATTTTGAATATATGTCTATATTTTCAAATCTAAGACCACTTGGATGTGTTATAAGAGTCAATAAGCTACTGGTTTTTCCATAATTGGAAGGCCCACAAATCACTGATCGTATACTATCTGGCACTAAATCTCCATGGCTTTTACTTTTTTTGTTCTGTTCTGTAAAGAGTCAAAATTTATGACTTCTAGTTTTATCGAATGCTCCTTGAATATCCATGTGTGTTGCAGAAATATTAAGTGCAGTTAGGACAGTTCCGACTGGTTGTCTCAGGTACAGTGTTGGTGGGACCACCAAGTAGTCTACTTTATTGTTGATCCATTGTTCGTTCCTTTACTTTATTCATCCTTGCCCGACAACGCTGTGCCATCGCGGTATATTTGATCAAAACAAAAGGGGCGTTTGAATATAATTTTTCTGTTTCCCGGTCATCTCGTTCGTGATGGTTGATGACTTCGTGATCTACTAACATTTCCGTGGGGCTATGCGGCTGTTGTTTGTTTTGCGGTTTGGAAAAATCATGGGGATGACGCTAGAGATAGGCAGTAGGTATTTTGTTCGAGGCCATTTGTAACGGGGCATCCATCTTCATTTTTTTAGTTAGACCGTCGCTCCTGGTATGATTATCATGACCGGCTGCGAGTTTCCCAATGCGCATGTGACTTCTTGTAATATCGGCGCGACTCTGGGGGTCCGCCTCTCGGGCGTACTGCTTCCCCCTCTTCCACACTTTGCGTGGACACCTGGCGTGTCGTCTTCGCCTTTTCTGCCGACTGCACCCCGCCGTCGGTCTCCTCTTCCCAAGGCAACATGGCGGGCACCTATCGTACACATCGCGGGTCCCTCTGACACACATGCACTAGAACGCTTTATGGCGCTGTGTTGTTTTCTGTGAAACCTTCCGCTTCAAATGGTGCTGCCGTAACTTTCTTTGGTATAGTACATAAGCCTAATAGTGGCCTTCCTGATAGTGATGGGTACGGTCGTTTTGGGGATGTGAAGTTGAGGGGTCGCGATTCTGTTCAGTCCATCAGGGCCGGTATTGCTACTATCGAGCTGGCGGTATTTGCTTGTATAATCTGTGATGCGTCGGATGGCTCATCGATACTTACGACGGCGGTAGGTGTCTGGTAAGGGAGTTCTTTGGACGCGTATGATTTTGTGGTTGTGATGTTGGGCGAGTCTTCCATCGTGCCATCTTTTGCGTCGCGACTGAACGCATAAAAGCGCAAAGATCGCCGCAGTATAGATAGATGTCGCCATCTTCAGGTGTACTCACGTACATGATCGATGCAGCTAACTCCTTTGCGATCTGCCTGTTGAAAGATGTCTTACAGTGGATATTTGGGCCTAGGCGATACGGTAGGGGGCTCATTGATCGTATCTGTTTTCCTGACGTGTATGGAATCGCGCCTTTAGAATTGCGGTTGATTACTAACTTCTGATGTGACGCCTCCAATGGTTCCGTCTTATAGGAATCTTCGCTATCGGAGGTCGAGTCTACTGTGATCTGTTCCCCGAGGTGCTCATACCTTTTCTTGAATGGATTATAGATCGAATCCGTTTCGTCTGTTCATTTTTCTTTTCTTTCTTCTTTTACATTATCTTCTCCTTCCTTGGTAGTTTTATGTCGTTCCACACAATCACTCTTGATCTCTGACTGTGCTTCTGCGGCTTCTCCCTCGTTAGCAATTTTTCGTTACTTGAGAACTACGGACGTAGTTCCGGTTGTTCTTCCTTATCTTGGGATCTTCTTTCTTCTTCGATTATGGTAGATTTACGTCGTTCCAGACGTTCCTCTTGTGCAACTTCTAATACCGTAGTTTTATCTTTGGCAGTTTTACGCCCTTCCAGTCGGTTACTCATTTCTTGTGCATGAGCTTCCATAGTTTTACGTCATTCTGAACAGCCTTTTTTTTCTTTATCGATAGTGATGGGATGAGGGGGCGAATGTTTACGGTAGCATTGGGCTAGGTGACTGTTCCGTGCCTCGAAGTTTCCATTGTGGTCACGTCTATGTTTAAGAAGGACAAACTGAAAGAGGCTTGGTTGACAGGTTCCTTTTCTAACATAACTCCCGTCTGTTCGACGACCTCTTGAGTCGAATTCGGGCTGAACTCGATCAGTATTGTTTGTTCTTCCTGGAACTCTCTTAATGCTTGCACTACCTCATTCATATCCAGGTCCGAACGAGATTGCATTAAGGGATTCTGATGTACTTGCACGCGCGGTGCTGTTGCGTTGGTTGTGGTCAGTTCTCGCGTCTCTGCGTAGTCGGAGGCGCCATTCTCGGGGGTATTTACATTTTCGAGTCAGCGTGGCTAGTCGGTCATCATCGACCACCATAATTATCTGCCTCTTCCTATACCCTGCATGGTTATCGTCATAGCTGGTGGGATCTATAAAAAAATTTGCAGTATTTAGTGGATTGTATTTCTTTAAGTCCGACATATTGACTCTAGTCGTTTTTCGGTTGCTCAGATCTCTTGTACCAAAGTCTACGGGAGAGATTTCTTTCGTCATTTGATATGAGGCTACAAATTTCGGCGCCAGCTTGGCCGCAAATTTGTCTGGACTTGAAGATAAGACGTAATTACGTCTGCACACCATGTCATTTACCTTAAAGATTTCTTGCCTTCTCTCTTTATTATATTCTTTAGCCTGTTTCTGGCTATTGGTGCTCAAGTGGTGTTTCACGAGGTTATGTGTCGCCGGTAATTTTTTTATTATGTTAAGTCAATCCGTTGGTGTTAAACATTGCATTTGTGATGTAATTCCTCGAGTGTTTCGGTAGATCAGCATTTCGCACCGATAAGGTCTGATATTTAAAAACACTGATGACGCCTGGGTGCCACTGTACACAGCGGTATTTACCGAAAATACAAGCTCTGGCAGATGGAGACCCTAATACTTGTGTTCATTTTTAACGAATATGGCGATTATCGTTTTAATTTCTCTATTTATCCGTTCGACTGAATTCGCCTGAACGTGATATAGTGCAATCAACTAGTGCATTACTCTCAGTTCTGTTAATCTGCCACTGAGTTAGTTATTGGCGAATTATGTGCCAGTATCCGTTATCAGATATTTTGAACAATCCCACTTGAAAAGTATTTGCTCCTCCAGTGATCTGGCGATGGTCTGGTCGTTGGCCTATTTTCGTGGCGGTATTTCGACATAGTTTGTAAATAAATCTTCAAAGACGACGAGATATTTATGATGTCCTTTGTTGGCCCTTCTATGTTGCGTTGTGCCATAAATCCGGTGGGACCTCGTTGTGATACTTTATGCATTTGACATTCTGAGCAATGCTTTATGTACTCATGTACGTCTCTCCTTATTCCTGGACAGTAGTAATTCTGGCTGACTTTATGTGTTGTTCGTTCCACGCCGAAGTGTCCCGGCCTCGGTTTGTCCTGACATTCATGAAGCCCTCGCTATCGATCGCTTAGTGGGACTACCAGTTTCCAGTCTTTTTTACTGTTCCCTAGCGTTTCGGTGAGCGAATTCGGGCGATGTTTGTAACTCGGTCATCTTTGACTGTCCAATCCGAGTATCTTTCTGGTTGCTTTAAATTTCTCTAGCTTTAGCATTGTATCAGTTCTCTCGCTCAATGGTGGAGAGTGTACATGGTATTGGGCTTATTTTTGTGACCGTGTAGTTAGATTCGGCCTGGTCCGGGTTCGTACGTATTTGTCTGACTGGTCGATTCGGTTACATGTAGGACTTTGGTAGGTCTATCTGAATGAGAGATCTTTATATTGTTATGGTGCTAGCTACCTATTTCGCGACGGTAATGGAGACTGGTATTTCGGAGATGGTGGAGGGTTTCGGTATTTCGGGAAAACCAGTATCTCGGGCTTGTGGTTTCCTCAATCTGTTGCGGTGGCGAGTCTTCACATTTCGTCGTGTCGGACTGTAGTTTCGTTGACGCTCCTATCGACTGTCATGGCGGAGTGGCTCGTTACAATGCGTCTAATTAATATCAACGCCGAAGATTCCGTGATTGTTACGATTTTCTTTGCCGTGGGTTGTTCATCGTTTGTAATGACCACTAATCTGGAGCGTTTGCTATTCCTCTTCGATGGAGAGGAAGCAGACGTACTTACCATGTTGTCTTCGGCAGGGGGCCGCTCCTTGTAGCGTCGCATGTGTTCCTTTTTCAACTCGATTTGCTGCCCTATTAATTGCAGCTCGTTTATCGATTTGAAGTCGCTTCTATCGATTTTATCCACGTACGTTGGATGCAAGTTTCAATAGATTCGGTCTAGCTGGCTCTAAAGGGTGAGCGCTGGCGCCATCTTGTCAATTAAGACGCACATTTCCTGGAGGTAGGAGCCGATAGGTTCTTTCGAACCCTGTGTTCGATCACGCAGTTCCTCTTTAGTCTTAGTATGTAGTCGATTGATCGGAATTGGCGGCGCAGTGTTGTTAAAATCTTCTAGAGTGCGTGAGTTCATGTAAAGAAGCCTTGCCCGGATGCGAGCTGACCCATTCGGAATCCCGGGAATTAGATTTAAAATGTCCGATTCGGGCATGTCTAGACTGCTTATCGTCTCTTTCAGTCTCTTAGCAAACTTTTCTACGTCCTCTCGATGAATTGCACCCTCCATTGTCGTAAGAACTGTCGTCCGATGCGTGTCTCCTTTAGGTAAGTATTTTCGGACGATCGGTTCGAGCACTGTGATCGTGGTTCCGCGGCTGCTGGTATGGTAATGCACGAGTACATTGCCGAGTACTATGCCAGTATGGCCAACAGTTTACCGCTGTTAGGGGCATTTCATTATTTCCAGCCAGGTCGGTGCTATGTTCTGGTAGTTGCGTCTAAAGTCCAAAAGGATAACCTGGGTAGCTGTTAGGCTTTAGGTACCGCATTAGGTAGTTCCTGCCACGGCGGTATTGTAGAAATAGTGCAGGGCTGTCGCGTCTGGCTTGTATTTTTTTCTTTGATGCTCGGCTACGTCAAAGCGGCGGCAGGTATTTGTTTTGAATGGCTTGCCTCGAGTGACGTTGAGCTCAGAACTTTGGAAATTTCCATCATTTCCGAATGTTCTTTCACTGGGTTTTCTCCTCCTCCCGGTATAGCGTCGGTCGTTCGTGGAGAATGCATATTACACATGAGTTAGGAGTATTCTACTATAGATGTGATAGATCGTACTTTCGTAGATAGATATATAGATAGATAGATCGATCGTAATTGATCGGTGTAAAATCAACGTTGATTTATGTGTTTGAGATTTTTGCTTTTCGATTTCTTTTATTATACCAATTTGTGTTAACTAGTATTAAGTTTGCATATCTTCTTACGAAGATGTCAGCTATTGTTAGCGTAATTAGAGATCAACGTAAGAGACAAAAAGAAAGAAAAAAAAGTATTTGATGATAATTATTAGTTATTTTTGTTATTTATTTATATTTTATTTAAATGATATTTTTAGATTGTTATTATTTATTTATATTATGTATATTGTTTACTTATATTATATTGTTTATTTATATTATTCATTCACGTTGTTGCTATGATCTATGTTATTCTCACTATTTATTTATACTATTTTTTATATTGATTGTTTGATTTATATTATTTGTATTAATGATATTTTTTATTTATGATATATATATTATTTATCTCATTTATTTATCTTGTCGATGTTCTCTCTAGTATTTATTCGCAGTATCTGTATTAATCATGTTATATTTTTAAGCTACTTATTTTCTTAGTATTATTTATTTATATATTATTTATATGTGTGGTATTTGGACTATCAATTTGTTGTTTATGAATGAGATCTATTAATCTTGGAATCATCCGTGATATTTAAATTTTCTGTTTTCATGTGATTTTCTCTCAGTGTATACAGTGTTTCATTTATATAAATCTTTATTTATTAATTAAGCTTTTGTAAACATTCTCTCTCTTTTTGTCTTTTCTCCAATTATTAGCACACTTAAAATCAATAAACTGTTATTTTTTAAATGTTATTTATGAATAAAATCCATGTTTAGATTTTATAAATCAAATCTATTTATTTAAAATAAATTAATAAAATTTTATACGTAAATATAATTATTTATATTTAAATAATTCCAAATATAAATATGAATTTTTATAAGTAAGTATAACATTATTTATATTTTTAGTTATAATTATTTTCTGATGTATTTAGTGAAGGATAAAAAGATTTACGAACTTATTCTCACTCATGTGCTTGTAATATAGAAAACATTCTGTTTCACACTATTATTTTTAAATTTTATATCAAATGATATAACTGTTCTTTTCAGGTTGCTTTGTCCTTTATAGATATTAATATGAATTCATGTATGCTTTATCCTTCTCATATGCAAGTAAACTGAAATTATTCCAGTCGTGAAAAGAAATAAAGTTGCTAGAATAACACTTTTAGTTATGATTCTCCTTTGCTATATTTTGTTTCAGCAGTATGGACTAGGAAAGAGAAATTCTGCAAATATTGTTGTAAAATCATAGAAATTGCTGGCAATAGGTCAATTAGTTTTAAAAAAAAATTTAAGTTAAAAAAATTGTATATTATCTAAAAAATATGTTAAAAAATTGTTTATAAGTTGTAAAAAAATTATTAATTGTTTAAAATTTTTTTTATTAATTGTTAATTAATTATTTATATCTATTGTTCGTTTGCTGTTTGATTTCATAAGTAGCTTTGCTTCGTTTTCATTTTTATCTATTTGAATTGTTATTATATTGTTTATATATTTTTTAATTATCATTTTAGTCATTTATTGTTATTTGTTAACTGTTAGTTATATTGTTAATGTTTTATCTTGTTTCATATATTTCATCCTCTTTATAGTCTTTTGCAATCTTTGCACATATGGAGATAACATGGGACCATGGATCACTCTAATTTTCGTCTCATTTATTTATTAAGAAATTGTTACTACTTTATTAACAATTCCCAATTTTATTTCCACCAAACTAGAGCTAATTACCGATCAGAAAAACTTTACAGGCCTAGAAAAATACCATCCGTGTTGGGAACTACTAGGTCATGGTAACTATTGTAAATCAATTCAGATGAAAATTAATTCTCTTAAAGGACATGAACGACCGAGTTCGATAAGAGTTGATGTCCGGATGTTATAAGTATGTTAATATATAATATAATATTAATGGCAATAAATATGTATAAATAGAAATTATTATATTATAATAACGCGTATTAATTATATATATATATATATATATATATATATATATATATATATATATATTTATTTATATTAAGAGGCGAATTTAGTTTCCGACCTTCACGTTTAGATAGCGATATGAGTAGTACGAAAAGATATGTTAGCTCAAATAATTATTTTTTCGTTTTGGCATTTATCAAGAAAATTCAGTTAACAGGCGCCATCATTTGTTATGATATATATTCATAGGCTGTCGATTGTTTATCATGGATAACCACTGTTGCTTACGTATACCAAAATAATATAAAAGGTCCAATACATTACGTCCAGATTTTTTAAATGACATGTGCAGAAACTTAAAATTATTTTATTTGTATATTTATATTTTTTATTTGTATGGATTTTCTACATCTTTTGCCATAATTTGATTTTCATCAAAAGCCATTAAGATCTCCGTAATCAGTATATCTTAAAATGCATATATGTATATACATATATGCATATATATGCGTATATATATATGCATATATATGCTTATATATATATATATATATATATATATATATATATATATATAAATTCTAGCGTCCCCCGTCTCGGCTTCGCCTGAGATAATAATTTAACCAATTTTTTAAACAGTTCAATAATATCTAAGTAAAAAGTACTCTATATATAAAAATTTATATTACTATAAATAATGTACCGTAATTTACTTCTTTTACTATTTTGTCGCTTCTGCATAAAAATCTGTTTCAAGATAGCGTCCAGTTCAAAAAGTTGATATTTGGCTGACCATTTTATACAATATTTTAAGGAGAGTATCATGGTCGGGCGATAGAATACGTCTCGGGACGACTGCTATAGAATTTTGTGTTGAGTAGATAGAATACGATGTCCGGGTATCCATGTACGACTTCTACTCGGAGTTTGAGTGTTTGGATGATAGAATACGAATCTCTTCATAGAAGACGTCTCGACATATCTGGGCAACATCTTCTACCGTTCAAACACGAAAATCTTCGTAGAAGTGGTTTCGACATACCTGGACATTATTTCCTACCAACTAAAGACAGTCCTCCCCGTAGAAGTCGTCCCGAAATAGCTGGACATCGGACATCGTTTTCTACCATCCAAATACAATACTCCCTGTGTAGAAAACTTCCACACATATACATCGTATTTTACCGTTCGATCATGAAAGTATGCGTAGAAGATCTTCTGAAGAAACTAGAGATCGTTTCGGCTAAACGCATTACTTCCCGTAAAAGTCACTTCTGAAGTTAATGTAAAGTAAACAACAAAAACATAATTTGTCGTCACAATTTATGTTCAGTATGATTTGGCATACACATCCGCTTTATAAGTGATGTGTATGCCAATGTGCCAAGATGTACCGCACTTTTTGAAATGCCTAGCATATCTGCAACCTCGTGCACTTTCAGTCGACGATCATCCAGTACCGCTTTGTGAATTTTCTTCAACATTTCTGGAGTCGTCACCTTGTTTGGTCGATCACTGAAACGTTCACTATTGAAGGCTGTCAAACAAATACTAAATATCATGGCGTCTTCAAACTGGAAACATATGCTTTATCGATTGTGCACTTTCTAATATAGTGATATTTTTTGAGCAACTACTGACACCTTTAGGTCAGGCTATGTACTTCTGGGACAACCCTCGTAATCTAAAGAACAAAAAGGATAATACCGACAAACATCACACCTTCTTTAGGATGCGAATCCCAAACTTGGATATGACCATTCAACTGAGCTGGCCAGGTATTAATAGTTTAGTTGGACTATTTTGTGTTGATATTCGTGATTCACGACGCCATCTACTGGTCGTTGATGAAACTAACTGCTAAGGCTGTTAACTTAGTTGATTGACATAAGAAAAATGATTGTCAATAAAAAACATAGCCTACGTCCTTCCCAAGATAATATAGAATCTATATGTCAAATTTCAGTGAAATCGGTTCAGTAGTTTTTTGTTTATCGTGTACAAACAAAAACATGTATTGTATTTATAAATTAGTATGATATGATATGATTATAGATACACACACATACACACACAAAATAGCGCTTCAACAAATAACAGAGGTAGTATGCTGCTTGATGGCCTTAATTCTCTTCAACTCCACGTGGTTAATAAGGGATTTGAATCCACTTTCATTAGGGGTGATAAACAATCAGTCATTGATGTAACATTCGCCAGTGATGACTTGATTCAGCGGATCCTTAATTGGAGAGTAAGCGACCTTTACACCCACATTGATCACAAGGCGATCTTGTACGAGATTGCAGAGGAGAAAGTAAAGAACAAGTGCAATGAGTGGATGCCCACACGGAAATGGAACATCAGATCGCTAGACTGTGAAAAATTCGCCACTATAATATCAGAAGAGCGTTTAGAATATGGTGCACCAGGCCATCTGGCAAATGCACTAATGAAGCATATCTCTGAAGCATGCGATGCATCGATGACTAGAACTAAGAGCGGAATTAAACATCCTCAATCTGTCTACTGGTGGACAAATGAAATTGCAGAATTGCGCAAACAATGTCATCGCGAACGTAGACTTGCCCAAAGAGCCCGCACCCATCGTGATACGTTTAATAGTTTATTTAAAGAAGCACAAAGAGCGCTTGTCAAAGCCATTAAGGCAAGCAAGCATCGATGCTGGCTTGAACTGTGTGCAGAGGCCAACAATGACTTATCGGGACGACCATAAAAAACAGTCATGGCACGATTGAGTAGGGCACCAATACAACCCACTAGCACGGTATTGATTGATAAGATTGTTTCCGCTCTTTCCCAATGACACCCATGGGACTGTACTGCGCACGCAACACTCGGACGATATACCTCCTATAACAGAAATGGAGCTACATAATGCTTACACTAAGACTAGAGACAATGCCGCCCCTGGCCCTGATGGTATCCCTAATGCGGCAGTTAAGTTGGCGATACAGAAGAATCCATCTATATTTCTAAAAGTATATAATGCTTGTCTTCTTCAGGGTATTTTTCCTGATTGCTGGAAAACTCAAAGGTTAGTCCTGTTACCTAAGGGCAATAAGCTACTTGATGATCCTTCATCATACAGGCCATTGTGTATGCTCGATACGGTAGGTAAAATATTTGAAAAAATAATATGTAGCCGACTGGAAGCATTCACTGAAGGATTGCACGGCTTATCCTCACGCCAATTTGGATTTCGGAAATCAAAATCAACAGTCGATGTCATTAAACTGGTAGTGTGTACCGCAAGAAATGCAATCAGTGGTAAGAGATGGAAAGGTGGCACTAAACAGTATTGTGCCATTGTTGTTCTAGATGTCAAGAATGCCTTTAATTCAGCGCACTGGTCTTCTATTATGAATTTTCTTAAAGAGTTTAGAGTACCTGGTTATTTACAGAATGTCGTGGCCAGCTACTTTGAGAATAGGATAATATGATACCGAATGGATGAAGGCATTGTATCGCATAAGGTTACTGCGGGAGTCCCTCAGGGCTCAGTTATGGGACCTATATTGTGGAATATTATGTATGATGGCGTGTTGAGGATTCCACAACCGCCTGGTTCAATAACAGTAGAGTACGCCGACGATATCGCTCTAGTAGTGACGGCTAAGACCCTAGATGAACTCACTGAAAATGCCAATGAGGCAATCAGCAACATCAGTAGATGGATTAAGTCGGCTGGTCTACAATTAGCGGAGCACAAGACAGAAGTAGTTCTTGTCAGCAGTCGTAAGAAGGTAGATAGTATTACTCTTAAAGTTGGTAGCTGCCGCATTAGTTCTGCGCCATCTTTACGATACTTGGGTGTACAGCTTGATGCCAGGTTAAACTTCAAAGAGCATCTAAAGATATCTGGCGAAAAAGCGCAACGAGTTTCAGCTGCCTTGTGTCGGCTCATGCCTAACATTGGTGGCCCACGCCCACCCCAGAGGAAGCTATTAGCTTATTTTGTTAATTCTGTCAGCATGTATGCAGCACCAATCTGGCATCATGCATGTGGAATTAAATCGTATTGTGAGCTGGACATTGCGACCCGTCGTCGCTCCTGTATACGTATTATTAGTGGTTACAGGACAGTATCCACCGACGCTGCTGAGGTACTTGCCGGAATTCTTCCTTTCGATTTAGCTGCAGATGAACTGGCTAGGCTGTACAACATATGTAAGGCCACAGTGGATTCTCTACAAGGTGCTAAAAACGTGGAACGTCATCGTTCTATAGAAATATGGCAAAAACGATGGACCGATTCTAGCAAAGGCCGATGGACTTATCGTATCCTTCCAGACATACACAGATGGATCAACAGGAAACACGGGGAATGAGATTTCCACCTAACCCAGTTGCTGACTGAACATGGTTGTTTTAGGTCCTATTTCCACCGCTTTCACCTGGATAATAATGATTTCTGCCCCATCTGTCCGACTTTGGTCGAGGATGCCGAGCATATATTAGTGAGCTGCCCTCGTTTGAGAACACAACGTGAGCACTTGATGAACATCATCAATAAGCCAATAAGACCAGAGAGCATCCTATCAATAATGCTGGAATCTTCTGAAAACTGGAAGGCAGTAGCCAGTCTCGCAAAAGAGGTGATGACCAAACTTAGAAATACCGATAGAACTAGGCGAATGGCCCAGGATGAACCAAGCTAACTGATTCTATTTTAAGATGCAGAGGACGAACACCGAACCCCTGATCACTTGTGTGGATGGGGGACGTAGGATAGTGTCATAAGAAGAAGAGTCGTATAGGCAAACTAACAGCCCCGCCGAAGTAATATTCCCAGATAGTTCCGGCGGGATGCTGGTTTCGAGAGGCCACTAGTGTAGAGCTTGCTCTGTCTACGCCTAATAATAATAAAACACACACACACACACACACACACACACACACACACACACACACACACACACACACACACACACATCCATATATATATAATTTTTCAGTAAAATAGGGTGAGAGAATTTATCATAGGTTGCTTCGATAGCATGAAATTAACAGCTATGTTGCACGCATAATTCATTTCTCGTCACACTCCTTTCGGAAAACTATATTTATCATTTTTCCAATGCGTTTTTGGGCATACTAAAGAAAACAAAAAATCGAATAGAGTGACAAAGAGAAAGAGAGAGAGAAAGAAAGAGAGAGAGAGAGAGAGAGAGAGAGAGAGAGAGAGAGAGAGAGAGAAAAGAAACGAAAAAGAGTCTCCGGAGGTCGAAGTACAGGAGAGCATTCTATTCAATATAGAGGTCTACAGCAGGTATAGGCAGAGTATATGCATAAACAAATTCTTCTTCGCTAGACTTTGATTGCTCTAACTGTAAGTAGCAAGCAGTCAAGCAGTATTTTTTTCAGCGTAACTAGAAGGGTGTTCATCCATGTGAAAATATAAACATCTGGCGTTTGTCTTTTTGAGCCCGCAGTGGCATTCTCCATGCAAGTTTAAAACTTGACACGCGCTTTCCATAAGATTACACACCTCCCCTTGGACTCTCTGATAATACTATGTACAGATAGAGAGGGAGTAAGTCAAAATACCATATCTGACCGTTTATTTTTTCTAAATAAGTCAATGGCGGAAAATGTGCAGTTTCATAACCATTCATGATATTTATATGGGAAATATATGAAAATGTATTTCAGCATTGCCATATCTACTTATTAGCCACTAACTGGAGGTCTTTCGGAACAGACTCCATAAGCATTACCTACCTCCCTGTGCAATCTCTGTTAACCCATGTTACAATGTAGTCCTTTTGCTGAGACTTCCAGTATAACCTCCTGCTATGTAATTTGGCACAACTTGAGTAGTTCCCTCTCTTTTTCTCTAACTTGCATAGTATATGGAGTGAACTTGTTTTTTTAGGTGGAATAGAGAGAAGGAGTGGAAACTCCGCTTGCTTTAAATGGGAAAAGATTATCAAAAATTAGCCGGAAATGGTAGTTCAGATTTGTTCAGTAGAAGTCGCTGTCTTGGAAATCCCTCAATCGTTCTGCGTGCAACGGAGAGAGAAAGCAAAAGCCAAATCGAGTAAAGGGAAGAAAAGAAGCCAAAGTAAATGAGCAGAGATTTAACCAAAGAAAATAGACGCTTATAGAAGAACACTTTTGTACAAATCGTTGGATCCAGCCTTTGGGTAAATTTTTGTAGTTGGGTTACCCAACCATTGAAAAGCACCACTGTCGCCACCATATATATATATATATATATATATATATATATATATATATATATATATATATATAGATAGATATAAAAGCAATGTGTGTCATGTAAACCTTATTCAGGTGTGTATATATATATATATATATATATATATATATATATATATCTATTGGAGTCCGTATATATATATATATATATATATATATATATATATATATATATATATATATTGAAGTCCGTATATATATATATACTGCAATGCAATAGTAGCTGGCCTCGTCGAGTCGACGTGACAGACAGGCCAGAGGTGCCATGCAGAACCAATATACAGAGTGTATCCATTCGATGGGCAAAAAAATTTATGATGTGACTATAAGATAATCAAAAAAAAAATTTTTGAAGAAAACTTCAATAGTTCGGTCTCCGAATCCCCTGAATAATTTTACGATTATACGAAACACAGATACCTTCGAATACATTATTTTCGAAAAATACTGATTGTAGACAATAAACGTATAAATAAAACGCATAATATAAAAACTATATTTTGATAAGAAAACTATTTTTTGTAATTAAAAATATAATGAAACAAAATTTAATAATTTTAAATAAATACATTTCTTGCACTTGAAACAGCGAAATATTTGTTTAATATGAACAACAATTTTAAATTATAAAAAAATTTATATTTAAATGCATTAACGAATTTAATTGATACAATATTCTTTTAATTAAAAAAAAACATCATTAATTGTCTAAAAAGAATTTATTTAAATTAGATAAATCAAATTCATTTTCTTAAATGCATTAAACTTCATTTCACAAATATACCCCTATCATTAATTTTAATATCTGGTTTCGTAAACATAAAAACACTTTAAAAAGTTTCTCGCCAGGTGGATCCAAGATTTTCAGTTTGCCGACTACCATACTTATAAAAAGAGTCTTAATATTTATCCGTATATATGTAAAGTTTGAACGGCGGAGCTTTTGCGTTTGAAGTTAAGTTACGTTGTGCTACGTAAAATACAAATATAATATTTTGTGTATGTGTGTGTGTGTGCGTGTGTGTGCATACATACATATATACAGATAAATTTAGTTGAGGTTTGTAAGTAATTACCTTTTTTCTAACCATCATTTTTTCTTAAATTGGCAAAAATTAGCCTATTATATAATTCTGACGGGTATAGGATTATGAGCTGAAAATTTGGCATACATTCTGTTATATATATGTCACGCTTAGGCTAGTTTCAATAATTATATTATTGCTTTGTCGTTCGCCATTCTTTTGTTTTTCTAAACCTTCATTGCCTTCATTCGTTAATCTGAGTAGTGTCAAATTAACCTGAAGAACAATAAGGGTAATACCGACTAACGTTATACCTTCTTTAGGATACGAATATCAAAGTTGGATATAAACATTCGTTTGAGCGGGCCTGGCATTAATACTTTAAGCAGACATGCATGTATATACTTTCAACAATTATGTTATTGGTTTCTCGCTCGCCATTCTTTTATCTCTTTAAACCTTCATTGCCCTCTTCTTACTTAAATTTAAATGCTATTAAATTTTAATTAATTAAATTATAATTTTTTTTACAATTTTTACAATATTGTATGATTTTTTATACAATTTTTTTTATAATTTAATTAAATTATAATGCTATGCTCTATATATAAGATCTGATGTGATGTATTTATTAGTTCGAATTATGAACTGTATATTACAGTTCGAAATTTTGAAATCGAATATAAGGACACATTGGCCCTTATGCTTAGCGCCCACTTCATTATTTAAACTTGAGGATGTTTTGGGAAATTCAGTTAAAATATTGTAACACTGAACTGCTCTGAATTATATCAGAGTTAGGCTTCTTTCAAGCATTGTCGAAAAACGTTGAAAGCCTATAGTTCATCGAACTTTCTCTTTTTTTATGATATTTTTTTCTATAAATTTAGATATTTTATGAATAAATAAATAAAAATAAAAATATTTAATTTATGTGAGTGAAACAATTTCAATTCTTTCTTATTTATTTGGGTTCGTTATGCTGCCATCAAAACTTCTCTCTTTTTATAAAGAATGTCGGATTCCAAATATTTATAATACACAATACAATTATAATACAGAATACAATTATATTGATCATCAAAGTAGTACTAAATTTATCAACAGATAAAGTACATTGGGATCGCTAAAAATATAAAAATTCTACATCAATTAAATTTTTTTTTAAATCATAAATAAACAATTAATAAAAATAATAAAATGAAATCTGAAAAAATTTTCGGCAAAATCATTTTAAAAAATGTATGATATTTCAAAAGCGATTCATGTACTATTAATAAATAGAGAAAATCAAGAAAGAGATTGATTTTTAATAATATTATTATAAAATCAAATTCTAGAGATAAAATTCATTGGCTTCTTATATATTTTGTTCTGCATACTCTTAATTCTTCTCGATGTGGTGACAGTGGCAGGTGGCATGAAAACAACAGAAAATATTTTAAAATTTTTTATAAATATTTTTTTAGAAAATATTTATACTTTTTTTACTTTTTCATCTGAAAGATACGATATATAGAAATTAATACTGTCTGTATAATTATGAACCAATGTTTCAAAGTATCTCGAAGAATATAAGTGGAATGTGGTCGGATTTTGGAATTTCGAGCACAAGAGTAATAGAATTTCATTACTTAAATGTGTAAGAGTTCATAAAACTATTTTGCAAGAAATTGTATTTACAAATTATAAAGCGTGTCGACTGTATTAAATAATTGAGTTAGAGATATATTTATATGACATCATTCTTTAATAAATCGCAAACCAATTTGAACTTGATAATTTATAATAGTCTGATAGTATGCTTTTCACAAATATAAGATGAATTTTTTAAAATTTCGTAGATTTTATTATTAAAAAATTATTTTGCGTTTTTTATTTTTAACTTTAACTTTATTTGTAAATGCCACAAATATATTTCCACTATTTCAGTCAAATGTAAATTAATATAGATAGTATATTATTGAATATTTGAATAAAATCAAATTCTCTTCGAACGTTGAATATATATGATTTATTGCCATAATTATACATATTATCACGAGGCCGTATCCGAAATGCACCTCGCGAGCCGCGACGCGTGCATACATGTAAACACCGCGCGACCTCGACACGGCGGTCGGCCGCGCGAGAAGAGCGGTAAGAGGGGGGGGGGGGAGCGAAGATTCGTCACGGAGAGGCGCGAAGTACAGTTAGTAAGTCTCGTGTTACGCGTAAGTGAATCACGTGCGTCCCGGCCTCGTGCAAAGTAATTCCTCTACACGCCGTTTGGGCGATTCTCTGACGAGAAAGACAAAGGGAGAAGAAGGAAGAAATATCGTAACGAGTTCCGCTCCGTCTGCAGCGGTGTGTACCGAGTTCGCGGAAGAGAGTAGTGTGAGAAATCTGGTGGAGTGTCTACGGGAGCCGATGACTGGTGGTGTCGCCGGAATCGAGAAGGAGGCCCTTCAACCCCCGCCGAGACAGCCAGCACCTACCGGGCGTCTCAGCGCCGCGTAAAATAGAATATCCTATTTTTTTCCATGCAAGAAGAATATTGTATAATTATTTTGAAACATGAATTATACAGAATGTTCAAATAAAAGCATCACCAAATAATTTTTAAAAAGGGTTTAAAGTCTACAATTTTCAGATTTTTCCCTTGCCTATTTTGAATTGTCAAGCATAAATCAAATTATTTTGATATTATAAGGGGTTTTCAGTATATATGTAGAGTAGTGGTCTTACCGATTCTTATTAAAAAAAATTAATTTAAAAAAATAATTAAAATTATTTAAATAAACATATATCTATATATACCATTTCATATAGCCAAAAGTGTGAATTTCATTATAAATTGTTAGAAGTGGTATCCAATATAAATTGTGTTTTGTTTTTTTACTAATATACATTTGTGAGTTATTAATTATTTAAGCAAACAAATTGAAGTTAATTTCTATTGGGGCCCCTCTTTGATACGTCAACAAGTACAACCTCCTTAAAGCTATTATTTATTTAAATCATGACAACATTTCGAAATTTCAAATTCAAATTTTAATGTTAATTTATAATTATAAAAATTGATATATTTGTTTTGCCCATTAATTCCATCAGCAATTCTACTACTTCTATATGAATTTATACTTTTCTTTATATAAATTAAATTTTCTACTACATTAGTTTGATCAATGTTGTAGTTCTTTTTTAGGCCAGCTCAAACGAATGTTAATATCCAACTTTGGGATTCGTATCCTAAAGGAGGTGTAACGTTAGTCGGTATTACCTTTTTTGTTCTTCGGGTTAATTTGACATTACTCTCACACCTAATGGATATCTTTTGATTTTTGTAAATTTTATTTTCTCTTACGTGGAAATCTCTCTCTCTCTCTCTCTCTCTCTCTCTCTCTCTCTCTCTCTCTCTCTCTCTCTCTTTCTCTCTCTTTCGATCTCTCTCTCTCTCGGTCACTATCTTTTTGTCTTTCTTTGTCCTTCTCTTATCAAATGGTTCTGTATACCAAATCATACTGAATATAGTTTGTGACGACAAATTCTGTTTTTATTTTTATACATTCTACTAACTTCAGACAAAATAGGTTTCTTTACCAACAACCTCAAACTATGTATATATAAATAAAATATATCGTCACCTTTGCATAAAAAGGCAATATTCATCGCCTATTGAAAAAATATGCTATGCGAATATCAACAATTTGCTTGAATTTCAGTTAACAGGACTACGAAAATATTCACGGTATTTAATTGAAAAAACGGAAATATAAAAAGTATATATATATATATATATTATAACCCCAAAATCGGGTTATTACTTACTATTGTGTGCATGTGTGTGTGGACTCTTTCACGCTGCTGGTTGTGCACTCCGCTGGCAAGGGGACGGGGAATGAGAAATGAACTACGCGAGTGACTTTATCGGATTATGACAATATTAACATTTATTGTTAATTTATTGACATTTATTGACAATATTAAGGCTATTTGCCGCCGACGATGACGATGCTGTCGCTGGCCGAAAGCTCGTTGATGCACGCTGGTGCTCGCTGGTGCTCGCTGACGTCGCCTGGTGTCAGGGCGACCGGGGGCGCGCTCTCTCTCTTCTCGCTGATGGCTCGCGCGGTTGCGCGTGGCTGCGGCTCGTAGTGGCTGATGGCGTCGCTGGCTCGCGACGGTACACAAACGGTAGCGCGTAGGCGCTAGTGCTCTCACTATCCGGGGTTGCCGCGGGGATGTCGCCGCGTATCTTTTCCTCGACTCCGATGTGCTCGCACGCAGTTTACGCCAAGGCAAACTTGTAATTGGTCATCGCGAAGGAAGCTACAATGGCGACCTGAACTATATGGTTCGAAATGAACGAAAGACGAAACACGAGAACGGTAATTCAAGGCGGTACGAATCGAAGGTGCGTCGAAAACTATGAACTCCGGGGACGAAAGAGAAAGTGCAAGTGAAGTTCATTCCGAACTTCATACGTACAGTTGCGCTTCCAGCGCAAATGGAATAACAAAAAAAACGAAAAATATGATTGCATCTGCTGGTGTGGAGTTTGGTCGTCGATTGCACGCCGTAATCGATATAATTATATTTATTTTCCTATTACTACTTCCCTACATCTAATTATAAACTAAGCCCTATTCTAACCTATTGCTAACGTGACTTATCCTAGCAAAATTTAAATCATTATTACGTGAAAAAAAAACTATAACTACTATTATTATAAATCCTATCCTAACTACATGATCAGGTTTCTAACATTCGCTTCTGCGTTGTTTTCGCAAGCATTTCACTTTCGTTCTTGCGATTTACTTCTTCTTCTTCTGCTCGTCGCGTGTTCGCTGGAAAAGATTGTCGTCGTTAGTGTTGTTCCAATTATTGGGGGTTGGTACGGCGTTGGTGGGGCGAGCAAGTAGCCTAGTTACTATGGGAGCCATTGTGCACTCTTCTAACTGGTGCTATTGCTTTCGTCCTCACCCACCGACGCTGTGCCATCACTGTATCTCGGCTGAGGGGTTGGCTCTAATATCCTTTTCTCTTTCAATTTTCCAGGTCATCCTTTAACACGATCCGCGCTTACACCATATATTTTTTCCATGGGGATATATGGGTACCGTTTCCTCTCTTGGGACGTGGTGGGGGAATCATGAGGATGGCTGTAGGGGAAAAAAATATTACGGGTACTACTTCTTTTTTAATTTCTGCGTTGATACATCTCACGAGAGGCGCTATTTTATATAGTATACCCCTGACTGCGCGCCATTTTTCGCGCCTTTTATACGTATGTGCTCCTGTTCGCGCGCCATTTAATATGTGTGTGCGCCCCTATTCACGCGCCATTTAATACGTATGTGCTCCTGTTCGCGCGCCATTTATATTTAGTTTCATCTGTTCGCGCCATTTACGTGTACGTACCCCTGTTTGCACGCCATTCTCTACATATGGGCTGGGCGTTATTTATCTGTGTGCCATTTATAACCATTTGTATATGCCATTTATATATGTGTATTCTGCGGCAGCGTGGGAACTCAGCGATCGGCGACCTATTTGTTTAAATAGACTGTCGCTCCCGGCATTATTATAAGCAATGGTTGCTGAGCTCACGCAGCGGCTGCTGCTTGCCTGATGGCTTGTTCCATCATTGGCTGCGGACCGGTCACTTCCTCGTTCACGATCGCCATACCTTCTGGCGCCACCGTCTCTTCTGACACCTGACTTTTCGTCTTCTCTACACATCTAACATTCTCCCCCTCCCAAGACGGAACGGCAGGGGTCGGCCGCTTTACGCAGGACGTGCATGTGCGAACGTCTATGTTAGCTCTGCCACACCTGTAACAAAATTTCTTGGACCTAGGGTGTGGGCAGGCGTTGTAGCGGTGACCTTCCTCGCTACAATTCCAGCAGTGCGTTGCTGCTGCCTCGAAATGGTCCGAGCCTTTAGTTCCCGCTGGGCCCGTGAAGGACCTATTTCGCAGACTTCCGAGACCTGGAAGTGGCGTTGTGGGGATCGAAGGGTGGGGCCGTATGGGCGGTATAAAATCGGGGGTTGGTTCGACAAGGGAATCCATTAAGCTTGGGAGTTTCTTTTTGTTTCCAGGGATAATTGTCTCAATGGTTTCTTCTTTTGTTGAGTTATTCAAGCTGGCCACTGGGCTTGTTTCTGTTTCCTTATTTTCTTGTAGTGGTATCGTGAACGGATTAAATTTTCTGTTGCCTCTGTTGCTATGTTTGGGGATATGGTGGCCATGCTCATCTTGAGCTAACTCCTCTAAAATTGGGTATTGGGGTGTGGGTTGATGTCGGTAACGGTATGGGGTTGGGGTTGGGTGGAATTTTCGGGTGCCCTGAGGTCAGAGTGTTATGAGACTCATGGAGAACGCGCTCTCTATCGTTAGAGGGTACCACTAGCTTCCAGTCATCCTGGTCGTGGCCTAGCGCTTTCGCAATTTCATTTGGCCGATGCCTATACAAACGTCCATCCCTGATCGACCAATCGGGATATAATTCCGGATGTTTTTGGATTTCAGTACTTTTTTGCCGGTACCAATCGTCCATTACCAGGGTGGTGAGCGTTGCCGTAGAGGCCTCGGTGTGTTGAGGGGGACTTGATAGGTCGTCTGGCACGTGATGAAGTGCTTCTTTTCTGTGGATGATTTCCATGTTGTAAGCTTGAAGTGCTGTTGCCCACCTAGCTAGGCGTCCTGTGGGATCCTTTAATGTGTGCAACCACTTGAGGCTGCTGTGCTCCGTTATGACAGTGAACTTCTTGCCGAGTAGGTACCCGCGGAATTTTTCTACTGCCCACAGGACGGCCAAGCACTTCTTTTCGGTGACGGTGTAATTCACTTCAGCTGGTGTCAATGTCCTGCTTGCGTACGCAATTGGGTGCTCTTCGCCGTGATGTTCTTGGCTTAGCAATGCGCCTAAGGCGTAATTGCTCGCATCTGTTTGCAAGACGTACGGTTTATTCTGCACGGGGCGCGCTAGCACAGGCGCTTGCGTCAACAGGATTCTGAGCTTATCGAAAGCATCCTGTTGCGCTGATCCCCAGTGCCACTGGATGTTTCTCTTCAATAATTTAGTGAAGGGCAGCTTGATTTCCGCTAAGTCCTTTATGAACCTAGCGTACCACCCGACCATGCCTAGAAAGGCCCTCAATTGTCTCAGGTTGGTAGGCCTTGTATATTCGCTCACCGGGCGAATTTTGTCGGGGTCAGTGTGCAGACCGTCCGCATCTACGATGTATCCTAAGTACTTGACCTCCGGGCAGCAAAACTCGGATTTCTCCTTGTTTATTTGCAAGCCAATCTAATTCAAGCGGGTGAGTACCGCTTTCACCTCGTGAAGGTGCTGCTCGAAGGTCCTCGTAGGGACGATAATATCGTCCATATAGACGAAGACGTTCGGTTGCCACGCTGGCCCGAAAACAAGGTCCATACCTCT
Organism: Sycobia sp. Sy_11; assembly: GCA_018907035.1. Classification (NCBI taxonomy): domain Eukaryota; kingdom Metazoa; phylum Arthropoda; class Insecta; order Hymenoptera; family Epichrysomallidae; genus Sycobia; species Sycobia sp. Sy_11. The sequence continues at coordinate 514,760 of JACCIC010000029.1, forward strand.
CTGGAAGGTGGCCGGGGTGTTCGTTAGCCCATTAGGTGATCTCGTATATTGAAAGAGGCCTTTCTGCGGGACCGCAAAGGCGGTGACCTCTTTGCTGCTCTCCTCAAGCGGTATCTGATGGTAAGCCTGACTGAGATCTATTTTAGTAAGGTACCGCGCGTCACGTAAATTGTCCAGCAGGACATCCATATGCGGAAGAGGGTATGCGTCCTTTTTAGTGATGGCGTTGACTGCCCGGTAGTCAATGCAGAACCTTATTTTTCCGTTCTTTTTAGGGACGATTACCGGGCAGCTGCTCCACGAGCTTTCTGACGGCTCTATAATACCCTCCTCGAGCAGTCGGTCAATTTCCGCATGAGCCTGCTAAAGGAGTTTATCCGGTATTCGTCGGAGACGCTGTTTGATGGGACGGTGCCCCTGGGTGTCAATGTAATGGGGCTGCATGCGCGCTAGTTTCAGCGTTTCGGTATTTACCGGTATTAGGTGCCGTAGCACTCGGTCAAGTTCTTTTTTGTCTGCGTCCTTTAGTTGGACTACCCCCTTGACGGCTGCGATAGCCGTGATAGCTTCTGGTGAGTCACGATGTTGTGTGACGAAATGCCTGATGATTTTATTAGGCGTGTGCCACGTAGCGTCTGCAAAATTGATGGTCATTTTTACCGATGAAAGTATGTCCTTGCCAAGTATCATGGCGTACTTCAAGGAAGCTGATACCTTGAATCAGGCTTTAAGTTGATGGTTGTCGATTGTTAGTAACAGATCGACCTCGCCTTCGTCGGGACATACTTTGCCGTCCGGCATTTGCATGTACGAACGCACTGGTATTATGGCCGATTTGACCAGTTTGCCTGGACCAGGGCCTACGTAGGATTTCCGAGCGCCAGGGTCGATCAGCGCTGGGAATATTTTCCCCATCAGCTCAATGTTGAGGAAGAATCTATTTTCTTCCTCAGATGACTTGATGTTGGGATGTGTGTTAGTCACGTCCCTGGCTCTGGGGCAGTCGTATTCATCGTCAGTGATGTGTGGAGTCGTGTTGCTGGGATTATCGAGTTCGACTCCAGTATCCTCGTCCCTTACTCGTTTCCCGAGCTTTTTCGTGGGCTGCAGCGGGGACAGTTCAGTGTCGTTACATTGTTCTCGCCACAATTGTAACAATAGACTTTTCGTCTATCAGGGCATCTGTCTGCCCAATGGCCTGGTTTCTTACAGGTCCAGCAGGGCAAGTCATTCTCCCGCTGCGGTCCATCTCTAGAACGTCGTTCATTCTCTCGTGCTGGGGAACGATATTCCCGATCTCTTCTATCAGGCGATCTGTACGAATGGTACCTGTGATCGTTTCTGTTAGGTGATCGGTACTGACGATCAGGTGTTCTCCTTCTCCGTGATTCACGGTCTTGGCTACGTGGTTGACTTCGAGAGGGATATCTGTGTCGGTATGGCGGGGATAGAGAGGGGTTGCTGGGACATGATGCCGATACAGATGAGGGGTATCTAGGTGAGGGGGGTGGTCTTCTATGGTAGGGGTACGGTGACCGATACCGTGGCGATGAACTTCTTTGTCGCCTGCTCTCTTCTGTTCGTTTTGCCGTTGTTTCCCTGTTGACTATAGGAGACGGACTGTCTCTTCTGGTATCTCTCCGTGAGTGGTGGGAGGGCGTTCGTACGATGTCGCCCCTGGTGTTGGCTGCGGCGGATGGCTCACTTATCGTGACCGTTTTCTTCGGGGCCGTTGTTTTTTCATTATCGATTGCTGCTAGCCTCGATCGTCGATTTGCCCTTTCCGACGGAGAGCAGGCCGCAGTGCTCACCATGCATTCATCTTGTGCTGGCGGTTCTTTGTACCGCTTCGTGAGCTCGCTCTTCAGCTCGATTTGCTGACCCAGCAATTGCAGCTCGTCGGTGGACTGGAACTCGTTTCTATTGATCTTTTCCATGTATGATGGATGCAGGTTTCTATATATTCTGTCAAGCTGCGCTTCCAGTGTTAGTGCAGGTGACATTTTGTCCAGCAGGACACATATGCCTCTGAGGTATGAGCCGATGGGCTCTTTCGAGCCTTGCGTTCTGTCACGCAATTCCTCTTCGAGGCGTAGAGTCTAGTCGATAGGCCGAAATTAACGGCGCAGCGCTGCCTTGAATTCTTCCAGGGTACGCTATTGTTTGTATAGGGGTCTGGCCCAGATGCAGGCTGAGCCGCCCAGTATCCCTGGAATCAGTTTCAAGATGTCAGCCGCCGGGATGTCAAGACTGTTCATCGTCTCTTCCATCCTATCGATGAACTCCTCCACGTCTTCGCGAGGGGCTCCCATGAACTGCACCTTCCACTGGCGCAGCAATTGTCTAGTCCGCGTTTGCTTCAGATAGGTGTTCTCGAAGGGTCGGCTTGTGTTGGTGTAATTCAATGTTGTTGGTGCTGCATTAAGCGTGGGCTGCGCTCCAGCTGTTGTACAGGGCATACCTGGGTGTGGCATCGTGGCGTACTGCTGCAACAGCGCCTGTTGAACATATGGCCATCCTCCAGGCAGATGTTGCCAGCTGCGGGCAGTAGCTGGGAGATGGTTATCTCCAGTGTCGTTCGTGCTGTGCGCTGGTGGTAACGGCCATGGCCCGTACGGGTATTCCATGTATGGAGCGGTATTCGGCCAGCTCGGTGCAATGGTGGCGATATGGGGTTCTGTAGGGTTTATGTTTTCCGCAGTATCGATATTATCTGCTTCATTCTGTATGTGGTCGAGTGCGGTGGAACTCAAAACTTTCAATAATTCCGTCATCTCTCGGTTTGTCTCTTTTGCTTCGTCATCTGTGGCGTGCCATTCTGTTCATTTGGTCCAAAGCGGCGCCGCATTTCGAAGCGCAGTAGTCTGTCTTTTAATATAGTTAGGTCCTCGTCTATTCGTATATGTTTTTGTTCGGCTTCTGTGAGCAGCGCGTCTTTTTGCAGTTTGTCATAGACGGCGCTAAGTCTTGCTCTCTCCTTATCTATATGAGGACAATCACTTCTAATTTCATGAGGGAGCTCCATTATTCGTTAGTCAGGTTCTCAAAAAGGGGACGATACAACGATACGAGAGTAAATAAAAAAAACGACAACAGTATATGTACAGTAAAAATGTAAGAACAGCTATTCGACGTGCTCTTGTTTATATTTGTTTGGGGTAAAACCAAAAAACGTATTTTCCTAGAGGGAGATAAGATGGTATTTTTTCTTTTCTTTCTGGAAATTGTTATTTCCAACAAAACCGTACAAAATTTTTTTTCTTCCTGTCGATTTGGTACTCGTCTATACGTGTAAAAGAATCCGCTGTTATACGTAGTAACGGGCCAAGTATTTACCGTAGTAAAATTTTCGTGATCCTAAAAAAAAACTGGATGTAATTTCTCCTGTAAATAGCTAATAAAAGAAAATACTATTATGCGGATTTTGTTTTTTTTCAGATGCGGTTATTTATGAAATTGATTAGGATTAATTATTGTAAAATAATTATTATATAATTTTAATAATTAAGTTGTTAACAATTATTATATAATATATAAAATTTTTCTAAAAGTGAAGCAGAAAAAAAAATGTTTAATGAGTAAGAAAAAATTTTAAAACTGGTTTATTTTGATAGTGAAGCAGTAATTCCAAATTTGTTGATAATAGAAAAATGTTCATGTAAAAATTTCTTTATTGTTAACTGTTATTAGTGTTGTTATTATTATTATTATTATTATTATTATTATTATTATTATTATTATTATTATTATTATTATTGTTATTATTACTATTATTATTGTTGTATCACTAATTTATTTTAAGTTGAATTATTGTTGTATTACTATGGTTATTATTTTTATCCGTTACTGCGGTTGTTCTCTGCTACACTTATTTTAGAGTACAGTAGTCCTGACTGACAGTAATTAATCCACATAAATCTTATTGAAAAGAAAGAAAAAGAGATAAAAATTTTTTTTTGTAACGCTGAGTTAACTTCTAAAATCTCTTCTATAATTTCTTCCCGTTGGTTTATTTATTAACAATTAAAATGTTAATAACATGCTACAAATATAAAAATATAGGCAATAGATTTTCTCTCTTTTTTTTGTTTTATTTAAGTTTATTTAGTTATTATTATTATTATTTTGATGTCACTTTGTTCTGCTTACACGTTTAATTTTTATGTAACCATTCACTCTAGTATATACAATTACTTGTCTGTCAATTGTATACAATCACTGGTTCTTTTTAATTTTTGGTTATTCCATATATATTAATCCTATTATATATATGTCTCGCTATGTGGTTCCCTGCCTTATTATTGTCTTATCATTATATTATAATCATTAAGTATTAATGTATAAATCACATTAAGTATTAATGTGATTTATAATATTTATAGTAATAATCCCTAATTGGATTATTATATACTGGTTATATTACCTTGTATTCTATTAATTAAAAGGGAAGAAAGGAAAAAAGCTTTTAATTATCAAAAACTTGTCAGTATATTTTTGACAAGCTTATGCCATTGCGCATTCTTCTGCGCACACTCCTTGATGCAGTCGTCGCATGTCCGTGTGTGCACGTGTACGTGTGTTGCGTACTTTTCGCTTTGTATGGCTGAGCTAAAGGGGATCGGGACAATGGGCGGGTGCATGATTTAGATCTTCTGCAGGAATTCTTGACTATTCTCGTAGCGGGCTCCACGCTCTGGGCGCCATTTATAACCCCAAAATCGGGTTATTACTTACTATTGTGTGCATGTGTGTGTGCACTCTTTCACGCTGCTGGTTGTGCACTCCGCTGGAAAGGGGACGGGGAACGAGAAATGAACTACGCGAGTGACTTTATCGGATTATGACAATATTAACATTTATTTATACAAAATGACTATTTACAACAATAAAGTAGTACATACGCTATGTACTGATTGCGAGTTCCGCGACGCTACGTTAATTATTTATAAAACTACGTAATCGTACAAACTACTCAGGGACGGGGGAAACGGAAAGGGACGCTTTCGATATAACACACGTGGGAACGACGGTACATTAGAAGATTACATGCTATAGATTACATGCGATTCACACGCGAAATCATTTACTACCGCATAAAATTACAAGATGGAATAACGATAGAATTTACGTGGCTATGCGCGATATACACCTGCCAATTGAGATTAAGCGGGCGCGGCGGTAGGCCAGGAGCCTAGCTATATGCACGCATCAATAATTACGACAAAAAGTATAAGGCTACTTGCCGCCGACGACGACGATGCTGTCGCTGGCCGAAAGCTCGCTGATGCTCGCTGGTGCTCGCTGGTGCTCACTGGTGCTCGCTGACGTCGCCTGGTGTCAGGGCGACCGGGGGCGTGCTCTCTCTCTTCTCGCTGATGGCTCGCGCGGTTGCGCGTGGCTGCGGCTCGTAGCCGCTGATGGCGTCGCTGGCTCGCGACGGTACACAAACGGTAGCACGTAGGCGCTAGTGCTCTCACTGTCCGCGGGTATTTTTTCCTCGTCTTCGATGTGCTCGCACGAAGTTTACGCCAAGGCAAACTTGTAATTCATCACCGCGAAGGAAGCTACAATGGCGACCTGAACTATATGGTTCGAAACGAACGAAAGACGAAACACGAGAAAGGTAATTCAAGGCGGTACGAATAGAAGGTGCGTCGAAAAGTATGAACTCCGGGGACGAAAGAGAAAGTGCAAGTGAAGTTCATTCCGAACTTCATACGTACAGTTGCGCTTCCAGCACCCTCGCGGCTCGCGCGTATCGTTTCGCGAACTCACACGAACACTCGCGGTTTTACACGAGCGCTCTAACCTACCACCGCCGTTCGGGCGGTTACAATATATATATATATATATATATATATATATATATTTTATGTATATTATATTGTACATATTATATATACATATTTTAAATACGGTTTCTACTGAGATATACTGTATTGGCGTGTACGGGCGGTTGATTACGTTATTCCGTTGCCTCAAAATGATTTGTATACGCAGTTGTGTGTTCGGATGATAGAATGCGATGTCCAGGTGTCTCTGGGCGATTTCTACTGGGAATATTGTATTTAGTTGATGGAAAACGAGATCCAGGTAGAGGAAATCAACTTTTATGGAAAGGTTCGTGTTGGGACAGTAAAATACGATATCTAAGTCTTTCCGAACGACTTCTACGGGGAGTATTGTGTTTAGTCGTTAGAAAGCGATGCTAGCTTTCTCGGGCCGACTTCTACTGGGACTATTGTGTTTAGTTGGTAGGAAACGATGTTTAGGTATGTCGAGACGACTTCTAGGGTGAGTTTTATGTTCGGATCATAGAATGCGATTTCCAGGTGTTTTGGAACGACTTCTACGGGGAATTTCGTGTTCGGTAGAAAACGATGTCCAGGTATGGCGGGACAATTTTTAGGTTGATTATCGTGTTTAGTTGATAGGAAACGATGTTCACCTCCCCAATAGAAAACTCTATATAGCAGGTGTCCCGAGAATTTTCCTATAGTCCGAACATGATACTCTTAAAAAACGTCGTCTCGAGAGACTTGGACATCTTGTTCTACCGCTTGAACTCGAAAATATAATTTTCTCCATCGAAGCTGTATTTTTAAAGTGGACGCTACATTGAAGCAGCTTTTTATACAGAAGCGACGATAGGTAAATTACGGTCAATTATTTATAGAAATATAGATTTATATATATAAGAGTACTTTTTACTTAGATATTATTGAATTGTTTATGAAATCGGTTAAATTATTATCTCTGGCGAAGCCGAGACGGGGGATGCTAGTATATATATATATATATATATATATATATGTATATATGAATATATATATATATATATATATATAAACCATAGGATATATAGGTAATTAAATAATATAAATTAGCTATTGTTTTATACAAAAAAGTTTAAGTTTAGCAAAAACACGTCTGGCACAAATAGACTCGACTTGGCAAACGAAGCGCTGGAAAGCAAAATTGGATCAGCGGTATAAATTATGTTTTCTATTACTTTAAAATTTCTTTATAGAAAAGTATATAATAAGGCAAGTATGGTGTATTGGACATTCTAATCATTTAAAATCTCTTCGCTGTAATGTGTTACATTTATATAAATGATATTTTTTACTAATTATACTTCACAGTTTCACGTAAAGATTCTTCATTCTTTAAAAAAAAAGTTATAACCTAAAATAGTAATAAAATGACATTTCAGGATTATATTCAATTTTTTTTTAATTTAAACAAAAGAAAGTATTGAAATATATTTGATCATATTCAGGTATATGCAAATATACCTGAGTACCAATTCGTGAAATTGATTATTAAAAGTTTGCCTATGCCGTAACTTATTCATAATGTAGGAATACAGTACTATGAAAATATAATTTAAAAATTATTATATTTTTATATGTACTTGTGGGTCCGTCTTTGAAAAGTTTTTTGGTAAATAAGGGAATTGTAGATACTAAATTATTTCATTTTTTTCATAATACCTACCCATTTAAAATTACACTAGGGATCCGTTCACTCTATGAAATCGTTCGACTCTCTTACACGAGTTAATTGAAAATCATTGAAAATCAGTTTAGATCACTTGCAATTCTCGAAATCATTTATGAAGAAAGTTATTTGAAATCTTTTTGCAATTAATTGAAATTTAGTTTTCAGATTCAATAAATTTTACTTTCCATCAAATCAGTTATAACAGAATCTTGTGAAAATACTAAAAATTTATCTGACAAGGTAATTGTACTGTTATGAAAATGTAATTGCAGATATGAGTAATGATGATTTTATCAAATTTTTTTTTATGTTATTTAACGTCGCTCTATTTATGATTCCAAATAAGGCTGCTAATGAGCGAGGGGGACCTATAATGTGTTTGTAAACAAAACACATGTAAATTATTACAGCGGTGCCTGTGTTAATCGGCCCAGAACGGGATTTGGACTCGGATCACCAAATTACTAATCCTTCGCTCTAGCGATCGAGCCATCGTAGGCCTCTTTGTCAAATTTTTATGTTATTGGTTCTTCATCAAAGATCATAGTGATCTTACAAGTGATAGATTACATCAAGTAGAAGATAGTACATGGGCAAGGCCGATCTACAAGCAGTGGCAAACGCTAGAACATCTGAAGACAGCACTGCGACAACAGTTCCGACCTATTGATTACACATTACGATTAGAAGAGGAACTCAGAGACAGGACACAAAGGTCCAGTGAATCAATAGGATCGTACCTAATCGGTATGAGAGCGATTTTAGGAAAAGTGTCGCCACCGTTACCACCTGAAACACAACTCGACAGAGTATACCGAAATCTGAACCCTACCTTTATTGACAAGATAAATAGGGCAGATTTTAAGACATTAGATGAGCTGCAGGTATTAGGCCAGCAAATAGAACTCAAGAGAGAGTTAACTCGTCGTTATAAAGAACCGCCAGCAGCAGAAACCTGCCTGATGAGTAGCGCAGCCTGCCCACAGTCTGGAAGAGCGACCAGACGATCTAGAATGGTCGAACCACCAGCAACAACATCAACAATAAGAAAACAGAGCAAAGGCTCCTCCCCAGGTAGACGTGATCGGAAGAATAGCCTTAGCCCCTCATCCAGAAGATCACGGGAAGAACATAGACGGGAATCGAGGGAAAAACAATATCGTAGTCCCTCTCCCAGATACCGTTCAGTAAAACCCCCTCGGCCCCGATCCAAATCGACCAACGAATCACGGTACAGACCGAGAAGCCCGTCGCCACGAAACCAGACCCGTTTACCCAGTCCCTCTCGCGACTATCGTCCAGCCCGAGGAAGTATGGACTAGAAGCGTTACCCCCGATCACCCATAAGAGAACGCAACGACGAATATCCAGCACACGAGCGAACACGTCGTGAGTCGCCACGACCACGCACCGAGAGAAGAAGTTACGGCGAAGATGACCGCCCGTGTTGGATATGCAGTAGACGAGGCCACTGGGCAGACAGATGCCCCGAGCGAAAACGCATCTTTTGTTACAACTGCGGCGAAGATGGCGTTACCACCGTAAACTGCACGCGTTGCGGCCCGAATAGGAAAACCTCGGGAAACGCATAAGGGAAGAGGCGATCGCAGTCGCACCTACTACCCTTTATGACGAGACTCCACGAACATCCGGGAACAAAAATGACGTAGGTCAAGCGTCAATAACGGCCACAGATGTCACCGACTCTCGACGCACGTCCCCAATTCGGGAGGACGATAACAGATTTTTCCTAAACATAGAGCTATTAGGAAAAATATTCTTAGCATTGGTCGATCCGGGAGCACGTGACTCATACATTGGACCACGTCCGGCAAAGGTGGTAAAAACAGCCATCATACCTATAACATCATTCATGCAGCTGCCAGATGGCCAAATCTGCTTTAACGACGGAGAAATAGATCTACTCCCACAAATAGATGGTCAACAAATCTCGACGCGTTTCAGAGTGTCTAATGCATTAACGTACGATATCATCCTCGGGATGGATATCATGATACAATTAGAGATGACGATTAATTTCGCCAGGGCGACGTGGCACACGCCTAAAAATATAGTAAGGCACTTTGCGACCAGCGCGAATAGAAACGTACAGGCTATCACGGCTTTAGCAGCCGTAAGTGGGATCGCCCAGTTGGAGCAACAACAAAGGCAACACCTAAACCAGTTACTGGATCAGCTGATACCGAAACAAACAGGGGTCCTGAAACTTGCACAAATACCCCCTCATCATATAGACGTGCAAGGACATAGACCAATCAAACAGCGCCTCCGCCGCATTCCGGACAAACTATTACAACAGGCCCACGCAGAAGTCGACAGACTTCTCGCCGAAGGAATCATCGAACCTTCGGAAAGCTCGTGGAGCAGTTGTCCGGTGATCGTGCCGAAGAAGGACGGCAAGATCAGATTCTGTATAGACTACAGGGCAGTGAACCAGGTGACGAAGAAGGATGCCTATCCTCTTCCTCACATGCACGTCCTATTGGACAATCTGCGTGACGCTCGTTATCTATCTAAGATAGACTTGAGCCAGGCGTATCACCAGATTCATCCACCAATGAGTGGTTCATTGAAAAGAAAGTTTGTCCTTGTAAGGAGTGGTTGAGGATTTCTTGCATAGTATGTTTTTGAAAATTTGCATACATATCATAAAGTAGTACATATTGATTATTAGCAATGTCAAGATTTTGATTATTATATGGATAATATTGTGAATTTAAGAAAAGCCTCACATTACTTATATTACAATGATCAAAACGACTTGCATTTGCAGCAAGTTCATTTTTTTTCTTCGTCTGTAAGCCAAGAACGATAAAACGAGGTTTTTCCAATTGATTGGAAGTTTTCACTGTCCAGATATGTTTATTAGCGCTTGGTAGAACAGGTTATTCAAATAGTTCCCATGAACGATAACACATTGAGATAGGACTGTCCTTGCCAATAAAATTTAAAAGTTGTATTTTTTGTTTATCAGATGCAATGACATAAGGCATTAACCATTCAATCTTGCTTATTTTTATGTCACATTCTTCATATATAATATTATTACCAACTGTAGTAACTTCGTGGATTATTGCATTAATGTCCGATCTTGATCTTATGAGAATAAGTTCATGCTTCATATTAACTACTATTTTTTTGTAATCTTCTGCAAAGCCCAAAATCATACTCAGTGGAATAGCAATGTCAAAGTTTCCTTGTTTATCTACCAGAGATTTCGACGCTTCTTCATTGCCAAGCCAGCCTGCATTTTCAAGCATGAGAGTCTCATTGGGAATAAACGAAGTCCACCCTTTCATCACACTACTTAATCCGACATTTTTACTTTTGTCTATTTCTACTCCATGAATTTCATAGCGAATTTTATCAAAAAGATGACAAATAGCATTGTTAACAAATCTAGATTTCATAGGCAAGTTGCCATCAGTTTTTTTTAAACTTTCCAGTAATATGGATAGAACTTCGTGATGGTAGAAGACACAAATCTTGATGTTGGATAGAAATACGAATTTCGTGGTTGTTATCAAAGCTTAGTGCTGTGTATGACTGATGTGCGTGGATTTCGTTATGAGCAATTGACTCATCGAACAGGACACCTGATTGAATTTTTAGAATTTTGTTCATTTTTCAAGAAGCAGCAGAAAATTATACAAGTGAATTTTTGCCACGAACTTTTAAACCTAAACTTTGGAGGAACTGAATGCTCTTCCGTGTTAACGGTCTCAAATTCTTCAATTGACTGATTGTCGATTGACATGGTGGAGAACTTATATGCGTGTTAGAATTATAAACTATACGCATTATATAGATTTGATATGAAGTCTAATAGTAATTTCCTCTTCTCGAAAATTAACCAAATTTCCCTCTTGATCGACTATTCGAATTTGAAGATAATTTATAGACTTAACACTCTATGGTAGATATATAACATGAGATAGGCTACAATGATTTTATATCCTGGAGGAACTCTGGGAAAGAATTCATGAATGGTATGAATCTTTTTATTGTTAATGAAAGCTCCCGCAGTAATATTACACTCGACTCTGAGTGCGTTGATTTTCAATTTTTTCACTGGTAAATCAGAACTGTGCTCAGTATTTTCCTTGAGAATACGAGGAGTAAAGCCGAGAAGACTACCTATTGATATTTGAGGATTAAGATCTAATGGAACACTGCACTTTATTTCACTTCTAAATGTGTTATTATTGGCTTTCAAGGAAAAATCAATTCCTTTGGATTTCAATGTGGTTGATCAAAATTGATGGATATCGTTAATCTCGTAACTACCGGTGAGAATAGTAACCACTTCTCACTGTAAATGTAGTTTATTATTTGTATTGTCAATATTCGGAATTGCGTTAAAGGTTAACAGTTCCACTAAGCCTAAAGCAAATTTTTTATGCTTTGCGAGTTCAATAGAGGGAAAATAATCAGCTTATAAAACAGAAGATCTGCCTGAGAGAGTCAAAGTGAAACTATCTTCCATGACTGATTGACCGAGAATGATTAAATTTAGACAATCAAGTCCTTCTTTATAGACTATCGGTTAAGAAATGAAGACAAAGGTGACCACAATTAAATGAATCGAACTTCTGATATCTTTTATAGTTGTATTTTATTTCATTTACATTGAAATATTTCATGAAATCTATGGGAGGTCTTAAATCACCAAAACTGTCAAAGTACATTACATCAGAAACTCTCTTTCGATAAGACACCCAATGAGTACCTTTATTCTGTGAATCATCAAGATTAACAATAGCAGATTCATTGTACCATGGACCATTATGAGGCAGATTATTTCTCATGAAAACGCCTTGAAAATATGGAATTTTTAATATAAGTGCATATTTCATAAGATCATAATCTGATAATGCACGATTTGGCAAAGTTAAATCGAAGTTTTTTTTTTAACTTGTCCATGTCCGATATGCGGTTTCAGAAATAACCCCATTCCATGCTTATATGGCATAAGATAGAGACCTTTACCTAAAGCAATAGCTTCCATCGTCTTATTATGTCGCTTACTTTCTTCATAATCTTTGTGTGCAGCTTTAGCACTAGTTACTGCTTTTGCTATTCCAGCAGCACCAAAATTCTTCAATAGAGTTAGTATACTGGGATGATCCGAATGAGCTTGTTGAGAGACTAAAATTACTAACTGCTGAACAATCCACTGGAAATAACAATCACGTCAATGAAATTCAATCCATTATTGAAGAATGACGTGAAATAAGATGCATATATTGATACGTTCATAGACGATTTCATCAGTAGCAACATAAGTCTTGACGTGTTTGGAAGAACGTAGAGGTCTCGAAAGGGAGTCGAGGCCCTCCAGGTATTGGCTTCAATACTACATTGAATGGAAATTATGATGTCGAAAGTAAACGACTTTGTAATATTGGGGAAGCTAAAGAAGAAAATGACGCAATTAGCGTGAAAATTTTGAATATAGCACTAAAGACCCAGATAGATGTGTTATCATTTGAAATTTCTGAATCGTTTAAATACGTTCAAGATTGTCAGCAAAGTCATGAAGGTATTCACTTGTCCATAGAAGCAAAATTGGAGGATCTTATTAAAAAATATGATAATTTGAAAGAGAACGTAACGGAACTTGTTAAAAACACAAATAATATTATAAAAGAGATTGAAAAAAAATATGCACCGCGAAAAAGTGGTTGAAGAGTTGCACAAATCAGCACGTCGTAGATATGAGCGAAGAAAATATGATATACGTGCAATAGATGAGACATGGCAGGCTGATCTTGTAGAAATGATTCCTTTCTCGAAGGACAATAAAGGTTTTTGTTATTTACTCACTGTCATTGATATATTTTCAAAATTTGCATGGGCCATTCCAGTAAGGTCAAAGAGTGGCAATGATGTTTAAGGCTATGAATGAGATATTGAAACAAGGACGAGTACCATCTAATCTACAAACTGATCAAGGAAAAGAATTTTACAATTCTCACTTTCAAAATCTCATGAAAAAGTATAAAATAAATCTATATTCTTCGCACAGTAATCTTCATGCAAGCTTATGTGAACGATTTAATAGAACGTTAAAAACTGCAATGTGGATACAATTCAGTAAGCAGGGAAACTATAAATGGATGGATATCCTACCAAATTTACTCGAAGTTTAGAATTCAAGAAAGCATCGAACAATAGGAATTGAGCCTTCAAATGTAACCAAAAGAAATGCAGAAGAGATAAAGAAGCATTTTCCAATCGAAAATATGAATATGAAAAAAGCAAAATACAAAGTAGGAGATAATATACGAATAAGTAAAATAAAAAATATTTTTGAAAAAGGATATACACCAAACTGGTTAACTGAAATTTTTACAATAGCAAGAGTTATAAAGACTAATCCAATAACCTATCACATTAAAGATTATTATGATAAACCTGTCTCTGGTGGCTCCCACTCGCTTTTTCATATAAGAGTAGTCAAAATCATAAACTAGTGTCTTCGATAAGTCCAGAATGCAAAGACCAACGTATATAGGTTTTTTAATTGTAACACTTGTCTTTTTGAGCTGTATGGCAACCAAATTTTCATCGAAAATTGCACAGCTATGAAAATTGGGTAAAGCTATACGTGCTTCTGCTCCATATCGACCTGTAAATTTATTTACTAATCGTACATCCACACGAGATCTTTTTCTCTCGATGCATTTTCCATAAACTGCATTAATTAAAAGTTTGTAAAAGAGTTTTTCAAATTCATTCTTTGCTCGTTTCCTCTTTTCTGTATTAAACTCTATGTATGGTTTAAGCCATGGTTTTTGCTCAAAACTCAAAATTCTATATACCTTTTTTAGCCGAAGACCATTATCCAGTGCCTGTTTGTGTGTTCGGTAGTGAATAACATATCTTTTCTTATCGTCCAAAGTAGTGAGAAGTTTCTTCTGCGATGGAGGTGTACTATGCTCTGCACAGAAAGGTAAATCACGATGTTCATCATGAATTTCTTCAGGATATTCTAAATATACCTCAGCAATATAGCCTATATCTGAATCTGCTGGAGCATTGAAAAAATCTGGATTGGATTCATAGTCAATCCATTTAAATTTTCCCGTTGGCAGATGTCGTGCCATCGCCCATCCATATAAATTATTAATATCATAATATAAAAGTGTTTTTTTTCTTGTTTTTATCGTATAACGAATCCATGTACGGATTATTTGCCTTCGCATATCGATTACAGCACTGGCTTATTCCTCCTCGAATGCCTGATTCGATGAATAATAACATATCAATATCTGTTAGAAGTTCCAATTCAACTTTTGTCATTTTAAGAGCTGTTGCAAATGTCAAGCCGGAAGTTTGTAAAAGTAAGCAGGGCATAAGCCGTAGGCTTCAATAGATGTTTCTCGAAAACTTTCAAAGACATCAGCTAACAGTAAAACATCTGTTTTTAAATATAAGTCGGAATATTCTCCTAAAGTTGTGATATTGAATCTATCCCATACTTGAACAGCATGCATGTAGTCTTCATCGGTAATATGTGAATCGGTTAATTTGTTATAAAATTCGTTTTTCTCTGGCAGTTTTCTACAGTTTAATTTATCTAATCCATCTACAAAATCATATGAAAATATACCTTTCCGCCTAAGAAGATGAATATTTTCATTTAAAATTCCATCTAATTCAAATTCCTTTACAGCTAATGGTACATTTTGTAGATATGATGCTAATTTTTCTAAAGATGATGGTAAAAATCGCCATGAATCAATAAATCTAAAACTCACATCACAACCATCTATGAACTTTGTAAATGAAATATACTTTTCTTTGTTGTGGGGTATTAGAGAAACTCGACCTTTCATCCACGAAGACGTACCAATTTCTTTTAAAATAAAGTGTGTGTCATAATTAAGATTATGAAAAATTACAGGAATAAACCTCGAGTCTTTATAATTCAAGTTACATGAATTATGAGCTGCTCCTCTGAAACTGGAGAGAAAAAAATTATTGTTTTTTTTCTTTTTATTTAAAATATTGAATAAATTATAAAATAATCTAATAAACATACTGTCCTGTAAGGTGGCAATAATCTCGTACAGGAAGTTGATCCTTTTCAAATTTATTGCCACATATATGACAAACAGACGACCATCGAAACTGTAATTCGTCAAGATCAGTCAGATTCATTGGTTTTGGTGTCTTATAGAGTCGACGCTATGCTCTCCAATGGATTTGTGTTCACGAACAAACCACTGTGCAGGTGTCTCGTTATCTGTACTCTTCTGTCTATACAATTTATAAGCCGACCATTTGTCATCATAACTACATTTTACATAATATCCAATGCTATAGGCTTCGTGACGCTGAAAAGCGTTCTCATTCTGAGTAGGCTGCAACAGACATTCGAAATCTGCATAAATGACAAATGGCGCTTTCTCATTCTTCTTATGTTCTTCAAATTTAAGAATGTTATTGGAATTATTTGGCAAATTGATTCTGCATTCGCTCATATTCTTACAATAGTATTCGTGATTTTTCAGCTTCTCTTCATTATAAAAAATTTGTAAACACCTTTCGCAATGAAATGATTTTGTATGGGCTTTATTCAGTTGTGAGCTTAAAAGTCTGGACAAACTTTTAATCCAAACCTAATGGTATTTCGGCGAGCTAGCATTATCATCATGAATATTATTTTCTTCGAATTCATCGATGTAATAATCTTGAATGAGGAGAAGGTTTACATGTTTCTCCTTCTTATTGGATATGTTAACTTAATATTTAATTAAAACATAAATAATAAAAAGAAGAAAAATATAGATATTTTTCTTTAATATTTCATAGGTAAGGAGAAGTAAATTTATGATAACAAATAATTAAAACAATAATATAAAATGAAATATGTTGTTTATTTAAAATAAGGCATAAAAAACCTCCACCTTTTAAGTGGAGGAAAAAGCCGAGATTTTAATAAATGAAATTAACAATAATTTGAATGATCATTCAATATTTAAGATGAGTCTTACCCTAATACATACGACGATGCGCATTCCTTACGTAATCTATATGCGTCGCAGCTTAAAATCTCGTCAGGTTAAGCGTTCCCGCTCTAGGTTGACGATCTTTCATGTAGAAGTACAAGTATTTCTCGAGGCAGCAGGGGCCTGTAATTGAGAAGATACAGAAAGTCTCAAGGCAGCAGGGGCCTAGGTCGAGACAAAGCGCCGCTACGGGCAAAGGTAGGCGATCGAGGCCTTTTTACCAATTATTTGCCGCTCAGGGCAACATACTCTCGCACTCCAGAGCAGAAACACTCGCCACAACGCTCAAACTATACATTTAAATAAATGTAAGAATTATAACTAATAACTACAATGTAGGTATCGACAAAGAATATAATTTAAAGAGGTGCACCTCGCTCGACTAATGTTCGCGACAATCTGTTTCTTTTTCAGATTTTTACGAGGCCCGAACCTCTCGGCGCTCGAGTCACAAAATATAAACACACGAGCCCTGCCGTCACAGTTATTATCGTTTTATATATACATTCCATTATATACAAGTAAATACACATATATTCACGCATACATATACTCACATACAATATCCTTATTCATACATACATATACACACACATATACATGTTCACATATGTATTCACATAAATATATATACAAACATACACATAGACACTCATACTCATACACACACGTAGATATATACATACATATTTAAAATATAGACTTTAGAGCGAAACGCGAACATTGCGCCCGCCTTCGTACGAAAATTAAATCGGACGAATAAATATGTTCTTATCTTCTTTTTAAGTTGTACTACCTGGTCGCGCAGCTACTTCTTTCTGTTCCTTTTATTCTTCCAATGACAATGGGCAAAGTCGAGCAATGTGTCGTCGAAGTGTCGTTGTCGATGTTCTCAAAGTTACTACTCTCACCAAACCATCAGGTCCAGGATGTACTTCAACGATTCTGCCTAATGGCCATTTCGAAGGTGGATAGCGATCGTCTCTTATAAGGACAAGTTGACCCATAGCAAAATTCTCTGTTGAATCTCTCCATTTGCCCCGTTCTTGGAGATGTTGCAAATATTCGAGAGACCATCTGTGCCAAAATTGCGTTCTAATGCGTTGCGTTAATTGATATCGACTAAGTCGATTTTGAGGCACCGTTGTCAATTCCTCATTTGGAATGATACGTGAACATTCTCCAATAAGAAAGTGTGATGGCGTAAGTGCATTCAAGTCATCAATATCAGCACTTAAGGGACAAAGTGGCCGGGAATTGAGGCAGGCTTCTATTTCTGCTAATATTGTTGAAAGCTCCTCAAAGGTGAGGGTATGATCACCAACAACTCTTTTCAAATGATGTTTTACGGATTTTACCCCTGCCCCCCACAGTCCACCATAATGCGGTGTAGTAGGGGGGATA
This sequence comes from Sycobia sp. Sy_11, assembly GCA_018907035.1. Classification (NCBI taxonomy): domain Eukaryota; kingdom Metazoa; phylum Arthropoda; class Insecta; order Hymenoptera; family Epichrysomallidae; genus Sycobia; species Sycobia sp. Sy_11. Next base: position 532,708 of record JACCIC010000029.1, read on the forward strand.
AAACTCCAATTTGTACCGTCGTTTGCAAGTTCAGATGCAATTTCCTTGTAGAATTTTGACGCTGCGTTAAACATCGATTGTAGTTCCTTCTCAGCGCCATGAAATGTTGTTGCATTATCATTGTATATATTTTTACAGATTCCTCGTCGGCTTGAAAACCGACGATATGCAGCGATGAAAGTAGATGTGGTGAGGTCGCTGACGACTTCTAAGTGTATGGCGCGAGTAGTAAAACAAATAAAAAGAGCTATATACCCTTTATAGGCACGATGCCCGCGACCCTTTGTTGTGCGAAGTAAAATTGGTCCTGCATAATCAAGTCCGGTCGTGGCAAATGGGCGTGCTGTAATTATGCGCGATGCTGGAAGTTCGCCCATGAGTTGGTGCGCTAATCGAGGCTTGATGCGCTGACATGTGACACAATTGCGAATTTCTGTTTTGACAATACGATTTCTACCTAAAATCCATACACTTTGAAGTAGAATGCTGTTAGTTAAAGTAGGCCCACCGTGTAACGCTGATAAATGTGCTTGTCTAACAAATAGTCGGCTTACAGTACATTTGTTTGATAAAATAGGCGGGTGTTTAGAATTATGTGTAACAGAAGAATTAGAAAGGCGCTCACCAACCCGCAAAGTATTCTCGCTTTCGTCTATAAACGGATTTAGTTTACACAATGAACTACCTTTCGGTAACGGTTTTCCTTTTTTTAATAAATTTATTTTAGAGGCAAAGGCGTTTGACTGAGAGATCCTTATAATCCTTAGGCGCGCATCATAAAGTTCAAAAGATGTCAAAAATAGTGGAAGTTCGCCTACTCCGTTCTTACGATTTCGCATATTCCGTAATGGGCGTAAACAATAAGCCGTTACCCGAATTAAGCGAGATAGTGATGAGAATCGCGAAAGTAAATCGACCTTATTTTGCCTTTGAATGTGCAGGCTTTGCGCCGACACCTTTTCCGCGCAGGGCACAGTAGGCTGCGAGAGCCAGATCGGCCCGTACCACCAAAGATCATTATCAAGTAATTTTGTTGGTGTACAACCACGAGTAGCGAGGTCAGCTGGATTACTTTTTGTAGGTACGTATCTCGATGTAGCTGAAGGTAATTCAGTCTGAATATAAGATACTCTATTGGCCACAAAAGTTTTCCAGTGACAGGGGTGATTTCAAAGCCACATCAAAACTACTTGGCTGTCGGACCACGCAAATAGAGGCATAGAAACAAAAAATTTAATTTGCGTATATGCTGAATTAGTTTCACGAGTAAAGCGGCGCCGCAGAGCTCTAAATTCGGTATGCTTACGGTTTTAACCGGCGCTACTTTTGATTTTGCTGCCAACAAATATACATGAATATTATCACCATCTATTATTCTAATATAAACCACGGCAGCGTAAGCGCGTGTCGATGCATCAGCAAACCCGTGAATTTCATACGTAAGATTTGACGCAGTTCCCAACCAGCGATCGATTCAGAGCATCGTCAAATTAGATAATGATCTACAAAAATCAGTCCATTTTTCGCATATATCTTTCGGCAGCATATCGTCCCATTCGCATTTACTTATCCATATATCCTGCATAATAATTTTGGCGGTTATAATTATTGGAGCGAGCCAGCCAAGCGGATCGTATAACCGCGCGATAGTTGATAATATAGACCGTTTCGTAAATATATTTTCAGTTTTTAAATTTTGCATATCAAAAATAAATATGTCTAAATCAGGGTTCCATTTTACTCCTAAAGTTTTCACTGATTCATTTACATTTATTTCTTTAGCAAGATTATTATGATCGTTAGTGTTCTGTGTCGGTAGGAGAGATTTATCATTTGCCGCCCATTTATCTAATTTAATACCCGCGCAATCTAAGATATTTTTAAGTTGATTACGCTTTTCTATTGCATCTGAAAGCTTATCCGCGCCAGACAATGTGTCGTCAACGTATGTGTTTTGCTCAAGACATCGTGCTCCAAGTGGTTACCGCATCCGCTCGTCACTCGCTAACTGTAAGAGAGTTCTTATTGCTAAAAATGGAGCACAAGCAGTTCCATATGTAACTGTATTTAATCTATAATGTAAAGCAGGTTTATTGGAATCAGGTGACCACACGATCCGCTGCAGGTCCTGATCTGCTGGATGAACACGAATCTGTCTAAACATTTTAATCATGTCGGCAGTGAATGCAAAGCGATATTTACGCCAATTTAATAAAATTAATGATAAATCGCTTTGTAATGCCGGCCCTGAATTTAGAAAATTATTTAGACAGTGATTATCCCGAGTGCGCCTAGACGCGTCGAACACTGCAGGTAATTTCCATTCGTTAGAGATTCCTGCACGACAGCATGGTGAGGTAAATACCATGCCCGTCTATTATTTATTTCATTGTCAGTTATTCGCGACATGTGCCCTAACCTTTCATATGTCTCCATAAATTCATTATAAGCGATTTTTAATCTTTGATCGCGAGACAAACGACGATGAATCTGTGATAAAGATTTAAGAGCGGTGTGACAAGTTTTCGTGGCTACTTGCGGTATTTCCGACTTTAAAGGCAACCTCACAACATATCGTCCATCCTGAGTACGCGTATGTGTTTCGACGAATAATTTTTCACAGAATTCATCTTCAGGTTTTAAAGTACGCTCGGATGCAGATACTTCTTCTAAATCCCAAAATTTTTGTAATTGGATACTTAAATCATTGTTAGAAGTACAATGAAGAACTCTTTTAGATAAATGCGGCAAAATATCCGCCCGCCGTGACGCCGTCGTTTCAATGGGACCCGATAATATCCATCCGAGCTGCGTGTCCTGAGCAACTAAAGTTGAAAATTGACGAACACCTGGTTTCATCAGTTTTCCATACACATCGGCACCTAATATTATATCGACTTTATTGGGCTCGTGAAACTTGGGATCAGCTAATTTAAGTTTATTAACGCTATTGGCATCAAATGTTATTATTTTTCGTGCAGGTAACTGTGACGTAAGTTGCGGAAGTACCAATGCTTCTATATCGAGCTGGAAGCTCGTGTCAATATCAGATTGTAAAATAAAGTTTACCATTGATCGAGCAGTATTTGTGACATTAGCGCCGAGTCCACTGAGCGGTATCTCCACACGTTTTTTCTTCAAATTCAGAAGCTGCGCAATAGACTCTGTCACGAACGAAGCTTCTGAACCCTGGTCTAATAAAGCGCGAGCATACGTTTGCTTACCATGCGACCCTAATATAACAACTCGGGCCGTAGCGAGTAATATCGTATTACGCGGCATCATTATACTGGCTGTGAGTGTATTCACGCCCGTCGGTGCTGTTGCATGGTTTAAACTTTCAGTTTTCTGATTATTTTCGGGATGATTTTGATTTTGTGAATTACGTTGCGTATTACCAAAATGTAAAAGCGTATGATGCTTCCCACCACATTTAGTACACCGCTTAAGAGACGAGCAATCCCGAAATTTATGTGATCCTAAACAATTGAAACACAGCTGCAATCGACGAACATAAGAACCACGATCATAAGTGGATTTCATAAGAAATTTAGAACATTTAAAAATTTTGTGGTTGCTTGTACAAAGTAAGCATTTAGAATTTTGCGGGATTGATTTGTTGGAAGTTGTATGGAAAATTTTACGTATATTTGATAATAAAGGTTTTTGTTGCGTAGAAATTCGTTTTTCAATTTTAGCATCCGAACTCATCGTTAAAGTTTGTACTCGTTTCTCTAAAAATTCTGAGAGTTCAGAAAACTTCGGAAATCTATCGAATACAACACAATCATTCTCGTTAGTTTCTTCATTTTTTTGATCTTTCGAACTAAGCTCTGATTCCCATACCTTCCGTGTTCGGGATCTAATTTATTTCCAAGTACGTACACAATCCAAACATCCCATGATTCAACTGGCATCTTTAAATTTTTTAAAGCGCGAATTATACGCTGTGATTCATCGACAAAGCTACGCAACTCAATCGCGGATTCTTTTTTTAAGATAGTTAAATTCATAAGAGCATTAAGGTGGTTATAAACAGTGAGTCGAGGATTATAGAAGCGTGCCTTTAATGCTTTCCATGTTGAAATGTAATTGGCATTTGTAGTCGCAATATCTTTTACTAAATCAGCTGCTGTACCCTTTAATGAAGTTTTTAGATATTGTAGCTTAGTGACATCTGTTATTTCCGGAGTATTATGCACGAGAGATAAAAATAAATCATGGAAACTTTCCCAATCCTCGTAATGACCAGAAAACGTAGGCAAATCGAGCTTGGGTAGCTTAGCGATACGTGGACCGTTTACAGGCATACACTGTTCATTAGTTCTATTAGATGCCACGGCTTCAGATATATTTTCGAACGTTGAAAGTAGCAATAACAATTTGTCAAGAGCATCTTCATACACGATCTGCATACGTGAAAATAAACCCTCTCGTATGTAAGTATCTAAATCAGTCTCTGGTTTTGTAACAATTTCCGCGTGTGTTTTCCGTGCCTCGTCCCAAACCTTATTTATTGCATCGATACGAGATTGGACACTACGTTTACTCAAAGAGTCGATCGTGCGTTCCCTAACACGCGAGAAAATAAATTCAATTTCAGTCAAACGTGCCTGTTGCAACGCTGTTAACTTTTTTAAATTAATAGATGGCATTTTAATGACAAAAAGTCTTTCGATAAATAAATGCTCAAAATTTCAATAAGGAAAACAGTTTATCGATAAGTATCAAATTTCTTAGTCACACTGTAAGCTTTGACGACTTACGTAATTCTAGAAGTATGTTGATATAAACAGAGATGAAAACGGGCCCACTACTTGAAATAGTATTTACGACTAAAGATAAACTATATACTAAAGATTCAGATTATTAATGTGATTAAATACTAAGAATAAAAACACAAATTAAAATTAAAATAGGTTTATATAAACAAAGCTAACGAAAGCAAACCGCAATCCAATTTCTTTACATGTGCTTTATATATATATATATATATATATATATATATATATATATATATATATATATATATACGTCCTATATATACGAACTATAACTAAACACAATATCCGGAATGAACGAAGAATAAGATTAAGTAAAACTTTAATGTTAAAATACTGAGAATACTTACTTTGAATTTTATTTAACAACGTAGAAAATTATGAAGAACACACAATATTATAAACATAGAACAAACATATGTAACTCAAAATGTAATTTATAATAAAAGAGAAAAACGGATAGAACAAAATTAAAACAAACTAATTATGAATATTAAATCCTAATCATACCACATTTAAAATTATATAATCTTATTACATAAATACAATAAAATCAAACTTAACAATACTTAATACGCCTTATTATTAACGATAATTTCGAATTTGTTACAAAAAAACTCACTCCTCACCCGGGGCACCAAAAAATGTTAACTTAATATTTAATTAAAACATAAATAATAAAAAGAAGAAAAATATAGATATTTTTCTTTAATATTTCATAGGTAAGGAGAAGTGAATTTATGATAACAAATAATTAAAACAATAATATAAAATGAAATATGTTGTTTATTTAAAATAAGGCATAAAAAATCTCCACCTTTTAAGTGGAGGAAAAGGCCGAGATTTTAATAAATGAAATTAACAATAATTTGAATGATCATTCAATATTTAAGATAAGTCTTACCCTAATACATACGACGATGCGCATTCCTTACGTAATCTATATGCGTCGCAGCTTAAAATCTCGTCAGGTTAAGCGTTCCCGCTCTAGGTTGACGATCTTTCATGTAGAAGTACAAGTATTTCTCGAGGCAGCAGGGGCCTAGGTCGAGACAAAGCGCCGCTACGGGCAAAGGTAGGCGATCGAGGCCTTTTTACCAATTATTTGCCGCTCAGGGCATCATACTCTCGCACTCCAGAGCAGAAACACTCGCCACAACGCTCAAACTATACATTTAAATAAATGTAAGAATTATAACTAATAACTACAATGTAGGTATCGACAAAGAATATAATTTAAAGAGGTGCACCTCGCTCGACTAATGTTCGCGACAATCTGTTTCTTTTTCAGATTTTTACGAGGCCCGAACCTCTCGGCGCTCGAGTCACAAAATATAAACACACGAGCCCTGCCGTCACAGTTATTATCGTTTTATATATAGATTCCATTATATACAAGTAAATACACATATATTCACGCATACATATACTCACATACAATATCCTTATACATACATACATATACATACATACATATATATATATATATATATATATATATATATATATATATACACATACATACATATACACACACATATACATGTTCACATATGTATTCACATAAATATATATACAAACATACACATAGACACTCATACTCATACACACACGTAGATATATACATACATATTTAAAATATAGACTTTAGAGCGAAACGCGAACAGGATGTAATGTGACAAGGTGCTACCTCATATTTCTGTCCAATCTTTCTAAGCATATACACATTTACAGAAATAATATTTAATTTTTCAAATTTTGCAACATCTTTCAGTTTAACTGGAAATTCAATATCATCAAAGTTCAATTCATTCGTATATTGATAATAATTCTGGATCCTTTGAGGATTAATTACATTAGGATATAAAGTTGAAAGTATAGCATATTTAAAGCACTGATTATCACTATTACGAACATTAACACATGCCTTTTTGGATATTATGAACTTTGGAAGAGGTATATATGATCTGCCCTTGTGTGGAGAACATTTTTTCATGTTGATACATAGACTTATAATATTTTTCAAGGTCCATCCTGAATCCTTTTCCTGAAACTCTTCCAAATGTGCAAGAAGAGGATTCCTAATATATTCCTCAAACCATTTCAGTAAATCGGTGGACAGGTAAACTGTAGCACTCTGTGTCGTAAAATATTTCATATCTGTCAATTCCTCACCCTTTTTCTGTACGGCAAACTGTGACATGAAATCAGAATTTACTTTGATTGCACTAAATTCTTCTAAGCATGCTTTCACCTTATTTTGAAAGATCTTTTCTGCGTCAGTTAAGAAGCTGAGAATGTCTACATGATTCAAATTTACAACTACACCAGACCTAATTCGATTTTTAAACGCAGATTGGACATCACGCCATTCCACCTTAGCTTCTGTCTCGTCAGAGTTAAGACTTCCTCCATGATGAAGGTGCCATTCAAGTCCTGCTTGTATACACGAAATGTTAACAAAGCAAGTGGAACACTTTTGCTTTTCTCCTCGAGAAAGATTAATGTCTTCCATTTTTTCCCTCACTTCCTTTATAGATAAATCAGCCATAGCTAGCCAATAACGAATATCATCTTTACTGCACATGTGCACAGTTTCTAAAATTTCACGGTAAAATTGCACAAGACGTTCGATAGATGCAATTGAAACCATTTTCACTTTTATGTTTACTGTTAAACTAGTAAAAAAAGAATAAAGTCACCAACAAACTTCTTTACTGCGATATAAATTTAGACAAAAAAATTAAGAGAATCACAAAAGAGAAAAATTTAAACTGAACTTATGTGACTGCGTTGCAGCGAGTGTCTTCTTTCAAGAAAATTGGCCTCTTTTAAAGGAAAGTAAAGAAGTGGAAGGATCAGAGGTGAACGGAAAATATTGAGTGTGATGAAAACACTAAACTGTGCTTTAAAATCGGGAGGAGGAATATATCGTCTTGCCGCCAATCGAACATCAACCTTTCAGTTCATCATCACAGACCATCACCTGTCTTTTTTTAGCAACCAATTGGGAAAGTGATTTCTGTGTGAGCGGTAAGACAACATGAATGTCATCGATTACGTTCGTCCAATCAGATCATTGCGTTCCCTCTAATCAAAGTTCAAACTAAATAAACTGACCTTCCTTCACCCAGACGCACCTATATTGATGTTTTTTTACTCAACCAATCGTAAAAGAGTGGCTAATTTCGGGAGGCGGAGAATCTTGATATAAAATGAGAATGTGAGCACGAAACTTTACATTTTTTGTGATCACTCCAGCTTCTAAAATAAATGTATAGAAGTGCATAATGTCAAGAGTACGACAATATGAGGTTGTTTTTAGAAAAAATATCTTGAAATGTCCGGAAGATAAAGTATTCCTCTGCGACATACAGGGGATTCCAAACAAGTGACCCGCAAAGCTTTATTTTAAAAGAATTTAGTTTGCTGAGTTTAGAAAAAGGTGCACTGCCCACCGTGTACCTCTTCAAGTCACCATTTCCATGGACCGAATTAACTTGGAGTGAAAAAAACAGTAGACTGGCTGCAACGTGAATATCATGGAATTGAATGGGATTCTGGCGATATTCCTTATCACCGACTCAAAAGGACAATAGACATTTGTTGCACTGGAGTGCAAAAATTGTATGTGAAGGGGCGAGACAAGAAGGAATGGTTATCAAACTTTCTACCAAATATGTAAGTAATTTCTATACTTTTACAATCACCTTGATGTATATATATATATATATATATATATATATATATATATATATATATATATATATATATTCATATACGTTTATTATAATTATTCATCTTTCTTCATACTTTTTCATACTTTTATCATACTTTTTCATACTTTTATCATACTTTTCTCATACTTTTATAATATTTTTTCACACTTTTTCTAAAAAAAAAAATAATTTAATTCCATAATTATATCAGATGTCGAGGAGCTGCATTGTCCTTTATTACAATCAATGCAGATTGAAGGTTCATATGTGCTGTGTCAAAACCATCAATTGTCTAGGAGACATTTACCAATGTATGCCACCCGTAACGTCTTGATAATACGCACATAGTTACAAAATTATTTAAGTGGAAAGAATCGACGAGACGAAATTGGATAAGAATATAATAAAATTTATATTAATATTAAAAATATTATTAATAAAATGAATTTATAAATCAAATCATGACTTTAAATAATTTTCCTATTTCATTACAATAAATATATATTTAATACATTAAAATTTTATTAATTTGCCATAATATGAATTTATATTATCAACAATATATTCATAAAAAAGTTATCTACATAATAAATTGTATATTACCATAAAAAAATTAATAAATAAAATTTATAATAAAATCATAAAAAAATTAAATATATTTGTTAATTATATACATTATTATAAATTATGAGAGAAGGGATAGGTTTTTGGATATGAAAAAGAACAGTTTCCTTTAAATATTGTTTTAATTATTATAATACTGTAAAGTATATTAATAAATTACATTCATAAAATGTTAATTTTATTTTTATTCCTTTAAATCTAAATATATTTGTAAAAAAGTTATTTACATAATAAATTGTATATTAATAAATAAAATTTATATTAAAATCATAAAAAATTTAATTATATTTGTTTATTAATTAAAAATTTTTGTAATTAAAACTTCGAACATGTATATATATATATATATATATATATATATATATGTTTTATATTTTAACTTCTAAAATATTATAAGTAATACATTTATCTTATACATTATTATTATATATTATATGAGAGTAGGGATGGATAGATAAAAAACAGATTCCTTTAAATAGTGTTTTATTTATTATACTATTATAAAAGTATATTAATAATTACATTCATAAAATTTTAATTTGATTTTTTATTCTTTTAAAACTAAATATATTTTTTACTTATTTAATATATATAATCAAGTTTTATAATTATATTATAAATAATATAAGATTAAGAAAAGGTGATTGAATATTAAAAAAATATATTTTATTTTTATTTATAATAATATATATATATATATATATATATATATATATATATATATTTTATTTATTATTTTTATTATATACATATTACATTTATATCTATTTTTTTTATTTTGTCTATGATAGTATAATTTCCTCAGAAATTATTTTCGGCTTCTCCTTTTCATTTTCGTCTGGCATGTTTGTTATGCTATTGCTACGGCTGCTGCGACTGCTGCAACTGCTACTGCTGCAACTGCTACTGCTGCTGCAGCTACGACTCCGGCTGTGGCTACATCTTTGCGATGTAGATGTGGTCACCTTCTGCTCATTTTTCATTGGAAAATATTTGGCCAACTCTGTGGCATCTGGAACTGAAAATAAATTATGAAATTAACTAAATTATAAATTACAATAAATAATAAATAAATTAAAATAAATAATAAATAAAATCAATAAATTAAAATAATAATGAAATAAAAATAAATAACAAAATAAATAACAAAATAAATAATCATAAATAATAATAAATTAAAATAAATAATAAAAAAATGAATTAAATAATAAATATAAATAATAATGAAATAAATAATAAATAAAATGAAATAAATAAATTAAAAGAAATAATGAATGAAATAAATAAAGAAAATTTTAACTTACACTTAAACGAGTCCAGTGATTTCTCGATCTTCACGGCGTACTTTAAGCACGCGACCATTACCTCCAATTTTTCAAGGGATAATTCCAATGAACTTTTCTGACGCCGATGCGTCTTTTCCAAGGAGCCGAATAAACGATGAATTTTTGTCATCGATTTACGCGGCACCTTCTGCGACATTGGTGGCGACTGTTTAGCCATCGTCTTGCCAACAATTTTTCCTGCTTCTACTCTCATTTTGATGATGAAGGAAGCTACAGGAAGATGACCAAAAGTAGCTTTCTTCGCGGTATTTAAAGCAATTTCAAAGTATCAGAGGAAGGAAAAGCCTTTTCTCATTGGTTCAAAAAAATCTCCTTCTTCATTTTCCATAGCTCAAAAAAAAATGTTTTCTCATTGGTTGAATAAGTTTCCAATCATAGCCTTTCCCTTCCCAATCCCTTCCTAAAATTACAAATAATACGAAACTAACATCGCAAGAAATTCATTTCCCATTCCCACTCATCTATCTCGATTTACATAGACTCTATTTCATCTCCACACTATAAAAAAATCATGGTCAAAAATAAGGTCATTTCGGAGACGCTACAAAAGCAAATGAGAAATGTGGAAAAGGATTTCTCACTTTCGGTTTCCTCATAAACCTCTTCCTCCCTATAATAATAAACATCTAAACACCTGTAACCGGTAGCAGTAAACTGATTATCAAAGTCATAAATCCATATACCTGTGTAGCGGGCACGCTCGCTGCCCCCCTTCACCCTAGCGCACGCATGCGGTCTTGTATCCATAGAGGGGGGAGGGTCCCTTTCACTTTTCTTTCGAGTGGAAATGGGTCTGGGAATGATGAGTTTTCCAATGCTATATACCTACAAGAAAAGGTCGTTGTCTAAACGTTTTCACATCTTTCACATGTTCTCAGCTTGAAAATAACCTCAATTTCATTGGCATGGCTATAATTTCTTTATTGATTGACCGTATATCGTTCATTAGGGATGCATCCGTAGAGATCACGGAAATCATATTTAAATAGCCGAAAACAGTACTTCAAGTGTAATAAAAAAAAAACTATAAAAGTTTCCTAAGAGTCGTAGACTGAAAATATACAAAATAAATTTTTCGAAAGTAAGCGTCACCAATATGCATAGAATCTTACACCATATTAAAAGCGTATGTGGAACGTTTTTACAATTTATGTTCTCATCACGAAAACAAACTCAATGCCAATGGCATGGTCATAATTTTGTTATTGGTATGTCACATATAAGAAAATAGAAGAAAACAAATAAAACAGTAAAACTAAAAGCTACAGGCATAATGACACATTTCAAGGCGCACTGCCCGCTCCTCCAGGCATTCGAAAGGCGCCTTAAGTAATTCGTCGGTGTGACGTCGGACGGGAAATCAAATAAGTGGAGATGTGAGAAAGATTATTTAAATAGCCAATGGATAATATTACGAAGCGAAACTCTTAAAATTATTCTATTAGTCCTCCATTAGCAACCAACAGAAAAAAAGCAACTAAAAAGTAGAATTAATAGCTATAGGCATAATGGCACATTTCAAGGCGCACTGCCCGCTCCTCCAGGCACTTCTCGATTCGAAAGGCACCTTGAGTAATTCATCGGTGTGACGTCGGACGGGATACTGGCACAATTTTGGGGAGTAGGAGTGTGCCAGCATGAATGTATACGTTCTGGCACAGTTTTGCTGTGCCAGAATGCCTATGTGCCAGTATGCCTATAGCCTATCTACTTATACAGATAAGATAATGTTAATGAAAATATTGTAAAATCCATCGATTCTGTTATTCGTGAAATATAATAACAAAAATGCTAAAGAAATTGTAAAAAGCATGGTGTTTAGTACAATGCAATAATATTTATAATTTATGTTATAGATCTCATTGACATAAATTTTTGATGTTCTATACATATTTGTTGAAAATCCAATATGAGCGTTCCGAGCTTGTAATAAAAAAAGTCGCAGTCGATCCGTGAAGAATAGGTATACGTCCATGCTGAGATGTTGCAGTGTAAATCGAGGTACAATCACTTTTTAAGTTTATATGTTGTAAAAAATCGACTTTTATCGGAAACACAAATACAATATTAAAAATTTATTTTTTGAGATAGACAAATTTTCTTTAAAATACTTTTTGCAAAGCTCAACATTGTTTCATATAGAAGATATTTGATATTATTAATTTCTTTAAAACGACTCTTTAATTTATAATACTTACATATTCATACTATGTTACAGTGCATTTGGCGTCGAAGCATTTATGCTTTGAAAATTACATAAGCTCGCATCGGACTCAAATAATAGATTTAAAACATTTTATAAAAAATTATTCGAATGAAAAACAACATCTCCTGACCCAACAAGAATACACTACGCGACGTATACATGGTGTTACAATTTCCAGAATGCGTGCCCTTTATTAGCAACCATAACAATGTAGCTGTTATTAACTTTGGTATCCATATATTTTGATATGGTAGAACCCTTGTTAGAATTACGATGAATGAAAAATGTTTCAAACCGTAGAAAATGGACAACTAAAATGGATAAAAATATAAATATTTTTTTTTGCTAGGAAATGGTAAGAAAGTACGATTATTTTTCATTGTAAATATTAACCGAATGTCTAAAATATAGTTAGTAATTACATATAGTAGCTGTACTTAAGAACCTTCTAATGAATTTTTATTGGAAGCTATTATATATATATATATATATATATATATATATATATATATATATATATATATATATTATAATAATAATGTAAATAATAATGTTAATATAAATCAGCACATTATCGCAGTAAAAAAAAATTTCTTATCTATCACTTAGTATCGGGCAATACAATTTCCATAAAAAATGCGCAATAAATAATATATGTGTAATAGTAAAAGTAGAAAAATTTTACAAACATTAGTAAAATCTACAATATTTATTTCATATGTTCTGTTGAAAATAAAAGATACGATCCTTCATGTTTAGTGATACAATTCTACGTGCAACAAGTTTTCTGTGTGGCATTTCTAACGACTGAGTATATATCTGTATTATTATTTAAAAATTTTTTTTTAATTTTTAAATTAAATCTTATTAAATTGAGTAAATAATTTTATAAGGAATTATTTTTCTTTTGTAAAATTTTAATTTAATACTACTGCCATATCATTTTGATTCAATATTCTCCGATTTAATTTAATTTAATTTAATATTAATATTAATTTAATAATATTTATTAATGGAATGCATTATGTTTTCAATAATTGCAATAAATAAAATATTCTCTAAAATATCAAAACTTGATATTTATATTATTTAATTATTTTTAATACTTCTAAAGATATTTTGCTGATTATAATTGTTATTTATTTGCTAATTTTTGTACAAATATCGTTTCACACCTATAAATCGAAAGCCATTTACAATGCCGAAAAAATGCAATTCATATATTTATGCGTTATAGATGAGGGGCTACTCCGATTGAGAGTCAAGTTCTCCAAAAGTTCTCTTCCGGCTCTCGCCGAGCTCTCTTGCTTCTCTTCTGTAATACAACGCCAAGTAAACAGTACATCAAAGTTCATCTATAAGATTGTGTGGACGACAAGAACGAGAGTCGAAGAGAACTGGAGAGAGCTAAAGAAAACCAGAGAACGCCCAATCATATTATATATTTTTAGGTAATTTTTAGATATTCGCGATATAATGTCTAATTGTTCTTTCTTGAGATAAATATTTTTTAATAAATTCTATTGCGCGCAGGTGAGGACCGTGGGAAGTTCGATTAATATTTACTTTTTCATAAAAATTTAATTTTTTTAATTTAAATTCTATATTATCTTGGAAGATAATCTTCACATTAAAAAATGAAAAGAGTAACTTTCGATTTACAATTTCATTTTTCATAATCATTACATATTTCAGACACCAAAAAGTTATGTGCTTTTTGGCTCTTACAAAGCTTTCTCCGTTTCTTTTCTACTTTCAAAGTAGTTCTCTTCTTCCCTTTACAAATAAGGTGTACGTTCTTTATAGATGATAACAATGAAAATTATAATATAAATGAATAGATAAATATGAATCGATAAATGCACCACATTGTCTTGTTTGAACCTATTATTATTGTGTAAGTGGTAGAAAGTATTAATGACTATTGTTTATTGCTTAGTATGTGATGAAAAACTTATTCAAACAGCTATTTAACATTCTATGAAGAAACTCCAAAAATCTGTTTTTAAACCAAAAATGTGACATTTTTCTAGTCAAGCATAGATTGTACTTGAACTGTACATTACAGTATAAAAAATGACTAGCAAATGGTTAATGAAATAGAAAATCAAAAAAGTTATTTTTGTTCGCTTGTTATCATTTATAAACAACGTACTACTTATTTGTAAAGGGAATAAGAGAAACACTTTGAAAGTAGAAGAGAGGCGGGAAAGCTCAGTGAGAGCCAAAAAGCACATAACTTTTTGGTGTCTCAAATATATAATTATTATGAATAATTAACTTCTAAATCGAAAGTTACGCTTTTTATTTTTTAATGCGAAGATTATTTTCCTAGATAATATAGAATTTAAATAAAAAAAATTAAACTATTATGAAAAAGTAAAATTACCTAAAAATATATAATGAGATTGGACGTTCTCTGGTTTTCTTTAGCTCTCTCCAGTTCTTTTCGACTCTCGTTCTTATCGCCCACACAATCTTATAAATGAACTTTGATGTACTGTTAACTTGGCGTTTTATTACAGATGAGAAGCAAGAGAGCTCGGCGAGAGCCGAGAGAACTTTTGGAGAACTTGACTCTCAATCGGAGTAGCCCCTCATCTATAAATGTATGAATATATGAATTGCATTTATTCAGCATTGTAAATGGCTTTCAATTTATAGGTGTGAAACTATGTTTGCACAAAAATTAGCAAAGAAATAACAATTCTAATCAGCAAAATATCTTTAGAAGTATTAAAAATAAGGAAATAATATAATTATCAAGTTTTGACATTTTAGAGGATATTTTATTTATTACAATTATTGAAAACTTAATGTATTCCATTAATAATTATTATTAAATTAATAATAATATTAAATTAAATTAAATCGTATAATATTGTATCAAGATGATATGGCAGTAATATTAAATTAAAATTTTATAAAAGAAAAATAATCCTGATAAAAAATTATTTATTCAATTTAATAAGATTTAATTTAAATAAATAAATTTATTCTCCTTTAATATATTTATTTATATAAAAATGTGGATTTCTAATCAGTATTTTGAACACTCATTCCATTCGGTTTAAATTAATTTTGATTGATTTTTGATTATTAAAAAACCCAATTAATTTACATGACGATATGATTGGCAAATTCATTTTTTGAACCTCTATTAATTTTGAATAATATATATAGATATAATTGTACAATTTCATGATTCTGATTTCTTTGAAGAATACGATGAAAACTATTTTTTACCTAATCGGTTCTCAAAGAGTCAATCCAAAGGTTACGCTCTGATTTGAAGTCTAAAGCCTTAGCCACAAATGTACTATATATTGTTCGTGATAATCATTGGTAACAATAATTGTTTCTATAAGCTTCAATGTTATGCCGTCTTTGAACTTTCTCTATCAATTCGTTTCGGGTATTACAATTCTATTTTTTGAACGAATATATAAACAACTGAAGTTTGGAGTAATTTTATTGATTATTATTATAAAAATAAATTTTTTAAAATAATAATACAGATATATACTCAGTCGTTCATTAGAAATGCCACACAAACAACTTGTGGCACAAAGAATTTAAATGCGAAACATGAAGGATCGTATCTTTTGTTTTCAACAGAATATATGAAATAAATATTGCAGATTTTACTAATGTTTGTAAAATTTTTCTACTTTTACTATTACACATACTTTATTTATTGCACGTTTTTTAATGGAAATTGTATTTCCTGATCCTAAGTGATAAATAAGAAAAATTATTTTTTTCACTGCGATAACATTACTGGTTTATATTTAAATTTTATAAACTCTGAATAGATATTCTAAATTCTAAATATTCTTACAGAATTTTTTAGAAATTAATGAACTAATGTATAATATATATATATATATATATATATATATATATATATTTTTTTTTTTTTTTTTTATGTTATTTAACGTCGCTCTATTTATGCTTCGAAATATCGATGCTAATCAGCGACGGAGGTCTAGGATGTGTTGGTAGATATATATATATATATATATATATATATATATATATATATATATATATATATATATATTTATTAAAGAATAATTTTTAATTATCTTTACTATATTAATAATATGTATTTCCTTGAATATTAATATTTGTTATCAGAAAAGTTATTATAAATGACAAAAATGCATTTCAATATTGCCATATGTATGTACTGGCAACTTATTATCGAACTTTGAGATGCTACATTTTACTCGCAAGTACTCGCGACAGAGCAAGGCAATGATATATGATACTGAAATAAGAAGCTTTGATAAGAAACGTTCTTACATCGAGCGCTACATAGACGTAGTATATATATATATATATATATATATATATATATATATATATATATATGCGTGTGTGTAAGAAAGGGGGCTAATCATACAATTTGCATTGTGGATACGTTCCTGAAATGTCGATAGTGCAGACCATTGATTTTAGTTCTCTAACTTGACGCAAAATTTTTCTCTATGAGGCGCATCGATCGATTCGGACTTCCGGCAATCGTGAGGAGCACTCTTAAATGATGATTTCTTCGCCAGCTGTTTAGTCTTCGTAACAACACGCGAGTAGTGTGTGTCACGGAAATGGAACAGAGAAATTTAGAGCATCGGTGCGCGATAAAATTTTGTGCGAAACTCGGCAAAACCGCGACAGAAAATTATGAAAAAGTGCTTCAAATGTATGTAGTAATGTTCTGAGTCGTACTCAGGTGCATCGGTGGCATGCCGATTTTAAAAAAGGCCGTGAGAGCGTCAAAGACGAGGCGCGGGGAAGAAGGCCAAATCAAGTGCGAACCGACGCGAATGACCTTTAAATTTCTACGAGCATAATGATGTTCGAACTTAGTTTTTGAAAATAGGACATGAATTTTTTCAAAATAAAACATCGAAATTCAAACAGCACTCTTAAACTGTTCATTTAAATGATATACTCTATTTTATAATTGCATATTATATTAAAAAACAGAATACATGTGATATAGTTGTTTTCTTCATAATTGAATTATACACATAATATAATAAAAAAATTAGATAAACACAATTTTTGAAATATATTAACTTTTTTGATTAATTATTTTCTTATCACATTTAATTTTTATTATTTTGGTTCATTCTTTAATTTTTTGTCATTTCAATATCATAAAATAAATTTTATCATCTTCAGGTTCAGAAATATAACCGAAACTAACATTAATATTAAATTCTATAAAAAATTAAGTTGTTTACAGTAGTATTCCTTCCGATTATGCAGATCTCCATGATGCTTTTTTAAAAGTCTTAATTTTGCTGTAACACTTCTTATGTTTCACTTGATTGTATTTTGGTAATTTTTTGAGAACAATGAAATATTCCGATATTACTACCTATCATATCCGGAAGTCCATGGTTACTTTTTTGTTCTCCACTGCTAGTTTCATATAAACCAAAATATATGAGCACATAGAGAAGGAAAAAATGTAACTGTTGAATAGCATATTGTTTAAAATAATTCTTTCTTTTTGATTAAGAAGTGTTGACTTCTGACTTGTGTTCTACGACTCTTACTTTTCTTCCATTTTATTTTAATAATTGATTTACCTTAGTTTACCCCACTTGTTTATGAAAACCATCAGATTCAGGTGTTGTTCAACTGCCGATCTAAATAGATTATTAATTCCTTTTAGAAATTTATCATAAAATCTTTCACAATATATATTAGAAATGGCCATAGAGCTTCCAGCTATAATCAATTTCTTATTATATAATATAAATAAGGATAATGCTAACACGTTTTCTATTAATGTTTACATTCAAAAATTACATAATTAAAATCAACTACATTAAAGAATGAATTAAATGATGCAAAATAGTATATTGAATATGCAATGGCATAATTGTTAAAAACAGTTTAATTATGAAAATCTATTTTATATGTGAGAAAAATTTATACTCTGTTCAAATAATATTTCATTATCTCCAAACTTTATATGATCATCTTCACTTATTGCATCTATCATAGAATTACTATTTGTACTTATTCTATTATTTATATCATCATCATCGTGAATATTTATCTCATGTTTGACTAATGGTTTCAATCCTATAATAACTCGAACATTGTCAGGAATTTGCATTTCTATTGCTATTAATTGCTGATATATTCCTTCAGCTTTAGAGAGAGTCCAAGGTAGATCAATATGCAATGAAAGATCATTTATATGCTATAAAGAAAATAATTCTTTATTTAATTTTTTAAAAGTAAATTACTCATTTCTAGAATACAGTCTAGTAGAAAATTCCAATAAAAATGTAAAACTAAAATAAAATGTCAGTAACTAGAATTCTATTGGTCGAAGCATATTACCTTTAAAATTTCTGTAAATCCGTAATGTTTTTCCATCAAACTTACTTTCTCAGTATCTAAAATTGCTGCACAAAATAGTAAGTGAAAATTTTTGCATGGTAAATCAGTCCAAAGAATTTCCCAAAGCTTTAATATATCAACTGCATTAAATTCTCTTTTGAAAAGTACCAACAGCCATCGAAAACAGAAGAACATGTTGCCTGAATCATGCTTATCTAAATATTGAGCTAATTTAGGTTCCGTGATTAATAAGATATTATGGAGTTGAAAAAGTTGTGCCTTCATACCAGCTTGATCCAATTCAAAATTTGTACTCTATAATTGTAAAAATATTTTATAATAAATTGCATTAACATCAAATCTTAATTTTTTTAAATTTTTAAAAATAAATTATATACATATACATTTGGATTTATTCAATTTGGAATTCTTAATCTTAAAATCTAGCTATTATCTTTTAAATAACACATTTTAAATTTTGAATGTTTGACAATGACATAATTATAAAGAAAAAATTACCACTTTATCCATAAAACCAACAAAGCACCAAAATGCATCAACTTCATTTTCTATAAGACATAATATAGGACTGAGAAGATCGCTCATACCTTGTACATATCCTAAATCAAAGTTGTACATTAGGTATGTCATTAGAATGTCGTAAAGCTGAGCTAAATGGGGGTTATTATCACCCAAATAATAAGCATGTGTTCTATCAGTCCTATTTACATCTTTTTCTAAAATAATTTATTAAAAAGTAATGTAAATCATATTGATTATATCATACTATTTTAATTTACTTAATATTAATATACCAATTAAATTTTTTCTTTCACGATAATTTGAAAATCTGCTTTCTTGACTAGAAGTCATTGATTTCCATTGTAATTTCATTGAAAAATATTCATCAGTTTTCTTTTTTCTTAATTCTACTCTTTCTATATTTGTTGAATGCCAAGGAAAATAATTTAATAAAAATTTCCATACTTCATGACGTAATGAAGGAGATATCCCCTATTAAATATAATGGTTTACTAGTATAAAGCTCAAATAATAAAATTAATTTTTGTTAACATTAAATAAAATTATTGCATAATTTTAAATTAAAATAATAAACTAACTCCTCTAAATATAATTTGTCGTATTTCTTCCGAATTTATTATTCTACCTTCTGAATCTTTAAATCTATTCCACTGTTCTTGAGTTAAAGGAACACCTAAATGAAATTTTATAAGTTAACATTGATTTCTTGAAACAATGGTAAAAAAAAGTCTTTTTATATACCTCTTAGACAAGGTGGTCTAGGTGGTAAAAGAATATTTGGTCCAGGCTCACCTATTACTTCATATTCTTCACAAGAACTAATCGATACTGGTGGCTGAGAAACGTTTATTATTAAAGATCTACTTAAAAGATCAGCAACTTCTTCTTCTACAGGACGTTTAACTGGTTCTTTATACACTTAACAAAAGTAAAATTGAATGTAAAAACATAAAATATTTATAACAATTCAATATTATTTAAAAAATATCTAAAGGTAAAATCATGTAATAAAAATAATTATAAATTTCTACATTTTTATTCATTTGTTACAAAGTCTTTAAACCTTACACCACACATCAGCTAATTTGCTAAAGGCCTCCATTGTAGTTTCATAGGGGTGATCATGAAAGTTTTTTACAAACTTCCAAACAAAGTCTGACGTATTTTCTTGAAAAATTTCTAACTCAGTAAATGATTTATTTACAACTGAACTAACTTCATCTGAAACAAGATATAAATACTTATCTTGCCTAGATTTCACAAAAGTGATAAAACGTTTAAGAGAGTTAATAAAACTTTCAGCATTTAAAAAATGAAAAAATGCCACATAGGTGATTCCATCTTTTTGTTTAAAAATTAATTGTTGGCTGCTATGCACTCGAACTGATTTTAATTCTGAAAACAATATTCTAACTGTCCGACGTCCTAAAGTATCAAGACCTTCTGAGTATATTTTTGTTCTATTATTATCAGTGCCAACAAGTGACCACTCTGGATCTTGATCCTGATTTTCTAGTACAACTGATACATCTATTGGTTTCCATTCAATACATTTACCAAAACTCTATACATTTTTGAATAATAATAAGAAACAAATATTTATATAAGAATTTAATATTTTTAGTTATAGAAATAATATAAAATACTGACATATTCGACAACATTAAGCGTTCCTGAAATATGGATTTCATTTTCCCTTGAGCTAGTTCTTCTGATCATAACTCCTGTATGAATACAGAGATCCTAAGAAAATATTATATAACTATATACTATTATGGCCATATTTATCTTTAAATATTGAATTGTGTATTAACAAATGTAATTTTAAACAAATTATTTAAACAAAAGAAATTATTTAAATCTATTAAAACTATAGATGAATATAAAATTGTACATTGTGATAGCTGTGAAATAATACATTCTTAGCTCATCAGACATTTTATTTTTACTAAATAGAAGCTATAATAGTACATTTCTTACTGAGTACAGAAAGGCTTTATTTACGAAACGAGGTGTTTGCGACCCGAGGCGAAGCCTTTTCGTACTAGGTGAGGACTATATTTTTCCTCATGAGAACCGGAATCAAGCGGTGAAAGTGCGATTTGTAGGTTAGAATGAGGAAAAATATATTTCAACACTAACATAAAAGTTGATTTTTACATATTAAGATTTTAATTGATTCATTTATTCAAAGGAAAAATGTCTCTTAAACTGCAAGACTAACTCTTATCTGTACGTAACAGTTCTTAATTTACATTAAGAAAATCAAAACAAAAGAAAACTATGCAATATATTATTATATACATTATATTTGATCAACAACCATAATAAAATATTCGGAAAATGGACATAAATTATACTATGTTCCTTTTGCGGAAAAAATTAGTGACACAAGCGTAAGTAAAAACATTTAGCGACTTATACAAATCGACATCCTGGCCACATCTCTTTCAGGTGGTAAATCCAATTTTCACGGTGGTAACTACAACTTTATTGTTAAACATCTCATTTCACTTATATTTATGTCACAAATGGAATTTAAAGCAATTGTAAAACAATTACATTTGCATTCTAAAAAATATTCTATCTACAATATTTCATCTTTCTATTTAAGTATTTTAGTTATTTAGATTAAGAACAAATAACTTTTAAATTTACTTTTCCTTGCTCTGTGAATTCAAACATCTTATAGTTATTTGGAAATTGATTTATTTAGTATGTTAACACATTTCAGTAAAACTTTTATTAATTAAATCTATAATGTATACATTGAAATTATGAAATAAAAAATAAACATGTCACATATTATAGATGCATTCCAAAAGGCATCCAGCAAGTAGCAGAGATAATAGTGTGAGATCGCCGATGTTTATGGGCGAGACTGCAGTAAAAATTTTCGACTGAAAACGAGGGCTTCTGGTGGCCAAGGCGAGGTACTGATTAGGGAAAGTAGAGAGGAGTGGAAACTCCGCTAAGAGATAATAAAGGGAGATCGCCGACGCTTATAGGAGTCTGCAGTAAAAATTTTCGACTGAAAACGAGGCCTCTAGTGGCCAAAGCGAGGTATTGACCGCTTTGTGCGATATTCCAGATGTTATTTTTCGAGCCGTGCAATGGTACGATCGAGGGGGGTAACGACTGTCCTTGGCGAGTGCGAGGCGAAAGCTTGGTGAGACAATAGGCTGGCAGCGAGGTGCAATAGAAGATGAGCAGCTTACACTGGCATCTACCAAAAAGAAATTTTATTCCCAAACAAACATACACACACACACGCACACACACACATAGCAGCAACTAGCAAGTAGCTCATCGTTTTCAAACCTGCGGCAACTTTTAGGAAAAGTGGCTATTTCGTAAAAGTATATTTATTTCAGTCAAACAAATATTCATTTAAATTCTATTTATTTGAAACAAAAACATACATATTTAAAATTGTGGTGATTACATCCACACACAATCGCGTCCCGAGCGCTCTCATCAACGAGAGTGGGGGTACCGGAGGCACACGCACTTAGCTGCGCTATAGTGTAAGTCAGTCTAGTCGTGGTTTTCTTCATAGAAGCAAGCACGCGCTTGTATATATTTGTAATAAAGCAATCTTATATGTATAAAGTCGTAGATTCGTTTTGATACAGATAATTATCTGTATCAATCCTACTCCCTTAATTTAATTCACGTGCATGTTCGGGCGTGGCTTAAGCCGCTATTACGGAGTCAAGCGATGGCAAGAATATTTATTAGTTAACGGAAATATTCATTTTCCGACATTCGTGACCCCGACGTTGCTGAAAAGTTCGCGTAACCGCTATTTTCGTTGAGTCATTAACTCGCAACATTTCGGTAAATTCCGTGTAAAATTTTTCCGTTATGCACACAGTGCTTCCGCGAAGAGTGCACCGGTTCAAAATGCAACAGTGCTGCGGAAGAACTTTCTCTTTTCTCTCTCCTTACGACCAAAGGAGAAAGAGAGAGAGAGAGAGAGAGAGAGAGAGAGAAGAGAAACAAACTACACAGTCATGCAGCCACGTGCACGCGACCGCCTGGACGCTGCCGAGCCTGGCCGACCAAGCACATGCCGAGGCCACGCGCCGCGCTATACCACCAAGGAGAGGGTCGTGCCCATAGAGCCACGATTCAACTCAGCGTCCAGCGGGAGTCCGTGCGCTAAGTTGCGGTGGCCCCGTACCCATGTGGCACTGGACTTCCAGCGGCCGTATTCACCGCACGGTCGGTTCCGCCAATGCTCCCCGGGTTGGCTCTTCTCTACACCGCTCGCGTAGAGCACGTAGAATAGGAGAAAGACAGTCTTGCCTGCTAACCTCCAAAAACCTATCCTTATCCTTTTTGCGTCATCATAGAAATACGAAAAGGGTAAGAAATTTTTCAAAACGAAATAATAAAAATCCAATCCGGTGTTTTAGACGAGACGCGCAGGCCGTGATTTTTGCAACGTGGAAGCTCTTCGAAAAAAGAGAGGGGAGGCCTTCCAGGAAAATTCCAACTGCCTTTTTGTTCTCAGAAAGAACCAAGCAACAACACCGCAATAGCCGGCAACACCGCACAGCTTAGCAACAGCCGACGAGTGCGCAGCAACGCAGCGCAACCATCGCAGCAACGCCATCTGTCGTCGCAGCCATGAGCTTCAAAGTTGTACATAACCTAGAATAGAGTAGAGTGTGTGTGCACGACATATATAAGGAAATATTTTTTCCTTTATCCTGCCTATTTAGATAAATTGTTAATAATATCACTATATAACTTAACAATCTAAATAATATTCATTTGAAAATCTTCATAAAAATTAATAGCTTGGTAATAGTTATATATATATATATATATATATATATATATATACATTAAATATTTTAACAGTAAGTACGCGATATATATTCGATACAGTTAAACATATTCGATATTTTACTCGCGCAAGTAACCTTTTCTCAACTGGCGAAGCAATCTCTGCACGTGAACTACAGCATCGATATCTGAATTTATCTCACAACAGCTTATGATTGTGACGCAGGAATAATACAAGGCCGGAGTCGTAACATAACCTTTGTTCAAACTCTTCATTTCCTTTTTTTTTTTAGTCCCTGTTTTCAATATTCTCTGAGCACAGATCCTCAGCAGTAATGCTGCATAGTCACATTAGTCTGTTTACCAAGCATCTGTATGTGCGATGTTTTTGTTAAATTTTAAAGCAATAATTGTGAACTCACATACAGGTTTAGCTATCAGCTCGAGGACAAAGAAAATCAGCTGATAACTAGTGTACATTGCCGCTAATATATCCCGCCGGGAGGGTGTGAGCCTCCCATACCGGAATAGGGATATGATAGTCGCACAATCAGTAGTGATTCGGTATGGTGTGAGCCTCCTTACCGACACTACGAACGTACGGTTTTTGATAAAAATATTTGCGGCGCTCCGAAAAGGCAGGACCGTTTATAAGGCAGTAATCTATTCGCGAATATCGCCCTCAATGAATGACACACACACTTAGGCAGGTAGTGCAGATCAGCTATAGGGTAGCTGCGTTCTAACCTTTGTTATAGAACCTACGTGCACCGGTTAAGGCATATGTAGCAAATCAGGAATTGAGAGGTTAGGTTCCGCCCCTGCCCCTGGGAACATGCGCAATGGTCGCGCTTTCAGGTCGGGGATCGATCAACACTCTAAAATGAGTCTGTTGTCTACTCCTCCTTTTCCTAACACAAATTCAGTGGGCCGTACACCCCATCGTAACAGCGCTTACCTTCTTCGCGAACCCAGCAATAACCGCAATTCCGAAGAAACCGCGATGGCAAATAGCCACACCGGCGACAACAGCAAAATTGAAAGTCACGCCGAACACGTAATCGTGCTAACTGCTAACACGCAAAATCTGCAGCAACAAGTAGTTCAATTTACAGAGCTAATACACAACTTAATGCTGCAACCAAGGCATGACGTCGCGGACATTGAAGCCCCCCACGTCACAGTCGATGACCTTTCCGTCGCGTCTAACGATAATCTTGCGTTTGCCAATGAACCCCAGCACGGGGGTCACGTATGTTACGCTCAGTTCACGCGAACAAATGTGGAAGGTTGGTTCCTTGTTTTCGAACATCTTCTCGCAGCGCGCGAAATTACCGCCGACATCGACAAGTTTGAAACCCTTGCAATCACTTTAGAAATTAAATCTTTACAATCACTTGTCAGGCGACGTGATTAGAGCCAATCCGGCCATCTTCCATGTACTGCCGCCGGAAGACATGTACAATGGGTTGAAAAACGACCTTTTATCGCATCACAAAACGACGCTTAAGCAAAAGCTCGACAACAATTTCCGGGAAACGAAATTAGGGAATCGTAAACTCTTCATATCCCTTCAGGAATCGTCCCTCAATAGAAACGAGACCAAAAGCGGTGAAATTTTGCAACCTGCAATGCATCCGATACGCCGAATTTACAGCAGCGAATGCCGAACAAGCTCAGGGAAACGAGTAAAACGCGACGTTCGTGAGGCAGAGATCGCGTTAGTTTTCTTCAAATGCCTCATTATCAAGGACCGAGCCACCAGGTTGTGCTTCCTGATAGAAACCGGTGCGGATGTATCCGTTATCCCCGCCGCGAATGTTCACCCCGATCCGTCCCTAGAGCCCTTTACACTCTTTGCGGTGAACGGATCTACGATTGAAACCTTCGGCACCAAAAAGAAGTCCATTAATTTTGGCTTTCGTGATGACCTGCAATGGAACTTCATTGTAGCGAACGTTTCAATTCCGATTATCGGTAGTAATTTTTTGGACAATTCTACTTCGAGCCGGACCTTAAGCTTAAAAAGCTCACACGGAAAGGTACTGATGAGACCGTTCGGTGTAACACGTAAGTTACAAACAACTCATCAGTTCGCGCGATCAAGCCCCGCTTGCTCGTACGCAGCCGTGTTACAGAAATTGCCGCGCATACCAGGGACCGAACAAGGGGAAGATTTGATTGGTCGTGGCGTTTACCATCACATATCAACTACAGGACCTCCTATCAGCCAACGTGCGCCACGGCTGAGCCCTGAGAAATTAGAAGCGGCGAAAACTCAATTCGAAGAGCTTCTGCAAAAAGGCATAATCCGCCCTTCTAAAAGTCCATAGGCATCTCCAATTCACATGGTGCAAAAGAAAAACAGTGATTGGAGAATTTGCGGTGTTTACAGGAGGCTAAACAATGTTACGATTCCTGACTAATACTCACTGCCTCGCCTACAAGATTTCCCTACACTTTTAAACGGGAAACGGAATTTTCAAAACTAGATCTTCACAAAGCGTTCTATCAAATCCCCGTAGTAGAGGAGGATATAGAAAAGACCACGGTGATTATCGCTTTCGGCTTGTACGAATTTAATGTTATCTCTTTTGGCTTCAAAAACGCGGCCCAGTCATTTCAGAGGTAAATAGATAGCGCGTTGGCGGACCTTTGTTGCGCGTTTGTTTTTGTCGACGATATTTTAATCGCATCATCGAATGAGGAGCAGCATAGGAAAGACCTAGAAATGGTTATTGCGTGCCAGGACAAGTTCCGGCTGCGCCTTAACGTGGAAAAATGTAATCTCGGTCAGCCGGAGCTGGAATTCTTAGGTCTCGTCATAAACGCAAAAGGATTTAAGCCCACACCGGAAAAGGTGAACGCTGTCCGATTGTTTCCCAGGCCGAGAAACGCATCAGAGTTGCGTTGTTTCCTCGGCATGGTAAATTTTTACCGCGCGTCAACACCACACGCCACGGAAACTCAGGAACCGCTCCTGAGATACCTAAAGGGTGCGACGAAGACAGATAGGCGACCCCGCGAATGGGACTGGAATTGACGGAATGCTTCTGCATTCCGCCGATGCTCAATTGGGCCGATAAATGGAACAACATTGACCCCGAGGTCCAACTCGTTCGCGAGCACATGAACGCGTTTCGATTACCGACCTTATTCGACGCCAAAACTCTAGCACAGAGACAGGAGGACAATACCGAACTCAACATAATATTGAGAGACAGTTCACACCCCCTAACATTAAAACAAATAATGTTCAATGATGCATAGCATACGCCGTTTTATTGTGATATAAAAGGCAACACTATTCGATCTTATATCCCGGGTAATATAAGAGAAGAGCTAATAGCTCTCTTTTATAACAATTCACACCCGAGTGACAAAGTAACCGACAGGTTATTGCGCCAACAATATGTTTGGCCGGACATGTCTCACGATATCACGCGTTTCTGCAGGAACTGCATCGCGTGCCAAGCGGCAAAAGTTACGAGGCACAATCGCCCGACACCGTTGCATTTGATCGCGCTGGATAGCCGATTCGAGCACGTTCACCTTGACATTGTGGAACCGTTGCCGAATTACGAAGTTACACGCACCTGATCACCATGGTAGACAGATATATCAGATGGCCAGAGGCTGTACCTTTCCGAGACATCACCGCACGATCTATCGCGTTCGCGTTTTATAATACGTGGATAGCTAGATTCGGTGCGCCGCTTAGAATCACGACCGATCAGGGAATGCAATTCGAAGCACAACTCTTCAAGGAGTTACTAGATTTCACCGAAAGCGAACGAATTCGAACTTCCGTGTACTATCCTGCGGCGAACGGCATGGTAGAGCGATAGCCCCGGGACCTGAAAGCCGCTTTCAGGTGTCATAGCGACGACTCCGAGTGGCCACGCCTATTACCGACCGTACTACTGGGTCTACGTTCCCGCATACGTACGAGCGTAGGCGCTAGTCTCGCGGAATACCTGTCCGATACAACGCTCCGTATCCCCGGCGCCTTTTACACCGACCAGGGTTACGAGCCCGACGACGCGACGGTTTATTCCTGATGGAATTGAAGGAATATATGAATCGCATCAAACCCGTGCCTGTACAGCACAACGACGCGAGTAAAAGCTTTCTTTACAAGGAACTTCGCGATTGCTCCCATGTCTTTTTACAACGTGGGGCAAAAAAACATCCCTTCACCGGCCGTCCTCGGGACCACATAGAGTCATCGACCGTAGTTACGACGGGAAGGCCTTTATTATCGACGTAGACAAATCCATGCGCACCGTATCCGCAGACCGCGTGAAACCCGCCTTCTTCATTCAAGAAGAAGATTACGCCGAGAACGGGGAGAGGGACAACGGGTCGCGTCGGCCACTTACACCGCGCGACACCTCCTCCCATGAGCAATTCCAGAGCCTATCGCGTGCTGAATCCTCACCCCTGACACACAGACACGCCCGTGACGACGACGTACATGTCGACACCGATCACGAGGACGAGACAGTACCCACAGAAAACAATGACGAGTTAGCTTTGTCGGTCGACGACGACGAAATACCGTGTACCGCACAATCACCCCCACCGTTCTTTTCGGTTCGGTCATTCCCACCCGGGTCACAACCAGTCGTACGGACACCTATACAAACCACTACTGTAGTACCTAGGAGGAGACGACACAGGTCGAACATCTTGCGGTAACGCAGAAGTCGCAGTTAGGTTCTTTCTCCATAGTCAATCTTGGTACCACGTTACCGCACAGCACTAATTTGAAAAAAATTTTCTTTAAACGTTTGTTATAGGTACGTGAGCCCCTAATCACGCCATCACAGCGAATACATGAGGAGCTCATTATCCTGAGAAGATGGGTGTTAAGTAAACCACGTGGCTTCATACACGCGAGCGCCGAATTAGCAAGAATTCAGCTCAAAGAATTCAAAACAAAATTCGAAACACGATACCATGCGGAAATGATGCGCGTAATCAGGTCAATGCGATTGAGTATGTCTAACGATCGAAGCGACCGCACATACAATATACCGCTTTTAATCACTAACAACGCCTCGGTGTTGGATCTATTTTTATATGACATCTGGATCCGCGTTAGTCGCAAACGCGTTTAGGAATTCCTTGAGGCCCACAACCTCGAAGGCATAGAGGTTGTGGAAGTCAACCATTCCGGAAACAACACAATGGCCGTTTTGCACTGCGCCGACCTCAACAGTTCAGCTGTAATCGACTGTTTGGCGTCTGCAAACGAGCTCCGTTTCTCGTACAGACGAGGCAAAGCCAGCCACGTCAGGGTCGTCCCGGCCGCTTTCATGGGCAAACAGGCCGCAAACCCGTCGGTACCCATTGCGCCGATTAATTCGTGTATCGCTGTAGCGATAAACTGTTACGATGTCCTAAAACGAATCACGTTCCGTCTTAACGCGCGCGATTTCTTCAGTCTGTTCGAGGCCGTGGGAAGTCTAAATTGCTTCCGAGGCTTGTCGACAGCATTCAATTCGGGTATTCCCCGTTACAACTCCGCCGCGGCCATCACCACGATGCTAGCCGACGACGAGTAATTCCTCCTCACCGAGTTGAAGTTCAACACACTCAACGAAAGGGTAAACATTTCAGTCATCGCGCGGATACTACAGGCACAGATCGGTGTAGCGCTTCGAAAAACCTATACGTTTGACGTACATCGAATTATCTAAAGTCAACCTAGCTCCAGCAATCCTGGAGCTTCTATCGGGACACTGCGCAACTCCCACGCTCGTGTTAGGAGAAACTCGCGACATTCTCGACTGATATATCAAGATTCCGGAATTGACGTCGTTATCAATATCGAATAACAACTACTTCCACGCCAGCTTCCTGAACTCGAATCACGCAGCCAATCTGCATACGCTACGCTTGGTGAACTGGAAACGCCTGCTAGCGTACCAATTGTACGCCTTCATGAACGCCAACCCGACGTTAAAGGTTCTGGCTATCAAGAACTGTGGATTGTCATTGACCGAGAGACGCATTTTTCCTACGTCCTCAAGGCAATTTTCTCCGGCAACAACGCGTTAACCGAAGTTGAATTTAACTTTTCGGAAGACTCCGAATTAGGAGAAGGTCAATTTCCCCTTCCCGCGTCACATGGATCGAGACGCCTCGAGTCATTCATCCTGACGGACAATTCATATGTATCCCAGATACTTCAACACGCCGTTTCACACTCGCCAAGACTCCGCGCGATCGACGTGCGTGGTATTGAGCTCCCTGCGGGTTTCACATTATAAGAAAACCCCAGGCTGCAACATCTCCAGATCAGCTTCTTCAGGAACTTTAACGACATGCTCCTAGACCTGAGCCTGCGAGGTCTCAGCCACTTAGAGGTCGAAAACATTCTCGGTCTAAAGCGTACAAGAGCTATCGATCAGAGAATACTCGTGAACATGTGTCGAAACAATAAGGCGTTTCACACACGGTTCACGAATTGCATGATCAATTTCAACCAATTCAATAGGAATAGACTCGTGCGTCTAGGGGCTGTGATACAAGAGACACCCCAGGACAAATCCGCTATTATTTTTAAGAACCTAGGTTAAGTTATCATGTATATAAATGAAAAGTTTTTCCCCCTTTTCTTAGTTTAAGATTTTCCTCGTTCATCAAAATAAATGTAACGCAAAAAAATCTCAATTTGGGGGGGGGGCATGTGGGGATTACATCCACACATAACTACGTCCTGAAAGCTCTCACATATATATATATATATATATATATATATATATATATATATATAGAGAGAGAGAGAGAGAGGGGGAGACAGAGAGAGAATTAATTACTCCCTTAATTTAATTCATGTGCATGTTCGGGCATGGATTAAGCCACTATTACGGAGTCAAGCGGTGGCAAGAATATTTATTACTTAACATAAATATTTATTTCCCGACAAAACAAACGAATAATTTGTAATTTTGAAAGAATCGTCTGTTTGAAATTAACAGTTAGGTTTATTTGAAAGTTTAACCAAAAAATATTTGTTACGTTACAAATACTTTTAAATGATTAGAATTTATAATACCCCATACTTGTCTTATTTTATACTTATAAAGTAAATTTAAAGTATCTTTTAGTCGTGTAAGCAATTTTTAAAATTAAGGTTTTTAGTGCTGAAGAGTACACCTACCATTGTTCAGTTTAGCAATTGTCTCGGCTTCTTAACTTAACACTGAGACAATATTCATAGCCATTGTCAGAAATTGATCTATGTTTACGAATTCAATAGATCTCGAAAAAGCTGCTAATTATATAATATATTATACTAATATACTGTATACTTTTCCTAAAATTATTTGATTGCTTTTTATATTTTTGGAGTATCCTATCAGAATCCTATATAATCATATTTAACACATAACTACCTTGTATAGTGAAGATAGAGAAAGAGAAAAAAAAAGAGAGAGAGAGGGGGCAGGAGAGGAAAGAAAAATCCAAGGGGATTAACATGGATTACTCGATGTTGATAGGTGTTGCCATATTATGCACCCGCGTGTTTCCTCTAAATTGTTTCGTCTTTTTCTCTCAGTTTTCTTTTCATCTGCTTTCACTGTTTATTACCTGTCCATCTGCACGCATGTTATACGAAGCTTAGCAGGCAGTCTATTGATATACATGCAACTAGCTATGATGTCATCAAATTGTTTATTTTTTTTTTGTTAAATTTGGAATAAAACATATCCTATCATCTAATCCTGACCATATAGAATACGTATTCAAAACTTGAAGGCGATCGGACTATTTTTAGTAGTTTTGGCGCCTATAAATTGCTGGCAATGGTTATCATGATTATCTCAATGTTAAGTTATTTTTTGTAATATTGTAACGTTCCTATCCCCCTCGGGATAGCTTATGCGGTAATTTTCCACAGTAATTTGAGAGGTGAGGAAGTATATTAGAATCGGGCGGCGGATCAGGGAAATAAGTTAACAGAATACCGTATATATTTTTGGTAACAAAAATAAAAATATGCTTATTCAAAAACTGTTCTATCTTCAAAATTCTGCAACAAATAATAAAACGAAAATATTTTCTTAAAAGAAATAAATTAACTTAAAGCTATATATATATATATATATATATATATATATATATATATATAATAGATACTAGGTTCGCGCTATTTTCCGTGACTGTTATTTAATCCGGCGTTATTTAACGCACGGATACCCGGTGCTAGTTTCCACGCGTGGTAATAAAACGTAACAGGTAGAATTTAATCTAGGTTTAAAACTAAGGTGAGTTTAATTTCGCTGGTTTTTTAAGAGCGCCTCGCAACCAGAATCAAGAATTAAGTGGACAGTAATTTACTTAGGATAAGAGAACGGCTGATATTTTGAAGAGCTCTTCGCAACCAGGATCACGTTCACTTCAGGATAGGTAAAATTATTAACCATCTGTCTTTTGAGGAGCGCCTCGCAACAGAGATCAAGTTAAAAATTTCGGATGGATATTTCAGGCAGGAATTTTCTGAGCTCTGGACAATTTATAGCTCCGAGAGGAGTTTAAGTGACATGACTTCGGGTCAGCCGGTTCACTGGACGAACTCCCCGATTTTGCCTTTTGCAGGCCCATTTATAATTAAATCGTCCGTTATAATTGCCGCCGCTCTTTTAACATCGGAGGAACCGTCGTTTTATAATAATAATATTAACAACAATAATATTACTACTATTACTACTAATAATAATAATGATAATAATAATTAATATTAATTATAAATTTACCGATATAATTCGTATCGCAGTCGATTTACTGCGTAGAAATATTGGTCTACGTACATATAATAATATATATATATATGTATGATTATTATTATTATTATTATATTCGGTGTTAATAACATTGGAACATATTTATAAATTAAATACAGCGGGTGAATTAGTTTAAGACACCTGTTGTATATGCTGGAATGCGCGAGCCAGTGTAGACGCTTGCGCGTTCCCCTACCATAGTATTCGCTGCTGGTACGTGTCGTACGGCGAGAGAGTACAATAGTGTGCGTGCGGGCATGTATTAGAGAAGGATAGCTGCCGCCGGCTTAATACACTTGGCGCTTCTCTCTCTCTCTCGCGCCGCGCGAGGTGTATCCCCTCTAACGTTCTTTTCTTACTTAAACTAGCGGTAGGAAGACAGAGAGAGAGAGAGAGAGAGAGAGAGAGAGAGAGAGAGAGAGAGAGAGAGAGACTATATTGCGTTCTTTCTCTATGTTTCGGTTTCCGGCGGTCGTGTCGAATACTTTCTGCAGTAGTCGTCGCGGCCTTTGCCTGCTTTCGGTATATTTACAGCGTATATTAATTTAATTTCCTAGTTGTATATTTGCTCAGTTTATGATATTTTCGCGTGTATCACGGAAATTAATAAATTATTATCATATAATTTATTTCGTATTCTCGCAGTAAATTTATTGAAATAAAATTTGTATAACGGTCGCGATAAATTTGCGCGGCCATATTTTTGGTCGCCGCAATATAAATTTTTTTGTTAAATAGAGAAACATTACATATTAAATATAATATATTCACAAACATATAGTTATTGCAATCAGACTATCTAGATCAAAAAATATACATTTTTTTTTATTCTATTGAATTCGTCTTTACTAACAATATTTCTCCAGGAAAATCTATACTAAGGTACCTGTGCTGAGTATATGCGAGGAACCGTTTAGGGGACCCCGAGACGGAATTGTTGAACTTTTGTTCAGAATATTATTTGCACTAGAAACAGTATAGAACAAACAATATATATTTGAATGAGCTCTAGCATTTTGGTTTTGAAATATGTTACAACTTTTTTTGTTTTCTAAGAGGAATTCAAGAAACTATAACCTTTATAGAATTTTCGTGGATTTAGGAATAAATATTCACTTTCCCTCTAAAGCTGTTACGATATTCGTAAAGAGTTCCTTAAAAATCATGAATATTGAGATAAATAGGGCTGGGGGACTATCTCGACACTAACTGAAGACAACTACACCACTGACAATGTTTCAAGGGGCCCTGAGGTAGGATTCTTGACTTTTTTTGCAGAAATATTATAAGTAAAATTATCTATAGGTAATATATTTTTATACATAGAGTATTTTTTACACATACATTAATTAACTAACAATCGTCACCGAATTGAAAAAATACAACTAAAATAAAACTATTAGTAAAACGTGTCGCATTGACATTATTTAAATAATATTTTTATTTGAATGTTATTTAATCTGAGAAAAGTTTAGTAGAAAATTATTTTAATAATTTTTTTAAAAAAAATTCCTTTTCAAGGGCAATTTTTTCAAAGTGGATTTTTTAATTATCATTGTTATTCGAAGAAAACTGGTAATTGTAAATTGTAATTTTACACTGTAACTTATGAACCAAAATTTAATTACATAGTTGTAAGGCTTTAGCATATTTATAAAACTAATACAGAATTAAAGATTATTTATTAGGACCACATTAATTAAAACAATAGTTGGCTTATGTGCAAACTATTTAGAAAAAATCATTTTAAATTTACCGGGAATTATAATTTTCAACATTCGAATTTTTTGTTAGTGTAATAGAATATGAAATTGAAATTTTGCAAAATGAATTTCTTCAAAAAATAAAAAAAAAATTTGTATTTAAGTCGTTGTTATGTATTTCTGTGTAAGCAGATTCATGTAGGTGACAGTCATAATCTTATAATTTGTTTTAGTTTCTGTGAAAAACTGAAGAATAAGACTACAATTTGATATAAACATGATTTTATCTCATAACATAATTTAGATTGTACTAAACACTGAAAAAAAGCTCAAATGCAAATGAGTTAGTTTCGTAAACGTAAAAGTGTATTGATTTCCATTCAACAAATATTTATTCAAATTCTATTTATCTAAAACACAAACATACATATTTAAAACGAACGAATATTTTGTAATTTTGAAACAGTCATGTATTTGAAATAAACGATTAGGTTTATTTAAAAAGCAAAAAAATATTTTTTACGTTACAAATGCATATATAATTCTAGTTTACATAAATTAATTATCTATATCTATATAAAATGTTATTTAAAATTACATTTTTTAAATTACATTTTTAATTTTTAAAAATAAAATTACATTTTTTTATTATACATTTTACTTCTTTCTACTTACATTATCATATCGTTCAATTTTCTAAAGAATATTATTTACACTGTTACACACTGAAAAAAAGTCTAAATGCAAAGGAGTCAATTTTGTGAAAGTGTATTTATTTGAATCCAACAAATATTTCTTTCAATTTTTTATATTTGAAACAAAAATATACATATTTCAAACGAGTGAATATTTTGTAATTTTGAGTAAACTATGTTTTTGAAACCAACAATTAGGTTTATTTGAATAGATAAGATTTGATAGAAAAAATATATTTATTAAATTACACTAAATCATTTAAAAATAATAAGCATTTCTTGAATTTTTCTAAACAGAATTATATGTACGTAAAATATAAAATTAAATGAATAGATATTCGAAAATACTACACTGAAAAAAATAATTTCTTCATTCAAGTAAATCGATGTACTATTTACTAAGTTACTTGATCCAACGTATTGGGATATTAAAATAAAGAAAATATTTATTGTTTTAAGAAAATATTTGTTTCACCTGAGAAATTTGAATTACTTAAATGGAAATTTACTAAATTCCAGTAAATATTAACTTAAATTCAGGAAAAATTTCTAAGAATTAAAACATGATTTTCTTAAACCAAGAGAGTCGAGTAAATATTTAATTAATTATAATGTTCCAATTAGTTAAATTTAGCTCATCATAATCTGAAAACAAGCACTTTCATTTTCTAGAAAACGTTTCTTTAAAACAAGCTGATCAAAATTACAATGGAAAACCTGAGTTTCTTAAATTTAGTAATCATATACCTGAATACAATACTTTTGATTCTCTAAAAAAGGCTTTACAGAATCTAATTAATCTTTTCTACAAATTAATATTTAATTGTTTTTTATACAGTATATTTATAGCACAGAGTTACGCAATACATATATAAATAAATATGTTCTTAATCGAACAAAACAAAATTTTGAATCAAAAGGTTATTATATTAAAACAAAAATGTAATGCATCTAATTCAGAAAATCTAATAACTATAATTGCAAATGATCAAAATACTTCAATTATAGATTGATCAAATCTTTGATCAAAGACAAGATTTTTCTGATACTATCAAAAGAACAATATTATCGAATTAATTAAATAAAAATTTTCTTAGTTTAAGAAATAGATTTTTGGAAATAGCTCATT
The DNA here is from genome assembly GCA_018907035.1 of Sycobia sp. Sy_11. NCBI lineage: Eukaryota > Metazoa > Arthropoda > Insecta > Hymenoptera > Epichrysomallidae > Sycobia > Sycobia sp. Sy_11. The sequence goes on from JACCIC010000029.1 coordinate 569,415, forward strand.
AAAATTATATACTGGAAAAATTCTAATATGAAGTTGTTGCTAAAACGTATAAAGAGTAAGTAAAATAATAACAAATAATAGTTATAATATTTAATAATAATTTAATAATAAGAGTTATATATATTTATGATAATGATAAGTGAGATATTGGTGATCAAATAAAAACATTACAAGTTTTCCAACAAAATATTAATTTGTTTATGCTTGGGATAGTTCAAATGACGTAAGGAATAGCGGGAGTTTATCAACTACATTCTTACGAGAGTGTATATTATACAAGGGGTGCAAGCAATAAACTACAACACGAATCAATCGAGATAGTCATGAAAATTTCGAAACTCTTTCGAGATATTTTGAGCCTGAATATGCAAAACTTTTACCGGTAACGCAAGTTCGGGAAACTGTTCCATCGGTTGCGAGAGCCAAGATGGGCCGTGCCACCATAAATAATTATCTGCTAATTTAGCTGGTGTGCAGCCACGAGTAGCTAGGTCAGCTGAATTTTCTTTCGTGGAAACATATTTCCACGTAACACATGGTAATTCTGTTTGTATGTAGGAGACTGTGTTTGTCACGAAAGTTTTCCAGTGACATGGATGCTTTCGAAGCCATATAATTAATTTAATTTCACGGAAACTAGCGTGTGATTAAATAAATCGTATTATTATAAGTTTATAAATCTAGTTTACTAAGTTTTATACTAAGTCTATTAAGTAATTATTTTGTTCTATTTTTTTTGTTAGAGAACCGTGATAGTTTGAAGTAAACTTTATAATAAATAAATTTATTTTATATTTTTTCTAACAAAATATACTGTGTAGTTCAAATTATTTTCCTGATCCGCCGTCCTATCCCGAAATACTTCCTCGCCTCTCAAATATACCCCGGAAATATATCGCGTATGCTATCCCGAGGGGGATAGGAACGTTACAAAGTTTTTATTCAAAATTTTCAAATATTGGTTCAAGAAAATGTTTTACTGAGATAAGAAAATATTATTTAATTTACAATCTTAGCCATCCATTTTCCAGAAAATCTGGACAACAATCTACGAGATATTTAATTAATCGAAGAATTTATTTTACGGATATTAAATTTGAATCTGTTGTTTTAAGGATATATTGTCTCAAAATAAGAAAATATTCATTTAATTTTTAATATTTATGTTTTGTTGTTGAGAAAATATAAGCTTTATTTTAGTAACTACTTTCTTAGTTCAAGTTTATGTGATTACTTGGTTAAAGAAAATATTTACTTGGTACAGTATAATCGTAAAAATTTTTTAAATCAAGTAATATTTACTTGATATTAGAAATTATTTTTCACAGTATATATATATATATATATATATATATATATATATATATATATATATATATATATATACAAGAAATATATTCAAATTTTTAAAAAACTATTTACTTGAAATAATGAAATCGTTTTTTCAAAGGGTGGATTATATTTATTTGATTATTCCCTGCCAGTTGTAAAATTGATTAAATATTTATTTGATTTTATTAAACGAAGCACAAAGATTAAATATTAAATGTAATAAATAAATAGTAAAAACTACGAAATATATATATAAATCAAAAAATATTTTCTATTTTTGAAAAAATTATTTACGTATAACATAAATAGTTTTTAATAGGTTTAAATATTTAAACCTTTGTGCTTCATTTAATAAAATCGAAGAAATGTTTATTAGTTTTTAATAACTTATTGGGGATAATGAAACAAATATATTTCACCTTTTGATAAAGCTATTTAATTGTTCATATTGAATAGCTTTTCCAAAAATTGAATATATTTGTTAAATTTGATTATATATATAGCTGTTGAAATATTTATGTATTTAACTTTATTTTTTACGTATATTTAATTCCGTTTAGTAAAATTCAAGAAATATTTATTACTTTTCAATAATTTATTTAGTGTAATCTAATAAATATGTTTGTTATTCAAATAAATTGAATTGTTTGTTTCAAATGTATGGTTTATTTCGAATGACAAAATATTCATTCGTTTTAAATATGTATGTTTTTGTTTTAAACATAACTTTAAATAAATTTTGTTGTGTTCTAATAACTATTGAATTAATTTTTATGAATTTAATTTACTTTAAATAAATATTTGTTTGATTCAAATAATATCTCTATTATGACATGGATTTATATGAATTTATATAAATTTCTTTCTCAGTACGGGAGCGGACGCGCGTCGATGTTCGAACTGGAGTTCGCATGATCGGATCCACCCCGTTACAAATGGCGCCCAACGTTTGAGGGATGATTTAAATTCGGTGTTTCATTTGGAACGCGTACCCCTCTTATATTTATCAAATAAATATATATTTATATAAATTATAAAATAATATTAAATTATAAAATAAATTATAAAAAGGAAAAAAATTATGTAAATATATAATTTTTTTTTTCTCTGCTGAATAAATTTTGCGAGCGACAAAATAGCAGCCGTACGAAATTTACAACAATATCCACGTGTCAATAATTTTGGAATGAATAAATTTAATTTATTAAATAAAAAAAAATTCAACGTTTGTCTCGTAAAATCGAGACAATGACCAGAAAATTCTCTCAAAATTTTTTTTAATTAATTCTCTTCAGAGAATGAGACAGTGTAGTATTTCCTTCCGTCTTTCACGTATTCGAGGAATCCTAGTGTGTGCGACTTGGTCGACAGAATCGACTTTGTTTTTCGGTTATTCCTCGTGTTCGCGGGAGCCGTTATGTGTGTGACCACGACATTGCGGGTGAGTATGGCTTTATTTTAAACAAAGACAACTAGTGTGTGTGACCACGACATTGCAAGCAAGCGTGGCTTTGTTTTAAACAAAGCCAACTAGTGTGTTTGAGTGAGACGGAGAGTTGTAAATAAATTAAAACAACTCTCCGAACATACCAAGGTGAATTTTTTTTCCTTTCTAAGGCTTTCTGTCTGATATAAATAAATAAAAGAAAATAAAATTTAGCCTTTTATTTTTCACGCGAAATTTATAAAATCTCTCACTTTCTTTTTTCTTTTTTTTTCTCGAATTTAAACTCACACACACTAAGAACTGAGAGATAGCGCTAAGTAAAATAAATTCACATAGCATTAAGTTTTTTTTATGTATCTATGAATTATCGCATTTATTTTTGAATATAGCGCAATAAATAAAAGAAAACACACATTTCCCTCTCTCTCTAAATACAGCGAGCGTTCATTAAGCGAGCGCTATTAATCTCAGTTCAGGGGCGTATATAATTTTAATTATTATTGTTATTATTAATTGCTCCAAATGGAGCAAAGCAGCGTCCAAATCGACTACATGCACGAGATCGAAGATTGTATTACTTCTCTGGGCACCGACAAGCTAAACGCTATCCTCCACTTCACAGAGCTGAGCACCGGCGGCTCACAACTCTGTAAATGCAATTGTCTATGCCTGTGGCTGCTTGGAGAGCAGAGGCCGAGTGAATTCATTCCCGCGCCCGATGGCGAAGACGAAGCAACAATCTTTGTCCGTCGGTCCGAGCTTAGACGCACATTCATAGCCGAGACATGCGCCGAACACTTGCGGCATCCGCTCGCGCCCTTAGGCACCGTAGAACCGTTCATTGTGGAAACCGCGTAGATAGCGAATCACCGCGACGAGTCTCAACCGACGGAGTCGAACGCGCACGATATTGGCGCACCGGACGAAGGGAATCTAAGTGATAACGACGTAAACTCGCGCCGTTCCGTGAACAGCTCTGGCTTGTCAAAATCCCGTGACATCGGACACATCGTACGACGGTGGAACGTCTACTTCACGGGGGATAAAGATGAGAGTATCGATCTCTTCTTGACAAGAATAGAAGAGTGCCGAGCTCTCGCGCGCTTCGAAGTCAGCGAAGTGCTATCCTCGTTCTCAGAGCTCATGGAGGGTGTGCCGACATTTGTCAAGCGGCCCGCAGATTTTATGGGAACAGCCGCAGTTACCAGCAAAGTCTGGTAACGGAAGCGAATCATCGCATGCAGGGTGCGGACGAGCCCGTACGCGAGTAGTTAACGTGTCTGCTTACGATCTTTAGGAAATAGATACCGCAGCCATGTGAGCAGCATCAAGTCGAGCTGCTCCATAAAAATATGCAGCCGCGTCTTCAAGGCCAGATCCGATGGGATCAAATTCATTCGGTGGAAGAATTTATCGATATCGCGACACTAATCGAACAGATGATCGAGGCTGAAGAATCCTTTAAGCCGCCCCCACCGTTGGAAAATTCCGTCGTGCCAGATGCTTTGTACTGGTACGTGAAGCGACAGCGAAAAGCTGCGAAAACGCGTGGAACGAGCAAACCCGCCAACGAAAGGGCAAACGCGGCTGCAAAGGATGCTAGCGAGCCAATATATAAGGACCTGCTCGACGAAATGCGCAAAATTCGCGAGCGTTTCGATCGGATGAGCACACCTGTCAGCGGGAGCAATCCCTCGCTCCCCGCGACAAGCCAGAGGCAGAAGAACGTCCCGACAAATACTAAGAAGTGCGGAGGTAGTTCGAAGGAATCACCGCCGCGTGTGAGGCGCGGCGCGAGCTTACACCGCTCACCACTGCGCGCGAAAATCGAGGCCAATTATCGTCGCTCGCCGCTTCGACGATATAAGAACGGCGACTAACGGCGACGAGATCGGGGGACAGAGAGGAACGATCGATCGTCCTCTCGACAATGGTCACCAAGATCGAGCGACTCTGAACCCAGCGCCAAGCAGAAGGCGCCGAGAGCCGACTTGAAGTGCTGGGGCTGTGGCCTCCCCGGATACACGTTTCGTACGGGTCCGAAATGTTCGGGAAACGGGACGGGCCGCGCGTAAAACAGGCCGTAGACGCCTCCGGCCCCGTTCAGCAGGCCTATCAAACGCAGCAAGAAAAAGCGTCGTGAGTACTCTCAGGTTAGTTTACGAAAGTGCGCCCTTGCGAGGCGCTCCGCCAGCGGGCGGACGAGCATATGAGTGAGAGAGAGAGAGAGAGAGAGCGTGCGCGCGTATTGCGGCCTGCGGGACTTTGCGGTCGTTATCGCAGGCGCGCGAACCTCGCGGCTTTTAATATTGTAAATCGGGAGATTATCGCGCTGCAAATAAATCTTGTACTTAAAAAGCTCGTTCGCGTTGATTTCTGTTTTTGTTCCTCACTGTCAGTCTCTACCTGTCCTGTTCATTTTCTCGCATCGCGCTGATATTGCGCGCAGGATCCACCCACCTCGGCGGGCACGGCGAAGAACTTCCTACGTGCGAAGTAAGCTTACTGCGGACGCAGTGCTCGTGGGCAGAGCACCGCACACGAGACAAGTAAGTGGGCTCGCGTCTTCGCGAGTCGATTTTTTTTGTTGTAACGGGTCGGCGCGTCGCGGCGCTCTGAGACTCTATCGGACGGCGAGAAGGAGCAACGTGCGTTGCGCGCAGGTCGTACGGGAGCGGTCGCGCGTCGATGTTCGTACTGGAGTTTACATGATCGGATCCACCCAGCTTTAATATATATATATATATATATATATATATATATATATATATATATATATAAATACATACATACATATGCGCATACACACTTACACACACAGACAAGAAACTTTATACACACTTCAAGAATTTCGACACCAGTAAATCCCTTTTTTTGTATCTATTGTTTCGGCGTCCATCCTGCTGAATGACGTCGCCCCCTCGATAGCACGAGCTCGAAAACCAGCATCTGGAATCACACGAACAGAGTACCGACGTTCAACGCCGTAACGCTGAGGATCAAAATTTTAGTGCAATGTCTAACATAGGCATCGGCGATCTCCCTTTATTATCTCTGATCCGCTAAAATCCTGTCAAATTACACGGCAGGTCTTCAGGACAGAATTGAACGTAAGATGCGGTTGCTCCTTGAGAGTTTGCTCGTTTAAATTCTTGTATTGAAAAAAAGAGAGTGGGAGTATTCAGTGAGCGTGGACAGTGGGGAAAGTTAAATCTCTTCTCGCCTACTTTTGCTTCTTTTCTTCTCCTTACTCACTTTGGCTTTTGCTTTCTCTCTCTGACGTCTTCCGAACAAATCTGAACTACCATCTCCGGCTAATTTTTGATAAGCTTTTCCTATGTAAAGCGAGCGAAGATTTTAATCCTTCCCTGCGATAGAGTGGGATGACGACTTTCTTCGGAATCGGAAGCGAGAGAATAGGCTGACAACTGAGTGCAATAAAAAATGAACAGCTTATACTGGCAGCGGCCAATGAGAAATTCGATTGACACACACACGTATATACCCCCCCCCCAGAGAGACATACGTACCAGAGACTTGTCTAGACTACCCAGTGCGTCCCCAGGTGGCGGATAGAGGAAAGCTCGCTTTCGCTTATTTTTTATTTTTTGGTATGTTGCAGTATCTAGAACCTTGCTGAGCAGAGAGAGCAAAAAAATAAAATATGCCCAACGGATCAAAAGCTAGGGGAAGGAACCCCGAATAAAAACCCAAAATATGGAAAGTGGGTTAAATGAAAATATACCCCAAACGGGCATGATTGTACAACCAAATCCTGTTGTCGATTCCCATCGAGTGAAAGCCCTGGTGGTCGGCGATGGTTCCTTGGATTTTAGGGAGAGTCACAGCCACGATATAGCTACGCAGGTTGGCCGGTCGGCCATTACAGCTATTACTGTTATAAGTAATCTAGAAGTTGTCCAAAAATTCAGTAAGATAATAAAGGAGATAAAAGCCCTATCAGTGTACTCTATGCAAAAGAAGATCCTCCATAAAGAACTTAAGGATATGGCGATGCAGGCGATGAGATGCCTGACAGAGTACAGAGCGGTAAGAAGTAACGTTAGTTAGAAGATCATACGAGGAAGCATAGAAGATAAGTAGATACAAACAACTCTCATCTTTCAACATATGGGAAAAATAAGAGGCATACACAAGAACATACTCCCCCTCCTTTTTTGGTGAATAGTACTAAAAGACTCCGCAAAGATATACACATTATACACCCACCTGCAGTATCAACTGGACAGGAATGAGTAGAAGTGGTAAAGAAGAACAAAACCAGTGTAATAACCATGGAGGTCCAAGGTGGAAGCCAAAAGAAATCGGTCACAGTTAACCAGAAAGAGTTGGTCCAGAAACCGAAAAGGGCGCACATGCGTCCGGACGCAATAAAAGTTAAGACATCTATCTCCTATATTGACATTTTAAAACAAGTTAAGGCTGAACCTTCTTTACAGAATCTGAGCCAAAATGTTACAAAAATAAGGCGCACTCGCGCGGGAGAATTATTCCTAGAGTTTGATAGGTCTAATAAAAAAACTGTGGAATTTACAACAGCTCTTGCCTCTATTTTAAAAAAGACGGCAGAAATGATGTTATTAACGCATAAGGAAAGTTATGAGTGTTCTGGATATGGACGTGGCTACTTCAGTAGAGGAAGTCGTTGCAGTAATAAATGGGATATTAGATGTAAGTTGTGTGATTACTTAAAATATGAGAATGAGAAAATCATATTCAAGTACACAAACAGCCTCTGTTCTCCTGCCTGCAGTATTAGATAATAAATTACTGAAGGCCACCAAATTAAAAATTGAATGGGTCTAGTGCCGTGTTCGACAACAAGTAAGCCGCTATTTCTGATGTCAAGTAATGGAGCATCTGGCAAAGAACTGCAAAAACATAGTAGATAAATCTAACCTATGCTTTAAATGCAGTAAGCAAGGGCACAAGGCCAAAGATTGCGAAACTAATAAAAGGCAGTTGGCAGTACAGGAAGAAGCAAGGACTGAAAATGGCTAGGTTTGTTTAATTGAACCTAAATTACTGCCAAGTGGCATAGGATCTCTTATTTTACCTGGTCCATGAACCGAAGGTGGACATAGTTCTGATCAGTGAACAGTACAGTGATATTCACGTATCTACCTGGGTTAAGTACAGCACTGGTAGTGCAGTAGTTTGGGCAAGTAGTAAAGGGAATATATCCATCAGAATGTCACCCGCTAAACCATATTTTACTTGGGTAGAGGTAGACGGTATAAGAATATATAGCTGTTACCTACCACCTAGTTTTACCATTGATAGTTTCCAAAGCAATTTAGATGTTATAGATCTCAGTGTGAAAAACTGTGCATTATCTGTTGTCATTGGAGAGGATTTCGACGCCTGCGCAAAGGAATAGTGCAAGGGAGCAAAGGAGCTAGTTTATCAAAAAAAAAAAAAAAAAAAAATACAGGTCAAAAACAAAAACAAAAATATACAAACATTCCTGGCCGCATCTAGTTTTCGTTTTATCGACTGAATATGCTCCAAAACATTTTATAGTTGCTTAACTTTTTGTTAGTTGCAGATCGGGAGCTTCGTTTATCTGCATCTCCTCCAGCCATCTGAATATACTCCCCGGACTGTTTTTGCCAGGTAGGGATTGGGGGTATCTTTTTTCACTTGTAGTTATTTCTCGCGATGTTCCTGGGGCCAAGTGATCAACCCCAGTTGCGGTAATAAATGCTAGTTTTAATGAGGCCCTCCTAGAATCCTAATGGGGCTCGGCCGCTTTTTCAGCGAGTGAAAAGCTTATTCCATTGTCAGCGGTCGCATTGTGTGACTAACCGAGGAGGGCGGGGCTGGTTAATCCACCCCCATCCCCTCCGTCGACACCAACTTATCGTTTAAGGAACACCTTTTGAACACAGGATTGAAAGAGACAAACATCGCTAGAGTACTTGCTCGTATTATGCCCAATATAGGAGCACCTAAAGAACCAAGGCAGGCTCTGTTGTGAGCAGTAGTGAATTCAGTAATAATTTATGAAATCCCAATATAGGTTGATACCATTATGGCAAAAAACAGTTATAGTGTTGACTGCGTGCCAGCTAGCCGTATATCACGACTTAGAGTGGCTGGTGCATATCGTACTGTATCAAATATAGCGCCGTCAATAATCATTAGGATATATTGGTGATGAAAAGAAACATACTCTATCGTAAAGAACAACATCCTTCAAATAGAATAGAAGGTGTCAGATGTGATCATAAAAAAGGGTTAGATCAGGCGATAGAAGAATGGCAACAAAGATGGGATACGGCTAAGGAGGGTAGATGGGCCTATCGTATTATTCTAGATGTGATGAAGTGGACAAATCGGCAACACGGATTCGTCAACTACCGTCTGACTCAGGTACATACTGTACACGGCTACTTTCGCAGCTATTTACATCATATCCACCTGTATTATAGCGCGGAGTGTCCAGCATGCCCTGACTCAAAGAAAGATGTGGAACACTCCCGATTTCACTGTCGAAGGTTTGCAACTGAAACGGAACAATTCCAAGCACAATGGAGAGGTTCTTTGACCCCGGAGGGTATGGGTCGATTCATGTTAGCATCATCTGAGGGATGAGATGCGGTGAGTACTTTGGTTAAAGTCGTAGTCGCAAAACTAATAAACATCAGAAAGATTAACGATAGGGCTACGACTGCACAAGCTGGACCTTAGCTAAAACAAAAAGATATGTAGGCCTGTAAAAGCATATTCCATCATTTGCAAGTAATATCATAAGTGGCGGTTTCCGCAGGTAATGTATTGCGATAGAGTAGTTTTTTAGCCTGTATGGTAGTGGACTCAATGATCGCGTTTCCGAGTCCGCCATATCCAGACAATAACAGCCTTGTCTGGAATGCGTAAAAAGCATTTTTTAACTCTCTTATAAAACAAGCACACATACACATACACACGCCCATACATAAATGTATATCACATATAAATTATATATATATATATATATATCTTACCAGTAGCTAGCAAGAAGCTCAACGTTTTCAAATCTGCGACAACTTTAATAAAAACTAGCAAACACCAAAAGTTGACATAATCTCTTACAGCAAAGAACTGTCAAATTTCTAATTAGTCAAACAAACCTATTTTCATTACAATTTGTACATATATGTTTTTTATGATTCTGATTACATACTCGTATACGATTATTATATTATATTGGCGATCATTTAATTTTTATCATCAATCACATTAAAACAGAGTAAAAATATACTTTTTCTAACTTATGTTGTAAAATACAAAAAATTCGAACAATTATATCAAATAAAAGTTCAACATCTCATCAAATTACATATTTTTTAGAGCATATATCATATTTTTTCTTAATAAATGTTGTTTCTTATCAAAAATGGACTTAATCGTAGTATTCCTATTGGCTATTCTATATTCTATGTTGGTTTGAATGTATTTTTTATCGAAAACTACTGTTGGTACAGAAAAATGCATAGCATAAGAAATACGTTTGCAAATGAGATCTATAACTTTCGTTAACAATCCTTTTTAAATTTTTTTCTATTTTAAAAGATAATTGGAAAAACGAGATTTTTACGTCGTTCTTATGGTTTCCGGATGAAAATCGAATTTCCGTTAATTTTCACCATAATATTTGTGGTAAGTACTCTATAAAACATAGTTTGCACTACTTACATTATAAAAGTAAGTTGCAAGTCTTATATGCTTGGTAATTCTCATTCAGTTTTGCTTTCCTGAAACAGACCAGGAAGTGTCTGTATAAATATGTCGAGCTCAATATGCTCATACTAGTCCAGTGTCACTGTTGTCTGTTTCTGGTTGGGTTTTAATCGGGAATATAGACGCCGATAATACCACCGAAAATACGGTACATCATTTAGCAGTAGGTCATCAGTTCATAGGTTCAGACAAAGTTGCCAATGCCTGCATGAATCGACTAGATCGGCGTTTTTGTAAACAACCTAAACTTTGCACCGCTTACCATGTCTATATGCAAGAATAGGTAGAACTTGGGCACATGGAACTTCTTTTATTAGATGAATGCAATGCTGCTCATAAATTCATTTTGCTTCATCTAGTATTCAAGTAAGCCGGTAGCAAAAAAATAAGGGTTGTCCTTAATGGTTCGCAAAATGATAAAGTAGAAAATTCCTTAAACGAATTTTTATATCCTGGTCTAAAGCTACAGGAAGACATCGTTGTTATTAATATTAGATGGTGTTTTTTAAATTATATTATATAATATTTTAATTTTTGGCAAATACTTACTTAGAAGAATTGGCTAATCTGGTCACACATCCGCATAAAATTGAATCCACAATTATTCTTAGAAATAGATACGTTGATGACTTTTTAGCTGGCGAAGATACATTGGATGAAGCAGTACAAGCATATCATAAGCTTACTGAAATGCTTAGTTCTGCTGACATGTCTGTTGGTAAATGCTTAGCAAATTACAGAAATTTAAATTTATTCAATTCTCGTGACGATTTTAAAGATTTAAATAAGAAGGAAACTGTTTTAACTTCCCAACAACCACAAAGCGTTCTATTTTGTCAGAAGTAACAAAATTTTTTGACTAAGAAGGTCTTCCGAATATTACTTACTCCCGAATACCAGCATACAGTAATGTTCCTCATTTAAGTATGCATATTATATATATATATATATATATATATATATATATATATGTATACACATATTTATGTACGTGCGGGTACTTAATATAATTATGTTACATTTATTTTATTCAGGAGTTTTCGCTAGTACATCCGTGATATATAATTAGAGTATACGTGCTGGTGTAGGAATTCTTGAATTTCCCTTGATACTTGCGCGAGTTGAGTGAGGGAGAGGACGGTAGCGCGCGGGCATAAATTAAAAAGGGATAGCCGGCGTAGGTCTAATACACTCAGCGCGGCTCTCTCTCGTCGCGCGAGGTGTATCCCCTCTTGTCCTCTCGTATACTTGTATATTTTTAGTCGGCGGTAGAGAACGACAGAGAGAGGGAGTGAAAGAGATTAAGAGAGAGAGAGAGAGAGAGAGAGAGAGAGAGAGAGAGAGAGAGAGAGAGAGAGAGAGAGAGAGAGAGAGAAAGAGAGAGAGTGAAAATATTTCGCATTCTTTTTCTTTCCCAATCAGATGGACAGGTTGTCTTTGATTTAACTTGGACTGCTTGTATATAAGAAAGTACTTTATACAATTTTCACCTGTCTTATAAAATATAAGCCAACAGTAGAACTTGGTGTCTCCAGTGAAGATCTTTTTCAGACCTAGATATTCGGATGTCGCGTTTTCATGATACTGATTAAGTACAGCGTCATGACGCTCCTTAAGAACGACGATTTTAAAAGATAATCTTTATTCACAAAACACCTGAATGTTGTATCGTCAATCAGTACATGTATCCAAGCAATTACGCGAGCGTTGACAATGGACAAAAAAATAACAAATACTGGCCTTTGCTTTGTTCGCTCGACTATGCCTCGTGTCTCTACGTTTGACTTCCTTCTTCTTCACTCGCCGACGATGGCCTACTTCTTTGATTTCTGATTGGCTCATAGTCATTGGCCCGTACTGCAAAACCTATTAACAAATGATCTAAATGAATATTAATATTTACACACAACTTTTCCTTCCCAATACTATGCCGCTAATATGAGCAGCTATATCTGGGAAACCGTGTATAAAATATGTCTTTAATGACAATCCTGAAGTGATGTCCTGGGCTTTATTTTATTGTATTGATTGATGACTTGTAAAAATCGGTGCTTCTGTCCCTCTAGAGTTATCAATTTCGACACCAATCAATGAAATAAAAATTTGAACTTAAAAAAAAACAAACTCAATAATGAATATTAAAATAAAATATCTATACCATAAATAAATAATCAATATTAAGTCTAGGAAGGACTTAAAAAATGTCAATCAATTCTGTCTATTTCAGTCGTGAAAGCTGTAATAAGCTCAGGAGCTTGCTGAACGAAAATCCAAAACTTCCCGGAAAAACAGAAAAATGATCCAATGGATTACTCCAGTCCCAGGATTTATTAAGATCATGACCTCTTATGTGCACTTTAATCACACCGTGTGATGAATTTTCATAAAAAAACTAACTAAAAAATATTAGTTTTTAAAATAAAACTCAGGATGTTTTGCTAAGTAGGCTGATTTCTATTCTAACTAGATAGGTAGGGTGGGTTTCAATACCGTTAAAATCAAATTATTGATATGGTGTCCGCCGGGAACAGAGTCGCCTTTCACAGAGGGGAGGAGGATTCCTTCACGGATCAGTCAATAATTTTTTTATCCCTCGAACATATATACATATATATATATATATATATATATATATATATATATATATATATGTATATTGTAACCGCCCGAACGGCTGTAGTAGGTTAGAGCGCTCGTGTCAAACCGCGAGTGTTCGCGTTAGTTCACGAATTAGTACGCACGAGCCGCGAGGGCACTGGAAGCGCCACGAAAGGTATGAATTTCGAAATGAACTTCACGTCCGTCTCAGATCTTCAGATAGTCCGACGTAGTTTCACCCGTCTCGCTTCAATATCGTTTTTCTCGGTTCGTTTGATATCGTTTCGAATCGCACAGTCTTAAGGTCGCCATCGTAGCGTCCTTCGCGGTTGACGTATTGTAGGTTTACATCTGTGTAAACTGCGCGTGAGCCATCGGAGGAGTCTAGAAGACGCAGCGATATCCTCGCAACAGTCCCGGACCGTGAGCGTTGTATATCTCAAGGAAGCGCATACGTGCTGTCGTCGTGTAACGTCGCCAGTAGCGACGCCATCAGCAGCTAAGAGCCCCAGCCACGTGCAACCACGCGAGCGAGAAGCGACAGCCAGCAGCGCGGCCGCCACATGAGTGAGTGAGAGAGAGAGAGAACGTCTCCAGCTGCTCTGATATCAGGCGGCGGCCGCGAGCACCCGCGAGTACCAGCGGGCACCAGCGAGCACTAGCGAGCACCAGCGAGCTTCAGGCCAGCGACAGCGTCGTCGTCGGCGGCAGGTAGCCTTGTATTCCTTTCATTGCATTAGTTCATAAGTGTGTAGAGCTAGGCTCCTGGCCCACCGCCGCGTCCACGCACCGCAATTCTCGCGTGTATAGCTTCGCGGTTGAGTTTGATAGTTGTAATGATATCGTGCGTAGTTAATAGAATATCATAGTTTCTATCGTCTCAATATTTTATAATTTCGTAATTGATTTTGTGCGTAGGTAGTGCATAGTTCCGTACTGTACCGTCGTTCCCACGTGTTCTATAAAGCAAGCGTCCCGTTCCGTGTTCCCCGTCCCCGCGTATTTTATGTGATAGCGTATCAATGTAAATAATTGTTAGATCGTCGCGAAACCCGCAATCGGCCTATTACGTAGGCTCTAGTATACACTTGTATAATAGTATCATGCGAGAATGAATGTTCATATTTTTATAAACTCATAAAGTATACCGCGCAAGTCATTTCCCGTTCCCTGTCCCCTTTCCAGCGGAGTGCACAAGCAGCAGCGTGGAAGAGTCCACGCATACACATGCAGATAACCGTAAGTAATAGCCCGAATCTAGGGTTACAAATGGCACCCAGAACGTGGAGCCCGCGACGAGAATGATCAAGAATTCCTGTAGAAGAGCTAAATCGTGCACCCACTCATGGTCCCGATCCCCTTTAGCTTAGCTGTACGAAGCGAAAAGTACGCAACACACGTACACGTGTACAGACGGACATGCAACGACTGCAGCTAGTGGCGTGCGCAGAAGAATGCGCAATAGCAGAGCTTGTCAAAAATATACTGACAAGTTTTTGATAATTAAAAGCTTTTTCCCTTTCCCCTTTTCGTCACATCTATGTACTAATGTATTAATTAATTATTCATAATTAATTGATTTATCGCACTGAAGTTAATTTACATAAACCCCTTTTCGTTACCCCTTTTATATACATTATGTAGAAGCAAGCAAGGTGATATATAACAAATAGTTTCTTTCAATTTTACATTCACAAAAATTTTGCACGTATGTATTTATATTATATGTTACATGAATATATATATATATATATATATATATATATATATATTTATAATAATGGAATTATAAATAACAGTATAATTATAATTTTACTTATAATTTCATATATTAACAATACGCGCTATTTGTTGCCTGAAGTGTAAACACACAAAGGAGAACAACTATCTTTTTTTCTTGTGAAATATGCTGGTATTTCAAAATTGAAATAATAGCACAGTAAATGATAAATTTAGTAATTACGTAAATAATGGTAGAAGGTCGAGGTCAAATACCTCTTACACTTAGTGTGTTTACATATAAGGTAAATAGCCTTTTCTGAAAATTTTTATATACATTACCAGTTATTTCAATATAAATTATTCATATATTATTCATATATTATTCACATATTATTATAAATTACTGCTATCATATTTAAATTTATACGTATATTTTTCTTATGCTCCATATATATATATATATATATATATATATATATATATATATATCTTATATACATTTCACTGATTTTGATACTGAGTCGGTCCTTTCTCGTCACTCACGTCCCTAAATATTTATTAACTTATTATATTAAATATCTTATGTATCGTTTCCTCTCTTATTATGTGTAAAAGTAAATCAATACCGTATCGTCCCTGCCCCTTTTACACCATTTTACAATATTACATATGACTCAGAAGCACATAAAAGATATTTTATTTCAAATATCTACTTTTACAAATAATTCATCAGGATATTCAGAAGGAATAACATATATATATATCAATCTGGAAATTAGAAGAGATCAATGAAATCATCAGCATTGCAAAACTTCATAACTGAAAAGCGTATGCAACAATAAGTATACTACACTCAGTGTATACAGGACACCTTTCCCCCTTGTTATCGATATCGCTTCCATTTTCTTAACCATCACTACAACTAAAGTATAAAATACTTTATAAAATATACACACTTTATAAAGAAAAAAAGAGATGAAGAAATTGGCTCAAGTAGCAGAAGAGCTTCTCTCTCTTTCTATTGAGAGGTATAACCTATACGCTTGACTTATAGTTGCACAGGAAGAATTTTGAAAGAGAACGCTTTTCAGGAAGGAGTTGGATTTTTCCAACTGTATAAAGTGGAGATAGTCGAAAATATTTGCCAGTGGAAGGTAATTTCAAATATGTTTATGGAAAAATTAAGGATTTTTGCAAATAAAAGTTAATGGTAGTCTGACTGTGCCAAGTACAATCATAATTTAGTTAAACTGAAAAAAAGCAAATGCCGCTAAATTTTTTTTATCTTTTGAAAACAATGTGGTTAATTTAATCATTTAATTAATATGTTGATAAGTATTTATAATTAAACTATTAATTTCAATAAATAGCTGCTGGGAGCATCATAACAAACATAATTGAAAAAAAATCACACACTTAAGCACAATAATATTGTAATATTGTAAGTATTCTTTCTATTTTCAGCTACTACATATTAAACTGTCCAATATTAAATAATCATGAACAACATTAAACAATATTAAATGATAGTAAGCAGTTATATGAACTGTTATAGAAGTGATATCGATACCATTATATTATAACAACCATTATAATAGAATACAAGGTAATACAACCAGGATATAATAATCCAATTAGGGATTATTACTATAAATATTATAAATAATATTAATACAATTATTATAAATTATATTAATAATTACAAAATAATATTAATAATTATAATAATAATAATAATAATAATATAATGATAAGAAAATAATAATAATAAAATAATAGGAATATAATCACTACATATTATAAAGAATATTGCTATAATTACTATAAATAACAACGTAACAATAAAGTAACTTAAAAATACAATAACTAAGTAGGCACAAGAGCTGAAACTATTAATAAAAATAAGGCAGAGAACCATATAGCGACAGGACCAATATATATATATATATAAAATAACCAAAAACTAATAAGAACATAACAACGAACAATTGATCACATCTTCAAAGGACCACTGATTGTATACAATTGATAGATAAGTGATTGTATATACTTGAAACAATAGTTAAACATAAATTAGACGTGTAAACATAACAAAGTGACATCAATATCATAATAACTAAATAAACTTAAATAAAACAAAAAAAAGAGAGAAAATCTATTGCCTATATTTTTATATTTTTAGCGTATTATTACATTTTAATTATTAATAAATAAACCAACAGGAGGAAACTATAGAAGAAGGAAAACCTGCGTCAAGAAATTATAGAAGTGTTTTCTTTTACTATTTAACTCAGCGTTACAAAAAAACAGGGATTTTATCTCTTCTTGTTCTTTTCAATTAGTCTTATTTGGATTATTACTGTCAGTCAGGAATACAGTATCCTTAAATAAGTGGTAGCAAAGAACAACTGCAGTAACGGATATATTATAACCATAGTGAAGATAACTGGAACTTCAACAAAAATAGTAATACAACAACTACAATAACAATAATAATAATTATAACAATAGCCAACAATAAATAAATTTTTATAGGAACATTTTTTTTATTATGTAACATGTATGTTTATTATTTAACAAATGTGGAATTACTGCTTCACTGTTAAAATAAACCAGTTTTAAAAATCTTTTCTTTTCCTTTTTGAAAAATTTTTAATTTAGTTTAGTTCCTGAGGATGAACTGTAGCGATTCGAAACGACCGACACCAATGGTGATTCTAAATTTAAGGTGGTGGGGGCAGTCAGTTTGTCTTTTACTAACATAGAATATTGCTTTTATTATTTTTATTTTATTTTATTTATTATTTTATTTTTATATTATTTTATTTTATTTTTATTTTTAATTTATTTTATTTTTATATTATTTTTATATTATTTTTATTTTTAATTTGTAATATAATTTATTGTAGTTATTAGTAATTTATTGTAGTTATTATTTTATTTCAGATCCTACGGGGGTGAATATAACCAAAGACAGTGTGACTGTCATTATTTTAGCTAATACATTATATTATAAAAACTGTAAGACCGATAAAAATATTTTTTAATTTCATTTAAAATTACCATAAACTTTTGAAAGCCGAACCTACAAGTACAGGTTAAAATAATTTTTAAATTATATTTTCATCATACTTGGCATAACGTACAAAACGATGCTATATATGATTAGTTTAGATATTGCATTCAAAAGTTATAGACGTGTAAACATGTTGTTCACTAACGCCGAAATTTGCACTATTTTAAAGTTTTTCTTCGTCAAAGGTAAATCTGCTAGAGGAACGTTCCGTGAGATTAATGGTGAGAGGAATGGTTTCGACGATTCAGAGCTGGTAAAAACGACACCATGGATAAGCCAGCCAGCGGAAGACAAACGCCGATTAAACCATGGAATTTATCGAGTTAGACCGGCATGTGGCATCTCGTGACATCGCCCAGGAGATGAGAGTTAGTCACCTACCCATTTTAAACTATCTGCAGAAGGATGGATATAAAAAAGCTTGATGTTTGGGTGCCGCATGATTTGACACAAAAAACTTTCTCGACCGAATCAAAGCCTGCGATGTGCTGCTGAAACGGAACGAACTCGACCCATTTTTGAAGCGGATGGTGACTGCCGACAAAAATGGATCACATACGACAATATCAAGCGAAAACGGTTGCGGGCCGTCCTAAAGAGTGGCCAAGTCGAGATTGACATCATCATAGAGAGTACATTGGGTATTAAAGGAGATGTTATGATGGATCAAGAAATGACGGATCGAGAAATCTCCATCACGCGCAGAAACAATCATCTGGAGCAACTTGGTGAGAAAAGAACAGCCAACTGTTGGATTTTGTTAAAGATAAGCATAACGTGCGCAAGACCATTAAGGATCTTGCTCGTTCTATTAATGCCTCATACAAATGTATCAGTATGGCAGAGGATGATCTGTTGTAGTATCACCGTCCTGGTACTCATGAAGTGGTGACTCAGACTACGCCTAGTCTACGATCTGATACCAAACGAAGCGCAGCCGAAGGGATGGATTCCACTCCTAAAACAATAAGTGGAAAAAGGACGAAAGAACCATCACTGGGCTTAAGGAGACCACCACAGTCGGTTGGAGTAGCTACAGGGAAGTCTGAGGCCAAGGAAAATCAATGGCAGACCATCAAGCTCAAAAAGCCCAAAGGTAAAGATAAAGAATTATCTAGTACACGCAGGCTTAATGGACGAAATAGACCTAATTCCATTCTGATTAAGGCCAATGAACGAGTTACATACGCGGAGGTACTGCGTCAAATCAAGAATGACCCGGAGTTATCTCATGTGAAGAATGAGGTTAATAGGATATGAGAAATGCAAGCGGTGCCCTTGTACTTCAGTTGGAACAGACAGCCAAAGATGCACATGAGTTGGCTCGCATTGTTGAAACTAAGGTTGGCCATAGCGCACCCACTTTGGTTCTGACTAATCTTATTACTTTGGAGATTAAGGATATAGATGAGGTCACTACAAAGGATGAAGTATTAGAGGCTCTGAAAACACACCTCGAACTAAAGGAGACTGACATGCTAATCGGTGGTTCCTTGCGGCAAGCTTATGGGGGTACTCAGACAGCGGTGGTGTCTGTCCATATAGCCATGCAGTTGAGTTACTACGTGCAGGGCATGTTCGAATCGGATGGTCAGCTGCAGAGTTAAAAAAAAACAGAAATAAAGCGCTGCTTCAGGTGTTGGCAGACTGGCCATTTAGCGGCCGTGTGCTCGGGCCCTGACAGAACTAAACTTTGCAGGCACTGCGGTGGAAAAGACCATCTATCCAAGCTGTGTGTAAACGAGTCCTGCTGTTTACTCTGTAAATGTGAAGGAAAAAAGGAGATTAACCATCCAGCATACAGCTATAAGTGCCCGATCACTGTGGAGTTTTTTAACAGACATAAAACATGTGAATACTCCAACTGAATACCAACGATTGCGTAGCGGCTCATGACCTGCTGAAACAGACAATAAAGGAGCTAAAAATAGACATTGCTGTAATTTCCGAACCATATTGTGACAGGGTCAGACCACAGCGCTGTATAAGTGACACAAGCAATAGAGCTGCCCTCTGGATTGGTCAAAATAGGCAGGTACTAAAGCAGTCGAGTCATCGGAGCGAATTGATATCCTGGGCTAAAATACAAGAAATATACGTCTTTAGTGTATATGCTCCTCCAAGCTTGACGAACAAGCAGTTTGAAATCCTTGTAGCTAAATTAGTTGACGAAACCATGGACAAGAAACTATTATTAATCGCTGGCGATTTTAATGCATGGTCCACAGCCTGGGGAAGCGCTTCAACAAATAACAGAGGTAGTATGCTGCTTGATGGCCTTAATTCTCTTCAACTCCACGTGGTTAATAAGGGATTTGAATCCACTTTTATTTCGGGTGATAAACAATCAGTAATTGATGTAACATTCGCCAGTGATGACTTGATTCAGCGGATCCTTAATTGGAGAGTAAGCGACCTTTACACACACAGTGATCACAGGGCGATCTTGTACGAATTCACTATTGAAGGCTGTCAAACAAATACTAAATATCATGGCGTCTTCAAACTGGAAACATATGCTTTATCGATTGTGTACTTTCTAATATAGTGATATTTTTTGAGCAACTACTGACACCTTTAGGTCAGGCTATGTACTTCTGGGACAACCCTCGTAATCTAAAGAACAAAAAGGATAATACCGACAAACATCACACCTTCTTTAGGATGCGAATCCCAAACTTGGATATAACCATTCAACTGAGCTGGCCAGGTATTAATAGTTTAGTTGGACTATTTTGTGTTGATATTCGTGATTCACGACGTCATCTACTGGTCGTTGATGAAACTAACTGCTAAGGCTGTTAACTTAGTTGATTGACATAAGAAAAATGATTGTCAATAAAAAACATAGCCTACGTCCTTCCCAAGATAATATAGAATCTATATGTCAAATTTCAGTGAAATCGGTTCAGTAGTTTTTTGTTTATCGTGTATAAACAAAAACATATATTGTATTTATAAATTAGTATGATATGATATGATTATAAATACACACACACACACAAAATAGCGCTTCAACAAATAACAGAGGTAGTATGCTGCTTGATGGCTTTAATTCTCTTCAACTCCACGTGGTTAATAAGGGATTTGAATCCACTTTCATTAGGGGTGATAAACAATCAGTCATTGATGTAACATTCGCCAGTGATGACTTGATTCAGCGGATCCTTAATTGGAGAGTAAGCGACCTTTACACCCACAGTGATCACAAGGCGATTTTGTACGAGATTGCAGAGGAGAAAGTAAAGAACAAGTGCAATGAGTGCATGAGCCCACACGGAAATGGAACATCAGATCGCTAGACTGTGAAAAATTCGCCACTATAATATCAGAAGAGCGTTTAGAATATGGTGCACCAGGCCATCTGGCAAATGCACTAATGAAGCATATCTCTGAAGCATGCGATGCATCGATGACTAGGACTAAGAGCGGATTTAAACATCGTCAATCTGTCTACTGGTGGACAAATGAAATTGCAGAATTGCGCAAACAATGTCATCGCGCACGTAGACTTGCCCAAAGAGCCCGCACCCATCGTGATACGTTTAATAGTTTATTTAAAGAAGCACAAAGAGCGCTTGTCAAAGCCATTAAGGCAAGCAAGCGTCGATGCTGGCTTGAACTGTGTGCAGAGGCCAACAATGACTTATGGGGACGACCATACAAAACAGTCATGGCACGATTGAGTAGGGCACCAATACAACCCACTAGCACGGTATTGATTGATAAGATTGTTTCCGCTCTTTCCCAATGACACCCATGGGACTGTACTGCGCACGCAACACTCGGACGATATACCTCCTATAACAGAAATGGAGCTACATAATGCTTACGCTAAGACTAGAGACAATGCCGCCCCTGGCCCTGATGGTATCCCTAATGCGGCAGTTAAGTTGGCGATACAGAAGAATCCATCTATATTTCTAAAAGTATATAATGCTTGTCTTCTTGAGGGTATTTTTGCTGATTGCTGGAAAACTCAAAGGTTAGTCCTGTTACCTAAGGGCAATAAGCTACTTGATGATCCTTCATCATACAGGCCATTGTGTATGCTCGATACGGTAGGTAAAATATTTGAAAAAATAATATGTAGCCGACTGGAAGCATTCACTGAAGGATTGCACGGCTTATCCTCACGCCAATTTGGATTTCGGAAATCAAAATCAACAGTCGATGCTATTAAACTGGTAGTGTGTACCGCAAGAAATGCAATCAGTGGTAAGAGATGGAAAGGTGGCACTAAACACTATTGTGCCACTGTCGCTCTTGATGTCAAGAATGCCTTTAATTCAGCGCACTGGTCTTCTATTATGAATTGTCTTAGAGTAGCTGGTTATCTACAGAATGTCGTGACAAGCTACTTTGAGAATATGATAATATTATACCGAACGGATGAAGGCATTGTATCGCATAAGGTTACTGCGGGAATCCCCCAGGGCTCAGTTATGGAACTTATATTGTGGAATATTATCTACGATGGAACGATTCTAGTAAAGGCCGATGGACTTATCGTATCCTTCCAGACATACACGGATGGATCAACAGGAAACACCGGGAACTAGATTTTCACCTAACGCAGTTGCTGACTGGACATGGTTGTTTTAGATTCTATTTCCACCGGTTTCACTTGGATAATAATGATTTGTACCCCATCTGTCCGACTTTGGTTGAGAATGCCGAGCATATATTAGTGAGCTGCCCTCGTTTTAGAACACAACGTGAGCACTTGATGAACATCATCAATAAGCCAATAAGACCAGAGAGCATCCTATCAATAATGCTGGAATCTTCTGAAAACTGGAAGGTAGTAGCTAGTTTCGCAAAAGAGGTGATGACCAAACTTAGAAATGCCAATAGAACTAGGCGAA
Organism: Sycobia sp. Sy_11; assembly: GCA_018907035.1. Taxonomy (NCBI): domain Eukaryota; kingdom Metazoa; phylum Arthropoda; class Insecta; order Hymenoptera; family Epichrysomallidae; genus Sycobia; species Sycobia sp. Sy_11. Next base: position 592,204 of record JACCIC010000029.1, read on the forward strand.
TGGCCCAGAATGAACCAGGCAAACTGATTCTATTTTAAGGACGAACACCGAACCCCTGATCACTTGTGTGGATGGGGGACGTAGGATAGTGTCATAAGAAGAGGAGCCGTATAGGCTAACTAACAGCCTCGCCGAAGTAATATTCCCGGAATATTCTTAAAGAGTTCGGAGTACATGGTTATTTACAGAATGTAGTGGCCAGCTACTTTGAGAATAAGATAATATTATACCGAACGGATGAAGGCATTGTATCGCATAAGTTTACTGCGCGAGTCCCCCAGGGCTCGGTTATGGGACCTATATTGTGGAATATTATGTATAATGGCGTGTTGAGGATTCCACAACCGCCTGGCTCAATAACAGTAGGGTACGCCGACGATATCGAGCAGGGCATTGACTAAGGCGGAGATATACTACACGGTAACCGAGACAGGGTGTCTCGTCATGCTCTGGACAGTAGAAAAATTTAGAGGCTATCTGTTGGGAGAGGAGTTTACGGTGATCACTGATTACAAGAGCCTAAAATGGCTACATACTCTAAAAAACCCGCCGGGAGATTAGCAAGATGGGCAACAGCCCTGCAGGCCTATAATATGATGATCAACCACATGAAAGGTGCCCTGCACAAAGTGTCAGACGCGCTGTCACGTGCACCTACCACTGAAACATTGGGAGCAGCTACCATCACCGCTATGAAGCGAAACATTTGGTATGAGAAAAAAATTAAAGAAATGAAAGTGTGCCAGTAAAGCATCCAGACTGGTGCATTAAAGATAACATTCTCTTGAAATACCGCTCGAGCATCTACTCGGTCGTACTCAGTTCCGAGGAAGACGACTGGAGGATCGTTATCTCTTCCAAAGACCGTGAGCGGATAATATTCGAATATCACAACACGCCGACATCCAGACATTTTGGTGTTGAAAAAACCTTAGGAGAGATATTTACAGCTATATAAACGATTGCCCAGAGTATCAGCGTTGCGAAGTTTCACAGAGGGCACCAACCGGTCTAATGACACACAGAAATGTGGAAGAGCCATGGACAAGTGTGGCTACAGGCATAACGGGTCCATTTCGTGCCAGTAAAGGTTAACATTGATACCTCTTAATCTTCGAAGACGTCTTCACTAAATACGTAGAGCTTCGACCACTAGTTAAGGCAACAGGTCAAGCGATAGTTAAAGCGCTAGAAGAACTAGTTGTATTTGACTGGGTTGCCCTAAGTTTTTAATCTCAGACAATGGCACCAAGTTCGTCAATAAGTTAGTCAAACAGCGGCTCAACGAACACGGATTAATACAACAGCTGATAGCGCCATACCATACTCAGCTGAATCCCGTGGAACGAGTAATTCGCACGTTCAAGTATATGATCTCCATCTTCGTAAAAGAAGACCATAAAGATTGGGACATACACCTACCGGAGTTGGCGTTCGCCATGAACACGTCGGTGCATGCCAGTATGCAATCCTCGCCAGCCTTCTTAAATTTCGGCAAAAATCCAAGGGTGATGCCCACGTACAAAAACATCCGCCTAAATAACGAACCACGTCAGCCACTAACAACCACTGATTGGCTAATTTGAATGAAAAGATTGCCTGTAATTCACGAATTAGTCAGAAAAATCCTTTGTGCAGCCAACGAGAAACAGGCGCACTATTACAACAAAAATAGACGTACGAGGACTTGGGTGATACGATCGCAGTGGGTTACAAGTCCGACAGCGATGCGTCGCACAGGACAGGACCGCTCGAACCGTCTCGTAGACATAGTGGTCTATATAATCCCAGAAGACGCCATACCGTACAGATGGGGGCGTCAAATCCAATCAATCAGCCCGTTACCGTACCGGCCAGGCCCAAAATTCCATAGGAGGAGAGAACCCAAGCGACCATCAAAAGTCAGTAGACTAGTACTCATCATTTACGTTAGTACACAGGAGGATGGCGACGTACGCCTGTACTGCGGAAATCGCTGCGCATTTATGCGTTCCGTGCGGACTCAGGAGTCCATTAGACAGAGCAAGCGCTAGAAATCTCCGGGAAACGAAAACGAGGATGGGCAAGGTAAAATAATGATCCCGACAATATTTAAAGAAAATAAAGGTTCCTATGAGGAAGGTGCCTGTGCCGGTAAAGAGTCCCCGAACCCTCAATGGCGCCCAGCAATCTTGACTCCGTACCACAGTGATGGTTTTAGATTGAAACACAAGGAAGATTTCAATCCCTTTGCTACAACGCAAACCACTATCCCCGCCGCCAGCCTTTACGAACCTGTTGTCCAGCAAACGTCGACGCACAATCCCGCACGGGATCCTGAGGTCTCCCAGCGCTGATGGGATTAGCGGCCCAAGCATTAGTGGCCACGCTCCCCGAGAACTTCACACCCCCCAAGCGCACACATCCATCTTATTCTGCTAGGCCCCTCAACAAACAGCAGACCGGGATATCGGATGGTTGTTGGAATTGCGGTCACAGCAGACATCGGTATTCCTGCTGTCCATAGCCACGAAGCAGTAAGTTCTGTTACCGCTGTGGCAGTAGGACAAGGGATGTAAACACGTATACATTCTGTCCCGTGACGCCGTCCGCTGCTGCCTCCTCTTGGAAGGGGGAGGGGGTAGGCGACAGCACAGAGCAGTCGCCACGTGAAGGTGAAAGGACGACGCGGCAGACGTCGAGTACAGTGGCAGAGGGAGACAAAGCGCGGGAGCCGACCGAGCCGAAACACGCACAAGAACAGCTGCCAACAGTCGCGCCAGCTAAAGCACAGGAGACTGTTTGACAGTCCCTGCAGGAATTTGAAGGAGTATTCTGCCAAAACACAAATCGGTCACGATCATCATGTCCGGTACGTCGGTCTACCTAACGAAGTAGATGGCCCCATAATATCGTTCAGCCCCCCGCTCCAGCATATATCGCAATTACCCCCTCATGTCCCTTATACTGTGCTACCAGCAAAGGTAGTACACCATTCAGGAATCACAATCGCGACGAAACAGGCCATAATATGGGAAACCGCGACGAATAGAAAAAACGAGCAGGCGCGAGCGCGGCAATACAGCGATAGCGCGGGTTGAGCGGATGAATAGTAGCGCCAGCGAAATAGAGCATATATTGGTTCCTTAGAAACGGAATGGTACTTGCCTGGTTTCCCAACGCTACCCCACCGACAGCTGAGAGACTATACTAAAAAGATGTCAACCTCAGCGAATCCCATCGCAGAAAGGACTAGCGCAGTGCGAATTGTTCCAGACGAATGACAGCAGAATAGATAATACAATCCCGGGGGCAAATAAGAGTCAAGCCCCAGAAAAAAAAATATTATGTATAAGTTTAGATATATCGCCAGTGTAAAGGCATTAGGTTAGTTTAGGTTAGAGTATAATAGGAAACGCCGGACAAATGATGCAGAAATACTGACGGCATAATAGCCATTTATTATTTCTCTTATACCTTACTTGTAGTTTATAGTATCTAGTTTAAACACACAGGAATGCAATCAGTTGATATATTTTACTCTTTATTGCTGTTCTTTTACCTTTCGCTGATTTCCATTACAATTACCGTACGCATAATAAATATTTCGTCTTTTATAATGTTATCTCATTTGATCAGTGCGTACTTTATATTTTATTTTCTTTTGAACATTCGAGAAGAATAAAGATAAAGCTATTCATGCAGCTACATCAACAATATAAATGGTACCTAAGATGTTTGTAATTAGAATAAGAATCGCGTAGCATTATATAGAAGCATTACCGAGCGACGACGACCCTCAGAGACCGCCGACGGCCATATGCAAATTAAAATTTATTTTCTTTTTCTCTATTCGAAACTATTTAAGTTTTTTAATTTGAACGACTCTGATTCCAAATAACCTTTACTATCTCCATGATCCGATACCCATCCCCAACGAGAACCTCAACGTATGATCCGGAGCGGCAATGATAACATTAATTATATACTTATATATATATATATATATATATATATATATATATATATTGTGCCTGGCCAAATGCTTGGTCCTCGGTTAAAACCGAGTGTTCGTTCGCGACAGCAAAAATGCGTGAAGCGCGAGCCGCGAGATTGGGCGACCATCACAAAGAAGGGGCAAACGAGGGAAGAAGACCTTCTTCCCCGTTCAGCTACCGAAGGACATGGTTGTAAAGAGAGAGAGTTCCATTCAACCTATCGCTTCTACCTCGAGCCCGATACATCACCAGTATCCACGAGCTTCTCGTTGAGCAGGCTGGCTCACCACGAGCGCTGTAGCTGCACCACCGTCGTACGGTCGTACATCCAAAAATCTAGCGGAGAAGTAAAGCCAGAGAATGAAGAAAGTCATCGAGCTCCGAAAGAGAAAGATGGGGAGAGAGAAAAGGAAATGTTGAATTAGGTTTAGGACACTTGAATTTAATAAAGGTTAATAAAAGTTGTTAAAATAAACTGATTAGAATTATATTATAAGGAATTGGCAATGAGAGAATAAAACCTTAAATGTCGTTTCTTTCATTACAGGTATGAGTTAATATATAGTTAGGTTTTAAGTATTGTAAATATATTTTGTAAAATAATTTATAAAAGAATAAAACTCTTTCATTACAGAGAGCAACACAGTTTTCAATTTCATACCAATAAATTTAGAAAAGATTTCCCATTACAAAACGACATTTCGTTAAATAATTACAATGGAAAAATTAATATTTGAATTTACAATAATGGCAGAATTCGTAGTAACAGAAGCATTTAAAAAAATAAAAAATATATTAATAAAAAGGCATCAGTCAAGGATGATATGGATTAGTCTAAATGAAAAATTAAAAAAAATTTATCTCGATTAAGATAACAATTTAATATTTGATAATTACTTATTAGAAGAAATAACAATACCCAATCTAACGCAAACGGGTATTACAGAAGAAGAATGAACACGAATATGGAGACGAACCAAACTGCAAATAAAAGAAATCTAAAAAAAATAACAGAACAATTTGTACTAGATAAGTTTTCAAATAAGAATTCTAACGTTGACCAATGGCTAGATTTTTTTGAAAATGAATGTAATCGATTAGAAATACAAAAAGATGAAGACAAAATAAAAATTCTTAGATTATTTTTAGAAGGCTCATGTTTAGACTGGTGTAGCTCAATACTTATAAATTTTACATTGCAATCAGAATGGGAAATATGGAAACAAAATCTTAAGGAGACATACGTAGATAAAGGATGGTTAACAATAAAATATGCAATTTCTTATACATATTTAGATGGATCGATTTTAGACTATGCTTTAAAAAAGAAAGAATATTATTAGAAATAAACAAAGAAATAGACAAAATAACTTTAATTGATTTAATTACAGCAGGATTACCAGATTTTATAACCAATAAAATAAATAGACAACATTTACAACAAACAAAGGATCTTTATAATGAATTGCGAAGCTTGGAACAATTATTAAAAAAGAACAATCCTCAAAAAAAGGAAAAAAATATAAGATTCACATTTCGAAACTAAATTTACTTTTCGATAATCGATAAAAAATCTATATTTTCCGTTGCTCTTTCGTACAATCACCAATGGGCGTGACCAACAACTAGTGGATGGTTTGACAATTCCAGTTTCTCTTTAACTTAAGAATGGACTTGTTCTTGACTTTTTTAGAGACTAGGTAAGCCTTTTGATGTATAAGGCGAGTATCTCCCACATCATATGCTCTGCTCAAATCGTACGCCCCAGTGGCACTTCTCCCATTGATTAGAGTGAAACCAGTATTTCTTCTTAATCTGATCCGCCTACTCAGATAGTTCAGAGTATAAGTCGACAATCAATCGCAACGGTACCAGACGTTGTATTTCATTAAGTGTAACTGCGGCTATTTCCAATTTGACCCATCGATTTGCTGCTTTAACACACAGCGAATTATCAGTCTGGTCATGGATGGTTTCGAACGCACGCGCGAAATTTGCACCTATGTAGCAATTTACTTCTAGGTTTAGATTAAATTAAAAAATATTTTTATTGGTCTTATAGTTTTTATAATATAATATATTAACTAAAATAATAATAGTCAGGCTATCCTTGTTTATATTCACCCCCGTAAAAAATTTAAGGTGGTGGGGGCAGTCAGGTTGTTCTTTACTAACATAGAATATTATTTTTATTATCTTTATTTTATTTTACTTATTATTTTATTATTATTTTATTATTAATTTTATTTCATTTTTATTTCGAATTTTTCATATAATTTATGGTGATAATAAGTTTTATTTCAGATTCTACTGGGGTCATTATTTTAGCTAATATATTATATTATAAAGACTGTTAGACCGATAAAAATATTTATTAATTTAATTCAGAACAGTTGACATAAGTACAATGTTTAATTCTAGGTTTGGAATTACAGCGACAATGATTTCTAATTTATCATTAGTCAATCTTCGGGTCAGCGTAATCTTCGTAGATCCTGTTATCCTCGAGGAGTTCTCCGTCCCCTCCACCCCTCCAGCCATGTTCACGGACACGTGGGCTGTGGTGTGGCATAGAATTACTACTGGCTGAATGTTGCAGAGAAACCGACGATTCTTCCTGCATGGTGGATGCTTGGCACACAAATATGCCTTGTATTTTGACCTTCTTCCGTGCAGGATCATCAGTCAGTCGTATACTGCTGACCGGTGCGGAACGGATCAGGAACACAGCAGATAATTGTGTTGATATGACAGCAATTCTTTCTTCTAAACTCTTTGTCCTGAGGTCTTACACTGCCATATACCGGACAATATCTTCCATTGTACATGGAGGCAGAATGCCAGGTGGAGGGCTGGCGATTGCGCTTGACGATAGGGGTGAGGACGTATGTGTCGATTGTTCTTGTGGGAGTAAGCCTTCTACAATCATTTGTTCATCCATACCAGGCTGGATGGTCCAACCCGCCCTCAAGCGCAATTGAGAGGCTTTTATATTTTGTTGGACGTCTTGATCTTGCTTCAATAATTCTAACAGATACCTCTATTCTCCATCAGCTGTAAAGTCTAGTTAAGACGGATCAGTTTCAGTTACCCTCCTTTCAATGAAGGATTTCCTAGCGGACTCGTGCTTAAGAAAAACACAATCTGGGTCTTCCCCTTTTTTTGACATATTAGATTATATTTCAATTACCATGTAATATATTATATCTAATCCTGGCTCTCTCTCTCTTTTCCTTTGTCCAACCTGTTATTCTATTAGTAATAATTGTTAATATGTATAGGATAAGATTATCTATTCATGTTGCAATATATATATATATATATATATATATATGCGTGTGTATATATGTTTGCCGCGCACTCCGTTAGAATATTAAGACAAGGGCTTTAATTCAACAATATTAATATAAAATTAAATTATGGAGATAAGATTTATTGTTTTTATTATTATTTGTTCTGCACACTCTTACATCTCGTCAACATAGCCGCATTGGAATGTTGCATGAAACCATCAATTTTTTAAATTTATTTAGAAAATATTTATATTTTCTTTACTTGTCTATCTGCATTTTCAACATGCCCTTTTGCACTATTTTCATTTGAAAAAAAGTATAGCAGAAACGTATCGATTGTTTCATGAATTTTATGGTGAACAAGCTCCATCGCTTATAATATGTAAAGAGTGGTTTCAGCGGTTTAGATGTGAAGATAATGATATTAATAACAAAGGACGTTATGGAAAACCGCGGAATTTACATAGATGCTACACAAACGATAACCTTAAAAGGGATAGCTCCGAACTTTATAAGCTCACTAGGTAGAGATTGATTAAAATTCTTGTTATACTATGTAATTTTTCATGTACTAGAGGAGAATTTTCAGATTGCGTACGATGGAATTTTAGGTGCAAATTTTCAATTCCAAACGCGAGCAATAATAGATTTTATTAAACAAATATTAATCATAGATGAAAAAAAAATAGATCTCAAACAGGACGATCCCATATACCGGACCATTACCTTTGCCAACACTGACGTCTATATAAATAGTCGAGCTTTATTGACCTTAATTAATTCAAAAAACGCATTTATAATAAAATACCGGGTCTGAAAAAAATACTATGAAGGAATCTTGTATGCCAAACAATATTAATATAATTCGAAACAAAATAGGTTATTTAAAAGTTATTACAGATGACCCTGTCTCTACCTCAGGAAAGGTAGTAATTGAGATATTACGGAAAACAACAGAATTTCAAGTTGTGTCAAATAACCATGGTATACCGGGCGCTGTAATTTTAGGTTTAGGGTTTTTAAAAGGAAATTAAGTATTTATTGATTTCGGGATCAAATCATTGAAATTGACAATAAGGTTACATCATTCGTGATACTAACTTCAACAGCTAGGGCAACTGAGACTGACAACGAAGAGGAGCTCGATGAACATGATTTAAATTTCGAAAATTTTAAACATAACGATGAAGCAAAATATTTATCGGATGAGCTCGATTATGAATACTATAATGTTAAGGAATTATTCTGTATTACCGATAGGGAATCAAAAATTTTGATCTATTTCCCTCTAACTAATTTAATTCCAAACGAAAGGGAGCAGGCCGAGAGATTAATAACGGAAAATTCAGATAGATTTTATGTAGAAGGAGACGAACTAAGTATAACTAATAAAGTAGAATACAAAATTATTACTACGGATCATATTCCTGTAAGTACTAAGCAATATCGCCTCCCCCACGCCTTGAAGGAAGAAGTTGATAGGCAAGTTGCCGATTTATCACACAAGGGTATTATAAAACATTCTAAATGTAACAGTCTAACTGGCGTATTGTATTAGATTTTAGACCCCTCAATGAAAAAACGGTAATGGACTGCGTTTCATGATTCCATCAAATTCCAATGCATTCCAAGGACATGTACAAAACAGCCTGTTCTACATTAAATGGGCACTATGAATTCATAAAAGTACCTTTTGATTTTAAGAATGCTGTCATAGAATATCAAAGAGCCAGGAATTTTACCTTAGAGCGTTTAATTGGTAAAGGAATATTTATCTACATGGTCGATATTGTCATTTACTCTAAAACATTAGAAGAACATGAAAAAATATTCGATGCAGTAATGTAAAGGCTAAGGAAGGCTAACTGGAAACTAGCACTCAGTAAATGTAAAATATTACTGCGGACGGTTTCGTATCTAGGTCACGTATTATTTGAGAAAGGACTACAACCCAACCCCAAGAAAATTGAAGCCGTAGAAAGATTCCTAACGGCTAAAAATTTTAAAAATATCAGACAATTTTTGTGTGTAGTGGGCCATTACAGAAGATTAATTAAAAATTTTGCAAAAATCGCTAAACCGTTAACTAAATTTTTACAAAACAACGAACTATTTCATTGGACAGAAGAAGTAGAAAAATTCCTTCACACGTTTAAACAAGCCTTACTACAATTTCCAGATATGGATAAACCATTTATAATCACGACGGATGCCTTGGAGTATACGATAGGTGGAATCCTATCACAAGGTAAAGTAGGAGGAGATCAGCCTTTTGCGTATATCTCTCGAGTATTAAGAGGGCCGGAGTTTTGTTATGATGTTTACGAGAAGGAAGCTTTAGCCATGATATATACAGTACATTCAGGTTATATACGTTCGGAAAGAAATTTATAATTATTACGGATCATCAGCCACTAATTTGGTTTAAAAGGGCTGGTGTGAATATATGCGTTTTGAAATGGCGGTTTAAACTGTCCGAATATGATTTCGACATAATGTATAATCCTGGAATTACAAACGTTAACGCCTATGTTAATGCTGTTACACGCTTACAAATGAAATTAGACATTAGAAAAGAAATTGACAAAATTATCGAACCGGAAGATGTATCTGTAACGATAATAACAGCAAAAAATGTTAACACTATGGTAAATAAAAAGAAACAACTACGGAAAAGCAAATCAAAGAAACAATTTATATGTAGTAAGAAAAAACAATATCGAAATAATAATGAATCGATTACCGGCTCCGATGAAGAAAGCTCATCTGTATACGACAGTATACCAAGTTTTTCCACAAGTGGAAACAGAAATTGAAAAACTTGACCTTTCAAATCCTGTTTTCGATAGGAAACGTACAGCATCAAATTATCTCAAGTACGGTAATATTAACTAACTAACTAAAGATATTATTCAATAGCGTCTCTATAATATAGCATATTTTGTAGACACGAATGGGAAACCCTGCGATGTTGGGGCTGAAAACGTACGTAAGGCTAACAAGATACCAAAGCAACAATCATTTGAAGTAAATAATATATACAAAGTAAAATTAACTAACAAAAATATCTAATCGCCTTATGTATAAGAACACAAACAACAATGTCGCAGTTCACTAGAAAGCAAAAAACGAACGTAACGCAATTTTTTATGAAAAACATGACTCCCCCGTGAGAGGGCACCGTGGAGTCTCTAAGACGTATAATAGAATTAAGTAAAACTACTTTTCGGAAGGTTTAAAACAAGATTACAGAGACGAATGCAGAAGTGCATAAATTACCAATTAAAAAATTTAGTGTGGTTGAAAACGAAGCAAGCCATGATAATTACAGATGTACAGATGTAAAAATAGCTCAAAATATCATAGGGCCCTTACCGAAAACATCGTACGGTAACGAATACATACTAACTATGCAAGACCAATTATCGAAATTTTGCATAGCGGTAACACTTCCAAATGCACAAGCATCAACTATCGCCGTCGCTTATATTAAACGCTGCATTTGCGTATTCAGTACGCCGAAACTTATTTTAATTGACCAAAGTCGAGATTTTTTAAGTAATTTAATGTAACGAGTAGCTAAATGATTTAGAATAAAAAGAATTAGAACTAACGCTATCCACCGTCAATCTAATGAATTTCTTGAAAGATCTCATCACGCGTTAAACGAATACTTAAAACAGTATACGAGTAAAGATTCTGACTGGGACGAACGGGTGGACGTCGCTGCGTTCAATTTTAATACGTGCGTTCAAAAAAGCACTAAACAGACCCCTTACGAAGTAGTATTAAGGAGATTAGTGCGAATCCCACCAAACAAATCATTCAGAGAAGCCGATTTAATCCCAATCTATCAAGGTTATGTTAAGAATTTAGTCATCCTTTTCACCGGTATAAAAAAATTAGCTTACGATAATCTCATCAGTTCAGAGCATAAATCGAAAAATTCTATGATCAAAATACTAACGACAAATTCTTTAAAGTATTTTTAATAAATGGTGTAAAAAACTGGAAATTCGGAGATTGAGATTTCGGTCCGCATAAAATACTGGGGATTATTGGAAAACATAATCCAACAATTCAAGTAAAAGAGCACATGACAATTGTTCATTGCAACTGGTTATGTACTTTGTATATTAAGCGCGAACCACAAAAATGACCAAAGACCGAATAATTAAAACAGTCGGTACTGTTTTCAGCTGAAGATGTTTTCAACTACGATAACTTTCATATTAGTCATACCTGCCGTTCTGAGAATTGAATGTGATTGCGGTTCCAGGGTTTTGAATATAATCTAGTACTCCAGTGTAAAATTTAAATTCATTGAATCGTTTATTATTGCGGAATTGATTCGCACATCTGAATTGTAATGAATGGCACAACTGAATACTTATATGAAATAAGTAGGGAATCTTGTTTAACATTGCACCAAACAGGAATGATACAACTGGATAATAATTCATGGAATCAATAGAAATCAAACATTAGTCTATCCGATTACTTTAGCTGGGTATTTACATTCCTATGGCAAATGTAACGGGGCGGCTTACAGCGATCCCTATGCGTCTTGGCAGTTCGTCGTTGTTCAAGGGATTTTTCGAATCAGCCTTCATGAATATTTCGGCCGAGCCACTTTGAGAGATGATAAAATCCACCTGGAATCGGGGACGACCTACGTTCTATCCGAAAAACAATGCATAGATTCAGATCAATGCAAAACGGACACACATTCTGGAAATCGATCCCCGCTAATAATTGGGAATTTAATCAATACAGTATTTTATATGAAGGAAGAGCGACAAAAATTTTGAAGATAACCATTTCAACGAAGTTGTATTATCCCTGTCGACCGAGGAAGTAATTTTTGTCTTACCAAAGAAACAAGAGGAGAAGATATGCGGCTATACAATAATAAAAACCGAACATCCGAAATTAGTAATTTTAGTCATCGAAAAAGGCAAGTCATTCGCTTCTCGAAACGCAATGTCAACCTCGAATATCGATATTGTTACATATGTAAATTTTAAATTAGTATACGTAGAAAAACACATAAGAACGCATATAAAGGATCTCTATAAGGATGTAGGTATACAGAGACGTCAATTAGAGCAGCAGACTCTGAAGAACGCTCTAACTCGTGCGACACATATACCGGATAAATTTGCTTATAATCTCCTGAAGGGCTCTGGCTGTATGGCCGTACTGGTGGGTGAAGATATACACGTACTAAAATGTATCCCGGTCGAAGTCAAGATAAATCAAGATCATAACTGTTACGCCGAATGAAGAGTTTCTCGGCAAAACGAGACAGACTTTTTAACTCCAAAAATACATATTTTGAAGGATCATGGCACCAGAATAACATGTAATAACATATTGACAGCTTATTACAAGATTGAAACCGAAGGGTATAAAATAATACCTGAATTATCGGAGATCAAGGAACCAACAATATTAAAACCACTCAAGAATCCAACGTGGAAATATATTAACCGTACAAACTTAGCGACCAATGGGATATATTCTCTCCAATAATTGGAACAATCAAGAAATAGAATCATGTTCTCCATCGCAAAGATAGCAGTGATGCACAAAGTGGCTAGAGAAATTTATAGCCAATTACATGGAACTTAGGAACAATATCGCGATTACTGAACGACAACACTGTTGACTCAATACTAGATACCGACTGGAATAGAATACGGGGTAAATTTATAACTTTTTAAATTAGTAGTAGAGATATAGTAACAATCATATTTATAATCCAAGGAATAAAAATGTCAATCGAAATAATCATAAATCGATATACCCTTCATAGCATTTATAGTTGGTCAAACCATTTATCAGTGTCGATATAGAATTCTGCCACATACTTCTTCATAAACTTAAGTAAAACACCGAAAGGAGAAGGAGATAATATATAAGAAATGAAGGTACTAAACAGCACTGCCAAGCCGGAGAGGGTCATCAACCATTCTTCAACTCTCCCGCAGCCACAACCGCGAAAAATGGATTCTTCTCATTAATCCTTAAGATCATCGTATTCGCTAAGCAAGACCAGAGTTAGTAGTCAGAGCGAAGAACGCGATACCTCGGCCAATACTCAGCGTGATGATTTCATTTGTAATTCGTAACAATCGTTATAGTAGGGGGGCGTGACGAACTGCGACTTTTCCATAAGCGCACTTACGACTTTTCCAGAAGCCGTATTTGGCATGTTGTGTAGAACGCTATTATAGCGATATATCAACATCTTGTGTATTGAAACATCGCGACTCCGCGTGCTTTGCGGTACCATTCATGGTATAATGGGAAAATATTTTAGGCTATATCTTAGTATATGTCTGTGCAAAAAGACCCAGTAACTGACAAGGCGTCCTGAGCGGTCTGTCAGTTCGGCGATACGATCCTATGCATTTCTAGTATAGTATACTAAACGTCGGTCTGACCGCTCTCAGCGGTAAGCCGATGTATATACTACAGGAAGCGAGAACTAGCCATCGGCGTTAGACCAGTTGTACGCAGTGACCCTTCGCGTTTTGGAAGACCCCTCGCTATATGAGGAGCAATTTGTGATCGTTGTTTTCCTCTCCTAACGTCAACCGACTGCTGCCAGTTCGGTCCGCGCCTTATAATAGTATAGTATACTCGCTGTAAAGGATAATTTGAATAAAATTCGAAAAGTGAGTATACTACTTATATTATTCATAATTAATTCCCTCCTCCAGTGTTCAGGTGTGTCAATGTTATGATTCGATTCTGGCTAAAGTTCTGATGAGTATCTATGCGTTTACGCGGTAAGATACGAGTATCACTCCTGAGAGGCTTCAATCATTTGTGGTCCCTACGCTCCGATCTTAGTAACAAATTTTGCAAGGTAAATTCGTTGTGGGATCCTAAACTCAATTCGAGTGGCTAGTATTGCTTATCTAACGCCATCCCTACATGCACGAGAGTGTAGGCTAAAAATGGGTATTTAAAACTGTTGATTACGTGGTAACACAATACGTGGACGAATAGACCATCGTAACTTAGTGAAGAGGAAATGGAATGGCCCAATGAAGCTATAAAATCCCTAAAAGAGTTGCCAGGTTTGAAAAAAGCTACCTGTTTATTAGTCAACACGGAACTAGCTGATCAAATATTTCAAAGGCTTGCTTCTTATACCCATCTGAAGCGAGTGATGGTGTACTGATTACGACGTTTTTTACGACGAAATAAGGAAAGAGGGCCGTTAACGGTCAGTAAATTGGCTAATAGCGAAGAAATAATTATAAAGAACTTGCAACGAGAGAATTTTACAACGGAGTTGAAATATCTACAGGGCGTTAATAAACTAAAGGGTTGCAGGCTCAATGCACTCAGTCCGTTAATTCATCCAAATGGCATATTGCGTGTAGGTGGGTGGCTGAGAAAGTCTGAGTTATCATTCGAGTAAAAACTCCTATCCTTTTACCCTTCCACGAAAAAATCATATACTTTTACCCTCGTGTCAACACGTGGCCGATCTGATTATACATAATGTGCATGAAAAACATCATCATTCCGGTATACAATTGACATTAGCTAGCATTAGACAATTTTACTGGCTATTAGATGGCAGAAACCAGGTTAGGAAAATCATACGCTCATGTATCAGATGCATTCGGTTTCGAGCAAATCCTGTCACCTACAAAATGTTTGATGTTCCAAAATCGAGATTTGGGGTAGTATCACCATGTAGCCATACGGTGGCTGACTTTTTTGGATCTTTATTCATTAAAGAAAAAAAAATCAGAATCGAAAGAACTCAAGGCTTATTGATGTATTTTTATATGTATGCCATCAAAAGAAGTTCATATTCAAAAAAGGCAAAAATAGGGTAAAGAAATTAAACAATTGAAATAAGGCGCAATCGTCGTCTTAATATTCTAGATAAGAATCAACCATGTATGCGCTTGCAGCTAGGCAGAGTAACGGACATTCATGCAAGTTCCGATGGCATTATCCGCGTGGTAACGTTAAGAACGGCCCAAAGCAGATTAAAAAGAAATACTACCACGGTGTGTAAATTATTCCATCCTAGAGACTGATGGTTTAGGAGTATTAAAATTATTATTATTCCCTCGGAGAGATCGTTTATAGTAATTCGGTTTCTAATAATAGTAATAGTACTTGTACATTAGGTACGTAAGCCGTAAGAAGGGGGGCGTGCGATTAGATTAAGATTTTTTTTCTTTTAGTGCAGTTATAGTACAGCCGAGATGGTGGAGGGGCTCGCAGTAGCTACTTATTACCGCAAACGTACGAATCATTATAATATTAAACAGTATTTATATCGTGACGTATATTTCGCTGACGACGTGTCATACGTAGTGTGAATCCTCGGGTGCCGTTAAAGTTCCGGTATTTGTGTATTGTTGAGCGATTTCGGTCGAGAGTGGTTTGCACAACGAGAGACGCGTCTTGCGAAAGCCTCAACCTTCTGTATAAGGTTTATGGCTTCTATACAAGCCTGATTTATTTGGCTTTAATAACGATCTTCTGTATAAGGTATTTAGTGCGATTTCAGTGAAAAGTGTTGAATCGTTGCATCGCTTTAACATTTCTATTCTTGTCTGCGTTTATACCATGTGTCTTTATAATTTGTAATTCCCCTCCTTTTTCTGGAGGTTTTTATGCCTTTTCGTAGGCTTTTCCTCCGAGTAATAAAGGACAGGTTCTTCTCTTAGCTAAAATAAATGTCTTTTTTATTTAACCTAACAACCTATTGAGAAGACAGCTGAAGATCGCGCAATAATCTGTATATGAACATTTCTACCGCCAATTTGGTGTTGTATAAGCGTAATTCAAGCGAATTTTGGCGTCGATTCGTGACCGTTGACGAAACTTGGGTCCACCACTACACTCCCGAAAACAAACAACAGTCTATTAAATCAGGGGACCAGGGGAACCAACTCCAAAGAAGGCAAAAACAATTTTTTCGGTGAACAACATTATGGCTACTGTTTTTTGGGATGCAAGAGGTATTATATACATTGATTACCTTGAAAAGATTAAAACTATCACTGCTCAATACTACGCAGATTTATTGCAACGTTTGAGCCACGAAGTGAAAATTAAACAACCTCATCTGGCGAAGAAAAAAATCTTGTTTCATCACGATAACGCACCAGCGCACACATACATCGTTGCGATGGCTAAAATTAACGATCTGAAGTTTGAACTAATACCGCACCCTCCCTACTCTCCAGACCTAGCCCTGAGTGACTATTACCTGTTTCCTAACCTCAAAAAATGGCTTGGAAGTAATAGATTTGCGGACAATGAAGAAGTAATCGAAGCTGTAAATGGGTATTTTGAGGAGCTTGAGCAATAAGTCTATAAAGATAGCATTACTAGACTAGAACATCGCTATGAGAAATGTATCAGCCTTGGAGGAGATTATGTTGAGAAATAAAAAAAAATTCTTAAAAACGTTATCAAACATCTTTGATAATCAAAAAGAAGACCCTTCGTTTTGCCGATATATTGTGTACACACAGGGACGCTGTCTTAGTGAATAATTTTTTTGAATTTGTATTTGCCAAATAGAATTTTGTCGGTTGCATGATTAATAATTTAATTTCGAATTAGAGAATTATTTCTATAATTATCGATTCACATTATATTTAATTACTTAAACATTTAGAAATTTAATTATTTACATTTCTGTTTAATTATTTATATTATATTGAATTACTTAAACACTTTACATATTTAATCATTTGTACTTTTATATTTAATTATTTACATTTATATTTAATTACTTAAACGTGTTATTCATTTAATTATTTGTAAATTTATGTTTAATTATTCGTTTTTCGTCTATTTTATTAATTTCAAACGTTTTTTTAATAGAAAATTGCAAATTAAAATTATATTCATTTATTTTAGTTAGCTGAAAATTATTTAACTTATTTAGTCCACTTCGATATTCGTTTATTATAGAAATAAAAAATTTGAGTAGCCGTATTAAAGCGATTGTGCGAAAGTGAGCGTCGCGTAAAGTTCAGTTAACTTCCTTAAACAATTTTTTGAACAGTGATAGGTATGACGAAACGAATGTGAAGTTGCGTTTAACTCTCGTTAAAGGTTTATTTGAAGCGTACGAGGAGACATAAGATGAATTGACGGATTTGCCTAGTGAAGATAGGTTCTTAGAAATCGAAGAGATAAGGGATACCTATGATTAACTAGCTAGTCAACTCAGTAGTAAGAGAATCCGCCCTCATGACAATAGTGGGATTTCTTCATTATTCCAGACTAACGAAATAAAAAAGATCAAACTACCTGTAGTGGAATTACCTAAATTTGATGGAGATTTGGATGCTTGGCTCTCCTTCAAGCATACATTCGAAAGTATCGTAGACCCGCGTGAGGATATTATCGATCTTCAGTAATTCTTGTATTTGCAAAATTCTCTAAAGGGAGATGCCTTGGAAAAGCTCTCTACTTATGATGCTAGTACGGAGAATTAGAGAAATGTATGGGAATTATTGAAAAGCTCTTACGAAAGAAAAAGAATTCTAATTTCTAAGCATTTGAACGCGATCATCGATACACTCGTTTGTTCTAAGTCGACTAAAAAAAATTTAATGAAGCCCGTGGATGACTGAAAAAAGGGTTAATTCTCTGCAAGCTTTAGGAATAAATCCGGAACCGTCTTAGTATGCCATTTAGAACATGTTCTACATACCGAGGTTAGAATTAAATGGGAAGAAACGCTCGACAAAAAATGACAAAAAATGTCAAGTGTGCGTTTTCTCATGGAGATACAATCGCATCGAACATTCGTAAAGGAGATGCAGGCGCACGAGTAGTTCCTACAGATACAACGTCCCAATGTACGCTGCGCAAAGGCATGAAACATCCTCTGTTTAAATGCCACCAGTTTGTAAAATTAGATCTAAACGAAAAATGGAAGTTGGTAAAAAGTTTCGGTTTGTGCAGGGCATGTCTCCGTTCTCACACAGGCGATTGCTCTTTTCGCTCTTGTAGATTTTCTAAAAAACGTCATGGTGATCTTCCTCATGATTATAAACGGAACTCAGCAACGAGAACGAGAAATACTAATGATCTTAATCCTCGAGTGGCAATTAGGAACGATCAGGACCATATACGCAACGCGTGACTAGCACTTAATTCGACCGTACCTAACATTCCCTCACAACTAATAATGAGTGCATAAATTCGGGTTCGAGACAGTCAGGGGAATTTTGCTCTCGGACGCGCATTGTTAGACACGCGCGCATCGGTTCACTTCGTGACGGAACACTTCGCACGCATGTTGAAAATCCCGATCAAAGTTTGCGTTATGCCTTTTGGCGCTATCGCGGGTATGCGTAGAATATCTAAGGGTTCTATTGATTTAACTTATTTTTCAACTCATAGCGCTTTTCGTAAAACGCTTTCATTTCTAATTGTTGAGAAGATCGCTGATAAAGTTCCTTTGGAAGTTTTTCCTCAAAATGCGTTGAATTTACCACATAATATAAAACTGGCTGATAATCAATTTCATATCCTTAGACCCGTCGATTTACTAATCGAATTCGACACTACCTTGTCATTTCTTAGTGTTGGACAAAAGCAATTGTCTCAAGATCGATCTGATATTTATCTTCAAAAAACACAGTTAGGATGGGTAATTGCAGGCGGTTCATTAAATCCACACACCAATAATATTGCACATTGTAAACTAGCTGATTTATCGTTGCAAATTTCTAAATTTTGGGAGATTGATGATATCAGTTCAAAGGATGCAAAACTGTTGGAAAATAATGAGTGCGAGATGCATTATAAGAAATTTACCACGCGAGATAAGTCGGGTAGGTATGTTGTTCAC
This sequence comes from Sycobia sp. Sy_11, assembly GCA_018907035.1. Taxonomy (NCBI): domain Eukaryota; kingdom Metazoa; phylum Arthropoda; class Insecta; order Hymenoptera; family Epichrysomallidae; genus Sycobia; species Sycobia sp. Sy_11. The sequence goes on from JACCIC010000029.1 coordinate 611,337, forward strand.
GATTTTTCGCGAAAGACGGTTTTTTAGCTTACGTTCGGTGTTTCGTCAATTTATTGATTCGCACGATCGAGCAGCTAGCTAATGCTGAAGGTGAAGGTTTTCCCATCGCGGCCACAGTTGTAAAACAAGATCTATGCGTGGACGATTTAATAACTGGAGCGAATTCTTTAGAGGAAATTTTAACTATTCGCGACCAGTGCATGTACTTGCTGAAAAGAGGAGGATTTAATATTCATCAGTGGACGTCGAATGATCCTCTAGCACTCGACGATTTAAATGAGTATTTGAAAGATTGGAATTTCGCGATTGACGATAAATCTACTGCAAGCACTCTAGGAATTTTTTGGAAAGTTCAAGACGATAGATTATTTTACAAAGTAAATCCGATGTCTAGTATAGTGATAAAGCGCATAATTGCTTCCGGAGTCGCTAAAATTTTTGACTTTTTAGGACTTTTGGAACCGATCGTGCTATATGCTAAAGCGTTGATGCAAAGATGTTGGGAGGCAGAAGTTGATTGGGATGAATCTCTTCCCATTGAGCTGAATACTTCTTGGATATCTTTAGTCAGACGACTTCCTCTTATTAACAACATCAGTTTCGAGCGACATCTGCTCATCGAAAAATCGTTGAACATTCAATTGCATGGTTTCTGTGACGCTAGTAAGGTAGGTTACGGATGGTGCTTATATGTAAGATCTTGTGATGCACAAGGAAATGTTGTGATCCAACTCTTTTGTGCAAAGTCGGACGTAGCACCTCTGAAGCAAGTATCCATTCCTTGACTTGAGCTTTGCGGAGCTTTAACACTCGCTCGATTATTCAAAGAAGTCTCTACGAATCTCGTTTGTCCCCGAGATCAAGTTGTATTTGGGTGCGACTTGTCGATAGTCTTGCATTGACTTGTAAAATCTCTGAATCTGCTTAAGATTTTCGAAGCCAATTGAGTAGCAAAGATACAACAAAATTGTAAAGGTATGATATAGAGGCATGTTAGAGAGCACCATAATCCGGCCGATGCACCGTCCAGAGGTCAACTTCCCGGTGATTTTATCAAGAATCAACTCTGGGTGACTGGGCATCCCTGGCTTCGACAACCTGATTCAGACTTGTCTGTTAGTGAAGGATTGCCTGTGATCGATTTGCCCAGACTGAAAAAACAATTTGTCTTACAACTCAATTCGAGGAATCGGAAGACCTTTTTGATAGATTTTCATCGTATTCGCATATGATACGAATGTTGTCTTTGTGTCTTCGATTTTTACGAAAAAATGTTTTTAATGGAGCTATTACGATTCAAGAATTTAATGGAACAGAAAAGCGCATACTTAAAATCATTCAGGGACGTAAATTCTTGAACGAGATCAAGCAATTAGAAAATGATGGTAATAGAAAGGGTCGTGTTTTCGCCGCGCTTAATCCTTACGTTGACAATGAAGGCTTGCTGCGTGTAGGAGTCAGGTTGAAAAAATCCAGATTAGAATTTGATGGTAAGTATCCCATTATTTGATCTTCTCAGCATCACGTCTCCAATCTCATCATTTGCGAGACGCACGAGAAACTCTTCCAAGCGGGAATTCAATCCACTTTATACTCGATGAGGCATTATTTTTGGCTATTAGATGGGAAATACCAGGTCAGAAAAATGTGTGCGATGTATTAGATTTAAATCCAAATCAATCGAGTATCAAATGGCAGATTTACTTTAATCGTGAATAGAACAGGCTACGCCATTTCTGCATACAGGAGCTGATTTTTTTCGGTCCATTTTTGGCCAAAGAGAAAAAACATCAGAACCGCGCATGTATCAAATTATATGGTAGCGTTTTTATTTGTATGGCTACTAAAGCGGTCCCATTCGAAATAGTAAGTGACATGTCGACAGATTCCTTTTTGGCAGCATTCAAGCGATTTATTTCACGTAGAGGAATTCCTTCCGACGTTTATTCGGATAATGGGACTAATTATGTAGGTGCAAATAATAGGCTACGAGAATCATAGGCATTGATAAAGTCGGACGAGTTTATCAGCAAAATATACGATTTCGCAGTTCAAAATAAGATTTCTTGTCAATTCACTCCTCCTCTGTCTCCACATTTTGGCGGGTTATGGGAAGCGGCCGTCAAATCGTTCAAGCATCATGTGAGAAGATTAGTCGGGGATTGTTCATTTACTTATTAAAAATTTTGATACACTAGCGTCTGAAATCGAGGCTATATTAAATTCGAGATCCATATGCTCGCTTTCATTTGATCCAAATGATCGGCTCGCATGAACACCAGCGCATTTTTTAAGAGGTAGGCCGCTTACAATGCTTCCGAAAACTAATTATTTGTCTATTCCAGATAACCGTTTGTCATCCTGGCGCTTTATCACCAAGGCATGCCAGCACTTTTGGAGACAATGGAATCTGAAGTACCTCAGTGAACTGCCGAAACGGCAAAAATGGACTAAGAATATTGCCAATATACAACTTAACTCCGTCGTCATACTTATAGACAGAAATCAACCGTGCATGGGCTGGCAATAGGGACGTATTACCAAGCTTCACCCTGGAGACGACGGCATCGTTCGCGTACAACCATTGTTTAATACTAATAAATAATTCTTTTATTTATTAAATGAATACGTTCATTCGCATATTAAATTTAAATAATAATAAATACTAAAAAATACAAAAAGTATACAAGTATATGAAACCAAGATATATTTTCAGTCTTGGTGAACAAAACACTTGGAAAAATTTAATACCTTTATAAAAAGATAAAATATATTTATTTAATTTTACATAACCAGTTATTTCAAACCAACAAATATTCCATGATTATGCTAAATCAAAAAAATAGGTTCAGGCAAATCGACAAAATAAATATTCTAATAATAATCATATGTATAAATAACAATATGTATAAATAATAAATTATTTATGACTTTGATATTGAATATTTTTGTTTTTTTTATAGTTTGTACTATTTATTCATTTAAATTTAATATTCGAATGCATGTGTTTTATTTATGAAAAAAGAAAAAGTATTTATTAGTTTTTAAAAACTCGCAGGTTATAATAAAATAAATATATTTCATCCTTCGTTATAACAATAAATTTTTTCAACTGCGTGATTTAAAAAAAAAAAAAAGAATATAAATTCTATATATATATATATATATATATATATATATATATATACATACATATATAACTCAATCAGTACATATTACAGTAATATGTCTGTAATATAATGGACCTTAGGTTCCGACCTTTTTTAACGGAAAAAGGACATTTATGGTGGAACAGGGATAAACGCTAGCTTAATCAAAACATTTTCCGTCATTTTCTACTACTTTTTTTCCATCTTTCGGAGAATATGGCGATACCGTGGCGAAAGAATGATGGCGGTTTCGAGGCGTTCCAATCATCCACAAATTCTCGCACTTCTTGAATATGTCGGACGTGCGTATCATTGAGGTCACGATGCATCGATCTGAATAGGTGATAATCAGAAGAGGCTATGTGTGGGGAGTACGCTGGATGCGACAACATCATTCGAACGGGGTGTTTTTGATGGCTTTTGCAACATGTAGCCGAGAGTGGATGTTCCGCTCTGGTGTCGATATGGACCGTTAGCCTGGCTTTACTCATGACTTTTTGCGATTAAGATTGTCATAATACTTCGACTTTTCATCACCAGTCATAACACGTTGCCAGATATAATACTTTGCCTAGCAAACAAATACAGTATCATGTTGTATCGATACATAATGATACTTTCGATTAAATCGTCTGGCATCCATTTTCCTTCTTTCTAAATCTTTCCCATCGCATGTAAACGTTTGACAAATGCTCTGTCACTGACTCCTAACTTATATGCGAGTTCTTTCTGCGTTTGAGCTGAATTTTCGTTCAATATTGCGTGCAATTCACTATCCTCAAACTTTTTCGGTTTTCCAGAACGTTCTTTGTTATTAACATCAGTATCTTCACTTCTAAACCGCTGAAACCACTCTATACATATTATAAGCGATGGAACTTGTTCGCCATAACATTTTTTAAGCAATCGATAAGTTTTTGCTACCCTTTTTTTTCAAATAAAATCCATTCGAGTTGTTATTTAACTTAAGGAATTTTATTGTCGCTTTTTATTGAAATGAACATCATTCTTAGTAGAATGTAATTTAATAAAATTTATTAATAATAAAAATAATAATTTATTGATTGTGCAAAATTTATGGTTTATAAAATAATATATGCTTCTTTCCATTGACTATAAAATATTTACCTAAAGTAACTACTTCTTTTCTGAATGTGGAGTAATCACATTTAAAAAAATTATTTTGAATTTATTAATAATTTATTCATTTTTGTAATTATATTTTATTATTAAATCGTAATTAATTAATCATTTATTAAATTTTTGATATTTTAAACTTTATTCGCACAGCGTCAAACTCATTGTAAAACGTGTAACTCATAAGCCCCCAATGCCGAACCCATATCGCTCCACATTCGGAGCGTAATAGATTTTTTCTGACCGTTAGACTGTTATAAAAACAGAACTCTATTGAAAATAATTAATTTTTACTATATTTTTGTATCCATTTACTTGTTGAAATCTAATTTTAATGATTGAACCCATTGGTAGCCTTTAGTAAAACATAAACCATAAATAAATTTTCATACGAAGACCGCCCCAGTTCCCTTATGTAATATTCCCGTGACATTAATGTTGAAATATTTCAAATCTAATATTACCGATACATTACTGCACTATAATAATAGTATAGCTAACAGAGTTCTGGATCACCGGAAGTGATGACGTCAGAGCTGACATGTCAGCAGCTGTGATGTCACGCTCCTCCTACGTCACGCGCCCCTACAACATTCCTTTCGGATATCCTGAATTCTCTTAGCTCGTAGCGCTGACATCACGCTACCCATGCCTCGCCTAGCGCTATATATTTTTCTCTCTTTCTTTCTCTTTCTTGCACTAAAGAGAGAGAGAGAGCAAATTATGTAGTTCTCTGTCTCATACAGCGCATAGTTTTTTATATCATTGAAGAGTGCTGTTGTACGACCCCTATCACTCTAATATGGGCCAGAGTAGAGTAGTCTCTCTCTCTCTCTCTCTCTCTCTGGCTACCGATGCACTTGACAATGCCTTTGTTTAGCCTGGCAATCAGCATTTTGCCCAATAGACCCGATAAATAATTGCGGATATGTATACTTACTCGTATACTATAATGGTTTTGTTTTATTTTTTAATAGTTTTACATTGTGCAGAGCACACATCAATTTGTATGCTGCATTAATGCATACTGTTAGAGTATTCTTGGGCTTCTGTTTCTTCCACTCGCAGAATGGTAACTTCACAGTATTAATATCATAAACAATAAAATGATGTCTTTTAAATTGAGAAAAATTGAGAAACAGTTGAATATTACTGATATCACAATGGTCGAAGCTACTAGAATGTGTATTTTTTTGTCCTTTCCTTTTCGTTTGAAGTGCGAAAATATCCAGTTGATTCGTCGTTTCCGCAGTCCAAACGTGCTTCCACGTTTGTTCGGCTGTTTTATTATGAATATTCCATAATATAAATATGTTGAACGTTTTGGTTTTAAAAGTTGAATCAACATGGCCGACTATCAGCCAGATAAAATCTATATTGCATCAACTAGCCAAGTCACGCGAAGCAACAAGATGTAAATATAAATTATTAAAATATGATCGAGCGAATGTAAAGAGTGCGTTAGACTAAACCTTCAAACCAATCGTTACTCTTCTGAATAAACACATGATTGTAAAAAAGTGTCTTATGTATTATCTGTAAAGAAAAAAAGAATAATTTATCTACTTTGAAAGAGAAAAAAATTAAAGAATTGTTGTCCGATGATGACGGTAATTGTGATATTAATATGCTGAGTATGATGAATGGAAAAAGTGTCACGAAAATTGGTTCGAGTGCATGCAAAAGTGTATTGATCATAATGGAGAATACTTCGAAAAACCATAAAGCCATTTTCAATAATAAATTACTGTCTTTACATTATTAGGCTCAAAATCTAAATAGCAACCAACCTGCGTAATGATTTTATGATTGGATATTTCATTAAATTTTACCACCGGTAATGTCATAGTCAATAATACAAAATATCACATCACTAACGGATTATTGGAACTTATACTTTGAAAATTACCAAATCTAAAACTTATGAACAATAACGATCGTCAAACTTATCAGAAAAATTTCGAAGCATCGACTGCTCATAAAAAAAGATTATGATAAAAATAAAGGAATTCGTGTGATCAAGAATAAAATTTTTTTCGAAATTATTTTACCGATGTTTACGATAAAAGATGGAGGTATTTTAGTTCGATTTAAAAATGTGCAAAAAAATATGCCCTTAGATTATGTATACTGGGATAACGCGAATGAGTTAGTAAATCCACTAAGAATATTGTTGGCTAAAAGATCTGCGGGAAATAAATGAAATATAGTCTATTGTCTATAATGAAATATACTTTAACGTTACATGAATGAAATATACTCTATTGTAAAGGAGCTGCGTGCTGGTGTAATATATTAATATATTATCAGGTATGTGAATAAGTCTTTCCCGTTTTTTTTCAAATTTTGAGCCTTTATTGTGAAAAAATGGTTACAAATGAATTATTGAAAGTATTGGCCATCGCTAGCTACAACTTTTTCCCATCTTTCTGGCAACATACGAATCCCGTTGCGAAAAAATTCGACCGGTTTGGCCTCTATCCAGTCATCCACCCATTTTTTGGCTTCCTCGTAGGAATGGAAGTGCTGGTCAGCCAGGCCATGCGTCATCGATCTGAAGAGATGGTAATCAGACGGAGCAACGTCTGGACTATACGGCGGGTGGGGTAGGACTTCCCATTTGAGCGTTTCTAAGTATGTTTTCACCGGCGGTGCAACATGTGGGCGAGCATTGTCATGTTGCAAAATAACTTTGTCGTGCCTGTCGGAGTATTGTGGCCGTTTTTCTCGCAGTGCGCGGCTCAAACGCATCAATTGTCGTCGATAGACCTCGCCTGTGATCCTTTCATTCGGTTTCAGAAGCTCATAGTAAACCACACCTAGCTGGTCCCACCATATACAGAGCATAAGCTTGGTGCCATGAATATTTGGCTTGGCCGTCGATGATGATGCATGGCCGGGTAGTCCCCATGATTTTCTTCGCTTCGGATTATCGTAACGTATCCACTTTTCATCGCCAGTCACGATACGATGCAGAAAACCCTTTCTTTTATGTCGCTGAAGCAGCTGTTCGCAAGTGAAAAAACGCCGTTCGACGTCTCTCAGCTTCAGTTCGTACGGCACCCAATTTCCTTGCTTTTGGATCATTCCCATGGCTTTCAAACGCTTGGAAATGGTTGTTCGGTCAACTCCCAATGCTTCAATAAGTTTTTCTTGCGTTTGACAAGAATCTTCATCAAGCAAAGTCGCCAATTCTCGATCTTCAAAGATTTGCGGCCGCCCGGAACGCTCCTTGTCTTCCACGTCGAAATCACCGCTTTTGAAGCGTCGAAACCATCCGCGAACACTTGAATCATCGACACAACCTTCTCCATAAGCCTCCTGAAGCAATCGATGCGCCTCGGCAGCAGATTTCTTCAAATTGAACCAATAAAGTGAAACTTCCCGCAAATGACGTCGACTCGGCTCAAATTTCGACATTTTCACGATATCAAAAATTTATGATGCGAAAAAATTTTAACTAATGTGTTAGTATGGAATTGTTGACATATGAATAAGCTTTGATTAGGACATATGTAATCATTGAATACTCGCACAGTATTGGTGGCGCCATCTCTTACAAAAGACGGGAAAGATTTATTCACACTCCTAATAATAGTTAATTTATTAATGCTATATGTTAATTACAATCAGTTTAACAATGAGTATCGATATATTCGGATGTAAGCTATAAAAAACTGAAGACAGCTAAGGTCCACCTGGCTTTAGATTTACTTATGATAGTGAATATGACATGGAAAATAAACGACTGTTGAATCTTCCACCCCCAGTTAAATGAACTAACGCCAATGATTTAGATACATTGAGAACTTATGTGCAAGAGAAAACTTCCAGCTAATTAAAAGTTTTGAGTGAGATAAATGAAAAATCGATGTTTTACCAGAAATATGATCATCTATAATAGAATTGGAAAAAAATTGCTGAGTGAACAATTCCATTAACTGCATATAAATCAAAAATGAGTTTTTATAAAACGTTTATCATCAAGAGGATTCATAGCTATTTTATTTTGTATTTCTGTTTGTATAATATAAAGTCTTGATCGAATATTGTATTGGTCTCTATGAATGATGGTTTTTCTTCTAAGTATTGAACATAATCTTCAAAATTAATTTTATTTTTTGTTATAGCACTTTTAACACCCTTGGCTTTCTTAATCTAGCCTTGTTCTTGAATGTTTATACTATACATTTTTAACTAAGCATTTCTAGCTCTATGTTTCCGCTATGTAAATCTATATAATCTGTAAGCCATAGCTTCTTATTAAATTTAAATACTTTATGTATTTTTAAAGCGTAAGCCTTATTAAATTGCTTGTTGCAATTCTCTGTAGAGAATTCTCTAGCTTTTTATTGTATAATTTTGATAATAATTTCTTCATTTTACTTTATGGTGCTGCAATATGTTCAGAGCATAGAGGGAAATTTTTATATAAATCATGAATATTTTCTCGATATACTAAACCGACCTCTAAAATATATCCATAGAAAATTTTTCTGCTGTTTTTAGAAATTTCGATTCATAGTCTATATTTTGTTCCCATTAAATGTGTCCATAAGGAAGATATTGAGATATTGCCCAACTATAAAGATTGTTTACATCATAGTCGAACAAAAATTTATTTTCCATCGCTTCATCAAATTTACAACCGATATATTTATTATTGGCCTTTGTATATTACTTCGAAAGCTGGCTTATACCACCTTTGATGCTTGTTTCGATAAATATGAGTATATCAATATGTAAGCAATTCTATTCTCGACATAAGCCCAATTAAAGAATTCTAATTTTATTTTTGTGTATTTTAGCATTGCATCCTACGATAGACCAGGAGTAGTATAATAATGGGCTGTGTAAAGATGGCACGAGTGAAAGATATAGATTTTAGATACAGATCTGAACATCCGTCAAGAGATTGAATATCAAAATTTAACCACATTTGTTGAGTATGCTGATAATCTTCATCAGTAATGGTTTAATTGTATAAATTAATAGAAAATGTACCTTTGCCTGACAATTTCGTTTCTTGTAGTTCATCAAAAGATGAAATATATTCATATGGGAACGTTCCTTTTCTTTTAATTAATTTAATTTGCTCGTTTACAAAAGAACAAGGCATAAATCAGATTGAATAAATAAATCTAAAACTAATATCCATGTCTTCTATATATTTTGTAAATTATATATATTTCTCCTAATTTTTCGGCATTACATATACATGTTCTTCGAAATTTATGGCCAGATCTTTAATAAATAAATGTGAATCATACCCCGATAAATGATGAAAGACAACGGATATAATTTTGGAATCATTATAATTTAATATTATAATGAACATTATAATAAACTGCATTAATTATGTGCAGGAACTCGTTATCTGAAATCGGTATTTAAATTTTACTAAACTGATAACATAAAACTCTAAAATATACTTATCGGCCTGTGAGATGAGAGTGATCTTGAGCTTTATTATCTGTACATTTTGCATCTTTTTCGCAAATTTAACAAAATTTTGCTATTTCATAGTGTCAAGTTTCAATGTCTATAAGTCGATTCATATCAGCTTTACATTTTGGTATAATTGTGTTATTTTTACTGAAAGTTCTTGTAATTATTGTATTGAACCATTCGACACGTAATGGTTCTACTTCTTTATCTACCTATCTGCAGCTTCGGTAATCACACTGCGTATTATCATAAATGCATTTTATATAGCTGCAAGTGTAAGTAAATGTATAATACAAATTGCATTATGTTTTTACTTTGCATACTTCTAATATACTATTTTTTGAACATACATTAAAAATCCGCATATATCACAAATGGTATAAATTTTTTGAATGAAAACTTTTTTAAACTCTAACATATTATTGTTTTATAAGGGTAATTTTATTTTGCAATGATTTTTTTCTTAGAAGTCAATGCCATGTAAATTGAATTTTTATTCAGATAGAAAATAATGTAAATACCTGTCGCAAAGATAATTTTTCCCATTACGTTTTGTGACTTGCGAACTTATCAAGCGACATAAATTTTTAATCCAAATATCTTTTTATACAAATGTATAATATATTTATATATTATAGAGCATATATTGTATGATTAAATTTGCATGTTTTTACTTTTCTATAGATGTTATATAATATGGAGATACGTCAAAGAAATTCTTTTTTTATCTTTTTTAGCATATATAAGTTAATTGAATAATTTTCATTATATTTTTCAAATTTAACTATATATTTCGTCCTGATTGGAAATTCAATATCCCTAAAATTAAGAGTATGTTCATACTGCTTATATCCTGAAACGTGATTACTATTCACTTCAGCTCGATATAAGGTAGAGAAATTATCTCATTTGCAATATTGGTGGTCATTATTTTTTACATTCACACATGCTTTTTTTAATTACTTCAGGTAGTGTAATGTATGACTTATCTTTGCTTGGGTTGAATTTGTAAATATTGACTGCTAAATTTATAATCTAATGCAAAGTTCATCCAGATTTTCTCTCTTGAGACTTATCCATATCACATTGGATGGGTCTTTGGATATGCCTGGCATACTAATGCCTTTCAAATTCATGGTCTCAAATATTTATACATTTTTTGTATTAACATATTTGATGTCTACTATGTGCACGGACGTTTTTGATAAAATATACTCACCAGACAGCACTTTATTCATTTTAAGTGATACATTGTAACGCTATTTTTATCTGCTTCTCAACCAATTTAAACGCATCACCTAAAAATGTATGAATATCTTTATTTATTTTTTCAAGCAAATAATTAAAGCAATGTATATTTTTAAAATATATATTCCACTATAATTTAGTTTCTACTATAACGTTAGCAGATAAATATCACCCATAAACCGGAGAATACACAGTCAGACACAATATAAGCCTCCGAAGCGTCAAGGTCTCGAGTCTCGACCGATAAAATAAAAATTAGAATTCTACATAATAAATGCTTGAATATTATTCCAGAGGAATTGAGAAGTCGAGCACAGAAGACGACGAATTTCTGTCAAAAGCATCGGCCGGACGCGCGAAATGTAAACATGCAGTAGGCAACACCGCCGGAGCTGGGCCTGCGAAGAAGGAGAGCAAAACAGAGAGAAGAAGAACTTCGTCCGCGGCGTAAACAAGTGACACCGAGATCGAAGATGAAGAAGGCATACGGATACGGTGATCACATATATTACGCGCAGTCGGTTCGACGCCGCTGCGGCCGCGATACCTTTAGGTATGATAGGGTCGGCGTAGTGGGAGGGGGGGCGGGCTCGCAAGTCGCCGAAAAAGCGTTAGGTTCAAGAGAGCACGCGAGCTTGACCCTTTTGCGTTCAACGGCCTGCTAGTACAGACGTACAAAAATAGAACCTCTCCTGCCGTGGGCCGAACTTCATTTAAAGAAAGGGCGAGGACGGCGATTATAGCTTTATTAATTTAGCCGTGATAGGTGACGTGCGAGACGCGTATAGTTAATATAAGCGCCATTTGTACTTATTATTCCTGGCGTAAATAAAGGTATTTAAGAGGCACCCTTCTATTCGGGGTTTATGGATTAGACTCGTCGGGCGAATTCCCCGGGGCTGAACTGGGGCGCTGCCCGGGCAATTTCCTAGCGCTAGGGGCTGATATGGCCCTGACGATCTGTAGTCTCGGAGGCGTTGCTGCGGTCGTGAGCGGGTGTTCCAACGCAGACTTTCATTTTTAACTCGTTTTATTAACTTTAAGTACGATATAAGGGCGTACATTTAGGAAACGAGACTGAATAATACGCTAGAGTCGAGTCTGGCGGCGAGGCCTAAAAGTTGGTATTAATTAGAGGGTTACCTGAGGTATAGGCTACCGGAATCATAGGCTACCGGATGTAAAGGCTACCGAATGTGTAGACTACCGACTATATAGAATAAATTTTGTTATCTTAAAATAAAGCGTAATATTCTATAGTTACACATCTTGAACCCTCCTCGTACCGTTATAGCTAGCCGAGGTCATTTGAGAGAGTGCTGGACGGGACTCACAAGGGAAAGGGGTTTAGATCCCGATGCTTAAGCGTCTAGCGCCTGGGTATTAAGGTAAGGAACTAACTCCGTCGGTTATCTGGAGCCTTGCAGCGGTCTCCTGTCCGGTTGTAGCCGCGCGGACAAGGAAAACCGTTATATATATATATATATATATATATATATATATATATATAATGCAAAACTGGAAATACTTCCTGATCGAAATCTAAACCGTTTACATTTGCTGCCTCGTAACTGTGATACAGTGAAACAGATAGAAAAGCTTGAACAGTTAAAGATTGAAAACTATACCGTCTAAATTTGCTGATTCGTCATTGTTATATAGTTGGAAAAGCCAAGAAAAAATCAATATCAGAAAACGTTGTAGGGAAATTTCTTTTGTTATGGGCACCTTTCTTATAGAAAATTAATATGCACAACTGTTGTGAAGAAAAATTTCCCTTTACCAAGAAAGTAGATGACGATTGCATTAAATGAAAATATATAGCTATTACATAATATACAGAAAACTTAACTTAAAGCTATATATAATAAATATGACTAAACAGCAATATATAATATATGTGTTAAAAACTAATCTATATAATATATGAATTAAACATATGTATTCAAAGCAGAATGGTGTGAGTATTTATTTACCTTTAAAAGCAATCAAAAACTAAAACGAAATCTTTCTTACTCATTGTGACATGGACCTCGGCACAGTTGTACTACAGGTCATTGACCTGGACGAGCGAGGGCTCACAATTGCACGCCGGAAGATGACCTCCGCCCAGCGCAACTAAAGCTTTACGGAACGCAAGTGTCTTATGTCCGACAGCCGGAGCCATCGTGCAACACTTGCCGACGCGTCGAACGCGCGGCGGCCGTGAGGGACGCGGAAGATGTGCTTGACGGGTGGCAGAGCCGTCTCCATAGGCTCTGGGATATTCGGGAAGAAGCATTTTCTCAAACTGCCGTCTGCTAGTGATGACATGTACTACGACGTGGGTAGACGCGCGATAGAGTACGCGATAGACCAGCGTGTGTGGAGGAAGAATCAGGTCCTTTCTTCCGCTGCACACGGCATAACGGCGAAGTAGTTGGTAAGCTTGGCACGAATACATACGAGCTCAGCAGTAAAGATGGTAAGGTCAACGAACCAGTACACGCTCTACAGCTGAAGCCGTACGTGTTCCCATGGATCCAAGACGAGGGCGAAGAAGCTCAGCCATTGATGGGCGACGAGCGATTCACCATGTACGCGTGACTTGCGAAAGCAAAGTCCTCGCACGAGTGACGCAATTGTTACACGTGCCGGAGGCAAGGCAAGCCCGCCCAAGCGAACGAACGTGCGCAGCGAAAGACATTGTAACTAGAGCGAAGCGTGGTCCGAGGCACCCTAAAGGGCCTCGAGCTCCACTAGCGATCGTGGTACAGCGTGCGGGCTCGCCACGACTATTACGAGCGCACACAATCCCCTAACCTGTCTCGTTGCCCACACTAACGCATCCTCCTAACTTCCCGTGTTCAGGTGAGCGACTGCGAAATTATGGAAACAATCGATGAAGTGGTAGCCGTAGCGACGATTTTCGCTTTGTCGGCAAACTACCAGATCTGCGTTGCACTGCTCAGGGATGACGAAGCATCCGATCGCGAAACGGGGGCCCCGGACGATCGACAGGAAGTGGAGGAGGAACGCGAGGGATAACTGAAGACGACCTGGGAGCATCGACGATGTCGCGTGCCGAGACACCAAGTGGCGAGTTTCAAGTCCTCGAGTAGCGCCAACGGGTATGGGAGTGGTGCAAAGAAAAGGAGGGCTGAGCGGGAATTGCGATTTCAAAATGCAAACGAGTTCAAATTGCGACTTCAAATTTTCAGTTCATATGCAATGTACCACACTTTTTGAAATGCCTACCATACCTGCAACCTCGCGCACTTTCAGTCGACGATCATCCAGTACCGCTTTGTGAATTTTCTTCAACATTTCTGAAGTCGTCACCTCGCTTGATCGACCAGTACTCGTCTTGGAAGCTCGTACGGCCTCGTTTAAACTCTGCTACCCAATATTTTACTATTGCAAACGAAGGAGTAGTCTTACCCAGAGTAGAATCTAGTTCAGCTCTATTGGTTGTGCTGATGTTTACAAACTCACTGTCAAACAAATACTAAATATCATTCTCACCCTCTAGGTCATGCCAGGCACTTCTGGGATCACCCTCGTATTCACATCATACGTGAAGAATCAATTTGATTTTCCGAGTCAGTGCCACACATGCCAATTTAAATATATCAATCGGATATTATGGTCGAATATTGCCCAATACTATTTGCTGTAGGACTCTGCTCTGATGTAAAATATAATAAAAAACAGTTTTTGTCAAATTTTTAGACCCCAAAGTCGTGCGGCAATACTCGCAGATCTAAAAAGGTCTCCAGACGTTTTTTTCAAATAGTTTGTTCTAAAATAGTTAATGGAACCAGCTGTACATAAAAATTTTTATCTTTAAAAGATCTATCAATCAAGCAATTTTATATAAAGCATCAGTTTTATTCTATTAATTAATGTCGTTTATCACTATTATTTTATCTAATTAATAAATTGGTAGATACTTATCAGAAAACTAAAAACATTTCTGTATATAAATCTTTTCGTAGAAAAACAAAAACAAATGTTCATATATCAGAACAATATTAGTATAAAATATTTTTCAAAAATATTCCGAAATAGCTTTAAAAAAATAAATTATATAACGAAATTACCGTTGACAACAATGAACCATTAAGGGGGCATCTCTAGTCATTTTGCATAAATTTTCAAGATTTTTGCCTTGCAGTAAACTTTATTATCACACTACAATTTTTTTATATTAAAAAAATACATAGTGAAATCTGGAAAAAATTTTCTTTTTTCATTTTTCATCCAATATGGCCCAGATATGTCTGCCACAACGAAGCTTGCTTTTTTTTGGCTGACATCATATCTTGACACAGGAAGCTCTGAAATGAAAAATTCAAAAAGCATATTAAATTATAAGAAAGTGGCTATAGCCCGTACTAAAATCAAGAAGTTTAAGTAAACTAAAAACAAAATGGCGGGCTTTTCTAATTTTCGGCTTATTTTTTGAGCTTATGTTGTTTAAAAAAGTGCTCAAATGTAATCGAATATTCATAATTCTATTACGGGCTATAACTGTATGTGTGATGAATAACCTCTCAAAATTTTAGCCCAATCGGTTGAATAGTTTTTGTTAAATCATGTCAGCCAGGTCAAAAAATGTTATTTCGAGAAAAACACGTTTAAAATAATTTTTTGAAAACCAGTGTAAAAAATGAAGAAATAAACCTCTGACACTCAATCCGCGATACCAGCTCCATACATAATTCCTTCCTGATCCTCAAAAAACTCATTTTCGTGCGCCTTAGCCTTTCTAAGCTCGAGTCGCCGTTCTTTTAAAGCTTCAATGCTGCGACGATTTCCTTGCTTAATTGTATTTTCGTCCTATCTCTGCGCAAAATCCACTGCTACGTTGCCAATCGAAATACCCATGGTTTCCATGATTTTTAATAAAGGTACAAATCCTTCATTGAAGACGCACACAGCACAATAGGTAGCAATTTCAACAATTTTCTTCCCAGAAAACATGTGGTAAATCAATGTTCGAAAGATAGACTGAGCTCTAACATCATTTTAAAGGTGCAGGGTGTGTTCGAATGAATTTTTGCCAGTAAGCTTAAGCCGATGTACTTCTATACACAGTTAACGTGATTATGATTCAGGTGAGGTAAGCAAAATGACCATTTTCACCTCTCAGGTAACGCAAGGAAGGATCGTTACGGCTTCAATTGGCATCGACTAACTCTAATTTATCTTGAAAAAATGACATGGAATAACATTCTATAATTTAACGTGTTCGTGTGAGTTGGCCGGATCTGAGTCCCGGAGTGAATGCCACGACGTCTACTTACTTCTACGATGCACACATTCATCCTCTTTTCTTTCCGTATATAAATTTGCACAAATTTAAATAAAAGTTTCTTCTTTCTTCGTGATACAAAAACCGAACATTTTATGTATAATATCAAATGTATAATATTTAAAACGTGTAGTATTCCTTGTTTGTTTTTTTCTTATTTTTCTCTTAAAAGCAACAAAATTTATATTTATATTTGTTTTTTATTAGATTTCTAAATAAATGCTTATTAGATTTATAAATTATACCCGTGTCGAAATATTTTTAGCATATCTCCAACATAAGCTAGATTCGAGTTCGTAAGATCGTTCAAATTCTTATATACGTAATAAGTAGAAAAGTTAGCATTTCGTAGTTAGATCCGAAAAAATATTCCACGGTCCGTGTTTTCTGTATAATACTTTTTAGTTAGACTTGCTATGTATATTCATCAATTACGATCACCAAATGTAATCTGTGACATAGTGGATAATGCGTTAGTTGGTGAACTAGAGGATGGTCGGTTCGAGTCCAAGTTAGTCGGAGGTTCAAGCGTGTAATATATGCACTTTGGTGGGAGCTAGTTCGTGCTCCGGCTCAACCCGCTTCGGCCACGATCGCTCAGTCTGCCATCGAGTTCTTTTCACTCCACCAAAGGCTATATTCTATTGTTACTTGCAAAAACGCGTGGCTCCGGCTCAACCCGCCACGGCCCCTACTCGCTCAACGCACCACTAGGTTCGCTCGTGAAAGCTCATGTATTTAATAATTCTTATTTTAATTAATCATAATGCGCACTGTACTTTGGTCTACGCTCAACCCACCTAGGCTCTTGGTCGCTCAATCCACCACCAAGTTTGTTCTACTGCGGACTGTAAAAAGAAATCCAATTCTCACTCTCGCTGAACCCGCCAGAGGTTGAATTGGATTTTTCCCGTATTTTATTTCGTTTTAACGATGTTGCTGGGATTTGGACGGCTAATAAATCCAACTGGCTTACAAAAAAACTATAAAAATCTTTATTACTAAATTAAATATTTAATATCTAACAAAATTATAAATCGGCGATATAATAAAATTATATTCGGCGACTCTGCGCCAGCCGCCGTTGTCCGCTGTAAAAATAAATCATATAACATTTACTTTATGATTTAACAAAAGAAAGAAAATATTTACATTTGTGATTTTACATAAATTTAACGCTCTACATGAGCGTATTACAAATTATAATAATATTTCAATCTATTTCTTTATTACGCGATCCCATCCCGCGCTCTGAGTGTGCTGAGACTTGTCACCCGCTATCGCGCCGACGACAGGTCCCTCTCGATTAGCCAGTTTCGAGTCCGCTGGCACACTGAAATCTTGCAGTCACCGCGGCTTTATTTGATATTTGGGAGAGAGCGCTCGCTTTGCCCTTACTGCATCGTACCGTGCCTGGACGTCGCGCAGTGCCGTCGCCGCTGCTCTGCGAACCGCCTGAGGTCCGAAAGCGCTCGCGCGTCTTCGCGGTGCTGTTGGCGCTTTCCCCCGCACCACGAAGCCCTCGGCGCTCCCCCTCTCCCGCGCTGTGCCGCTCGCGACTTCGCGAGTTCAGCGGTTCGCGAGTTGAATGTAATATAATAATTTGCGCGAGTCTATGTGCTCATCGCAAGCGTATTAAAAGTATTCATTGTAATGTACGTGATAATGTATCATGATTTGTTGAAATATACGTATATGTATATAAAAAAGTAATGAGATATTCATTAACAAGGATTATCCAATAGACTATAAATTAAATGATTGCAGAGAGAGTGGATCAGATTTATAATAGCACCAGAGAATGTAATATGGAAAAGAGACATAATAATAATTAAATCGTGGAATGATGTAAAAGGATTATCCGAAAGAATTAGAAGTGCATTCAAAAAGTATAATATTCCAGTTTTTTAAAAATAAATATAAAAGAAAAACTCTTAATAATATTCATAATTTGAAGAATCGTAATAATGTAAATTTAATATTAGAGTCAAGTAAATTGGACAAGTTATCTTTCCTTATTAATATAAAATTTGTATTTCGCATTTAAGTTAAGAACGGAGGGTCCTAAAAATATTATACTAATAAATTTAGAGTGGGAATGGAGTGTATAAAGTAGCATGCTGGGTTTTTCAATTTAGCTTAGTTCCCGAGGATGAACCGTAGCGGTCAAAACGTCGGACACCAAAGGTCAATTTAAATTTAAGGTGGTGTGGCTACTCAGGTTGTCCTTTACTAACATAGAATATTGTTTTTTCATTATTATTATTTTATTTTATTTATTATTTTATTTTGATTTTTAATTTTTAATATAATTTATTGTATTAATAAGTTTTATTTCAGATTCTACAGTGGTGAATATAAACAAGAACAGTCTGACTCTCATTATTTTATCTAATATATTATATTATTAAGACTGTATATTATTAAGACTAATATATAAAAAAAGTCTTAGCAAATTAGTATAATACAATAGATAATATTGTAGAAATTTTAAAAACTTAAAAATAATAAATTTTTGTTTGTATTAAATTATTTATATTTTAATTTTCCACTTACTTGTTCTACTTAGATGTATTAAATATGACATGCTAGGATTTAGTTAGATATCCCTAATATTTATGAGAGATATTTCTAATAGAAGTAATATCTTGCATAAATAATAGGGGGCGTATAAGCAATATAATCTATTAAGGTTTTCAAGCCAGATCCGAATAATAAGCGAACTTGATTCGTCAAGACTTCTAAACTGAATCTCAACACGATTTACATAATGATAAACAGTTTTGAGCATAGTAAGTATATCGACTCTATAATTTAAATAAAGGTAAAATGGTTCAGAAATATTAATTTTGAGGTAACAAATCAAAAACGTGGAAGCCCACCAAAACGTGTGGATGACAGTTTGAGTCAAATAAATGTCAGAAAGGCTAAATGTTACATAAAAAACAATTTCTGATGGTTAATAAGGTATCGGAAATATGTAAAAGTGTGCTGATATGAAAATATGCGCCGCATAGATTGAATGAAAGTGACAGTTAGAAATTTGAAAAAACACTTAAAAAAACGAAATTAAATTTTGCTTGAAAGATACGAAAGAAAACTAATTTTGATATTTGATGGCTAATCAGATGGCCGGAGTGAAGATGCCCGATGGCCAATACTCGACGTCTGCAGAGGAGACATAAGGAATCTCACTCAGGAATTTTTTGTATTTTCTGGACATCGGACAGAACAGACTTCAGAGAAAACGCATTTACTCATACTGTGTTTGTCAAAATTTTCTATGGCAAGTCTTCTTCCAACACATCAAATAATAAATTATTGGCTTCAGGGTTGTGAGTGACAAATTCTAGTTCTCTATGGCAAGAGAGACGCTCTTGATATCAATCTTTATCCTCCTATGTACCCGAACTTCGTATATCATTGATCGCATCAACGAAATAAGAACTAACTTGTTTGTTTGCCCTTCTACTCGTTTTCCATACTTTCGAGACAATTAGTGTGAGTATATCTTAACGAATTGCAACTTTAGCAAAGAAATTTCTTACGAGAATACGCCTCCTTACCGTTAACATATTCACTCGCTGATTGAGTAATAATAGGAATCTACCAATTTCTTGGTTTGAGTTTCGATTTTATTAGAATAAGTTATATTAATATATACGTAACTAATGTAATCAAGATTCTATTAAATTATCATATAATATTTTTTGACTAGTTTGATCTTTCCTCAAAACTTTAAACTGATTATAAAAAACATATAGCTATCTACAATGTATTTCAATACTAATATAGTAGTTGTTCTAACTTCTATAATAATTATCAGCATTCACTCATATAGCCTAAACTATAGTTTCACCCTAGTCTTATTAATTTTTATGCTTGGGAACGCGAAGTTGTGTGTGAAGTTTAAAGCAAGTAAGCATAGCACGATGGAGATCAAATCTTCGTTAACCTTTTTAGACGATTGAGTTCGTCTCGGTAACGTGGACCATTGTATTTTTATTAACTTTATAAGATATTTCCATATTTTATTATATTATAATATATTGCTCATGCGTGTGTTGCTTGTTGCATGGTGTAGCCATTTTACAAACGAATTAATTAACTCTTGCGTAGGTGGACCATCTGACCATCCAAATCAAGAGAATAATTAGCCAGGGCTCGCAGTAGCCTACCGCCGGCAGCACCTTAGCCTTACACCTGCCAGTGGCGTTTGCTGTTACGTAGTGCCAAAAGACTATAATGAGCGTGGTGCCTGGTATTGGGACCTAACCGCTCCACCATTGAGGACGTCATTTGTAAACGTTTAATTGATTGTTAAGAGAGCTCTCTATGTACGGGACAGTCTAAATAGTTTTAAATCCTTTATATAAGATTTAATCAAATTATATTTTCTAATATTAAATGGTTACCTAATGTAATTATTTAATTTAAACAGATTTATTACATTTAGTTTATTTAAACAAAATCATTGTATTTTAGAATTTCTTATTAGTTTAGGCAACAGGCTTTTTTCCACTCTCTCTCTCTCTCTCTCTCTCTTACACACACACACACACACGCGCGCGCGCGCGCGCGCGCGCACGCTCATGCACACATTCATATGATTTTGTGAGTTTGAATTAGTATTTACAATATTGTATTTTCACTCATTTTGCACAGATCGAAATATACATAATTTTATTGTAATACATTAAATTAAATTAAATTAAATTAAAATGTGTACATACATAATTTTAATGTAATACATCAGTTCAAAAATTCTTTGAATTATAGATTATGTGAGTGAAGCATGAAAGTCTTAATTATATTGTAAAAAGTAAGATAAAATTTCGATTTCAGCTGAAGATTACCATTAATTTACTGACTTTATGCTTTCAAACTGTATTTATAATGCTTTAATACGGTATGGTTTTATTGTTTGTTGTTTCTTTTTAAGCATTATTTGTATCCTTTAATATAACTATAAAAAGTATTTATAATATATCTACATTGCTAAATTATCTTTTTAATAAAGGATACAGAAGCAAAATAATTATATCCTTTTTTATCTTGTATGGAAATTAAATACGTAATAAAATAATTAAAAATTGTCTAAATTGGTATCTTTATAATCTCAAAAAAGAAAAGGTTGATTAGTGTAATGAAGAAAATTGATTTCTTCGAAAGAATGAATAAACGGATAGAATTACTTCCTGTACATAAGGAAACTTATTAGAGGGAAGATTCATTCTACTTTCTTAAAGATCTGTGCTAACAAAGAGGAATACGTTTGCTGCGATACCTTTTCCTTTCTCTTTCTCTGTCCTTTTTAAGCAATGAGTGGGGAGAGCACAGTTGAATTCTTACAATCTTTCTAAAAGGTATCCGTGGAATGATCCTTATAGTCAGCCGATGATAGTTCGCATCTGTTAACAGATGTGACAAAATTGAAAAAATTATTGTAGAATAATTAAGGTACTGAATAAAGAAAGGAATTGCTATTCAATAAAACAAACAGAAAAACGAACAAGACGATTGGTCCAGAAGTTGAAAATAAGCATAAGAGTATAAATAAGAATAAGAAACAGTGTATAACAAATAAAAAAGACAAAAGATAATATAGGAAGAAAAAACAGCTAATTAAAAAACACTTATAATGAGACTACGGCTGCAATTTACTTTATTTTTGTGAGTAAAACATGTTTTACCTATTTGTTATAAGTTGTAAAAGTATAGTGTGCCCTTCATTCGATTATGTTGTTACCTACAATTCTTTTTGAACGGGTAGCATTTAAATTGAACTACAAACTCAGTCCTTATATAGATAGGGCATGTGTAGAAATAGGGCACAGCTTTCACCTTATTGCAGAACGTGACAGCAACATAGAATAGTAGTTGCTATGCAGAGCAAATAATTTAATAATAATTATAAATGATAAAACAATCACTTCAAACCTTGTTCAGATTTTAATATACAATAAGACAATATATGGAAGAGATAACGATTTTTTCACCGTATTTTATACATTAAAAATTTTTTTTTTTCAATTTTAAAATGAATAAGATAATTTATCACTTATTTTATTACTTACGTGTTATAAAATATATTTTCATTACTTAAATTGGAATTTGAAGATTGAATCTTGTTTATATAATTAGTGACAATTTATAAATAAAATATTATAACTATGTATGGTTTAATTATAATACTAGAACAACTAAAATTTATTTGAGAACTTTGTATAAGAATTTATAGATAACAAATTCTAAATTTGTGTGAAGGTATAATTAATTCGTTTTTTTTAGTTTACAAAAACTTTTGAAATTTTCGACTTTCGATATTTCACTACTTATAATTATAAAACAATGAAATAAACGTATAGCAATAAACAAAATATTACGTAATATATATATATATATATATATATATATATATATATATATATATATATATATATATATGTAGAACAAGATATTTTGGACACGTATTTCCTTACAATATTAAATATTTTTATAAAACTATTATATCGAGCTAATTGCTAAAGAATTTAAAAGCATATTATAACTTAATGCTAAAAGATTAATTAACGAACTGAAATTAATATTTCGAATTATCATAATATCATGTTAACAAATAAAAAAGTACATTAAATTCAAAATTTATTTAAGTCATTATTTATATTTATCTATACATAATACGTAATAAACTATTATGCGCTTGACTTATTTAATACGAAATTGCTAGTAAAAAATTATATTAATTTCTTAAAAAATTGACATATTAAATATAGGTCTTAATGTGTAAGATTTCATAAATGGTAATAACGTTCATTGTTCTATTTGTATGTAAGCAGTCGTTTATTTGCATTACAAATTTAATAGAACCTATTTTTTAAATAAATTTTATAATATTATTTAATGTTTGATAGTATTACCTGAATAACTCGTTTGATAAAAACATTAATTTCTATGTATTGTTGAATTCTTTTATATTTTAGTTTAGTGCTTTCAATGATTCCTAATTGATTACAGACATTTTTCTTACACAGAGAGAAGAGATTAATTAAGTATTATAAAAAGTTAATTAATTAGGTAATAAATAATTAAGTTCTTTTAACAAAAAATTTATGAAAATTTATTAAAGCAGTTTAGTAATTTAGTTACAGACTTACAATTCTATAAACTGTAGTAAACGATATAGTAAATATTACCAAATAATTTTGTAAATTTTACGTAAGTCGACATGCTTGGTTAATCCAAAAATTATTGCGAGGATCTTTAGGTACAGGATGATTTGAAATCATATTTAAATATAGTCAGTATAGTGTATATTCACAAATTAAGTTAATTTATTTATATTCAATTTTTAATATTTCCAATGTAATTACAATATATACGCATATTACAATTATAATTTGAGTATAGACACAGTTCACTTATATATTTCATAAGATGACAAATAATTAATGCATTTTCACACTTATATTAACAGAATTAACCAAAGTCTTACATCCTAATAAAGATCAATTTTCATCACTTACGAGTTCCATCAAACGGTCTGAAAAATTACGAAGCCTGCCAAAATTCAAATTAGAATATAAAATTAATATCTATCTTGCTAATAAATTTTTTATTCACTTTTATTAAAAAATAAATTTTTAGTAGAAATTTTTAGAGATATAATAAAAACCATTAGATAGCAATGTGGGGGGTGAAACAATTTCATATATCATTCATCGTTAATACTAGATGTATATTCTAACTTTACGTAATCATATATTTTGATGGCATCGTAATGTGTATCATAATAATAATCTTATACTTGTAGAAATAAAAATGAAAATCTTTCTCATTTATTAAAATTGACGATACTATGAAAAATATAGGACCATTTTCACAAAACATCTACCAAACTATTTTTAAAAAGTTTTTTGCAAGTTTTATTATGCGAACATTGTTACATATCATTTATTCAAAGTATCGTTCATTAGAAGTTATAACTTTTACCCATCTTTCTAAAAATTTATGAATTCCCGACCAAAAAAATTTCTCGTCTTTCAAGCCCCAGCACGTTTTGAGCCCATTTTTGATTTCTCTACTGAACTGTAGTATGTGCCCGTAATGGCGTTCTGCATTGATCGAAATACGTGGTATTCAGATGATGCCAAGTCTGGACTGTAAGGTGGATAAGGTAGAATTTTTCATCTACTATTTTCTGAATATTTTTTGACCGAAACCGCAACATGGCGGACTCATGCTGGTTTCATAGTTCCATATTCTAGTCGTTTTCCCATACTACCCTGTTAAAACAAATAAGTTAAGTTCGATACAATGGTCCTTTGATAGTTTGATCACTCAGAAGAAGTGCGTAGTATAGGATACCTTTTTGATCCCATCATACGCAGCGTATGCCCTTATTTACGTCAATATTTCGCTTCGGCGTCGATTGGGCGGGCTCCCCGAGCTTGGATACGACTTTCTGCGTTTATAGTTATCATAATAAAGATATGTTTTATCTTTAGTGATAATAGGATGCAAAAATGATTTATTTTCAGCGTGTTTTTCCAGTACTTGAGGTTTTATTTTGAAATCATGGTTAAATATTTTTTATTCAAAGTATCGTCCATTGGAAACTATAACTTTTCCCATCTTTCTGGAAATTAATGAATTCCAATCCAAAAAAATTTCTCGTTTTTTTGAGCGGGAGAATGTACCCATCCCATATTTGATTCATTCTACTGAACTGAAGCGTATTGGCATAACTGCATTCTGCATTACAAGTTCTGTACTAGTAGTCGGAGGGTGAACGTCTAGACTGTAAGTCGGTTGAGGCAATTATTCACTATTATCCGAATAGTTCCTAACCGAAGCCGTCACATATGGACGAACATTGTCGAGATAAAAAATGACTGACACAATTTGTACGGTATCCAGTTTCCAACCTGAATAAATCTCAATGTAAGGAAATGACGTAATGCCGAATGATGCAGCAAGCTATTTTTGAATCTAGCACAGATTCTCATTCAATAAAGCGTCTAGTTCCTCGGCTTCAAAACTTTTCGGCTTTCCAGACAAATGCTTGTCGTTCACTTGAAAATCACTACTTTTGAACTCTTGCAAACGATAAGCCCTAGCCGCACACCTCATATTAAAGAATAGAAGCCATGCTTCCCGAAAATGATATTTATTTGGCTGGAAAGTTATCATCATTTTGCTCGATAATATAAAAGGCACCGGAAGGCAATGTTGTTGACAGATACACAATCTACAAATGTAATATATGAGGTCTGACATTTCTGCCCGGGATCTACTAGTGACGCCGTCTTTTAAAAAAAGCTGCAAACTGACTTGTGCACCCAATATGCTATTATATTCTAATTATGCTTTTTTGTAATCTAATAATGATATATATTTTGCATAATCTTTTAGAAATCAGGAAATAAACCTTCTAAGATTAATAAATTATCTTCAATACGATAATTTCAATATTTATAAGTACAGCAATGTATACGTGAACTCCGTGAATATTATTTATCTTTTAGCATTATATAAAGCTTCCAAACTTCATTGGATTTTGATATTTTATGAATAATCATTAAGCGCAAATTATTAATGAAAAATCGCATTCCTGACTAAGACATAATTATATAAGAATTTTTAAATGCAAATATTGAATTTGAACTGGTTTATTTATATTGTATTTTAAATCATAATTACAAGTTAGGCCAACGTGATGGCCAACAGGAATCTGGAGGGAGATGAAGAAGCTGCACTCGATTTGATCTAAATAAAGAAAAATTTATTAGTAAGAATTTATCAAAAGCACTGCAAGGGAGAAGCGACTGATGGCTGGTTCATTCACACGCAGACTTTCTGAACACTGTTGGCGCACGTGCATGAGCACGCGGAAGTAGCGGTGGCGGCGGCGCTCTCTTTTCTGTCTCTCGCTCTGTATTTGTGTGACACTCCCCCCTAACGGAAAAAAATTACTCGCTAATTTTTTAGAAAAAATAATGGAAACATTGTATGCCTGGCAAATTTAAATTAATCCCAATGGCAAGAGACAAGATTGATTCGCCCCATGCCTTTGCTCGAACTGCAAACCCGTTCCAAAAATGAATGAGTTAGATTCTTTTTGTCACAAATGATTATTGTAGTAGGTACGTTACTATTATTATCGCAGAAGATCGCAAGTCTGGGGGAATCTCGCGTAAATGGTAAAATATAAATATATACATATATACATAATTGCAAAAGAAATAATGTAATTAATTATATCATACATTTCGAAAATTATTGATATTGACATAATGTAAAATACTTTAATTGTGCTTTTATTTGTCGACTCTTTTTAGATAAATTAATAAATATTTCTATTGGTCTTACAGTCCAATTAAATAAATTAAAATTAATAGATAATAATATCAATATATATATATATTTCAATATATATATATATATATATATATTGAAATATATATATATATATATATATATATATATATATATTTCAATATATATATATATCAATATATATATATATATATATATCAATAGTAATACATATCAATATATAAATAATTGAAAATTATAATGACAATCAGACTGTCCTTGTTTAAAATCACCCCAATAGACAAAAAACGTTCGAAAACATCATTCAATCTTCAATTGGGTAAAGATGGTGGGGACAGTAAGATTGCATTTCACTAATAAAGAATTTTTTCAGCTAATATATTTTCATTTCAGATTAGTCTACGGGGGTGATTTTAAACAAGGACAGTCTGATTGTCATTATAATTTTCAATTAATTATTAGTAGTGTGAATAAGTCTTTCCCGTTTTTTGTAAGAGATGGCGCCACCAATACTGTGCGAGTATTCAATGGTTACATATGTCATAATCAAAGCTTATTCATATGTCAACAATTCCATACTAACCCATTAGTTAAAATTTTTTCGCATCATAAATTTTTGATATCGTGAAAATGTCGAAATTTGAGCCGAGTCGGCGTCATTTGCGGGAAGTTTCACTTTATTGGTTCAATTTGAAGAAATCTGCTGCCGAGACGCATCGATTGCTTCAGGAGGGTTATGGAGAAGGTTGTGTCGATGATTCAAGTGTTCGCGGATGGTTTCGACGCTTCAAAAGCGGTGATTTCGACGTGGAAGACAAGGAGCGTTCCGGGCGGCCGCAAATCTTTGAAGATCGAGAATTGGCGACTTTGCTTGATGAAGATTCTTGTCAAACGCAAGAAGAATTTGCTGAAGCATTGGGAGTTGACCGAACAACCATTTCCAAGCGTTTGAAAGCCATGGGAATGATCCAAAAGCAAGGAAATTGGGTGCCGTACGAACTGAAGCTGAGAAACGTCGAACGGCGTTTTTTCACTTGCGAACAGCTGCTTCAACGACATAAAAGAAAGGGTTTTCTGCATCGTATCGTGACTGGCGATAAAAAGTGGATACGCTACGATAATCCGAAGCGAAGAAAATCATGGGGACTACCCGGCCATGCATCATCATCGACGGCCAAGCCAAATATTCATGGCGCCAAGCTCATGCTCTGTATATGGTGGGACCAGCTAGGTGTGGTTTACTATGAGCTTCTGAAACCGAATGAAAGGATCACAGGCGAGGTCTATCGACGACAATTGATGCGTTTGAGCCGCGCACTGCGAGAAAAACGGCCACAATACTCCGACAGGCACGACAAAGTTATTTTGCAACATGACAATGCTCGCCCACATGTTGCACCGCCGGTGAAAACATACTTAGAAACGCTCAAATGGGAAGTCCTACCCCACCCGCCGTATAGTCCAGATGTTGCTCCGTCTGATTACCATCTCTTCAGATCGATGACGCATGGCCTGGCTCACCAGCACTTCCATGCCTACGAGGAAGCCAAAAAATGGATGGATGACTGGATAGAGGCCAAACCGGTCGAATTTTTTCGCAACGGGATTCGTATGTTGCCAGAAAGATGGGAAAAAGTTGTAGCTAGCGATGGCCAATACTTTCAATAATTCATTTGTAACCATTTTTTCACAGTAAAGGCTCAAAATTTGAAAAAAAAACGGGAAAGACTTATTCACATACCTGATATATATTGATATGTATTAGTATTGAGATCGTATCATATCATATCCTATTGTATCGTATCGTATCGTTTCGTATTGTATCGTATCGTATTAAATCATATCCTATCATATCATATCATATCATCATATCATTCATACTTCATATCATATCATATCATATCATATCATATCATACTAATTTATAAAGACAAAGCGTGTTTTTGTTTGTACACAATAATCGAAAAAACTACTAAACCGATTATTCTGAAATTTGACATATAGATTCTATATTATCTTGGGAAGGACATAGGCTATTTTTTTTATTGAAAATCATTTTACTTTCATCAATAAATTAAGTTAATGGTTTTAACAATCAGTTTCACTAGCGGTCAGTAGGTGGCGTCTTGAATCACGAACATCAACTCAAAGTAGTCCGCTTAAAGTATTAATACCAGGCCAGCTCAAATGAATGTTCATATCCAACTTTGGGATTCGTACACTAAATAAGGCGTGACGTTAGTCAGTATTACACTTTTTGTTCTTCAGGTTAATCTGACACTACTCTCACACCTTATGGATATCTTTTGATTTTTGTAAATTTTATTTTCTCTTACGTGGAAAAATCTCGCGCTCTCTCACTCTCTCTCGCTCTCACTCTATCTCTCTGTCTTTCTTTTCCTTTCTCTTATAAAATGATTCTGTATGCCAAATCATATTGAATATAGTTTGTGACGACAAATTCTATTTTTGTTTTTATACATTATATTAACTTCAGAATTGTGACAAGAGGCTATGTTTTTTTTAGGTTAAACAGAAGAAATGGTGGCAAAATAGGGACCTTTACTAATTAATATTCGCATACCAACATTTTGCTTGAATTTCAGTTGGCATCACCAAGAAAATATTCACGGTATTTAATTGAAAAAACGGAAATATATATATATATATATATATATATATATATATATATATATATGTACACACACACACACACACACACACACACACACACACACACACACACACACACACACACATAGATATATATATATATATATATATATTGTATGTATATTATATTGTACATATTCTATAAACACATTTTTAATACGGTTTCTACTGAAAAATATTGTATTAGTGTGTGTTATATGCCGATACGTAAGTCTTCCGCGCGTTTACGCCGGATGCGTAAAATCACTGTAACCCCCTTTCTTCGCCGCGGCGACTTCGGGTCAATCAGCGCTTGCGACCACCAACCGCGCCTCATGGCGCCACAGGAGTCGCAAGTGCAAAAGAAATAAATGAAAGGGGTTGTGGAAGGAACAGGACAGAAAGCAGCGGGGGGAATAGAGATCCGGACCTCGCAGGATGTCGGACGGCTCGCGCACGGAAAAAATAAACAACATTCTTGGACCAAACCAGTGCCTTGTTATTACCCTTCAAAACCTCCTAACGCCTAACTCCCACCCCTACGCCGCACCTCTAATAGTGGTCGGACGGGGACAGAGGCAGCAGCGCTGCCGTACGGCATACGACCAATAGCGGCCGAGCGGGCTGCCCCCGCTGCGCTCCCCCGCACGCACTGCTAACGGGGGCTCGAGAGAAAGAGCACTGACCGAGCCGCCGCTACCACCGCAATGAGCGGTACCGCAGCTGATCAGCTGCAAGACCGGCGGAGATCACTACACTTTGGGCCTTTGGCCCAAGCTGACCTCATCCCCTTCCTCCTCCTCCTTCCCCGGTGGTCTCTACGTCATCGGCCCTTCTCAGGGTCGTCTCGTACGTAGGGGACGAGGTCAGCCACCCACTCCCCCTCTTTCCACCCACCTGCGAGTGGTCTTCCGCCTCGTGGACCCTTCTCAGGGCCGTCCCATTCATAGGCGACAAGGCGAGTCACCCACTCTCCCTTCTTCCCCTCGTCCTCCCGTCCACGGGCAGCGTTTGTGTCCGATCCGGAAATCCGGGTCAGACGGACACCGTCCGTGGTGTGGACTCCGGGTAGGGCACCCCTTCTATAGGAGTAGGGGCATGGTGCCCAGTAGCTCCTATTAGGTGTCGTGCCCAAGGCCTCCGGGGTACTCTCCGAGGTCCGTGCTTGGAGCCCTTTTCACCCCACTTTAAGATGTGTAGGGGCGGTTGATTACAATATTCTGTTGCCTCAAGATCAGTTCAATCGGCAGTTGTATGTTTGGATGATAGAATGCGATGTCCAGGTGTCACTGAGCGATTTATATGGGGAATATTGCATTTAGTTCATAGAAAACGACATCCAGTTATGAGGAAATTAACTTCTATGGGAAAGTTCGTGTTGAGACGGTAAAATACGATATCTAGGTCCTTCCCAACGACTTCTACGGGGAGTATTGTGTTTAGTCGTTAGGAAGAAATGTTAGCTTTCTGGGCACGATTTCTACTGGGACTATCATCTTTAGTTGATCGTCAACTTCTACGGGGAGTTTCGTGTTCGGATAATAGAATGCGATTGCCAGGTTTTATAGAACGACTTCTACGGGGAGTTTCGTGTTCGGACGGTAGAAGATGATGTCCAGGTATGACGAGACAACTGTCGTGTTTTGTTGTTAGGAAACGGTGTTCAGTTATGATTTCTATGAAGAAATTCGTATTCTATCATTCGAACATGCACACTTCCAGTAAGAGTCGTCTCGGGATACCTGGACATTGTATTCTACGTCTCCAACACAAAATTCTCTATAGCAGTCGTCCCAAATCATTTCGTATAGTCCGAAAATGATGCTCTCTGTAAACGTAGTCTCGAGAAACTTGGACACCTTTTTGTACCGCTGGAACTCGAAAGTACAATTTTCTCCATCGAAGCCGTTTTTAATATGCATATATATATATATATATATATATATATATATATATATATATATATATATATATATTGTATAAAATGATGGACAAAATATCAAGTTTTTGAAGTGGACGCTACATTGAAGCAGCTTTTTACACAGAAGCGACGATAGGTAAATTATGGTCGATTATTTATAGAAATATAGATTTTTATATATAGAGTACTTTTACCTAGATATTATTAAATCGTTTATGAATTCGATTAAATTATTATCTCCATCGAAGCCGAGACGGGGGATGCTAGTAAATATATATTGATATCATTATGCATTAATTTTAATTTATTTAATTGGACTGTAAGACCAATAGAAATATTTATTAATTTATTTACATAATGGACAGGTAAGGCATGTGTGTTATTTACATAAAAGAAACATCCTTCTTACAACTAAATATTAATACTAAATTTGTCTTGCATGTGTATGTAGCAACCTGCTAGTTTTTTATTGAGATTATATTTAGATTGTACGAGATTAATACTAGATTAATTTGGTAATGTTAAACAATCTTGACGGACAGATTAATCCTGATCGCATTGAGAATGAAATCTATATTTAAAGGTTTCATTTTCTTCTTACCTAACAGATTATCCATGATTATTTCATGTAATATTGTATTGTTCAAACGTACAGAAGCTATGTTGATGTTAGGAAAATAATCTAATTTAAGGGAAATAAATTTTTTAGTGAAATCAAAGGAGGAAGGTTGTGGGAGAATTAACCCGCAAATATCTAAATACGTTAAGGCTATAGTGTGTCGAATGGCTTTACCAATCTAGTTGTTGAAGCAAAAATTATTTCAGAGGTTGAAATGCGTCAATTATTCATTAATTTTTATTTCGAGTTGTTGGACGTCGTTTTCGTCACCGTGGGTAATCGCGTAATTAAAATTTAATTTGAGTAGTATGTTAATCTTTAAATTTTTCGTGTAAAAATTCTTAAAATTATGTTCTTGAATCTAAACGTTCCGGCGTCCGCGTACATTAAATTCGTGGCGTTGGATTGCGCGTATCTACTAGTGTTATCGTTATGTTAATTGTGATGTTATTCAAAGAGGTATGAAAATAAATTGCTTGATAAAATGACGTGAAATGCTATGTATTAAGGATGTAAGCTGAGTAATGAAGCTGAAATGGCATCTCAAGAGGTTTGTGAGTTTTTTAGTGAAACGAGTGTCGATAATTCTAGCATGGGAAACATTTCGTTTACTTGCGAGCAATTAGAGCTCTCGATTCTAATTTGAGCATTTTTTCCGTTATTATATGTATATATCAGTGTATTTAAGGCAGTATTCTACTTTAGATCCTCGAAAAAAACGCTATTTTTGTGAAATTTTTTTGAGAATGCTATTGAAGATATGGATGTAGGATTTGAAATGCTTAATAAATACACACTTGAAGTACATACAAATTTTTTTTATTTATTTTATACATTTTTTATACATGTAAAGTGTGGTCAAAACCAACATCTCAAAAAGTAGGTAACGTTGTCGTGGTCGTAAAATCTTGCCGACGGATGGTCTGAAATAAAAAAATCAAATAGTTGTATGTTCAGTATGACTCCAGAAACCGATTTTAACTAGAAAAATTTATGTACGTGCAAAATCAACAAAATAGCGACTAAAATACAAAAGAAAAAAAATTGCTTTTTTCCGTCTTTTTTGCCATAAAAATCTAGTTAGAATTAAAATTTTATGTTGATTGTAGTTTGGACGGTTGATACAAACATATAGAAAATGTGTTCAAAATTTCATAAGGATCGGTTGAATAGTTTTTTAGTTCTCACGACCACGGTACTTAAAAATGCTGTTTTGAGAAAAACGCGTTTAAAGTTTTTGTAAGTAAAAAATCGTAGAAAAATTTTCTTACGCTCAATCAGCGATGTCCGGGCCATACAATATGCCTTCAGCTTGTTCCAGGCGAGTATTTTCATCTAATTTAGCCTGCTTTTTTGAGTTTTGCTCTCCTTAGAAGTCTCAGTCGAGCGGCAGTTCTCTCGAATGATGCGCTGTTGGTCGCGCATATTCGCGAACTGCATGGCCGTTTGGCCGATTTTCAGCCCTAGAATTTCTATTATTTTCAAAACTGCGCTGAATCCTTCATTAAAAATGCAGGCAGCAGTGAGGCATGCAATTTTAACGATTTTTTTTCTATTGTAGACATGCTTCGGTGCGATAGCCCAAACTGTTGAGTTAAAACACTCATTGTTATTTTGAGTGTTTCTGCCCAAACATCTCTCCAGCCATTTCGTTTTTGTTAGATCTTCCTAGATCGGTTTCAGCACCTCTTGTACGTCACTAGCAAGAGCAGGACGATGTTTATAATTATTTAAAGCGTTGTTTGCTTCGGCCTTCTTATACTTGCACCAGCTGTCTGAACAGTACGTATGCTGTGGTTTGGACTCTGTTGAGGTTTTGTGATAATAGCCGGCCCAGAGCTCGTTTCGCATGCCTTCTACTGAATTTGAATTCCTTTCAATTGCAAGACCGTAGTTTTTAGATAACTCCTCCATTAATTTGATACTTAGATCAGCAGTCTTGACTTTTTTAATCACGACTTTTGGTTTGACTGCTTCTCCACTACTAATACAGAACTCAAATACAGAAGCAAAATTATAAAGAAAAGGTAATATTGAGAAGCAAAGGTATATATTTTGATGAGAATATATATACGTGTATTGATTTACAATAGGGGAACAGCTGCTGCAGCGAACAAGGCCAGATAGATTATTCGGCTTATTCGGCGCGCGCGTTGGGCGGGTCGGAAGAGCGCGCTCATATAAGTGCGTTCGAAAGGTGAAAAAGTATAGTTAGACTACCTGAATCTTTCTAAAATTTTGAGCTAACATTCTTGAATATATTTAATTTCGAAAAATGTAAAAAAAACATTTTTTTTCAATGTTGTAAAGTAGAATACTGCCTTAAATAAGCTTTATCTTGAATTAAAGTCGAAACATTAACTGACTTACATTTATTTGTCGTGGTTGTTCCCGATGCCGATTTAATGACGCGAGGGATTTCGATGTTGGCGATATCGACATTCATATTTGCGTAAGAATTCAGTCTTATAACAAAACAAATATTCTTTCGCGGAGAATATTTGTGACTTATAAGATACTTGAATTGGGACTACAGGCTCCTGAAACTAGAAGTAACGAACGCCTTCGAAATTAGTAAGTGAAATCGATTTATTTCGATGTACTTTATATTTAGAAATATGTATTTTTATGTTTATTTCATGCGTATTGTCAAATTCGTTGAAAGTTATTCGTCTCTGATCGCGGTTGATTATGTCAATACGTTCTCGACGCAATACGTTCGGTTGATATTTATTCTTGTTTAGTATTCGTTTTGTGCATTTGTTGGGTTACTTTTCTAAAGAATTTGTTTCGTTTGTGTTGGATTGTTTGGTTATCGACGGCACTAGAGGTCATTTCGATACTAGGAATCGAGTGATTGAATTCGTGAAATGATTCCGAATTTTAGTTCAGAATGGAATTCTTCATTTGAAAATAAGTTCCTCGCGGTTCTGAATTGATCATGAATCGCAGTTCTGTTGAAAATAATGAGGAATTTGATTGTTGTTGATGTGTCAGTTTTTAGATTCGCTTGTGATGTTTAGATTCACGTTTAGACTATTATTGTCGTCTTCGTTTGGCAGCATGTGTGCCGGATTAATGAGTTCGATGTTTACGGTGTTCGTTTCTTCCGTTATTTTTCTTCTTAAAAATACATGTGAACTATTTGCAAGGTATTCAAAATACGAATGGTTTGTGTGAGCTGTTATGTTGAACGGCTAATAACACCGGTGTAAAAGATATCGGGAATTCGAAGGCAAGTACCACAGACGTGGTCGGTAGGACTAGCATCTATATCAGATCTAAAGCAGGTTCTGAGTCCTAGAAAAACAGCGAAGAGCAGTCGAAGTCAATCTGTGTGGTTAGCCTAACATATTAACGCTGATTTAAGTTCTAGTGCCAGCACTCGATCATTCCATTTTCTTAGGGGTGAAACGCAGTGGTTGTGATACGAGTACGCTCGCAACCTATTTTCTTCTAAAACTCCGAAGAGTTTACTTTCGAATTGGGTTGTTTTATCATTGGTTATGTAGGTGGGTATTCTATAGTGAGTCACC
The DNA here is from genome assembly GCA_018907035.1 of Sycobia sp. Sy_11. Classification (NCBI taxonomy): domain Eukaryota; kingdom Metazoa; phylum Arthropoda; class Insecta; order Hymenoptera; family Epichrysomallidae; genus Sycobia; species Sycobia sp. Sy_11. The sequence continues at coordinate 646,681 of JACCIC010000029.1, forward strand.
GAGTTGTGGAAGAAAACTCGTACTATTGTTAAAGCTGTAATATTTTCGATTGGAATGGCTTGGGACCAGTGTGTAAATCCGTCAATCGTCGTTAGTAGATAGCATTGGTCGTGACGAATTCTAAAAGGGCCTACGATGTCGATGTAATCATGCGAAAACAGAAAAGTAGGATTTTCGAAATGTGCGAGTGTGAGATTAATATATCGCGTGACTTTGATTGTTCGCTGTCGATACATATTTTGCAGAGTTGCGCAATGTCTTTGATCACATTGGGCCAGACTTATTGTTTTCATATTACTTTGATTATTCTGCTTCCGCTCCGAAGTGATTTATTATAAAATAGTTTAAATCTCTACTCGCATAGTTGAGTCGGAAGATAAAAGCGAATATATTTATAAATGTCGAAATAAAATTAGTGTGTAATTTATTAATTATTAATTAGCGTAATTTGAGCGGATGATTAGGTCTCGCATTATTTGGTAAAGTCGATTATCTTTATGTTGTTCGACTTTAATTTTCGCATTAAAGAGAACTGGTAGACGAAAGGCACACGCATTATAAATTAATTGATTCAATTGCGGGTCTTCTCTTACATTTTAATTATCTAAATTCAAAATTTAGTGTAATGTTTCTGTGCGATGTTAAATTTTTGAAAAAATAAAGCTAGAGGAATCCAAATGTTGTTCGATTTTTGTTCTAGAGTTGCATCCATTGCTGTGCCGAACGCATCAGTGATTAAGAGAATTTTCGCGTTCATGTCTAGAAAAATTAAATAAGTTGTGTTTATTAATGATTCTTTGCATTTTTCGAATAAATTAATGGTTATTCACGTAATTGGTCTTCTGTCTTTCTTTTTTGCGTTTTCTAGAAATATATCAAGAGGCGCTTGATTTTTTACCGCATGGGTCAAATAAAATAAATATAATACCGCCTGAGGAAATTTAGTTTATTTACGTCAAATTCGTATTTTTCGACATTTAATTTAAGACGTTGGCGTTGAGTCTTTCGAGGACCGTTTTTAAGTAAACTTCATGCTTTCGAGAAGTTTTAGATGTTATGTTTATATCGTCAATGTATACGTAAAGAAATGTTAAATCGTTAAAAATTTTAACGTGTCTAGGTGTCTGTCGACGACTTCCCACTGGTAGTTTTGTGTTCGGATGATAGAATGCGATGTCCAGGTGTATCGCGACGAGTTCTACGGGTAGCTGTGTGTTCGAAGGATAGAATACGATGTCCAGTTGTGCCAGGACGACTTCTATGTGGCGTTTCGTGTTCGGATAGTAGAACACGACGATGTCTAGGTGTCTGTTGACGATTTCCACGGGTAGTTTTGTATTCTGACGGTAGAATACAATATCCAGCTGTCTGTTGATGACATCCACGGGTAGTTTTGTATTCGGATGGTAGAGTACGATGTCCAAATGTCTTTCTATGACTTCCACGGGTAGTTTTCTGTATTAATTTGAAAATCAGATCTTATATATCTAAAGACATTTGATGTTAAAAAATATTTATAGTATAGTAAAATATTCTTAAATAATATATAAAGATGTTTTTAACCTCATTAAGATCATACGCTCATTTGTAAAAATAACATATATGTTTATAGTAATAGTGCATCTAGGAAAAAATATATTATTTACGATAGAAAAAACAACATTTCAAAATATAAATATACTATTTATAACTTTCAAAAATTTGTGAAATCTCTTGAAAATTGCTTTCTACGTTAGTATAAAATAAGGTAAGTATGGTGTATTCGAAATCCTTATCATTTGAAACTTCTCTTTAATGTAATACATTTATGAATATCACAATATATTGTATTTATTTATATAATGAGTATCAATTCATGCAAGTTTCAGAATTCAGGTTGACTTAACAGTTTTTTCTTAAGTTTATTTTATTAATTAAATAACAGAGAAAAAGTAACATTTATATAGATTTCAAAAGAATGAAATTATATTTCAGGATTATATTAAATTATTTCTAATTTAAACAAAAGAAAGTATTGAAATAATTTTTACATAGTCAAGCATATGTATATATTTGATTGTCAAATATCTCCCTTCCACTTTTTTGCTCTTCATTTAATGCTTTATAAAAAGTGTTACAGTGGTCGCCTTTATATGCGCTGTTTTGTTTGATCTGTTTCCATCTAGACGGCGACTTCACAATACCCCTCTCGTAGAAACCCCTCTCCTTATTTGCAAAGAACTCGGACAGCCACTTTTCACAAGCCTCTTTTGAGTCCAACTTTACACCACCAAGGGCGTTCGATATGGACAGGAATAGGTGGTAATCACTTGGCGCTATGCCTGGGCTATATGGTGGATGCGCTAAAACCTCCCATCCGAACTCCCGTAGCTTCTAACGAGTCATCAATGAAGTGTGTGCTCTGGCGTTGTCCTGGTGGAACACTACACCCTTCCTATTGGCCAATTGTGGACGCTTCTGATCGATAGACTGCTTCAAGCGGTCCAGTTGTTCACATTAGTTGGTATAATTAAGCGTATGCCCATGAGAGCAACTCATAGTGGATGATGCCCTTCCAATCCCCCCAAACACGCAGAAAAACCTTCCTGGCCGTCAATCCCGGTTTGGCCACTATTTGGGACGGTCCACCGGCCTTGGACCACGACCGTTCTCGCTTGATATTGTGCTATGCGATCCATTTCTCGTCGCCAGTTACCATCTGCTTCAAAAATAGGTCCAGTTCGATCCGTTTCAGCAGCACATCGCAGGCATTGATTCGGTCCAGAAGGTTTTTTTGCGTCGTCAAGCTTTTTTTGTATCCAGCCTTCTGCAGATGGCTTAAAATGGTTTGGTGACTAACTCTCATCTCCTGGGCAATGGCACGAGATGTTACATGCCGGTCTAACTCGATAAATTCCATGATTTGATCGGTATTCGTCGTCAGGTCTTCCGCCGGCTGGCTTATCCATGGTGTCGGTTTCACCGGCTCTGAATCATCGAAACCATTAATCTCACGGAACGTTTTCCTAGCGGATTTGAATTGACGACGGAAAACTTTAAAATAGCGCGAATTTCGGCGTTAGTGAAATCCATGTTTACACGTCCATAACTTTTGAACGCAATATCCAAACTAATCATGCATAGCATCGTTTTGTACGTTATGTCCAGACCTTTCAAATGATGTATAGTATTGCCAGATACGAGATCTGTAGCGTTTTGTACATAGCCGCAAAATTTAGAAGACAAAAAGGCGGAAGGGAGATATTTGACAACCTAATATGTATGAGTGCCAATTCGTGTAAGTTTCATAATTATTACTTATTATATTCAATAAAAACAAGTAGAAACAATCTATTATAATATTCGTGTCGAATATCGTATACAGAACCACGAAATGCAGTTTACCCAACCATAGATATAATTCAGAAGGTTTAAGAATATTTAAAGAGTAAAAAGAAGTTTGAAATGGGAACAAAAATAAGTGCCGACTCATTCAAGAAATCCATACAAAAAGAGAAATAGATAGACCAAACACATCGTCAAAACATAATATTGCAGTTATATAAGAACGGGATAAATGTTGTTAGAAATGTAAAGAGCCTGGGCATGATCATTTCAAATGTAAGAGTACAAGGAAGATATTTTGTTCATATTGGAGTAAGAATGGATTGTATACCCGTGATGGTAAAGATCATACGCAGGGAAATGCAAGAAGGACCAGCTTTGTAATGTAAGAGGCTCGGCCTGAAAATCAAACTACAAATTAGATAATTGATTATTCACCGAAGTAATGATAGGCGTTATAAAGTAGATGCACTTATTAATACGGAATCCATCAATTCATCTGTAAATACACAGATGGCCAACATCTGTTTACATTACCGATATTGAAAGTTGAAAGTTCTTAAAATAAATTTTTTTATAAATTAACACGACCCCGCTCTTACATGACAGACAGTATCTGGCGTAGTTATCTGTTCAGTTTGAAAGCAATCGCTCATGAACAGTTCTTTTGTAAATAATAATTTAAAATACATCTTTATAAACGTAAATTTCGGAATAATATTTTATCCTGAAACCAAAAGAGCTTCTGTAGACTGTAAATAATACTTTACATTATATATTTCAAGGAATTTTTGAAATATTTTAATAAGTTAAATACTATATATTTTGTAAAAATTTGATATGATATTTTAATTCCTTAATTCTATCATTACTGTATAATTTTTTAAGTAAAAGAATGTAATATATATTAAGTAAACTGATCTATTTCTAAATAATAGAATATATAAAAAAAGGTAAAAGGTTTTCGATAACATAACCGAAAAAACCCCAATACCAACTATTAGATAGAATTATATTCTATATAGAATATAGAATTGACAGAATGATTTAATAAGTATAAAATGCTATACAAAGTTTCAAAGAATATTTATAGCCTAAGCTTATAATTAATTCCGACAAATTGTAAGTAGAGAATTATATTTTGTATATAATATACATACACACACATGACACATTTATTTTATATATTCTTTTTAAGATTATTCTAATGCGTAAGCTCTCTCTCTCTCTCACTCTCTCTCTTTCTTCCTATATATATATATATATATATATATATATATATATATATATATATATATCATATCATATCATATCATATCATATCATTCTAATTTATAAAGACAAAGCGTGTTTTTGTTTGTACAGGATAACGGAAAAAACTACTGAACTGATTGTTCTGAAATTTGACATATAGATTCTATATTATCTTAGGAAGGATATGAGTTATGTTTTTTATTGATAATCATTTTACTTTCATCAATAAATTAAGCTAATGGTTTTAACAATCAGTTTCACCAGCGGCCACTAGGTGGCGTCTTGAATTACGAATATCAACACAAAGTAGTCCGCTTTAAGTATTAATACCAGGCCAGTTCAGTTGAATTGTCACATCCAATTTAGACGATAAGTATCCAAAATCGCGTAAAAATGGATCAAACATTTATTGCTAAACAGCCATTGCTTATTTTCAGAAAAATCAGTTTTAAATCATTAAAAAGGATTATACATGTAACGATCCGTCTCTTCTCTTCTTACGTAATATTTATATTTTTAATTGGTAGGGTTCTGTGAAGATGTAGGATCGTGTTGGGACGGGTGAATAGACTGGGTGAATAACTCTTTATCGCGAATTCTTTTTTATATTAATAATAATAATACATTATAATAATTATTATTATTAATTAAAATGATATTCATTAATAAACAAAAAATACATAATTAATAAAAATAATTTATTATTTTTATTAATATTAATTCCTTAATCGTATTATCGGGCTACTTGGCCTTGTACGATTTTTGTTCTCTCTTTATTTTGTTAATCGTCTATTTACCCGTCCTTAGCATTCGATTCTTCACAGTCTATCGTATTTAATTTTATATAATTTCTATAATTTAAATTAGTAAGGAGCTATAATAAGGAGCTCTATAATTTAAATTAGAAGGATAATTTTTAAATAAATAAGGAGCGCTTGATCGTATTTAAAAACTGTTACACGATTTTATTAAATAATTATAAAAATAGTTACATTATTTTAGTAAATACAATTTCTTTTTTATCTCCCCGATGAAATTTTTTTATTCAACGTGTCTTGCTACAACTTATTTCGAAGAAACAGTGTGTCTTTTCTTGTAATTAGTTAATTACACGGATTTCCCTATTCTAAACGATGAATCGGCGATTTAATGTAATTCTTCATTGGTCTGGATGTATTCTAGTTGAACCGGGAGATCACGGGTCGGTCGATGGAGTTTTTCTGATTCCGTTTCTTCACTTGAGAGGTGCCTTCCTCAGCAAGTGCCGAAAAGAAACAGGTCGTCTATCGTGAAATAACGCACTTGTATACGAACTAAAAGTAGGTTATTGAATTTGAATTTATAATTTCATTACTTTTGATTGTTTACTTATTTATTCTACTGACCTTTGTTAACATCTAGATACATTCTTATATTATATACATAAACTAGCTTCTATTTATTTAATATCTATTTATGCGCCTTATTTGCTTATATATATATGTATATATGTATACTCGCCACCGAGTAACCTACATTACAGATAAGAGGTAAGATTTTGAATTTTTTAAAAATTTAAACTTGTTGCAATTTTATATCTAGTGAAAGTTCCAATTTTCAAAAAATTCCATTTCAAAAAATCATAAAATTTTTATTATAAATTTTAATAGAAAATAATCTATTTTTTTATTCAGAAAAAAATTTTTTGTTATCAAATTTTAATTCTTTTCTATTTGTTTGAATAATTGTGATTTAAACAATGTACTATCCCGATTTCTAAAAAAGACCTGAGAATTCGTAGTGTATGTGACAAAATATAGAAGCGAATTTTTTATTTGGGAATATCTTATTTTATAAGGGAAGTATACCTATTGCGAGGACTCAGCGAGCAGCAAGATCTTGAAAACAAAAACGAAACAAACAACACATAACATACATATCGAAGCGTACGGTAGCGCGTTGTGGGCAAGTCAGCTAGATACATATCAACAGCATATGCATATATACATACAGATATATATTACGCATTAGAATAATCTTAGAAAGAATATATATATAATAAATGTATGAGGTCTGTATGTTATATACAAAATATAATTCTATACTTACAATTTGTCGGAATTAATTTTAAGCTTAGCTTACAAATATTCTTTGGAACTCTGTGTAGCGTTTTATACTTACATTATTCCATCATTCTGTCAATTCTATATTCTATATTTTAATATTCGGTATTGGGGTTTTTTCTGTTATCGAAAACCTTTTTCCTTTCTTATATATTACATTATTTATAATAGATTAATTTACTTTATATACATTTTACATATTCTTCTACTTAAAAAATTATACAGTAATGATAGAGTTAATCATTTAAAATATTATATCAAATTTTTACAAAATTTATAGTATGTAGTTTACTAATATTCGTTTTTTCTTTCATTACAGAAACGGGGAAATTGTTTGATTTTTTATTTTTCGTTTTTAAAGATGTTTTAGTGTTGACGTCGAGAAGTATCTTGCATTTGTTGTCGGGGATAAAATCAGTATTCTTCTGTCTCTGTTCTTTATTCGCTTCACCAGATTCCTTTGATGATGTGATGATGATGGTGATGATGATGGGGAGGACGATGGAGGAAGATGAAGGAAGATAAAGTCGACGAGGACAATGATGGCGATAAGGAAGAGGAGAGGATGACTACCTCTTTGTTTTCTTTTTCCTCCTCTTTCAATCACCTCTATCATCATTTGCTCGTCATGGCAGTGAGGCCTCAGGATGGTCTTAGAGCTTGTTGTCTTCTTTCTCACGAATATTCACCGTGTGTCATCGAGGATTTCGTCGTTGACGATCCGGGAGCGGCTAATCAGTTGCGCTGATAGAGGTCGCGCTGCTAGCGTGGTGATTCGCGGTTGATTTGTCGGGTCAGCGTTTTCAATTACTCGTATCATTGCTTCGATAGCTTCTTCGAATGTTTCGTTGAATATTTTCTACTAATGAACAGGTCTGATGAGTCTCCAATTTATATCCCTTTTTGTAAACGAGTCGCGACTTTTCGAAAATCCTATTCCTCTTTTGTATTATACATATATAAACATTGTCTGTATTATATACTGATAATCTAATTACGCTTGCAGCTTATTGTAAAACTTTTAATTTCGGCCGAAAATTAAAATTTTAAAATTTTATTTTAGGAAATTTACCTTTACTCGATTCTGCTCGTAAAATCGAATTCAGATAAATCATGTATCCCTTCATATTTCAGTCTCCGCCTTATCTTTTCTGTTTTTTTTCGTGCTAATTTTCGACTCTGTTGACCTCGCCGTTGAGCTACTAGTGACATTCTGTGAAAGAGGATTTCGTATCCAATGGTAGTTATGGCATCCATCTCAAAAATAATCTCTGTTTTTTGCTCCACGACTGCAAAGTGGCTTGTGAACTCTCATCCTTGACATTTAAAACTGACCTCCAGTGTCTATAGCGAGGTTACATTTTGATGGATTGCTGGACACATCCACACGTAATGCTGGTGAAGTTCATATACTCCATGAGTAACGGTGGCTCCTCTCTGTAGGAGTATTTCTCAGGCTTTTGGCGAAATAGTAGTTACCAATGAGGTTCCAGGAACCGATGATATAACTTCAACTCGACAGGATGGCGTTCCATGGTTGACTACCGATTTTGCTACTGTTTGACTGCCTTTATATCCATTTTCAGGACAAATTCTATTTCTCGAGCGTGGACAATGTTCATTGTTAAGTGCGTCGGCCATGATTGGCCGAGTTTAATACTGGTTTGATTAGTTTGTAGATCTGTAAAATTGTTGCTGCCCTGGTTGTGAAAGCTTTGATAAAATTTCCTATCTGTTATATATTCCAGATTCAAATTATATGTGGAATCGAAGTTATTCATGGTTTTTTATTGCACCCATGTTTTTGTATTTGCGCGTCGCTTTGCTTATAATATTCATCGATGCATTATCTGCTTTTGCAATTCTTGTCCAAAGTTCTGTGAGGGCGTCTAATTTGGATTCTAGACCGGCAATTTGATTTGCTTGAGCTTCAAGCTCAGTTTTAAATGAATTCTTTTCTGACGAGATGGACGGATTATTCATTTTTTTAAATGACGTGCCATTACGCGTTCTACCATCTTGTTCTTTATGGTTCTTATTTTGGTTTTCAATTAAGGTCATGCTATTTAATTGTACGTGATTTTGTTTATATCAATTGCTTATATTTTTTAATTGTTATATTAGTAGGAAAACTATAAATGTAGTATTGAGTTGGGGAAGTTAAGTTTATATGTTTAGTTAGGGTCACCAAGTGTGCAATGTGACAATTGAGAGAAAAAAAATTAATTGAAGAGAATATAACAGTTAGCAATATCCACGAAGATGTTACTATGGAAAAGAACTCCAATAACATTCGAAAATAAAATCATAGATCTATTGGTATTGCTTGTTCACAGTGTATTAATTGTTAGAATACGTTATGGCGATGCTAAAATATGTATATGAGAAATGTGTGAATGACTATAAAAATATTATATATATATATATGTGTGTGTGTGTGTATATACACATATTATAACCGCATAAATGCCGCTATCCTTACCTTTCGATGAAGCATACGTGCGTTCACAGCCACGCACAAGCTGGACTCGCTGGCTACTGAAACGAGGAGAGGGGAACACGGTGTTCTATACGTAACCGAGTATTATAGTTTAGTGTTACAGAACATTTATTTACATATAGATGTTCATGTATTACAAGGGAGTGCTATGGCTAGTACGCCAATCACTCCTGGCAGGTTTCGCGACGCGATATGCGGGGGTACAAACACATTTATACACGATCGTTCACCGGGAACGATAGGAAGGGAACACGGTACTCCGGATGGGAATATATACAGACGCGAGTGTTATACAGTCATGGTGGGGCCTGGCGCTATTCTACGTCTCTCTCATTTATGAGAGAGAGTTCTACATAATACTTTCAAATACAACAGGTTATTTGCCGGTGCTGAACGTTGGTCTCTCCTCTCTCTCGGTGATACGTGAGGAGCGTTCTCGTCACCACATAGTCTTCTCTCTCTCTCTTTTGCTCGTGCGTCCGGCCACTCGGCGTCCTCGATGTACTGGACGCGGGCGCATCTCACAGACGGGTCGCTGGATGTCGGAAGAGTAATACTGGTATCTTCTAGCCTTGGCGATGCACGTAGCCTTGAGAGTGCCTACCAAACCGCTCAATGTCCGCGGCTCACCTTACTCATCTTACGGATGAGAGAAGCATCGAAGGTTGCGAAGATGGTTGCTGTACGATTGGAAGCGCATAACCTTTTCGACTGCTAAGCGTCTAATCACTTCGAAGGCCAAGACCAGAAGAAGCGTCTTTATTCCTTGATGGCTAGAACGAGAAGAAGGAACGCGCTCGTTCCTTTTTAGTTCTTCCTCTTAGTCCTTTCGCCGTGCGCGCACTCTTGCGGTTCGCGAGTGCGACATTCGTGATCTACCGTGAATGTACAAGCGCGACCGCCAAAGGTATTGTTTATGACTATCTGCTTATTACTAATTATTAATTTAATTATTAATTATTAATATAACTAATGAATAATCTACTGAAACTATTGTTACGAATTCATGAAGCTATTCTTATTCTATTCTACCTATCCTACGTTTGAATATCGCTGAATCTAATATATCTAATGTATCGTCTTCTTCTTGTACTCTCGCCGGCTCGGCTGCTCGCACTTCTGACCTTTCTAGGTATGTACACGGTGAGTACATTACGCTGGTTTGTGTCTTTTTCTTTCATCGCTCTGTGTTTAATGCTGAAACAATTTCGGTACTTGAATACTGTGTCAGACATTTGGGTCTTGTACAGAGTTGGTGGTTCATTCGCAATCTAAAGGTATTTGATATCAATTGCTCTGGTGTTGTACTTTTTTTGCAGTAGGCGAAAATCACGGGAACCTGATAGGGGGAAACGCTGGATAACCTTTTCTGGGCCATTTATATATCCGCTACTTACTCAGGTAGATTGTCGAGTCTTGTATATTAATTACGATCGGCTGCTGGCCTCCTACTGCACAAGATACATCTTGTAGCGTGGGGCATTCTATTTGCTGACACACCTCTTCCTTTTCTGCTACTTCCCGCGATAACTACTGACGTGTCGCCTTTCAATTTATTGTCGACTACGTCCCCCAGTCGCCCTACCTTTCCCAAGACAATGCAGCAGGGACCGATCGCTCTGGGAAATTCGTACACGCATGTACATCGCAACTTGCTTTGTCAGACCTGCAACAGAAGCGGCTGTTTCAAGAGTGTGGGCATGTGGCAAATCGACGTCCCTCGTCACCACAGTTCCAGGAACCTACTAACGGTGCTGCCTTATTCTTGTTCGGCACACTATCTTTCCCTGGTAGTGATCGTGCTGGTGGTGAGTGATTTGGTCGTAGTGGGCGTACAAAGTTCGGTTGGGCGTGACTTTTCTTTTTTGGGTCTTCCAGCGACCTATTTTTTGTGTTGCGAGCGAACGAATGAAGGCGCAGTGTTTGCCACGGTACAGGCGGACCTCGTCGTCTTTTGGCGTGCTCACATACACTATTGGGGCAGTCGGCTACTGCGAGGGCTGGCATTTGGGGTGGGATTTCTGGCGGTAATTGGGGCTAGGCTGGTATTGGGGGGGGGGGGGAGGGGATAGATCTAATCTGTTCACCAGATGTATACTGGATTGCATCTCGTGGGTTTCTATGAACCACTATCTTCCTACGAGATACCTCCAGTGGTCCCGTTTTCTGAGAATTGTTGCTATTCGGCTCATCATCTACTCTGATCATTTCCCCAAGATCCTCATTCTCTTGCAGAAACGGATTGTAGATCCAATTGGTCTCTTTATTCTTTCGTCTTTCTTCTTTTTCTCCATCTTATCTATCTTCTCTTCTATCATCTCAGCTATTTTCTTTTCTATCTTTTTCCGCCTTCATATATTCTTCTTTGTTACCTCTCTTCTTCATCTACGCATTTATAGTTTCCTTCCATTTCTTCTGATGTTGTTCTTGGTGTTGTGGTAGTTTCACGTCCTTCTGAATTGTCATCTTCTATCACTTCTCTTGATGTTATTGCGGTAGCTTTATGTCTTACCGGATGAGTGCGCTCCTGCACCTCTTCTACTTCTCCTCGGCTTTCCTTATCATTAGCGATAGGAATTAACGGGGAGAAATCATCGCACTGCGGACAGGGGGGCTGGGAATTTCGTGTCCGGGATTTTCTAACTCGGACACGTTAGTGTCCGTCAAGGACATTTTAAAGGACGCTTGGTCGACAGCTTGCACACTTGTCGCACTCCCAAGCTCCTCTACGACTACCTGTATGGAGTCCGGACTGAACTCTATGAGGTCAGGTTGTCCTAGCTCTTGCAAAGTTTGCGCTACCTTGGTTACAACGAGGTCCGTATGCGCTTGCATCGGGGAGCTCGGACGCGCTTGCACATGCAGTGCTTTCAATTAGCTCGCGGGTTTCTCCCAAGCTTTACCTTGTTCGGAGATTTGGTTCCTCGGACCGTTTATCTTACCTAGTTGGCGAGGCGGGTCGTTTGGTGTCGACCTCCGCTATCGTCGGCCTCTTCCTATGGCTTGCATTATGGCAGTTATTATTTCCGGGACCTGAATTAGAATTAGGGGCATATGTTGGTGACTTTTTTTTAAGTCCATGGACTCAATTCGTCGTCTCATTGTTTAGGTCTCTTGTCTTGAAGTTTACGAGGGAGATCTTTTTAGTGATTTGGCAGGGTAAGGTTCCAATGAAGGTTCCAATGAAGCATACGTGTGTGCGTATGTGTGTGTGTGTGTGCGTGCATTGACCGCCACGCACGTGCTGGACTGGCCGGCTGCTGGAACGAGAAATGGGGGAAAGGGGGACAGGGGAACACATCAAACGCTGGGCTCTCTTCTTTTTTCGATGATGAGTGAGTAGCGTGCTCATGGCCACTCAGGCTTCTCTCTCTCTCTCGCTCGCTCGCTCGTGCGTCTGGCCGTTCGGCGCCCTCGATGTACTGGACGCAGGCGCGCCTCACAGACGGATCGCTGGATGTCGGACGGCTTAGACGGGAGTCGTCTAGCAGTGGCGATGCTCGTAGCCTCGAGACAAGCCGCTTAATATCCGGAGCTGGATCTTACGGATGAGAGAGGTGTCGAAGGATGCGAATATGCTTGCTCTACGATTGTAAGTGCCTAACCTTTGCGACTGCTAAAGCTCTGATCTCTTTGAAGGCCAAGACTATCAGAAGCGTCTCTATTCCTTGACGGTCGGAACGAGAAGAAGTAACGCGCTCATTCCTTTTCGGTTCCTCCTATTACCCCTTTCACCGTGCGTGCACTCTCTCGGTTTGCGAGTGCAAAATTCGCGATCATTGCGTAAGCGTGACCACCTAATCGGTGGTTACAATATATATATATATATATATATATATATATATATATATATAGTGAAGCTGCGCCGTGAACCCGATCCGAAATCCACGGGGGGGGGGGGTCCCGCCAATCTGAAAAGGGGATTCTGAAAAAATGACACAAGGCACCACGCGAATATGATGGCTTGACTTAAGTTTATTTGATTTACAAGATTATTTTTTTTCTCTTTCGCCGATACATACACACCCTATCATCCGGTCACAATTCTCCGTTGCTCCCGGTCCATATACCCGGCGCGTCAGGACCGCGATCAGCGACCCGGCGCACTCGCCCGAGGAGGGGGGTCAATGGGACGGGAAGGAAGGGGATCCGGATCACCGCGCACACGTGCGGTAAGGTATCGAGAGTAGCCGCAGAACTCCTCGCCGCGTGGTGCACAGTCACAATGGCGATGCTGGGTGGTTGTCGATGACGGGCCCTGGGTGGCAGAAGGTGCGCCCGTTGAGCGACCACCGTGCGGTGCGTGTTGCTCCTCTCCTGGATCCCCGCCCGTAGCTCGCCGCTGTCACGTCTATTCCGACTCGTAGTCCGCGTTGCTCTTCCGGACTCCTTTCACCCTTCTTTCTGCTGTCTCTCTCGTCGAGCTCACTACCTCTCTTTCTCGTTTTCACTCTCTACTGCTTTGATCTTTTAAATTAGCCCCTCGGCAGACGATAACGAACTCTCCTCGCCGCGCGTCGCGCAGTTCGCCGGGGACGAAGGACGGGAGAAGGGGGAGGTACGACGACGGCCGATCGCGGTCGGAACATACCGGACGCGGCCCTCGCAACGCAAACAATAAATTTTCTTGTTTTTTTCATTTGAAATTTTGAAATCGCGATCGATCACATAAATAAGATCGATCACATATTACGATGGAGAAAAAGAAAATTATATGTCTAACAAAAAACTTTTTTTTTTTGCTGACCATGCAATAGCAATAGTCCTAATTTAATCAGCCTAGGTAACTAAAACAATAATTATAGCCACGGTTTCATTAATAATCTAAATAAAATAAGTAATAGCTATCATCACCATATGGTTAAATTTCAATTAGTATAAGAACAAACATAATCTCTGTCAAAATTTAATCAGCCGTTGCAGGGGTAGTGTAGCCTTCACGAAATGATGTACAAATTCGAATCCCAACTTAGTAAATATAAAGGAGACTCTCAAATTAATAAGTCTTTTGTGTACCACATTTTTTCCAGATGACTTATTTTCTTATACTCTAGGATATTTCACACACAATCTTACATACTAAAATTTCTAATACAATCTTACATGCTACTATAACTTCTAATCTTACATACAAAAAAAAATTCTAATATTATCTTACATACAAAAGAAATTCACATACAGTCTTACATACTCAAATAGTTCTAATACAATCTTACATATTCAAATAGTTCTAATACAATCTTACATTCTAAATTTCTTTTGTTTGTTTTTTTCTCTTAGAACTCTTACATACGACATATACATGAGATTTTTAATAGTAACTTTAATGGCTTATTAACTAACACTTTATGACATCACTTAGATGTAACGGTATATACCACCCTCTTGTTTCTGCATCACCTTCGTTGATCACTAACTGGAGGACTGGTTAATAGTTATACTGGATTACTGTTGTTGTTAATAAATTTTGTTTTATTCCTTTTTTAACGATGTATCCTTAAGCTCTGGGTCGTCTAATGATTCATCCCATTCCGGTTTCTTATTATTATTTGCTGTAATTTCAAACTTATTTACAGTGGTTGTTTTTTTTCTTCTTTAGATTCATAATTTGTATTATTTTGATGCTGCTCTAATTGATTAACTTCACTTATTCTATTTTTGCAATTATTGACACTTGTTACGTTTTTTTTAATTTTTTTATCTGCATTTGGCGTATATTTTTTTATTTCTATTTGTATTTATAATATTATTCAATTGATTGGTGGTTACTATTTCAGATATACTGGTTTTATTTGTATTTACATTACTACTTAATATAATTTCTTTTAGATGCACTGTTTGTATGTATATTATTCTCAAAATTATTTATGGTAGCTTTATCATTTCTCGCCCGGGTAACTTCATTATTAATAATTTTGTTATTACTCATTTATGCTACATTAACTTGACTAATTTTAACTAGTATACTGTTGCAATTATTTACAGATACTTTTTTCTCGTTCAATGTTCACATTATCTTATTATTCACTCTACCATCACTTCACTTGTTCTTTATTCATTTTATTTCTCTTCACTTTGTCTTTCTTATTTATTAATTTAACTTTACTTCACTTTGTCCTTTATTTTTTTTTTGTTCATTTTGTCTTTTTCATTCATTATTTTATCTTTACTTCACTTTCTTTTATCATTTTATTTTTATTCACTTTGTTTCTTTATAACAATGTGTTTATTTCGTGAATACATCTCAGTCCATGCGGTGGCATTGTTAGGGCCTAGTTAGACCATTGTTAGACCTGAGGGCGGGGTCAGGCGACGGGAGCCGGTGTCGAGCACAAGGCGCGACGGCGAGCGCGGACGCCTTGTGACATTCGTCACAACACATATATATATATATATATATATATATATATATATATATATAACTCCATGTTTACACGTCTATAACTTTTGAACGCAATATCCAAGCTAATCATACATAGCGTCGTTTTTTACGTTATGTCAAAATCTTTCAAATGATGTATAGTATTGCCAGATAAGAGCTCTGTAGCGCTTTGTACATAGCCGCGAAATTCATAAGACAAAAAGGCGAAAGGTAGATATTTGACAACCTAATATAATATATGATAATTATATTAATTTCGATTAGTAAGTATATATAAAATCCACACGAACAAAATATAAATATCAATCTAATACTCAAATCTAGATTCGATAGTCTAATATAAAGACATACACATAAATACACTTATTTAAGATTCATGCTAACATGCGATTCTTAGAATAATATGAATATATAATATATAACATATATACATAATATTATAAAGTGTTTTCTATTATTTCTTTATGTACTTTGTTATCGTCAATATATAGTGATGTTAATTTATTTATATACGTATGAATATTGGTAATATTTATTTTCTATAAATATGATAAATATTACACATAAGTAGCATACGCATATGAATTTGTGAAGTCGGCGACATGTGTTTATATACATACACAGACCATCTCGACTCGGCGCTATAGATTCGTACAGGCGTGCTTACAAAGGACTACTCACTCAACACTTTTTCTTTTTTTTAGAAAATACTAAAATAAATTTTTTTCGTTTTCGCTTTTTGTTGTTTCTCTTTCAAAAAATATAAAAACCAAAGTTTTTGTTATATTTTCAAAAATTTTGTTTTCCCTCTTTGGAAAAATCAGAAAAAGTTTTTTAGTGGAACTTTTTTTACCTTTCTTTTGGGAAAATCAAAAATTCGAAAGTGTGGAACTTCGAAAATTTTGAAAAATAAAATTGTTTCAAAACACAAAGTAACTAAAAATAGACTATTTTCAGTTTTTTTATACTTTTGTTGTGAGAATAAAATTTTTTTGCGTTAGTCGCCTAAATTTTTGCGATTTCGATTTTTGCGCTGTCGCTCTCACTATCCATTGGTTGTTGGCACTGAAAAGTTCCGTTACTTGAATAAATGTGCTATGTTCTTTTGTTTTTTTTTGCTTTCTCAATTCAAATAACGAATATTAAATAATTTAATCATCGATAAAATGAATAATGAGTAAAATTGATGTATTTTACAAATTTTTATTAAGAAAAACAATTAAGGATAACAATTGAGAGATAATTACATAAAAATTTTAATCGTTAAATTAAATAACAATTATATAATAATTTAATTTTTTTTTCTTTTCTTCTTTCATGACAAAACATACTACATTTTTCTTTGTGTATCCTGTCATGTCGTAACAACTGTTAAACGAGCATTGCTCAATGGGTTATTTACTTGCATTATTTAATTTACTAATTAATTTAATATTCATTAATTAGTTAATTAATTAATAATTTCTCTCTTCTCCCATTTTTTTTAAGTATTTAATTGTTTATTTAATTAGTTTTTGTTGTTTTTGCTGTTTATTTTCGTTACTGGAATATTACCGAGAAATTTTTCTTTTATTCATTTAATTCATTAATTTTAAATTTTATTGATCATGTTGTAATTAATTATTTTCAAATTCTATTTTACACACATTCAGAATAAAGTTTAAATGTAATAGAGAATTTTAGATCGGTCAGAAATTTGATTTTCACGAACCGTACTTATATAAAAAATTTCTTGCCTCTGTTTTTTAAATTATAAGTATAGGAGAAAAATTTGTTTTTTTTTTCTCTTTTTCGTTTCCTGTCAATTGAATTGATAAATGATGCCAGTAACAAACCCTTCGAGCGATTTTGATGACTGGCTGCACAGTCTGTGCTAGGAGGAGACAGAAATGATAACCACGGAGCTGGAATTGAAAAATGATGGTTATCTATTTCAAAGGGCTGCCAGTTGTACCGCAGACTGGCAGGAACCTTCAGCCCGGCGGATTTTGTACAATGCACAGACGAGAGCGAAGTCGCAAAAGCACGCGTGGGTAGAGATCATAGAGCTGTTAAAAATCATCGCTGCCTCGACAATGCGCGACGAAACGAAAACATGTATTTTGAACAGCATGGAAGCCAGATACACCAAGCAAGTTGCTATATCAGCTGACACACCGCATGCTCGAGAAGTCAATCCGATCAGAGTCGATAGGCCTAGCACAACAGCTGCCAATCAACAGATGCAAAATCCGATTGATTTTAATTTAGTAGAAATAAATAGGCATGAATCGATCGCATGTAGCACGGCCAACGAATAGCCGATCTAGGCGGCCACAGCGCGCGCAGCTACATTCACGACTCGTATGCCACGAACGATACTATGCATCAGTCGCAAATCGCATATCAAGCACGAGGCACGACAGCCGAGTCTCAGGTTTTTAGCCTTAACGACAATCAGGCAATTATCCCTGCATTAGACAACCTGCGAGAAATGCTAGAGACTTGGATGCGACAACTGAATGACATTGTCCAAGATATACAACAAAGGCAGAATGAGATACATACTACGTTGTTGAACATTCAGCAACAGTTGCGTAACACTCCGCGACATGATCGCGTCACTTTCCAAGATACTTAGAGTCTTCAGTATTTGGAAAGTGACGAACACTCGAGTAGCAGTAAATCTCCACTACCAACTGGCGAGCCTATGTTCTCGACCCCTTGCCACCCTCGGTATCAAGGGCCTGAAGGGGGCATCATATTAATCACAGACAAGTGATCAGCTCGCCCATTAATATAATGCGATCGACGCTATCGAATACCTTGGCCCAGCGCAAACATTGGTAAAACCGTGCGCCAATGGAGAATTCGGTTCAATAGCGCCAAGGGAAAAAGCGTCGAGGAATTTCTCTAGAGGATCGCGAATTCCTTCAGGTTGACGCTACCAAGCTGAACTGATCAGGGAAGGACAGTGGTGTACACAGAACAAACGCGAGCCAACACATGATTATGTGTTCTGCTTGTTCATCATTCAGAATCGGTTCGAAGAGCCATGATCGGACGACAAGCAGCTCGTCCTCATCTATCGTAATCTACTCCTGGAAATACAGAAGTTAGTTCCGAGGGAGACGATTACGAGTGTAAATCGGCTCATTGAGCTCATTCGAGAGACTGAATGCATCCTCGACGCGGAGCGCAACTACAAGCTGCCTCCGACATCTGAGGACTGCATAATGCCCGAAATAGCCTTTTATCCGGCGGACACATCTCACATGCGTCTGAGGCCTAAAATCGTGGCCCTAGACGTTAGGCCACCGAACTTCAAAGCTCTAGTTTGGGAAGCTTTACAAGACGTTAAATTTGGAGGCACCTGATCTGATTTACAAGAGCCAAAAGTCGCAGCTCTTAGATAAAAAAAAGTAGTCGCGACTCCGGCCCGAGGTTGCCGCGTGCAGGGAAGAGCAGATCGTCGATCTCGCCTAAATCAGAGCGAAAGCTTCCATTGAGGGGAAAGCTTATGAACAAGCCCCTCAGCGAACGCAATAAGGGTCAGGCAATAGGTCATGACACACGTTTTCTGTGTTGGGGTTGCAGTTGGCCAGGCCACACCTTGAGAATTTGTCCCGAATGTTCGGGAAATACAAAAAATAGGGAGTAATCAGGTCCAACACGCTCCTACGTTTTTTGAGCCTTCTGAGAATCAGCAGGCACGTGCGAGAACACAGGTAATGATGATTGTTTCCTCCTGTTGAGAAAGGAGAAGCATGACGATGGTAATTTCGCTGACTGGACCACAGATCTCGATCCAGATTGATATTCACAATGATAGATACAGGTGGGCATAGGCGAGTTTCGTATACATGCACTGCTCGACGCAGGGACTGCTCGCACTGCTGTCGGAGCAATCAGCTTGCAAATTGCATCTGCCCTTGGTCTTCTAGTTCGATCCTTTCTCGGATGTGGAGCTCGACTCATCGCCGGAAAAATTGGGCCGATAGCAGGTCAGATGGCTCTCCCGTTTGAAATTGCAGGCATCAAACTGGAGTTAGACGACATTATGATCCCAGACTTGGAAAATAACTGTGTGCTCGGTGCAGACTTCTATCACATGTTCAATGCGGTCATAAATATAAGGGACAAGCTGATCGGCCATATAATGGAGCCGGTAGCCTTCGCCTACCTCGATGATGGGATTATCGCTACGGAGAGCTTTGACGAATATCATAGGTGGCTCCAACATATTCTGCAGCGAATCTTCCAGGCCGGCCTAATTATTAATAAATAGAAGAGCCAATTCGAACTCTCGGAAATACGGTTTCTGGGCCTCCTCGTGGATCGCGATGGTTTTCCACCTGATCTTGACATGATTGTACCACTCTTAATTTACGCCGCATCAAGAACCTAGAACAGTTCTGTAGGTGTTTAGGCCATGCATGCTGGTACCGCAAGTTCTTGGAGAATTTTGCAACGCTTGCTGAGCCTCTCATGCGACTGACAAAAAAAATATTAAGTATCATTGTTGAGCGGCAGCAAGCCTTTGAACATATCCGGGCGCTCGTCATCAGGCGCTCGTCGGCACATATCAGCTCTCTCTCTCTCTCTCTCTCGACCGTCGTTTGGAAAAATATTCATCATACAAACGAAGACTAGCGAACCGGAACTAGGCGCCATGCTCACACAAACAGTTGATGGCATGAAGCGCGTGCTTTCCTATGCTAGTTGCATGAGGACTGCGATTGAGTGTAATTATTCGGTCACAGAACGGGAGTGCCTCGCTGTGCTATGGATTGTACGTAAACTTCGCACGTACGTCTGAGAGCTACCACTTTCAGATGATAACTGATCACAGCAGCGTTCATTGGCCGCACACATTGCGCAACCGCACGAGCGGACTCGCCTTGGAACTGCAGGGATGCGACTATGAAGTCATCCACCGGTAAGGTACCTTGATTTGCATACTAGATGCCCTCTCTCGTTTGTCTGACGACAAGCCGACTTGCGAAATCGCCTCTCTCAGCATCACCGATGTGCAAGATCTCTAGTATGTGCGCCTTCGTAAGAAAGTGGTGAGCGATCAAACCGACTATCCATGGTGGAAAGTCGTTGGACAATAACTGTACTACTATCGTCCCGATCCCGCCTTCGAAGATCTAGTAGATGGCCAGGATGCTTGGAAGCTAGTAATGCCTAAAGAAGATCGCCGTACCGTTCTTTGTATATGTCAGGAGCCCACAGCTGGCCATTTCGGACGCCATAAGACGCATGACCGTATCGCAAGATCATACTATTGGCCCTCATTGCATAAAGATGTGACACAATTTGTGCGGGACTGCCCCGTGTGCCAACAATGTAAGGTACAGAAGGTTGCACCAGCTGGCCTGATGGACCATCGAACGGTCACCCGCCTTTGGACAATAGTAGCTGGAGGCGTGACAGGCCCATTTCCACGATCTACCCGAGGACATGAGTACTTACTCGTCTTCATGGATCTATTCACTCGCTGAGTAGAATGTATCCCCATCCGAAAGGCGAATGCACAAATGATTCGCCGCGAACTGAAATATCGCATATTTTTACGCTTTCGTGCGCCCGAGGTGTTCCTATCGGACAACGGCACCGAATTTTGCAATAAAGTCATCGAGAAATTCCTCTTGGAGTGTGGGGTAGTTCATTAAACGATAGCCCCTTATCACGCTCCAGCCAATCCGGTAGAGAGGGTCAATCGGAATCTGAAGACCGCGATAATTGTCTACATTGGGGAGTCTTATTGCACTTGGAATGCGCACATCTTTTGAATATGCTCTAAAGCATAGTGATTCTTCTCTGCGACACTTAATATAGATTTATGAATTTAGAAAAATATTTGATATAAAGTTTTTATAAAGTACACAAAAGATTTATAAATTCTAAATTTCTTAATATACTAAGAACAAAGATTATTATTTTTCTTTAAAGAGTATTATGTCTCACCTAACTATTTTACTTCGGTTAAAAGTTGTTTTTGCAGATATATTTTACATTAATTTGTAGTTTACGTTATTTGCCATTGGTTCATTTTAAATTATTGTAAAATTATATAAAAATTTATTAAATTATAATAGAACGAGTATTTGCTTCATTTAATTAATTTTTAAATAGTTATAATAATTGATTTTAAGATAGCGAATTAAAAGTGATATACGAAAGTAATAATGTAATTTTTTTATATAGTACCATATTCGGATTAAAAATCAATTCACTGATATAGTTAGATGTCCTATTGATTGTGATAAAAGGAAACATAATAATATATGTTCTTAGCATATTAAGAAATTTACAGCTTTTAAATCTTATGTGTATTTTATAAAAACTTTACATAAAATATTTTTCTAAATTTATAAATTTATTATATTTTTATGTGTATTTTATAAAAAATAGCAATTCTAGGCAGCCAAACATATCAAAAAAATGTTATCTCTTATTTAAATCCAACTCAAATGTGTTTAGAAAGAAGTTTAGATTGAATACTCACGAAAACAAAATGGCAGTTGATTCTAACCATCCGGATTATATATATATATATATATATATATATATATATATATATATATATATATATTATGTTATTAAACGTCGCTCTGTTTATGCTTCCAAATATGGGTGCTAATCAGCAACGGAGGTCTACGATGTGTTTGTAAATCATCCGGATTATATGTCGGCTGCTCACTTTAAATGAAGAAAAATTTCATGCTTTCGAATAAACATATTTCTTGATGAATCATATTTCATATGAAAAAAAAATCATACCTGTGTATATTCAGGTGCTGATTACGGATATCATAGAAAAAATTTTCGAAATGAAAAATTTAATTGTGAAATTTATTATTTTTACGCGTTCTCAAGCCCTGTAACAATTATTAACAATAATTAACATGAATGTTAATTACATGTGCCTTACACTGAGAAAAAAAAACAGGTGAGAACTCAGCTTCGAAATTAACTGTGAGTTTCGACAATTCTGACAAATGACTTTTTGGAAGACATCTATTCTTCAATAAATCAGAGAGAGATTTTAGAGGGGGTCACATTTATGAATAAAACTTCAATAATTATTGAATTTTTTCTGAATATTATTTACATTTATTTTCTATTATAAAATATGTATTTTAATATTTTCATTTTTTTTCACAAGTTGAAAAATTGATAATTTTCTTCTGTGTGGCATAAAAACCTGGACGCCACCTTCTATTATGAGCAATATGGACAGTTTAAACATATTATGCAAAATTAGTAGCAGGGAGCAGAAAAGTTACATAAACGTTTTGCTATATACCGATAATGAACGGGAATTGATACAGAAACTGTCAACTACTACGTTATTGTTATATGACTGAATTAATGGTGAAATGATCCAGAAGTATTCATAAATATTTCTTGTATATATTATATATCTGCAAAAAATTACTTTTAACAAAAGTAAATTAGTTAGGCAAGTTTGATGTGTTTTTAGTATAGTAAGAATTTTCAATACATCTTTTAAATACATTTCTAAATTTAGTAATAGATTAAGAAAAAAATACATACATAATAATAAATGTAATTATATTATTATCTTTTCATAGTAAAACAATACAATGTTTATATACCAGAATAATATTTATACAAAATATTTTTCTAAAACCTTCCGAAATTGATTAACAAAAAATAAATTATATAACACAATAACGTCTTAAAACAATGGATCATTAAAACAATGGGCTAAATGCATTTTATATGCATCTTTATATATCTTTAGAGCATGTATAGTTTACACAAATATATCTAAAACTCTAAAAAATAATAATAAATAAATAGTTTTAATGAAAATGCAGCTTAACAAAGTAATGAGATCATTTACCAACAGCCTTTCCAGCCTTTTCAGCTATTTTCACTTCATTTTGTCCACGCGGGGATTGAAAAAAAATTAATTATCTTGAATCATCGATGTTTTTAGGTGAAAATTCTTCTGCTATTTATTCTGATAATTCATCATTATTAAAAAGGCATATATGAACTTACCAGGCCCGTTCCCATAAAGCTTAAGCTATTTTTTTAATAATTAATTTTTGCATATCCTGTGTATAAATTTCTATTATATTTGTTCCTATCGATAAGACTTTGAAAACATAATTTTGTTATTATTATGGGAGTTATGCCATTCCTTTGGTTGGTGAAAGAAATTATGTAAATTAAAACATCTAGAACTTTAAACATATATAAGCGAAAAACTGATTTTTTACAAATTTTATCTGTCATTAAAACGAATTTCAAAAAAACAATATGGTGCAACATTTTCTTATTTAAGTAGTATATTTGTATTTATCCTGTTTAGAAATTTCTATTATATTTACTCCTGTACATAAGGCTTCGAAAACATAATTGTTATTGTTGTGGAAGTTTAGTGATTCGTTCAACTCGTGTTATGTGACACTCAAGGTATATTTATTTTCTTTGCATATTGTTTCTGAAGATTTGAATAATCTATACCAAATGAATTCCAATTTCAAGTACGCAATTAATGAAAAGTAAACAATTATACAATTTTACAAACACATCGGAGACCTCCGTCGCTGATTATCACCGGTGTTTGGAAGCATAAATAGAGCGATCTTAAATAACATAAAAGAATAACAGATATTATGTTTCCCTTGATCACAATCAGTAGGACATCTGACTATATCAGTGCATTGATTTATAATTGGATTATAGAATATTTTTGGTATTAATGTATTTGGAACTTTCGGAAAGTATTTTATATAAATATTTTATAAAATACATAAGACGATGTATTTAAAATTCTTATTATGCCTAGAAATACATCAAACTTGCCTAACTATTTTACTTTTGTTAAAAGTTATTTTTTTGCAGATTTCATTTCTTTTTTAAGAACTTATTATTTAATGAATTCAATGCAAAAATATACAATAAAATACAATAATTATATATATACTATTGCGTACAAACATGAGTAAGATTTTTCAATTCAAACTTCCCGGGTTTATCGATTCGGACAAATATTTTTATTTTTAAGTTCGTAGTACTGTCAGTGTTATATGTATCAAATTTCACGCAATTATCTTCATTTGTCTTATAGTTACTCTTCGGTTTTTATAATGTCTGAAATTATTTAAGAAAAAAGTAGCATTCAATTTCATGCACGTGAAGCGATGCTTTCGGACTATCAGTAAAATATGAAACGTATAATAACTGGGAATGAGACTCGGGTCTCCGCTTACGATCCAGAAACAACCGAACAAATTTCGTGCTAAAGGAGAGCGGAGACTGAAAAAATCACGCCAAAGTCGCTCAACAATCAAGGTTATGCTCACTGTTATCTCCGACTATCGTGATGTGCTGCATTATGAATTCCTTCCAACCGGCCAAACGCTAAATAAAAAATATTATTTGAGTGTTATGCGTCGTTTGCGTGAAGTTAATCGTCTCAAAAAGCCAGATTTATTGAAAGACAACTCTTGATTTTTGGATCACGATAATGCACCATTTCACACTCTATTGATTTTACGTGAACATTTCGCCAAAAATTCAACCAATATCGTTCCGCAACCACTGTACTCATCTGATTTAGCACCGTATGACTTCTGACTGTTCAGCAAACTTATAAGATCACTTCGGGGACACAGTTTTGATTTGATCAAAGAAAGTAAAGTCGAATCGAACAAGGAACTGATGAATACGTGTATTAGAAATGTTTTGAAAATTGGAAAAATCGTTAGCATAGATGCACTGCATCCGGGGGGATTATTTTGAGAGCGGTGAATTCGATTTAGAAGAATAAATAAAGATTTATAACAAAAGTTATAAATAATGTCTTATTCATATTTGTATACAGTGGTATATATTTGAATTAAAAATTCGACTTATTTCGACTGTTCTGAATTAAATTAATAAATATTTTTATCGGTCTTTATCATATAATATATTAGCTAAAATAATAACAGTCAGGTTGTCCTTGTTTATATTCACCCCTGTAGAATCTGAAATAAAACTTTTTACTAGAATAAGTTATATTAAAAATTAAAAAAAAATGAAATAAGAAATAAAATCAAATAAAAATAATAAAAACAATATTCTATGTTAGTAAAAGACAACCTAACTGCCCTCACCACCTTAAATTTAGAATCACCTTTGGTGTCCGACATTTCGAACCGCTTCATCCACAGGAACTAAACTGTGGTATATATATATATATATATATATATATATTTATAAGTAGTAAATATAACTTTATAAGTAGTAAATTTCTTAATATACTCAAAACATATATTATTATGTTTTCCCTTATCATAATCAGTAGAACATCTGACTATATCGCTAGTGTATAACGCTCCGTCTCCGTTTTATTTTTGATGGATTGGAATAATTTTTATATTAAGGTTTGTTTGAAGAGGGAGGAACATACGTGTACTAGTAGTTGGAAACGGGGGCGAATAGCTTTTAACGCATTTTGTTTCTTTTTAAACTATTAATGAAAAGTATATTCATAAAATATAAGTATAGTATATACATAAAAATAACAAAAATAATATATAGATATTTGTTCACGGGGATCTCTTTGTAACATATAATAAAAACGGAAAAAATTAGATTATTATTTTGAGCGCTATATAGACAGATATTTATAAAGTATTTACAGTTAATAAGATTATTCGGATTTCGCACGATCTTCAGCTATTTTCCGTCTCTTTCTATTATTTTTATATTTACTTATAATTATTCGCGCGGCTCGGTTTGCCTAATTATAAGAAGCCGAGTGATTCTACAATCTTATTTTGCGTTTCGAAATGATGATTATTCTTTTTTATATTATTCTAATGTGCACCTTAATTAATAATATTCAAAGATCGATATTTTGACAATAATAAATTTCTTTTTATCAAAATCTATCAAAGCTCCCAAGTGTATGTTACATAGATTGAATAATTTATGTGAATGAACAGTCAGTCCTCTAATGACATGTCTTGTAATTTTTGGACGTCTGTTTGGTAGAGATTTTTCCTTAGTATTATGATCATTTAGTTCAGAGAAAATGGGGGTACTTTCTCCGAAATCTACTTTTCTAGTTGAAAATAAAAATTACCTTTTTAGAAGTCGGGAGTGACCGTTCTTCTGAGCTAGTAATTTTATGACTCTTTTGTACGAGCAAAGTTGCCTTCCTTTTGCCTCGTAAAAGATTTTAATCGGGATTATTTTCTGGATTGGCTTTGACGGCTGATATTACATATCATATACTAGTCTTCTTCAGGTTTCTTAGCATTGCACAGTTCTTCAGGCTGGCCAGACAGTATGTCGGCGAGAAGATTATCGTTGCCCGGTTGATATTTAATTTCTTATTGATTAAGAAATCTTTCGAGAGCCCATCTGGTTAAACGTCCAGATGGATTTGCTATTTTGTTTAACTATTTTAAACACTGGTGATCGTTGAGTACAATAAAATAGTAACCTTTAAAATAGTCTATGAATTTCTGAACTTTCTGCTGGTGTAAGAGTACGGCTGGCATAAGCAATATTACGTTCAGATTCTTCGTATGATTGCGAAAGAGCGGCTCCTAGCCCTTCGATGCTTGCATCGGTTTATGGTATGAATGGCTTCTTCTAGCCTGGACAGGCAAGAATTGGTGCATTTGTTAATAAAATTTTTATTTGATCAAATGCTTTTTTTTCTATTTTTCCCATTTAGGTTTTTTCTTTATAAAGCTTATGTAGAGGAGCTTCAGCATTTGATATATCCTTTAAAAAACGACTATATCACGTTATTAATCCTATAAATCGTTGTATTTCTTTTGCATTTATAGGCGGGGATAAATTCGTGACGGCTGCAGTTTTTTCTGGATCAGTATGCAGACCATCTTTCTCTACTACATGACCTAGATATTTTAATTGGGGACAGAGAAAGTTGCATTTTTCAAAGTTTGGTTTCAACTTGGCATTTTTAAGCGCTGAAACACTTTTTTTAAAATTTTTAAATGTTCGTTGAATGTTTTTGAAATACGAGAGTGGTTTGATAAGTCCGTGACTTCTCGAAAGGTGGCGTTGTTATCGTAAATATTTAACTACTCTAAGAGAATATCATCTCATATAAGTCGGTATACAAAGTTTCAAGTCAATACGTTGGTTAGAAAATTTTTAATAGTCTTTTGAATTTAGTGTTTCATTGTTTTTACAAAAGCATGGAAAAAAACGAATTTCGAGTGGTTATTAAACATTACTTTCTGCGTCGACAAACAATTAAGAAAACTGAAGAAAAGCTTAAAAAAATTATAAAAACTCTGCTCCATCACATGAAATGGTTCACAAGTGGTTTACTGAATTTCGTTGTGGTAGAATAAATACAAGTGATGCTGAGCGTTTAAGAGGTGACTAATCAAGATATGACCAATAAAATCCATGATATGATACTCGAAGATTGTCGATTAAAGATACGTGAGATTAGTAGCACTGTTGGAATTTGGACTGAACGCGTATTTCATATTTTGCATAAAATTTTGAATATGAGAAAACTATGTGCAAGATGGGTGCCGCGTTTGCTCACAGTCGACAATAAACGGTTACATATTGTTGCATCTAAATAATGTTTGGACATGTTTCAGCATAATCCAACGGAATTTTTCCGCCACTATGTTACTGTTGATGAAATATGGATACATCACTATATGCCAGAAACGAAACGGCAGTCGAAAATGTGGACTGAACATGGAAAACCTGCTCCGAAAATAGCAAAAACTGTTCCACTAGCCGGTAAGGTCATGGCCACAGTTTTTTGGGACTCACGGAGTATAATATTAATCGATTACCTACAGAAAGGAAAAACAATTACAGGACAGTATTATGCTTCATTATTGGATAGATTTGAAGCCATACTGAAGGAAAAGCGGCCTAATCTGGTGAAGAAAAAAGTGCTCTTCCACTACGACAACGCATCAACTCACACTAGTGCTATAGCAACAGTCAAATTAGCAGAATTACGTTACGAATTACTTCCTCACCCACCTAATTCTCCAAATTTAACACCGCTCGATTATTTTTTATTTCCAACCATAAAAACTTGGCTTTGTGGTAAAAGATTTTCATCGAATGAAGAGATTATGACTGCCACAAATCATTATTTTGAGGATTTCGACAAAAGTTACTTTTTGGAAGGCTTAAAAAAGATTGAATACCGCTGGAGTAAATGTATCGAGTTGGGAGGGGACTATATGGAAAAATAAAATAAACTTGTTTAAATAAATTGTTTTTTCATTTAAAAGTCATGGACGTATCAAATCACCCTCGTAATGACAGTATTATCTAAATATGCAAACACATTGGGATCCATTTCGGTGATAATCACCTGATCCAATAATCGTTGGAAAGTTGCAGGTGCGGAGTGTAGGGCATGACGGTGAATTCATATCACTCCAGGAATTGATACATTGCCAAGAACGATAAATGCGGTAATCCGTTGGCTTTCTGATGGGAGTGCTACTTACTACTAGCCACTCTTTAAATCAATTGAAGATAGATATCTACCTTCTCGCAATCTATCTAGAATTGCATTAATTTAATGGATATGCATATTTTTTTGACTTTGTTAATTATTCGAAAATCGACACAAAAACGATCTTCTCCATTTTTTTAACTATTACAATCGGCGAGCTCCAGGGGCTACTAGACAGTTGGATTACCTCTTCTTGTAATATTCTATCGACTTTCGAATTTATATAATGTTTTGCATTATCGGATTTCTTGCTCGATATTTCTGTTTGACTGGACTATGTTCTTCTAAAACAATTTTATGTTACAATAACGATACTGGTTTTTATATATTTTCGAATTTTTTGCTTCCTTGGAAATAAATTCATTTAATATTATTTTCTCATTTGTTAAACCAATATCTTCGAATTTACAAATATGTTTATTTTGTGCAATTTCTGTTTGAGAAATTCTTGGATGATTTATTCGAATTGAGATATTTAATTTTTTCAATTCATCCATTCCGAGAATTATTAGCTGATTTAATAATATAATACTAAGAAATCTTGTAAAAGTCTTAAGCCTTGAGTGTATGTCGTTCCCGAAATTAAATCATCTAATTTTGCTTCGGAACCGTTGGCTCCATAATAATACAGCTATTCTATTGCTTGCTTTATTTTGAAAACTATAACGTAAACTGTTTGTTTACGTAGGAACTCACGGATCCTGTATCGATAAGTGCATTTATTTTATAATCATCTATCATTACCTCAGTCAATAATCTATTATCTAATTCGTAATTTTGTCTGAGGGTCAAGCCTATTGCATTACAAGGTTAGCCCTTTTTGTATTTCCCGGTGCATGACACTTGCACTCGCGGGTAAAAATTCCATCTTTACTACAGTATGAACAAAATGGTTTTTTTTTCATTCGTGCATTTATATCTATCATGTCCACGCTCTTTACACTTCCAACAACATTGAGCTCTATCATAAATGACGGATATATTATACTTGGTCGATGCATTTGATCTACTTATCTTTGCTTTGTATGAGTGTTCGGATTTTCTGAGTGACTTGGCATTTAATTTTGCTTCGTCTTCGACGTCGTGCTTGGTTTTCAAATGTTCTTCTAGTTTCTGAATTATGTCTACCGTTCTTGTAATTGTATTTTTCGGGACATATCTTCGATATTCGGCTATCATTAAAATAAATTGTTTCTATTTGTTTCGCCTCATCAAAACCTTCTGTTATAACCGTGTTGACAAATGATCGTATGGTTTCGTCTATTTCTTGTTTACGATTACTGATTTGCAGATGATGGTTTCTCAACTCGCCAGGTGACAAATAAAAATTCCTTAATTCAGTCTCAAGTTTTTCTAAGTTATTTTTATATTTGATGCATAATTACGATGCCATAGTTGTGCATCTCCAGGCAGCAGTTCGCGATATCCTCATAAAATGTCTTTATCGGTATATATATATATATATATATATATATATATATATATATATATAAGCCGTTTGGTATATATTTATAAGTCGTTCTATTACTCGTTCCATAAATGCTAATAGATTTTACCATTAAAATGACGATTCCATTTTCTTATTTGGTCGAGTACTTCAACTCATTGTTTCTGCTGTATGGATCATTGTATTAAAAAATTGATTGTTATCATTTGCCATCCTATTTATTGGCATGATGCAACGTTTGTCGGTGAAGAAGTAGCTGGATTATTTTTGAATCTCGTAAACCCTGAAATTCTGCTTCTAGCCTTTCTAGGTTTTGAGTTCTATCAAGATCTTTTTTATATTCTGGTACATCAAGTGGTTTATTGGTATATTCTTCATGATGTGCTCGAACATATGGCATCATACGAGACTTTAATAAAGGTACATTTCCTTTAGTATCTACATTTACTTTTTGTAATTCTTGGATCAATTCCTCTTTTCATAACCGCTAAATCCATGATACTCTCGGCGTACATATATTTTTTAATATTAATTTCAAAATTAATTGTCGGCCTTACAATTTTAGTTTTTAACGCTTGAATTTGAATTATTTACCGGTAATTTCAATAATTAATCATTCTATTTATTTTACAGGTCCCTGTTCGGGCGCCATGTAACACTCCGTCTCTGCTCTATTTTCGATGGATCGGAATAATTTTTATGTTAGGGTTCCTTTGAAGAGGGATGAACGTATCGGGACTGGTAGTTGGAAATGGGGGTGAATAACTCTTAACTCATTTTATTTCTTTTTAAACTATTAACCAATAGTATATTCTTACAAAAAAAAATATATTATAGTTTTTATACAAAAAAAATAATAAAAATAATATATAGCTATTTGTTCACGATCTCATTGTAGACTCCCTGTAACGTATAATCAAAAATGGATTGAATAACTTATGTGATTGAATAATCCGTCAGTTATTGACATCACTTGCAATTTTCGACGTCTGTCTGGTAGAGATTTTTCCTTAATATTATAATCATTTAGTTCGGAGAAAAGGGGGGTATTTTTTCGAATAAATTATATTCGGTTTCGAAATTAATTGCTTTTATTCCGCTGACTTTTCCTTCTACTTTTCTAGTTGAAAATAAAAATTACCTTTTCAGAAGTCGGGAGTCCTCGCTCTTCTGAGCTAGTAATTTTATGATACTTTTGTACGAGTAAAGGTGCCTTCCTCTTACCTCGTAAAACAGTTTTTTCACTAGAAAAGGAAAAGAATTGATCGATCAGAAGAGTATCGATTTACTTCGTTACTCGAGAGGTATCCTTCCTCATCGAATGCAAAAAATGAACTGCGTTCCTGGCAAAAATTAACGTACTTTTATACATTGTAAAAGTATGTTAAAAATTTTTGATTGGTTAATATTTAAATTTAATTTAAATTAATATTATCTTTAATACATAGTTAATTTATTATATTAAGTATTACATATCTAGTTTATTCTGTGTTTGTGTTTGTTTATTACCTCGTGCGTATTAGTATGTTTACAATCTTCGGTTCTATCTATTTATAGAATAACTTTACGTATTTATTAATCCTAGTTTAATCATTTGAACAATTAAAATTTTCTTTTTAACTCACGTTACAAGTGAACTGATTTACAATTGAATTATAGAATATTTTTGGTGTTAATATATTAAAATCATGTCTCTTTAACAGTAATTTTAATTAAATAAAAGTTCTATACTTTATCAGTGTTTTGGTTTCTATTTGAAAAGAACTTGTAAATTTATTGTTTATTTTTTGTGTTATTATTCAAAATGATATGCACATACGTAAACCTGTTATTTAGAATATTTTATCAATAATAAAATATAAAACTGTTTTCTATATTATTAAAAAAGCATAAAATGAAATATTTAAAATTATTTAAATATACTTTCAGTTATACTATAGGGATTTTTGTATACGTAGCACTTTTTAATAAATTTACGTCAATAATATTTTTATAATATTTCATGTAAATATAGAATTTTAGAAGAAAAGTTGTGCATTTGCAAAGTTTATGAATAAAGATTTATATTTAAAATCTAACATAATTAAATAGATCTAATTAGTAGAAATTATTTTTTTATGTCATTTATTCTTTTTTATGTAATTTCTTAGTATTCATTATACCCAATATTAGATTTATATTTATTATAGGATTATCTTTATTTTTAATTATATTTTTTAAAGTACAGATAATTTATATTTACGTTAGTAAAGTAATTTATAGATATTTGTTCACGGGGATCTGTACGTCATATAATCGCAAGAGAGAAGGAATATGTAAAATAACATATATATTTGTAAATAGCGTTTTTTACAATATAAATTTGTGCATGATCCTTTTATATTATTTATAAATTCTAAATCTTTATGATATATTGCATAGTTCATAGTTTTAATGAAAAAATGTAGTAACTAAAATATACAAACAAACAATGTTAATTATACATTACATTTCAGTGATATAAAATATGTAAAATACTTAACTTATATCCTCATAAAATTTTGAAATAAGAATAAAAACGGCTAAAGATCTTTATGTTCCTTAAACATTACACATTTATTTAAAAATTCTTTTACATACTTCTAAATGAAGAGAAGTATTTATGTATACCTCGAACCTTAGTTATTCAAAATGACGCACTGTTATGATTTCAGCTGCTTGTATTGTATGTTAACAGAGACAATTATTATATTAAAGTGTCTTAATGTATATTAAAGCGTCTTAAGAGGTCTGCATACGCCGATCGAACTGACACAGTGAAGTACCAGAACGGAAGTAAATTTACTTCGACGTCTCATTCCTTCAATTATAATTGTAGAAAGTTAAAAAAAATTTGTATAAATCTTTAGACGTACTTACAAGTGGCGACACTTTCTTAGAGTTAATAACATTTCTCTAAGTAGGTTAAAAACAATAAAGTAATTTCGTACAAATTTGTCTTCTGCGCCACGTGGTGTTAGTGCTTTTGAAGAAAATAATTATTATATATTTTAGATGTTATTTACATATATAATTCGAGTGTCGCCAATTGTAGGACAAAATAATAAATCAAATAAAATTTGTTTTATCGTTCTACGTATTGTACAAATAAAATAAGACGTCGAAGTAGATTTATAATGCACGAAATCCCCTGCAAATGATAATTACTATTAATGTAAATAAAAAAAAGAGAACTTTAGTTTTGGCATATTCGAAGAGATGTCGCAACAAACAGCAGTCAGTACCGTACATATATTATCGAAATAGTAGGAACTCTGATGCTTATTGTAATATTTTAAACTCATATTTTACGTAAGTAATTATAAAAGAAAATTAGGCGATACTACTAAATATGTGTAGATAATATTTTACATTATGCATTTTACTATAGTTTTCACAAATAAAAGTGATTATATTTTTCAAAAGAACATCAAGCATGGAAGTTCGCAATCAAGTATATAGACGCGCACAATAGACAGCGATCCATGAGTGAGTCGAGCGTTTCTGCGTGCTCCTTCTTATCTATTAGCTGTAGTACGTTCGAGTGAGACAGAAAACGAAGATGTTTACTATATTTGGTTTTATTGCTTTTACTGTCTGCTCCAACAAATTCAACTTATTATATTTATGTCGTCAATGCCCTTAGGTAAAAGTTCTATATATATATATATATATATATATATATATATATATATATATATATATATATACGAATGTACATTTGAACATTTGAACGCTTGATTTGTTCAAGCTTTGATGATGTTCAAGCTTTTTTGAATATATATATATATTTGGGTGAGGACTTCGGAAGAGCTGCCACATTCCAGTTTGTGAAAAATATATGCACTTACGCTTTTTGATATTATGATGGATGTAATCATGAGTTTTTGCTGCAATTGAATTTGAATGGAGAAATCAATACAAAAAGCATAAAAATAGTAGTTTTTGGTATTCACGGATAATAATATTTTTTTAAAAATTTTCAAAAGAGAGATGTACATTTCGGAAAAGTGCATCTTCTTTGATCTGTTAATTTTTTTGGTACAACCGATGTTTCTGAAGAAAAATTTCACAATTTTATCTATGGTTGCTTCGAAAATCTGCGAATTCTGGCAATACTGCAGAAAGCATCCATATTTGATTTCGCTCAAAATTGGCGGATTACCATTTTTGGTATGCCGATTATTACTACCGTTCTGAATTTTATACATTTTGGATTTTTATGGCAAAACACATAAAAAATACGCAAATGCATAAACATTATGTTCTATGAAATTTTTAAGAAATTGAAATGTTTTTAATTATAGTTTTACATCCAATAAAGTGTGTCTTGACTCATATTTCTATTTTGATGTTTTTCCTGTAGATCTTTTATTTTTTTTAAAAAAATACATACTAAGTGAGAAGCGTTTTTAGCGTAAAACTTATCTATTTTAAAACTCATCTATTTTAGCGTAAAAATGATCTATTTTAATGAGATTTACAACTTTTATTTGGAATTTTTTTTAATTTTTCGTACTTTCTTTGAATGAATTTGAATAGCTTTCATAATTGTGTTTATTTTTTGGAATTTTTAATAAAATTTGAATAAAAAATATAACCTGTACCACTCCGAAGATAATATGGAATATCGCTTGCCTAAAATGCTTTGCCTTTAGAAATTTATGATGTTGCTATGATGTTGCGATGCCATTAGTATGCTGATGCAATGATATGATATATTATAAAGGGGTCTCGGGTACCCAGGAAATTATATTACGATCCTTATAACTTAACTTTGTAGTACGTGTCTCCGTTACAATGTAGAAAGGGCAATGGAATAAATGATATACTATTATAAGATATCTTCTAAGTTGAGCCTAAAATATATAACATAATTTATTTATATTAATATTTTTATTATTTAAATAATATTATTTCCAACATTTATCTCTTTTTTTCAAGTTTTTTATATAATAAAATTAATCCGTTTGGTGATTAAAATTTTATTACTCGGTTTTCAGTTGTATGCACTGGCCTTAAATAATTATAATAAATAAAAAAATAAATAAATATTTAAATAGATAATTGTATATTTAGCCAAGAATGCCGTGGAGACAGTAGAATCCAATATAGCTATATCTTGCAATTAATATATTGAAAGGAAATAGCTTCTAATATTTATTACTTAAAATTCTGATTCAGAATATTTATATGATGTTTTTAATTTATTAAAATAGTGGTCAGAGTTGATAAATATTTAATTTGGGTAGTTTAAGAACTGCCTATATTTTACTTGAGTTTAACTGAAATAAGGCATTATTCATATTAAAAATTCTAATAAGAAAAATATAGTTATAGTTTGAATAGTTTGATTTTCCGCCGGAATGTATCGCGCTAACGCATGAAAATAGGCACTATACACGCTTCTACGAATTGCCTCGATTCAGTTAACCTGTCTATATGCGGCCTACGCTCAAGTGATGCTTAAGAACACAGGTATGCACTTTAACGGGTTGGCTTGTATTGTACGAATCCCATTCGAACCTATGCTAACGTACATATATATATAACTTTCACACATGATAAACGTTTTTATAAAATATATTGCGGTAATTGTAGCTAATTACGTAATATAATAATTAGTTGGAAATTATTTACAATAGAAGTTTTACAAAATTTAATATGATTGACTTTCAATTCATTAACCGGCAAAATCCGGCGTTGAACATAACAAGACATAGTCTGGATGCCATCTCCCTCACTCGTCTTCTCCTAGAGTGCGACAAGGGTTCCCCCCAATCGAGAGATTTAATGTTCAAATCCCCAGCCACTATAAGCTCCCCCTCCATTTCTCTTACCACATCTTCAAGGGCATCCAGTTTAGACTGGAAACCCCCGATGGTCTCATTCGGAGTGAGATAGCAGCTGACGTAATTTACATTGCTGCCCCTGACCCAGATGAAGCCGCGGCCAGATCCATCGCGCTCCACTCGAAAGCGGTGCGGGTTTAAAATCCATATTGCCGCTGTACCGAGGTTATTGTGATATCAGACCCCCGCATCTCCATCTCGATATTGTTCGCTAACGATGACAATGTCAGCGTCTTGCTCAAGACAGATCTGCATAAGCACATCGCTTGCCATCCGACCCCTATTGAGGTTGGCGTGCAGGACTTTAATCACTTTGGCGAAACCTGGCTAGGGCTTCGCGGAAGACCGCACAAGCCGCAGACCCCGCAACGTGATTTAACTCTGCGGATGTGGTCCTCGGGCAAAGGAAACACTGTGTAGGCATTCTACAGTCAGACACCTTGTATCTCTGCTGCCCGCACCGGTAGTGTCTGGGCCATCGCAACCAGAACAGCGGTGTCCATAGCCGACACATCTGTAACAGCGCTCTATCTGATCCGCCGCCGCAAGTCGCAAAGGACCCATCCAATGACCATCTTTCCAAATACTAGTAACCGCTGCCAGCCTCTTCAGATTCAGATCAGCCTTTCGAAAATTCGAAATCGCAATTGAGAAGAAAATAGTGTAGCGGCTGTGCCATGCGGGCGGTTCTCAAACTCGCCTTCCTAGCGCGTCGGTGCCACTTAATTGGTATAGAAAACCTAAATGGTCATGTAAGTTGTTAAATTTTAATTGACACCATCAATTCGGAAATAAGATAATTACTATATAGGGAGTTATCAGCAGAGAAATCAAATTATCACACAAAGATCTTAGAAAAGACAATTTAAAATTAGTTAAAGAGATATTCATTCATAATAATTATCCAGTAGACTTTATAGATAAAATAATTGCGGAGATTGTTGATTAGCTTTAGAATAATAGTAGAGTACATAATATAAATGGCATAAATAGTAATAATAAAATCGTAGTAATACCATATGTAAAAAGTTTGTCAGAGAGAATTAGAAATACTTTCAAAAACATAATATTCACGTTTACTTTAAAACAAATAATAAATATAAAAACCCTATTACATTGTAAAGATTGTGACAAATATTAGATTGGACAAACTGGTAAATACCTAAAATAAAGAATGTATGAGCATCAGTATAATTTACGAAGCATGAATGTTAGATCCGGACCAAAGGAATATAGTTTAAACTGCTTACATTCTTTTGATTTTGAAAATGTAAATATTTTGGAACAGGCTATTAAAAGTAGATATAAAAAAAGAAAAAGTATTTCTATTTGGAAAAATAGCAATAAAATAAATTTTAGAGTCAAATAAGTTGGACAGGACTTATCATTCTTTATTAATATAAAATGAAGTATTAGAAATTTTGTATTTCAGTTAAGATCAAAACACGAACATCTCATGATATTTTTCGATCTTTTTATACAATATATATACATATTAAAATACAGCTCCTACGGAGAAAATTGTAATTTCGAGTTCAAGTGGTGCAGAAAAATGCCCCAGTAACTCGAAACGACTTCTACGGTTTTCAGAATTCTAGTTTTATGTTCTGAAGATAGAATATATCTCTTAAGCTGACTACTTTGAGTTGAAATTCGACATAATTTAAGACGCCACCTACTGGCCGTTTGTGAAACTGACTGTTAGGACTGTCAACTTTATTGATGAAAATAAATAACTTTCATTACAAAACATATTTTATTTCCTTCCGTAGAAAATATAAAATATTTGAATTTCAGAGCGATCGGTTCAGTAGTTTTTTTGTTTAACGTGTACAAATAAAAACACGTTTTGCCTTTATGAATTAATATGATATGATATGATTCGGTATGATATGATATGATACGGTATGATATGATATGATATTGGGATGGGAATCGTGAGCGCCGCACTCGTTCACTATCTCACGTCTATAAGCTCTCTCTCTAGTCGCAGCCTGTATCACGACACCTAGATACACTTAGACTAATACATGTGTGTTGTTACAAACCAAAGATGAAGCGAAGAAGCGGAGAGGTAGTGAGAGAGAGAGAGAGAGAGAGAGAGAGAGAGAGAGAGAGAGAGAGAGAGAGAGAGAGAGAGAGAGAGAGAGCGAGGAGACTGGCACGCGTAGATATAAGGCTTCGGTGACAATTTTCTAAGATTATTGTGTCTGGTACCGGCTATTAATTTATTTTGTGCGGATTTCCATGTACTGATCAGGACCGGAGTCAGGCTCTTCTCGCTGGCCTCGGCGTTCTCGCGAACTGTGTCTGCCTCTTTGCGAGATCCTTCATATTGCTGGCTACAGCTGGGAAGTTAGCACACTCATCCCAACTGTTCGTCCGCGTCCCCGGGAGGACCCGATGGCTCTCTATCAAGCGATTTCCGCATCCTACGCGGGGCCATTGCCGGGAATGAAAACATGAGGTTACCTCAGCACCGCTAATTTTAAGTAGTAGGTCGTATTTATCTGTCTCTCTCTGCCCCTCTCCCTCTCTCTTCCCTATTCACGTGCACGCTGCCTGAGCTCGACGGCTCTGGGCCGAGGACACAGGTTAATTGTATGCGCGCAGTTTCAAACTGTACTTCTTTAGCTCTTAATTCTTTACTTCTATTTCATTTATAATTTCGCATAATCTTCCCGCTGCATATACCACGAAAATCGCTCCTGCGTGAACGGTAAAAAATGATGTTCAAGTATCTCTGAACGATTCTTATGGGAAGTTTCCTATTCAGGCAGTAGATTACGGCGTTCAAGTGCTACAGGATGACTTCTACGGGAAGTCTCATTTTTTATCATCCAAACACCAAACTGCCCGTAGAAGTCGTCTCGGGATACCTGGACATTGTATTTTACCAACCCGGAAAAGTATACTTTTTTTCTAAAAATATAAAGTAATAACGCTTCTAACAATTATTTTCTAAATATTTATATTTTAAAACTTTAACTTTAATCAATAATTTTAAAATAATTTAGATTTAAAAAATTTCTTGAAACATAATGGTTTTAATAATGAATGTTTGGCCTCTTATTATTACCGAATATTGTATTTCTTCTATATTTCAACCTATCGACCGAGCCATCGTAGGCCTCGATTAAAGTATGTAAAATTACTACTATAGGTTTCAACCGGAAGTGTAAATTTAATTTTTTCAAAAATATTTATTCTTATTTGAATTAATAAAATTAATAGTTAATAGAATTTTTACAAACAATTGATTATGCTCTAATTAGATTGAATTTGATCTCTATTATCATAAGATAAAATTTTCTGCATATAGAAATATAGATTTATACATTAAGTATCTTCAAATAGATATTATCTAAATGTTTAATAAATCGGTTACATTATTAACTTGGATGAAGTGGAGACGGGGGCGTCATATATATTTATATAAAAGTACTAGCGTAAGTAGTATCAGTCATGTAGTAATGGACAGCGAGTATTGGAAGATCTAAATAGAAAAGTAGTGGAAATTATAAGGAGATTAAAGGGCGCAAAGGAATTGAATATATTTTATATATATATATATATATATATATATATATATATATATATATATATATATATATATAATTTTCATGTATGATCTCTGCAGGCTTGGTGCAAAAATGCGCTGCGATTTGTTATGGTGCATGGTCGTTGCAAGGCTATTAGGATCATGCAGAGAGATTTCATGTTCCACTTACAGAGGTATACATATTTTTCCACATAGTTGTCCGGTGAGCGGCTAAAAATCACGTCAACGAGTATATAAGGCCGATAACATTTTTATTCCTTTACATGATTATTTATGAGATATTTTAATATATAATAGTTCCACATAGCATTATATATTACAGTAATATTTCGTCAATATCTTAGGAATATTGCAGTAATATATATTGTAATATTTTTGTGATCCTTTTGTCTAGGACATTCAATTTTCTTGTGATATTCCTATGCGATTACTGCAATATTACTGTGACATTTTTTCAATATTTTTATGATATTTTTTTGATAATTTAAAAAATTTTAAAAACAATTTAAAAAGCAATATTTGATTATTATACCTATGTTTCACAAGTTTGAAGTAAATTATATTTTAACATTGTAATCTAAAAGATGTCTATTGATAACATGGAATATGATGCATATTAGATAATTAGATAAGTTATTTATATACGCAGTTGTTAACATAGTAACTATCCTTACTCCCATTCAATTAAAATGTAACGTACATGTAGTTTAATAATGCAACTATTTTCTTTTGCATTCATAATAGTATACGATTATATGAATGTTTATTAAACTTGTTCTACAGTAATGATAGTTATTTGCAGGTATTTCTAAGATAGCAAATATAGGTGTTCACCTAATGTCAAAAATAAGGCGCCAAATTTAACATTTATACAGTTAGAATTGTCTCCTAACTAATTCTCTCTTCGTTACACTTGTAAGCCTTCAATTGTAATCAAAAGTCTTTTTTATATTATTTACCATCGTTCCATTTATGCTTCCATACATCCGTGTTCATCAGCAAAGGTCTACGATGTGTTTGTAAACAAAGCACGTGTAAATTATTACAGCGATGCTTATGTCAATCAGCCAATCAAATTAAATTAATTTATATTTAATAATATAGAGTTTCATTATGATATATTACTTTTCAAATAATATTTACTTAATTTAGATAAATATAATATTAATATTAAGTATACAAATACTAATATTAAGTATCTGTTTCCTTGTTTCAAGCTAATGAAAGTTTCTTAATAATTGATCTAATATGAGCTACTTCATTAAAATAAATGTATTTTCTAAAGTAAAATTCTTTCACAATTCATGTTTGTTTAAGTCAAATACATAAATACATTTACTGTAGTGAAGAAATATTTTTTAATTCCAAAAATAGTTACCTACTAAAATATTTTTCTGAATGTACATTTTCTTTCTCAATGTTGGAATATTTTTGTGAACCGTTTGTCTTAGGATATTCAATTTTTCTGTAATCTTGCTACAATATACCTTTTAATAGAACAGGAATATCACAAAAACGGCTGAATAATTGAATATCCTAGACAAATCACGCGCGCATGCGTACCTTACTAGTAATGCGCCTTCACCCTTATGTAGGATAGAGAGAAGGAGTTTAAGCAAGATACCCCGCACGCTTTACATGGAAAGGCTTTTCAAAACTTGGTCGGAGTCGGATAGTTCATATCTGTCCGGTAGAAATCGCTTTCTTGAAAATTCCAAAATACTTTTGCGTGCAAAAGAGAAAGAGAGAGAGAGAGAGAGAGAGAGAGAGAGAGAGAGAGCAAGAGTCAACGCGAATCAGGGGAAGAATGAAAGGAAGAGTGGAGGAGCAGAAAAATGAGATATCATATATATGATATATGTATATTGTATATATATGTATAAATTGTATATATATATACACGAGGGTGGATTGATAAGTTTCCGGCCTGACCAAGAGATGACGCCACTAGGCCTACCTTGAGGTGGCGTTCTATAGAACCATCCCTAGATAGCTTGTAGCTATAGTTTTAGTCCGATCGCCATGTTAGTTCTGGTTTGAGATCACGCTGAACAAGACGCCTCTGTATTTTTCGTAAAAATGGAAAAGCTGGAAAACCGTGCTGTCATCATATACTTTTATTTGAAGGGGTTAACGCAGAAGGAAATTAAAGAAGAGATGGACTCAACATTAGGGATATCCTCCCTATCATATTCAACCGTGGGTCGTGTGAGAACCGCTGATGAGCCTCACTCAGCACGCCACATTGAGGTCACAACTCCAGATATGATCGAAAAAATCCATCCAATAGTGCTGAAAGACCGCAGATTAAAAGTGTGTGAGATAGTTGAGACCTGTAAGATGTCATATGAACGTGTACAAAATATTTTGCACCAACATTTATCTATGGACAAGCTCTGTGCAACATGGGTGCCGCGTTTGCTAATTGTCGACCAAGAATTGATTCGAAAGAACATTTGTACCGCCAATTTGGCGTTGTATAAGTGTATCCAAGCGAATTTTTGTGTTGATTCGTAACCGTTGACGAAACTTGGGTCCACCACTACATTCCTGAAACCAAACAACAGTCTAAACAGTGGATTGGATCAGGGGAACCAACTCCAAAGAAGGGAAAAACAATTTTTTCGGCGCTCAAGGTTATGGCTACAATTTTTGGGATGCAAGAGGTATTATATACATTGATTGCCTTGAAAAGTGTGAAACTATCACTGGTCAATACTACGCAGACTTATTGCAACGTTTGAGCCACGAAGTGAAAATTAAACGACCTCATCTGGCGAAGAAAAAAATCTTGTTTCATCACGATAACGCACCAACGCACACGTCAATCGTTACGATGGCTAAAATCAACGATCTGTAATTCGAATTGATGCCACACCCTCTCTACTCTCCAGACCTAGCCTCGAGTGACTATTATCTGCTTCCTAACCTCAAAAAATGACTTGGCGGTAAAAGATTTAGGGACAATGAAAAAGTAATCGAAGCTGTAAATGGGTATTTTGAGGAGCTTGAAGAATCAGTCTATAGAGATGGTATTACTAGAATAGAACACCGCTATGAAAAATGTATCAGCCTTGGAGGAGATTATATTGAGAAATAAAAAAAAATTCTTAAAAACGTGGTTTTTCTTGGTCAGGCCGGAAACTTATCAATCCACCCTCGTATACATATACATACATATATATATATATATATATATATATATATTTATGGTAACGAGATATGTAGTCGACCATGTCGTTGCTGTAACGCGAAGCTGCCTTATTTCTCGCGCGAAGAAAGGCAGTTTATGAAACGCAGGACAGGCATGCTGATTCGTGTTACGTTTTCTTTTGGTGTGATTCATTTTCGTATAGCCCACTACAGTCTTCACTCTTGGATCACCCAGGACTGCTTGGCTGGAATCACCTCAGCCTAGAATCAACGATAACGAGTGGAATCCAGCGAGTCCAGAAGAAACGCGCAAAACCGTGTGCAGCAGGAACGACGCGCGGAACTATGGCTTCGAATCGACCGCGGAGCACACGCATCAACCACAAGTGTGAAGACACGGTTCCTTGCAGGTGAATCGTCGTGGATCCCCGTGCAAGAAGAAGTAGCTGAATCTGGTTCACGTTGTTTGTGAAGGGGATGCCCCTCCGCTGTAAAAGCTATAATTGTTATATTAGCGCACGTAGGGATGAATTTGTCTACCAGAGAGAGCAAGAGAGAGATTTGTGCTCGGAATCTGGATTTGATGTTTCATATCGGCCGCACAGATTGTATTTATTTTTCGCTGATCGTCCCTTATGCCGTTTTCTTTTCCACAGTGAATAAACTTATTTGTATGTATTGTTGCATGATACATTTTATTTTCCCTCTCTTCTCAGAACACAGTCACAGTCAGCCGGTTCAGGACTAGGACTTACGCGCCTTGGTAGACCTCCGACAGGAAACAGTCTGGTCGATAGCTCGTGACTACCAGCACTCTTAGCATCAATGAAGAGTGCAGAGCGTGCGTTAAGATGGGTTTTACTTATTAAATAAGCTTCTTCTTTGCAATGGGCTGGGCATAGGAGCGTTTCACAACAGTGTCATACTCGGCTGAGGAGTTTCGTCGAGACAACAGCGATATTGTCATCAGTTTTGACGAGGAGAGACTAGGCAGTTACGGCGTAGAAACTTCCCGTCCCCTACTCTCTTCTTCTTTCTGCTCTTACACACAAACCGCTCTCCGGCTAATGCTACTCCGCACTAACACAGAACTGTACTCGAGGAGGAAAAGCCCCGATAAGGAAAAGCGCACCACCGAAAGGCCAACGGCTCAGGGAAAGAGGAAGAAGGGCCACGTCTATAAATAGACGGTAGAACTATTGCTGCGATACAATCTCAAGGACCAATTGCCATGCAAGGAGAGTAGCTAAATAGCAGTGAATAAAGTTAACATTAAAGTTGTACTATATCTGCAATTCTGAATAAATAGTTTGTTTCAATTAAAATCCGGATACTCATTTATTTAACTGTATTACATCATCCTTTTTTTTATTACTGCATATATATATAGTCGAAACAGAATTGAGAAATATGTAAATCTAATGACTTTTTTATTTGAACATAATATTGGGTATACAAGTAAGTTTCCAACATTTACCAAAAGATGTCATCATCAGTGGATCGCAGTCAGAAATATCGGACCTCATGTATTACATTTGTACGTTGTGTATCTGTCATCTATTATGACGCAAACTATTTGAGCATATCTTTCGGTATCGTTGTCTTGAGCATATATTCGGGAAGTGCTGATTTTATTCTTTAATATGAGGAAAAG
Organism: Sycobia sp. Sy_11; assembly: GCA_018907035.1. Taxonomy (NCBI): domain Eukaryota; kingdom Metazoa; phylum Arthropoda; class Insecta; order Hymenoptera; family Epichrysomallidae; genus Sycobia; species Sycobia sp. Sy_11. The sequence goes on from JACCIC010000029.1 coordinate 691,424, forward strand.
TGCGGCTTTAGCTTCAGATTCAAAAAGAACTTGCTGAACCATTGGGCATCCACATTTTGCGGCTTCGGTTAAATACTAAACCGAGAATAGTAGATGGGAAATTCTGCTTCACCAGCTTTACAGTCTATACGTGGTACCATCTGACTACCACTGCAGAACTATTAATGCTGACTGTCCCGAGAAGTAGCTTCAGTTCAGTAGAATGAATCAAATATTGGCTCAATACGTTCTTCTCCTCAAAAACCAGAAATTTTTTTGGTCCAGAATTGATAAATTGACAGAAAGATGAGAAAAGTTATAGTTTTCGGTAGATGATGCTTTGAATACATAATATGTAACCATATTTTCATAATAGAACCTTATATTTTGGATAAAAACACTGGAAACTTACTTGAGCATTCAATGTATAGTGTACACCTAGAACAAGAGGCTCACCTCACTAGAGAACTAATTTCTTCCAGTAGGTGACAAATGTATTAAATATAACAAAAAACTAAAATCCTTATCGTTTCTTCATTCAAATAGGCCTTGCTTTCTATTAGTTTTAAGTAAAAAAGTGTAACATAATAAGAAATTTCTATTTTATTATTATTAGGAGGCAAATTTAGTTTCCGATCTTCACGTTTAGATGACGATATAAGTAGTACGAAAAGTCACATGTGTCGGATCTAGTACTTATTTTTTAGTTTTGGTATTTACCAATAAAATTCAGTTAACAGACGCCATCATTTGTATAAACATTATAATTTTTTTATGAGTGAAAAAAGAATCTTGATAAATCGATTGTTCGACATGTCCTTTTGCACTATTTTGATTTGAAAAAGTGTGCACCGAAACTTATCCATTGCTTCAAGAATGTTCTGGCGATGAAGCTCTATCGCTTACAACATATAAAAAGTGGTTTCAGCGGTTTAGAAGTAGAGATGCTGATGTTAATGACAAAGAACGTTCTTGGACAATCGAAAAAGTTTGAAAATAGTGGATTGCAAGTATTATTGGACGAAAGAACTCAAAAGAATCACACGCAGAAAGAACTGCAATTATGGATCGGTACAGCATCGCAATGTCTTTGCTTTCCAGGCAAAACAAGAAGAGTTTTCTGTGGTTTATTGTGATATTGTGGTAATGAAAAATGGATCTAGTATGACAATCCTAAGCGCAAAAAGTGATGGATGCATCCAGACGCACCCTCTTCATCGACAACAAAACGGAACATCCAGGCCCAAAGGTATTAGTGTACATTTACTGAGACCAGCAAGATGTGCTGTACTACGAGACTGCTAAAACCGAATGAAGCCGTCACTGCTGAGATATATAAACGTCAACTAAATGATTTACAACATAAATGGATCGAACATAGATCAGTAATCGCGAGCTATAGGCGCAAAGTCATTCTCTTGCACAACAAGGCTCGGCGACATTTTGTGAAAGCCGGAAAAAACATCTTGTTAGAGCTCGAATGGAAAGTGTTGCCGCAACCAGTGTACTCACCAGACATAGCGCCTTGTGATTACCGCCTATTCAGATTGATGCAGAACGACCTCGTTGATACGCACATCTTACATGTTCAAGAAGAGCCAGAATTTGTGAATGATTAGATCACCTAGAAACCGCCATCGTTGTTTCGCCACGATATCGTCATATTACCAGCAAAAAGCAGTAAAAAATGACGGAAACTATTTTAATTACGCTAATGTGTATCCATTTTCCAATAAAAGAGGTCGGAAACTAAGTTCGCCTCCCAATACATATACAGTTACTCACGGATAAGAGCATTTCATGCTTTCTCGGTATTATTAATATCATTTACTTAGCTGAAGAGCATAACATTCATACCGTTTCCGATTGATCTATTTCCATTCGAAATTAGGATTATTTGAAATGAGGTGAGTTTTTTTTAAATTGTTTAGGAAATTTAAATATCCAGTGAATAAAATTTTCAAATCTTTCTAAATATTTACATCAATGTTTAAAGATTTGAATATAAAAAAAGGAATAAATACAAATATTTAATAACTATGGCTTAAATTTTTATGTGAAATTCATTATTAAGAAATAATTTTAAAAAAAATTATCAAAACTAAAAATAAGAGAATGAATATTTTAATAAATTCATAATATTTAATTCATTAACTCTATGAGTTAATTATGAAAGTATTTATTAAAATATGCATTCCATTACTATTCATTTAAATAAAATCAAAGCATATTTTTAAAACCTACTTACTAGTCTTGGATGCACTTCAATATTATTAACACATCACCTCTTTTTAGAAGTATAATATTATATTCCGAGCTTCTAGTGTAGATATATGTGTTATTATTATGAACTGTTTTCATGCAAAAACAATTATACACACACACACACACACACACACACACACATATATATATATATATATATATATATATATACACATTTATTTATTTTACATATATTTTAAAATATTTAAAAGCTTCAGAAATTACTTCAGATTTAAGATTCACTTTTCAATATGAGATCACACAAATTTGAGGTTCATTCACAAAATATTTTGTGATTTTGGTGAGAATTAATTAGAAATCTAAAATGTTAATGAACAATTTTTCACCATATAAAGTTTTATTAATTATAAGTAGACATTATTTTTTTAAATTAAGACTAAATACTTATTTAATACATTTTTCTTCTTCACATTCCATGTACTTGATGCAGCTGTTATAAAACAATATTTTATAAGATCAGCTGTTTTTCTTCTTTTTCCCGTCCCCATTGAACTTTGAGACCGGGATATGTATTAATAAAACTGTATGTGTATTAATAAAATAGAAATTTATTATTTTGATACTGTATTTACTTAAAACTAATGGTAATTAAATGGTGACAAAACTAAAGTAAGGCCCATTTGAATACAAAGAAACAGTAAGGTTTTTAGTTTTTTGTTATATTTAATACATTTTTCACATAATGATGGAAATTGGTTGTACGGTGAGATGAGCCTGTACTTGTTAATCGTTTAGGTGGTTGAAGATTATGGATATCACTGCATAGTAAGTGAAAATACTATAATTCTTTTTGATTATTTCTTGACCTGTAGGATTCAAACATTTTTTTTGGAAGAAATATTTATGAAAATGAAATAAATTGTTTTAAAAATTAAAAATTCAATTTCTTGAAGAAATTCTCGGTTTTATTATATTACGAAAATATTTCAGTATTTCAGTAATTTTCTAATACTTGTTTTTATTATGTATACTTTTTAATCATTTATATTATATTATACATGTACCTTTATATTTATATGTACATATATATATATATATATATACACAGTGTCCCAGATATAACTGCTCATATTGGCGGTATGGTATCGGGAAGGAAAAGTTATTTGTAAATATTAATATTCATATATGTCCATTTTTAATAGTTTTTGCAGTACAGGCCTATATCTTTGAGCCCATCAGGGCTCAGAGAAGTGGCTTATCGCCTGCGAGCGAGAAAAAGGAGGTCAAACGAAGGGAAACTAGGTAAAGTCGAGCGAATACGGCAAAGACCAGTAGTTGTTATTTTTCCGGTCCACTATAAACGCTCGCGTATCTCTTAGATCTAGGGACGCATTATCAAAGCTATGTTCATGCGTCTTGGAAATAAAGATTATGTTTCTTCGTCTACAACGGTACCTACCCATTGTTTTTGTCAAACTACCCTTTTTTATAACAGGCCACTCCGCTACATTGGAAATAATTAAGAAAAGGCGGATGTTTCGCTGGAGCGGACGAACTGACCGCGAGCCTACACGTGTGTTCTATAAAAACAAATGTGCAACTAAATTTTCGAAATGCTACAAAGATTTAAAAATAGATATATGATAATCAGTTTCAAAACTGCCAAAAATACTGATTGTAAGGAAATTTGATTGATAAAAATCAGATGAAATGATCTTATAGGGCTCGTGTTATACGTTCAGAATTATATTTTACGATTATATACGTAATTCGAGTCCAAACGGTCCCTACCCATATTTTTTGTCAAGCTAGCCTTGGAAGTAATGACCGTTTAGACGAACAAACATAATCTTTATTCGTAGACGTGTGAACTTCGCTTCGTCAATACGTCTGTACAAATGCTAAATATAGTTCAACCCATGAAATACAAGCAAATAATTGTCAGAAGTATATTTTAACGTTTTCCTAAAAAAATGGACGTAATTATGAAATTTTAATTTTAACGACGTGGTGATAAGCTACGCGCCAAAGAAAAAACACACTTATGTAAAAGTATTGTCAGTATCAATTTATTGTTTGTAAAAACAAAAAGTGTATTATTCGAGAAGGATTTCTTAGGGAAGGAATAGCTTTCAAGATCAATATTGGTAAGTTAAGACACTTCTCTAGGCCCATAGTTCGATATGCTCATAAGTGTTTAATATAAGTGCATTTGACAGCAGGCTAAAATCGAGAATGAGTTCGGAAGCATTACTTATTTATAGATATCAGTCTCCAAAATTCATTGCGGGTAAAAAACTAAGACGTTAAAGGCCAGTCCTTCTGACGAGTATTAGAACTTATATTGACACTTCATGAACTGTTTCAGTGAAGCAAATTAATGAATGCTAATCCCCAAGCATATAAGACTTGAAACTTGCTTTTATAATATAATTGCACCAAACAAATATATTATAATATAGTTTAATATCAATTAGAAATTATGTTTAGTTCTTAATAATAAGTAATATACAATGACTATTATTAACAAATACGCTGCAAACAATATTCAATATAATAATAAAAAATACCAACATTTTCTGGGAAAATCTGTTGAGAAGGTATATGTTTATTTCGTAAAAAATTTTAGGATTTTTATGCAGAAATAAAATTATTCATTATTAATACAAATAAATTAATTGTATGAACATCAAATTTATTATTTTGCAGTTTTAATTGACTATAAACTAAAAATTACAAAAATATTGCGCTTACTTCTCCATAACATTCAAGTTTTTTGAAACAAATAATGAAATCAATATATAATTAAATAATTTTTCTCAAATATTAAGCATTAATTATTATAATTATAATGTGATTATTGTTATTATATTATTATAAAATAATTCATAATATATTTCCGTCGATGTATGCGAAATTAGTGAAACTTTGTATAGAGATAGAGAAAGGTTGTAGTAACTAGTGGCCAAAGTTTCATGAAGATAGCGCAAACAGTAGGGAGTTTATACCCGTAGTTTTTTTAACTTTTAAGAGCCACTATGAACAATTTAGAGACAATATAGAGACAAAAATCTTTATATAATAGTGAAATTTTATAAATAATGTATATATAACGTGGATCTTGTATATTAAATACTTTGAAAGCGATTTAATTGACATTGAACACTGTCTACAGTTTTACAGTGTCCAATTTATTAGGTGCCAACGGCCTTTTTTTTCTTGAAACTGATTTTTTTAGCAACAAAATGCGCCATTTTAAGAGTTAAACTCATATTTTTGGCTTCAAACCAATCCCATACATAAAAAAATTTAAATAAATAGACATTATTGCGTCTTAGATGTACTTTTAAATTAATAAAATATTCTAATTTTTTCAAATGCTATATATAGATGATTTGTGGCTGAGTTATCTTTTCCACGGGAAAAAATTTCTACTTATTGCTATGGTCGTATTTTTTAATATTTTCTGCCAAAAAATTGTTTACATATTGTTGAAATATTACTCGAATATATGAAAAATTAATAAATTAACGCGAATGTGATAAAAAGAAAAAATTTTAAATAAAATAGCAGTTACAGAAAATCTGCCGACAATGTATATTTTAATAATATATAAATTATAATCTATTTAGTCGAATATGTGAAAAACATCTTTTTTTCTATGAATTCATAGTAGAGTTAGCTATGAGAAACAGATAAATACGATTTTTTAATGTATATGATTCACAATGTATGATATGAAAGATAGGAAATGCAGACAATAATGTTGAAACTTGCGTGAATAACATCGACGCGAGAAGAATGCACAAAATAAATATAATAAATTACAATTGTACATAAAGAAAATTCATACATCTTTAAGTTTAAAAATAATAGAGAAAAACCAAAAGAAATATAGCCTGGTATGGCGTTATTTATCATATCAACTGGAATACTGTTGAAACGATCATCTTTCATGAATTATGTCGATTCAATAGAATTCGACAGTAAATCATTCATTTACAATGTGAAATTTTAGTAGTTGAAAATTGTTTTTTGATTTGTTGAAATGAATATGTATGACGTTATTTATTGGAAAGAAATGAAAAATTTTATTCTCAAGTTGACTGAATTGATCCCTTAAAGTAGCGTTCGGAATTAAAAAATTTGTCTGTGTAGCTGAGTTACATTATCGGAAGAAATGTCACCCCTAGTACTATGTAAAATATATTCTAAGGGTTTTTAATTAGGGTTATCATATTGATTTGAAATCTAAATGGGAATTGTTCATATATATTAAATATCATTATGACGATAAGAATTTTTTATTCATTTATTTATTGATTTTTTTTGATTATTCATTATTTTTGGAAATAATGAATACTTATTATGCATAGTAAAGATAAAAACACATCTGAACCTACTTTACATGTTCCAGATTAGAAGTTGATTTTATTCTGCTTGGGGCGAGTGTCTCACTTAGCATAAATGAACAATATATGAACGAATACATCCCAAGGATCCAGGAAGGTCCTCAAATATCACAAGGACAAACTTCACATATTACAGGTAGATTATAATAATATATCCATTGTTTTTCTTAATCGTAATTATATTTCATAATGAAGTTAATTATAACACATTGGCAAAATTTAGAGACTAGAGATGAAACGAAGAGAAAGATATCTGAACATGAGAACAAGCTCATTACTCAAACACAAAAGTATTTTCATCTAAGCAATTTTGATAAACCATCAAGTAAACAAAATTTAGTTCGAGGGAAAGTGTGGAACGCAGATACGTTTACGAACTTCTATAACATGTAAGTGTTTTTTTCATATACTAAATCGATATTCTTTATTCTGTTTAAAAGAAAAGCGTAAAATGCATTTAGAATAATGTTCTGTTCTTGGAACTTATATAATAACAGTACGGTCTGCCGCAGCGAAGCGCGGGGTTTAGTTCACTGCACCTCTGCCCTTTGCTGGTTCAACATGTTTAATTACCCATGAAGAAAAAAATAATAACTAACCTGAATAACCAGGCCACATTGAATTAAAATTTAATTTTAATGTCCGACATTTCCAACCGCTATGGGTCATCTTCGAGGAATAAATTTTATTTAGTCTGAACGATGATTCTTCTTGTTGAATCCTTGAAGATGATGCGGCGCAGTTAAGATTAATATCTTAATTAGTTAATTACTTAGCGGTTCTTTATTCACTATAACATATATCACATGGGTGTTCTTGGTTCCCGTGTGTACACATTTATGTATCGAGCAATGGGCTCGTGGTGCGTTTCGTTCCGGGGTTACCGACTGAACTCGTCAGTAAGGCATTGTGGGTAACTCATGCCTTAGACGCAGTCATGTGGACCGGGCCAAGGATTTATATATACACCGGAGGCCTATTTGGTTGCTTACGGGTTAACTAAGCGCTAAGCTGTCCTCTGTTGGTAGATTTGGCATATTGGGTATCTCTAAATCAATCCCCCCGAGTTCCCTCCCTCAAGGATGAGGATAGGGTGTACGTGACTCCATACGATGTATGCGTGTTTAGATCACGTCGGGTTGGTTCTTATCACTTTTCGCGAGAGATGATTTGAAATAGTCTCCAACTTATCGATATTCAGCCATACCGCACGCGTCGAGAAGGCGTTCAAAAACGGCGAACCAGCTATTCGGGCATCGTTGCGTTCTCGACTCCCGAGAGGTTATGTATCCCCGTCCGCTTAGGAGTTATGTTTGCGTCAGACTGCGAAGGAGTACAGTACAGCGTATGGGCATTTTTGAAAGAGGGATTATTGATTAATCTCATATGGACAACCAGAATTTCTTGCTTCTTTTTGAAGGATCTACCATTGCTATTTTTACCATATGCGCCCGGTTTCCATTTCACCGACCGTCACGAATTTACCTGAAAGCTACTGGCCTAGTGTTGGTCAATGAGGTTCATACCCTACCAATACATTACTATATAAGTACATATTTAATCCTATGTCGATAAGGGGTCGTACCTTGTCGACCGAGCAAAAGTGGTTCTGCACACTCGAATTAGCGATTGCTTCTTTTTTGCCGAACCTAGTTCGACTTTATACGTATTACAATATTACAATAAATACCTATTACAATAAAGAGTTTGACGAATAACGGCCTGGTGGTTGTGGTTAAATAATGCCCTAATCGGTTTCACAAGTGACTCTAAGTTTTCGAGTCTTGTTCTGTTGAAAACAATACCGTAGCTTCTAAGTTAGAATTTATTTATATTATACGCAAAATCTAATTATTCTATTTATAGCTAAATAGCCATTTATAACTAATTATTCGTCTATAGCACCGGATTAATTAAAAATATGTAATTTATAAAATCTAATTCTTACCAGTTTGATTTTTTTGGAATGGATGGTAATATAAGGTAAAACACAAAAATATTAGGCGGCAAACTCAGTTTCCCACCTTCATGTTTAGATGTTTATATCACTGTTTCATTTTTCATATAGCTTATACCTGCTACTTGGAGGGATCTTAAATAATATATACAAATATTATGACTACATTATTCTATAATTCTTTAATTATATTAGGAACCGAACTTAGTTTCCGACCTTCACGTTTAGATGTCGATATAAGTAGTACGAAAAGTCAGATGTGTCGGATCTAGTACTTATTTTTTAGTTTTGGTATTTACCAATAAAATACAGTTAACAGATGCCATCATTCGTGTAAACATTATAAATTTTTGATTAGTGAAAAATGAATCGTGATAAATCGTTTGTCCGGATTGTCCTTTTGCATTATTTTGATTTGAAAAAAAGCGTAGCAGAAACTAATTAATTGCTTCAAGAATATAATTACGAACAAGCTCCATCGCTTGTAATACGTAAAGCCTAGTTTTAGCGGTTTAAAAGTAGCGATACTAATGTGAATGACAAAGAACGTTCTGGATAAACGAAAAAGTTTGAAGAAAGTGCATTGCAAGCACTATTGGACGAAAACTCAGCTCAAACGCAGAAAGAACTCACTAACAAATTAGGAGTCAGTGTTAGAGCAATTGGCAAACGTTTACATGCGTTGAGAAAGATTCATTCAGGAAAATGGATGCTACATGATTTGAGCGAAAGTGCCATTATGAATCCATCCAACATCGCACTGTTTTGCTGGCCAGGTAAAAAAGTTTAAAAAAGTTAAAAAAAAGAGTTTTCTGTGGCGTATTATGACCGGTATCCAAAAATGTATCTCCTATTGTAATCCTAAGCGCAAAAAGTCATGGGTAGACACGGGCCAACCGTCCACATCGACACGAAAATGGAACATCCACGTTCAAAAGGTATTGCTGTGCATTTCGTGGGACCAACAGGTTGTGCTGTATTACACGTACTAAAACCGAATGAAACCGTCCCTTTCGAGGTTTACAAGCGCCATCTGTATGATTTACGCCAGAAATTGATCTAATACAGATCAGCAGTTGTGAGCAATAGACGCAGCGCATGTTGCGAAAACCATCAAAAACACGCTGTTAGAGCTTGAAGTGTTGCCGCACGCAGTGTACTCGCCAGATAATATCGTCTGATTATCACCTATTCAGGTCAATGCAGCACGATCTCGTTGATGCGCACTTTCGACATGTTCAAGAAGTGCGAGAATTTGTGGATGATTGGATCGTCTCGAAATGTGCCATCGTTCAGCCGCCACGGTAGCACCGATGATCAGAAAGATGAGAAAAAGGCGTAGAAAATGACAAAAAATATTTTATTTAAGCTAACGTGTATCCATTTTCTATTATAAATGTCCTTCGGTAGATTAGAGCCTGAGCGGAATAAATCCTCATCTATTGAGACACCTATATAGTTAACTTCTATTATTTTCCCAAACCAGAGGAAATAAAAATTTTAAAATAAAATAAGTATACACACACACACACACACACACACACACACACACATATATATATATATATATATGTATTATGTGCGAGACGTAATCAAAAAGTAAGGTGAAGTTTTATTTTTAACAAAAAATATTTATTTATTCATCAATATTTAAGTTATCTCTTTCTAAGTTATCTCCTACAGATATAATACATCTTAACAGAAATTTTCTGATAAGAATTTTTTTTCGATAGCCTTGAACACTTGCAGTGATACAGTCTTTATCTCTTTAGTCGTATTAAAGGCCTTTCAGTTTTGCAAACAGGAAAAAATCACAGGAGACTAAATCTGATCAATACGATGGTCGAGACATAATTGCTGTGTTTTTATTTGACAAAAAATTACAAGCAATGACTTGTGAGCTGACGCATCATCGTGGTATACTAACCATAACTGAACTTCATTGTTTGACCTTGAGATAATAACTCCTGCTACACATTTGATTGAACTTGGCGTGCTTTGTTTGATGCTAGTATTTCATAATGATTCCACTGGGATGATGGAATCCTAGTTTGGATGTCATAACCGTATACCTACATTTGAGCACATTTGAGTCGTCATTGTCTTCATTTAACAGCTCCAGAACGATGCTTACACGACATTTCTTTTCAGAAATGTTTATGAAATGGTTATGAACGATCGCCGAATCACAATCAGAGAAGTCGCTGATGTTGTTGACATATCAGTTGGTTCATGCTATGGAATTTTTTCGGAATTTTTCCCATATCTTTATTCATACTAATTATATTGAAAATAAAAAATTATGTTATTAAAAACTAAATGTATTGTTTTAATGAATTTATCTTTTGTTAATTTTGTATGTATGTTAATTTCTGATCATTTATCTTCTATAATTTCTTTAAATAAATCTGTAAATTATTTCTTTAAATAAATTGTATATTTGTAAACAATGATAGTACATTCAATGAAATCATCTTATAATTATTCGAAATATTAATATCTTTAACTGTTTCATAAAAACTTCTACTATCTTTCACATAAAAGTTGGTTTTTCCAAAGATTATCTAATATATTTGATAAAAATCTTGCAATATTGTATGCTGGAAAATTAATTGATAATATTATTATTCTAGGTCAATTGCTCTTTGTGAATTTTGGGAACACCATAACATTTGGCTATTGTACCATTTTCGCATTTTAAGTGTTTAAATGTAATTTCATTAATATAATATTTATATTTCCATTCTTTTACTAATTCTTTCAATTTATTTTGTAGCCTATTAATATGAGGATTTTCAATTTTCTTGTAAGTTGTGTTATCCTCTAACATCATTGTAATTCTATTAATATATTCTTCCTTGTCAGATGCTACTATTACATTTCCTTTATCTGCATTTTGGAATATAATATTTGTGTTGTGTTTTAAAAAATTCTTGACTGTTTTGTATTCATGCATGATGTTACTATTCAAATAATTTTGAAATCTATTTTCTTTTTTAAACTTATTAATATCTTTATCTAATGAGGTTCTGTATTATGTTTGCATATAATTATTGCAACTAACAATACTATTTTTTCGTCAGCGATGATTTCTTTAATAGGGAATTTGTTATTTGAATAAGATATTCCAAATTTTGCATCTTATGAAAGGATATTTATAACTTCTCTTGGAATGGTAATATTTGTTCAATTTTTAAACCAATTATTATTATTATTATTATAAGTAATATTTGTTTGAGAGTGTTTTATATTTTTTAAATGCTCAAATTTACTTTTTATTTTATTTCTTTTGTCCTACTTTTATTAAAAATTCTGTTTGGAACTAGAAAGAATTCTTTTAACTCATCGTTTTTTAAGTACCTATATAAATATTCTTCAATTTTTAATAAAGATTTTAATAAATAATAAATTTTATAATTTCACTCCTGTTTTCAAACATTTAGCATCCTTATCTTCAGAATTATTAAATAGTTTTCTTATATTATTATTGTTTCTAAAATAAACTTGAATAGTAAAGTTCAATAGTATATTATGTAATATGAAATTTTTCTATTGAACTCAAGACATAAATTTTTTTTTATGTGAATTGTTTTGTTTTCATACGAACGGTTTTTTCAAGTCTTATGATATCAATTAAAAGGATTCTAATAGATGATAGTTCATTAATGAAGTAACTCATTCTGCAGAAATATTACATTACTATCATAATATTTCTGTAGAAAATCATAAAGAATTGTGCATCAGAGCCGCCTGAAACATTGGCAGTGGTGTGGCTATATTCAGTTAGTCTCGAAATAGTCCCCTCGCCCTATTTTGTTAATATTTGTGGGTAATGATTTGTGCAACAATGCCGTCTTCACATCTCCAGAATAATTTTATGTTTACATAAAATATAGATACCTTCGAATACATTTTTCTCGGAAATGATGAGTGTAGAAATTAAATACATTGTATAAAACCTGTATTTTGATAACATCTACAACTATTATTTTTAATATTTTTAGTAATTTTAAGTACACTAAAATAAAATTTGATAATTTTCAATACATACATTTCGTCAAATTAAATCAACGAAATATGTATTTAATATAAACAACTGTTTGTCATTATAAAAATATAAATTCAAATGTATTCATTGACTTAGATGAAACGATAATTATTAATTTGAAAAAACATTATTCATTGTCTCAAAGGAATTTATTTTCATTGTCTAAACCGAAGTCATTTTCTTAAATGGATTCAATTTAATTCCATAAACATATTATTATGTTTAATATTTGGTTTGTTCAAAATAAAAATGTTTCAAAAATTTATTGGTAGATGGATTCAAGATTTCATCGCAACTCGCATATCTATCGGTCAATACTGTTATGAAGAGATTATTAATATTTCAAATTATACATGTAAAGTTTGAACGACGGAAATTTTGCGTTTAAAATTTCCATTGCGTTGTGCTGCGTACAATAATAATATAATATTGTATATATTGGGTGAATAAGTAAGTTTCTAGCTTATTTTTTCTTAAAAATGTGAGGCTTATTGTGAAAACACGGTTGCATATCCTTTATTAAAAGTAGCTTCCATCGGACGCTATAACTTTTTACCATATTCTTGGCAATCTATGGACTCCGGATCAAAAAATTTCTCAACTGTCGAGCCCGGAACCGTATCGAGCTAATATTTGATTCATTCTACTGAACTCAAGTACATTCTTGTAACAACGTTCTGCATTGATGATTCTGTAGAGGTAGTCAAATGGTGTCAAATCTGGAACCGTAAGGCAGATGAGGCAGAATTCCCCATCCATTATTCTCCAAATGGTTCTGGATCAAAGCGACAACATGTGACCGTTATCGTGATGAGCACTAACGGATTTATGCCTGGTCTCATATTCTGACCGTTTTTTCTGTAATGATCCCTTCAAACGAATAAGTTGGGTTCGATACAATGATTCTTTGATAATTTGACCATTCAGCAACACTTCTTAGTATACGGCACACTTTTTATCCCACCATATGCAGAGCATGACCTTTTCTACGTAAATATTTCGTTTCGGCGTCGATTGAGCGGCTACGCCAGACTTTGTATACGATTTTCTTTATTTAGGATTGTCACAGTAAATCCATTGTTTATTACCAGTCACAATACCATGCTAAAATAATGTATTTTTATACCACTGCTGCTATATTTCGGATATGCAAAATCGCCGTGAGACGTCTCTAGGCTACAATTCTTGTCGCATCCAGTTTCCAATCATTTGAATTAATCCTAATATTTGGTGAAGAGAGACGGCTTCTTGCATGACGCCCAAGGATGTAGCAAGCTTTTTAACCTGACACGGATCTTCATCTAGCATAGCTTCTTTCTCATTTTGAAATCTTTTCGGCTTTTCGGGTCGATTCTTGTCTTAAACTTGATAATAACTAATTTGGAACCATTTGAATGATTAACAGCACGGCAATTCACTAATACATTTCGACCCATATATTTTTGAAAGCAAACGACAGGCCTCAGTTGCAGTTTTTCTTATATTAAAGAATAGATGCGCTTGCCGCAAATGACGTTCATTTGGCTGAAAACTTGACATGATTTTGTTCTATAAAATAAGCGATAACAAATGAAGTACTCAGTTAATGAAATTAACATCAATAAACAACAAAAACTAATAATAAGATAAGTCAGTAAAAAAGAGAAAAACGAGAATCGTGGCGAGATCTCTGAAGAGTTGGGAGAACCAGAAGGTAACCCCTCCACCTAATTTTGGCTCCACGCTACTGCGATAGCCTTTTTAAAAACGACTAGCTCCGACGTAATTAATGGGCAATTAAGATTACATGACCTCCAATGAAACAAAAAACTGATTTTGAAAATGACGAGCTGAACGCCCTGAGTGCCGAGGAAAAGCCACTTTTTAAAAGGTGGAGTTTTCCTTAGTTTCGGCAGATTTTCCTTCGGCTTTAAAAGCAGACTTCAAGATTTTTCAGCCAAGTTCGAGATCTTAGAATCATAGTGTTTTTGTTGAGATTCTTTCAATAACAATAAAAAACAATAACAATGAGATCAACAGTAAGAACAATAAGCAGCAGCAAATAGAACTTTCTCTCTCCAGAGTCCTGCAGAGTCCAGTAGGAGTAAAAGTTTCAATAAAAAAGTGAGTAGAATAATTCTTAGTATTTTTACTTTTCCTAACTATGTCTTGTCATCCCTTTTCATTTGGAGAAGTAGTCGAATCCTTTCTATCAGGGTCCAATATTCTCCTTAGACATAAACCAACCCCTTTGGTTTATATTTTTCGTTCATATTTTTTTTTGCTCGAGACAAGTGAGATAATTAATATCAGCTTGGATGTGGTTGCGGTGTACGAAATAATTTCTTTGCTTTACAGACGATTTCAAAATATATGACACTGCCCTGTCAAGTCTCAAAGAAATAAATTAAGAAATAAGGTTGCATAAAAAATTTTAAGTAGAATTCTGTAATTTTTCCCCGTCTATTAGGAGAAATCCTAGGCCGAAATCTGATATAAAACTAATTAAAGGTGTGACAATAGTTAATTTCGACGTCACAATTATATAAAACATATAATAAAATGATTTAATACATTACTATAAGCAAAGAACCCCTCAGCTTCATCTTTCAGAAATGCATCTTTAGGAATTATAATTTAAATACTTAAAAATGTTACCATTTAGAACTTGTTAAAGTTACAAAAAAGAATCACCCAATAAAAAAATTGAATTTCAAACTTTGCAGCATTATATTGGAGAATTTCTTTCGGTGTCGTTTATTTTGTTTAGCAAATTCTTGGCAAGTTTAGAGCGAAATCAACGTCATTTGCAGCAAAGCTCCTTCTACTCTTTAATATGAGGATAAGTACAGATGAGGCATATCATTTGCTTTCGGGACCATATGGGGTGAAATGTAATTATGAATCGACCTTGTCCGAGTAGTTTAAACTGTTCAAAAGTGGTGATTTTGAAGTTAAAGACAGGATCGCTCGGGAAAGCTGAAAAATTATGAAGACGAGAAATTAGGCGCTTTGTTGGATGACAATCCACGTTAGATGCAAGAAGAATTTATTGCATCAATGGGTAACACCCAGTAAGCTGTTTCGCTATACCTAATTCATTCAAAAGGTTGGAAACTGAGTGATGTCTTCAGTTTTGCATTGTATTGTCACTGATGATGAAAAATGAATTGAGTATAATAACCCTATATGCAGGAAATCGTAACTTTAACTTAATGATGTTATAATCGAAAAATTTATAACTTCCGATGGACGATACATTAATAAAGGATATGTAACTATATGTACATAATAAAACATCATATTTTGGCGAAAAAAATACGATGGATTCTTATTTTTAGACCCAATAATTATTATTATTGTTCGCGCCGCTTAGATTATAATGGTAAGTTTCAAGTCTTATACGCCTGATGACTGGCATTTAGTTATGCCTTACTGAAGTAGACAATGAAATATCAATATAAGTTTCAATACTACAGATAAGGAGTGACCTTTTATGCCTTAGCTTTCTACCCCCAAAGTTTGGCCACTGAGAATAATAAGTAACTATATACTGAGAACTATAAGTAACGCATGCTTCCGCGCTGGAGGCGAGATTTTTCGAGAGATTTGAGAGTCTCCAGAGATTTTCCAGTGATTTTTAGAGTTCTACTAGACTGCTGCTAAATATGCTTATTCTACTTTTATGTCAGAATATCGAACTATAGACTTGGAGAAGTCGACTTAGCTTATCGATATTGCTCTTGGAAGGCGTTGAAGTCTTACTTGACTTATACACTTCCAAACAACGAAGTGGCGCAACCAATTATTATTATTGTAATAAATGAATATTATTCATCAAGGATGCGAAAGCGAGTTGTAATTTTAATAAGGATTATCATTATAAGAGTTGACTGTAATTATTATCAGTATAAATTATTTTGGGGAATACGAGATTTCTCAATGATAAACTCCCCCATAAGCATTGTTACTATTATAATTAAGATTTGATTATTGTTATTATAAAGTATTATTATTATTTTTGGGGCTCAATGCGAAAATTGTTGGCGTAAATTTCAGATCGACTAATTTTTGTTGTATAAAATTGCCTCAGTAAAAATATATTTTTTATATATGCTTTGTATTTCATGAACTTGATTATTGTACTTTATAGTCTGTGACTAACATCCAAATTTGAGAGCATAAATAGAGCGGCGTTAATATATATATATATATATATATATATATATATATATATATATATATATAGTAACGTGGCAAAATATACAGGTTACTAGTATAGCCCAAAATAAGCTTCCGAAGCATCAAAGTCGCGAGTCCCAACCGTTAAAATAAAAGTTCTAATTCTACATAATAAATGGTTGAATATTATTCTCGAGGAATGGAGAAGTCGAGCACAGAAGACGACGAATATCTGCGAAAAGTATCGGCCAGACGCGCCGAATGTAAACATCCAGTAGCAAGACCACCAGCGTTCAGCCTAGGAAGAAGGAGAGCAAAGCAGAGAGAAGAAAAACTTCGTTCGTAGTGTAAACCAGTGATTTATTACGTTGAGTTTTTTTTTATTTCCAGTGAGTTTTATTTCATTTATTACCAGTGAGTTATTACGTTTATTTTTTACGTAGGATAGGGTAGACGCAGTGGGGATCGACAGCCGCCGAAAAAGCGTTAGGTTCAAGAGTGCACGAGAGCTCGTCACTTTTGCTCTCAATCGCCTGCCAGTACGGACGTACAAAAAGAGGACTTCTCCTGCTGTGGATCGAATTTCGTGTAAAGAAAGGGTGAGTACGGCGACTGCCGCTTTATTAATTTAGGCGTAGATAGGTGATGGGCAGAACGCGTATAGTGGATATAAGCACCGTTTGTATTAATTATGGGCAGGCCTAAACAAAGGTATTTAAAAGGCTTGGCTTTTCTGTTCGGGACTTATGGATTAGACTCATCGATCCGATTAGTGTGGGAAATCGGCGCTGAAGGACTTTCAGTAACGGTCGTATCACGGTAGTCTTAGGATAGGCAGCGATATCAGATCACGTACGCTTATTTGGGAAGACTAACGCGGGGTAGTTGCGTTCGCTCTGAGAATTGCGAGTCGCTCGTGAGGCTCATTTTCGAAAGACAACGGAAGCATATAGCGACTCCGTGGCTATCTATATTTCGGCTCTCGTCCCGTTCTCCTGAAAGAGTACGGGCACGATTACCGACACAGCGGCTACCGATGCAACGGCTACTGATACTGCGGCTACCTTCCGGATACCGCCAACGGAGATTTCCGTCTGTATATCTTTTCATTAACTTTAAGTAAGATATAATGGCGTAGGTCTAGGAAGCGATAACGAACGGCGCGCGAGACTCGAGTCGCACGGCGAGGCAGGAAAGCAGGTATAAATAGAGGGCTACCTGATATATAGGCTAGCGGATGTAAAGGCTACCGACTCTATGGTAATAAACCTTTATGACATAGTTTTGCACCTCGAACCCTACGCGTACCTATATAGCTAGCCAAGGTCATTTGAAAGAGTGCTGGACGGGACTTAAGGAAAAGGGATTGAGACCCCGACGCGTAAGTGCCTGGCGCCTGGATATTAAGGTAAGGAACTAACCCCGTCGGTGATCTGGAGCATTGCAACGGCCTACTGTCCGGTTATGGCCAGACCGCACCAGGAATATTGATATAATATATACTATATTTCAAATATATTACATTTGAAATATTATTAGTAATATAATAAATTGTGTACTCTGCATAAGATCAAAGCGTTCTGTTTGCTGGTATCTTTTTTTCATTTTAATATAGCATATATCTGCTACTTGGAGGAATCCTAAATAATACATACAAATAATTATGACTGTATTATTCTATAATTCTTAATTATATTAGAAGCCGAATTTAGTTTCCAACCTTCACTTTTGATGTCGATATAAATAGTATGAAACTCAGATCTGGATGGACGTAGTATATATTTTTTAGTTGAGACATTACCAATAAAATTCAAT
The DNA here is from genome assembly GCA_018907035.1 of Sycobia sp. Sy_11. NCBI lineage: Eukaryota > Metazoa > Arthropoda > Insecta > Hymenoptera > Epichrysomallidae > Sycobia > Sycobia sp. Sy_11. The sequence goes on from JACCIC010000029.1 coordinate 710,022, forward strand.
TAACAGGTGCCATCATTTGTGAAAACATTATAATTCTTTGAGCAGTGAAAAATGAATCGTGATAATTCGTTTTTTCGACATATCCTTTTGCACTATTTTGATTTGAAAAAAAGTGTAGCAGAAACTCATCGATTGCTTCAAGAATGTTATGGCGAAGAAGCTCCATCGCTTACAATATGTAAAGAGTGGTTTCAGCGGTTTAGAACTTGAGATACTGATGTTAATGACAAAGAACATTCTGGACAACCGAAAAAGCTGAAAATAGTGAATTGCAAGCATTATTCCAAAACTTAGCTCAAACGCCGAAAAAACTCGCTAATAAATTACGAGTCAGTGACAGAGCAGTTGGTAATCGTGTATCAAAATGGATTTGATACACGATTTAACCGAAAGTGCCATTATGACTCGATACAACATCGCACTGTCTTTGCTTGTCAGGTAAAAAAAGTTTTAAAAAGTTAAAAAAAGAGTTTTCTGTTGCGTATTAAACCGGTATCAAAAAATGGATGTTCTTTGATAATTCTAAGTGCAAAATGTCATAGGTGGACCTAGGCCAACTGTACACATAGGCACCAAGACAGAATATCCACGGCCGTAAGGTATTATTGTAGATTTGTTGGAACCAATAGGGTATGCTGTACTATGAGCTGCCCAAACCGTAGGAAACCGTCACTGCTGGGTTATACAAACGCTAACAAAATGATTTGCAACAGAAATTGATCGAACATAGATCAGAAATCGCGAGTAATAAGCGCAAAGTCATTCTCTTGCATGACAATTCTCGGCCACATGTTCCGAATGTCGTCAAAAACACGCTGTTGGGGCTCGAATGGGAACTGTTGCCACATCCAGATACTCCTCAGACATAGAACTTTCTGATTACCACCGTAAATTTATGGATGATTGGATCGCCTCGAAACCGCCATCGTTCTTTCGCTGTGGTATCATGGTATTGACAGAATGATGGGAAAAAGTAATAGAAACTGAGAAACTTCGTTGGAGTGTCTGGGTTCTTCTTACTCTCACAACTTCATAAGTAATACTAAAAGGTAGTTGCATTCAGAAATATAGTAATAATCTAAGAGTAAATTCAAGATTATGGTGATAAACATGAAGACTTTTTTTCTATTTACTATATACTAATAATGTATTTGATTTATTATAAATAATGTTCTTTATTAGTAACTACTACATTGAAATTGTAAAATGAATGAAAGCTTATATTTTAACTAAAAAAATTATTTGGAGATTTAAAACTTAACTGCTCTAAATGAGCTCAAATTAAGTGCTGGAAATATAAAATTCCATCCTTATGGTAAAATTAAAGATTTAATAGTAACTAATTTATAATATAGTTTGAACCAACTGTAAATTATAGCAAAAATATATACCGTCTATATATATATATATATATACATATATATATATATATATATTGTGACCGTGTCTGTGCGCGCGGCTACATTCTTTCGGACTCTTCTGCTGCTCCGATGAATACCGGAGAGAAAAAGTTGGCTGCTAAAGAAGGGCGGACAGGGGAAATGAATAAGAAATCATACTAAGCTCGATAACGTTACACTCATAATTTATTAATATAACAACAATTAATATAAAGTTTCATATAATGGCTTTACGAGCGAGACAATTACTCAAGTAGCCCATGTGGTGTCAAATACTCAAAATCCAATGCGGGTCCAGCTGAGGTTAGCGTTGCGGCATTGCAATGCGTACGCCCAGGGGGGGGGGTAGACTTTATACAAGCCGTTTGTCACGTCAAAATGATGGCGTGGTAGGGACAAGTATGGTCGGGAAGGCGCTATACTAATTTGCAAGTAAATACATTTATGGTACTTGCCGTGGGATAGCCCTCCGGTGGTCGGTGATGTTCGCTGTCGAGGTGCTCGAGAACAGCGGCGACGGCACGTTGAGCCTGATGTCTAAGATATCGAGCAGGGGCCGCGTCGTTGTATTCGTAATTTACAGTGGAACCCACTATAAACTGGAGGTCCAACAAAAATCGCAATGATGTACTGATCTGCAACTGTAATAAAAGTTAAGTAATTAACAAAAAGTTTTGGAACAAAACCGGTGGATAAAGCGAAAGCTTCACACAAGCGAAAAGGCGTTCACACTGCTCGGCTGATACGAAGCTTCTCTTTCTCTCGAGTGCTTAGCTCTCATTGCGTGCGTTAGCATCGGAATGCGTCGGTCGCGAGTGAGTGTCTGTCGACATATCAATCGATATTTCAAACTAATTGTACAGTCGCGAATCGACGTTATTGAAGATTCGAAGCTTCTTTTACCGAGTCGAATTTTTTATTTATTACTTTTACGGAGGCTACAGTTGGGAAAAGTTACTTTTTTCTTATTGAATTTCGCAGTGTATTTTTCAGATATTAACCATTTTTTAATTAAAAAATGTATCATCTACTATTTGTTATTATTATACTATTATATTATTATATTTCACTTCATCTCAGCCAGGATATCGGACTATTTCGATGATTTGATTTTTTATTTAATTCTATATATTTTTTGTGTTAATATGTGTCTGAATTTAGAAAAAAAATTTAAATAAATTTTTTATCAACTTCATGATAATATCTATAAGTTTTACATTTTCTCAAAATGCTAAGAAGACATCAAGTCACCTATTTTGCTTTTGTGAGTTCTATTTTGGCATAAATGTGTGTGCATTCCGTGCTCTGTGCATCCTCACAGCACTGCTCGCCTAGAAAAATAGATATTTCCATTTGACAGACAATTAAACATCCTAGTGTAGTGAAAGAGTTCGAAGACGAAGAATTGCATACGTTATTAGAGGAATATACAACTCAATCGCAACACAATTTGATTGACGAAAACGCTTAATGTTACCAACGTAATAATTTTCGTACGTTTAAAAGCTATGGGAAAGATACAGAAGTATTGAAAATGGGTGTCACGTCAATTGAACGATAGATAAAAGGAAAATACCGTTTCAGAAATGCTGCTTCAATGATCTCCAAATAAATATTTTCTGCATGGAATTATCACGGGGTATGAAAATTGCATTAAAGTGCCTCTAATTCGTATATAACTTTCTATTAACGCATTGCTCATTCCTCGATTGAAAGGCAAAAGGCTTCTGGTCTTTGGTGTGATAGCCATGCAGAAATTACATGATCCGGCAATCTTCCCTCTTCTCAAAACGACGGACTCCAAAAAAGAATTGCGCATTTTTAACGAGTTTCTTCCGCGTCTTTTTTTTTCTCTAGATACGTAGATATATTCACGATATCTTCCTTTCTTATCTGTATCGATATTACTGTACTTATTTAATTTAGTATTAATAAATTCTTATTTTAGCGCATGCAAATTTACTATTATTTCACTTCACAAATTCATATATTCATTAAATTTAGCTGCAATAAATTGTTATATCTAAATTTTTTAGACAATAATAACAATAAAAAAAATGTAACCTTACCTATTTTTATATTTCACTAGTACTATTTTTTTTCGAACAGTCGTGGACATTATTTTCTAGTCTCCGAATTTAATTAATGTATATGTATCAGTCAAAGATTAACTTGTTCGTATATTATGTAATAAATAAGTAAAAAAAATTAATAATATATATCACATTTACCTCTGTATTGTTTGTATGTGTGCAATTTATTTAAAATTATACTAAATTTTAAATAAATTGCTGACAATTTATAATAAATTCTCGGCCAAATCGATAGAAGACGCTCACAAGATTAATTTAAGGTCTCTATTCTACAGTAATACGAGTACGAGATATGTACAATTATACCAATCACTGCCTAGAGCGTCAGTTATATAAAATTTCCCAGACGGCACCAACCGCCCTAATGACCCATTGACATAACGACGCAAGAGCATCAATCCAACTGTGATCAAGCCCTCGACATGGGTCAATTAGCCCAAGCCCTGCACCAGCGAGCAAAAGAAACAGACATACGAAACCTAATTGAGTTCAACCCGAACTCAACTCAGAAAATAGGTGTCGAAGTAGCTGGATCGAAACCATCAATACCGGTCAATGAATAATCCTTTGCGCTGTCTTTATTAGATACCAGTAATATCCCACTGGACGACCCAGATAACACCCACAGTCTACCCCCTATCACCACTAGCAACGTAGAAGGAGAAGACAATGAGCGTCCTCAACGACATAAGACTACGGAAAACGTACTATCAGAACAAACAGTGCGAGCATCCGCAACGACATAAAACTACGGAGTAGCAAATTTTGCTACCGCTGTGGCAGCCGGATACTGGATGTCCATACGCGCATCGCTTGCCCTGAGAGACAGTTTCCTGCCGCTTCGTTTTGGAAGGGAGAGAGGGTGACCGAGAGCCACGTGAAAGCGATAAGACGACGCGACAGACGTCCGAAGAAGTGGCGCTAGAAAAAGCCGAGTCTCCGACAGTCGCACCACCAAGAGTGCAAGAGATGATTGAGCGGACCCTGCACGAGGTTGCAGGAACACTCGGCCAAAGCACACTACCGCTTCTGATTACCATACCGGGTGCTACAGTCTACATCACTAAGTAGATGGCTCAGAGCACCGTCCAACTATTTTCCTTTTGTCAGCTGCTCTCCTTTCATATCTGCCTCTGTCTCTCCTTTTCGATGCAGCTTTCTTCATTCCGCACTCCTCCTCTAAAATTTTATAATTAAGAATGCTAAGTAAGTAATGATGAAAACACACAAAGAAACACATGTCAAGCTATAATATAAGTAAATGATAAGAGTAAACATTCTTATATTAAAAAAAATATTTTTTCAAATTTAATTCTATAACTAATTCTATGCTAGAATAAAAAATCAAGTTAATCATATTTGATATTTATAGTTACTTTTCTTTTTTTTTTCTATGACATAATTCATGTAGTAATTGTTCCAAAATTTCAATTTGCATAAAACACAACATTTATAATTTAACCCCCAGTGATTTTCATCTGTTTCCTAAACTAAAACATTTTCCCCGAAGTAAAAAATTTTAGTAGAACAAGGAAGTTATTAATGTTGTAAATGAGTATTTTGAAGGCCTTGATAAATCGGACTATGGCAATGGTATAACTGCATTAGAACAACGTTATGAAAAGTATATTAGTCTTAATGAAGCACACCATTATTTACCTTCTACAGATCAGAAACTCTTTACAATACCGTTGTATATTAGCAATTTTTTACAGAATACAATATAATTTTTTAATATAATTTATATTCATGTAATCATATATTTAAAATAATATTACGATAGCTTGTATAATTTTTTTTTCTCTGTTAGATCTGAGAATCCAACAACAACACTGCCTATTTTAACGACTCATCCAGACATTTCTCTTTTTGAGTTTTTACCGGTCAATTTAGTAAACGAGGAAACTAGAAGAAACTCTTTTATTACATATGGTAATAAGAAATTCGAAGACATTAGGGATATAAATTTGGTGCCAGCAGGTTCTAATACTAAAATACAGGTATATTACTTAATATTTATAACATTAAAACTAATGTTCTTAATATTTACCATTACAGAGATTTGTCTCAAAGGTATCGCGCCTACCTTCATATCTGCGATGTGATGTTGATCTTTATCATCCGGTATCGAGCACTTTTCCAAATATTCCCCATTCGAATAATAATAACATTTCGAATATTATTTTTAGATAAATAAGTTTTTAGAGATATTTACACTGTATTTATTCGTCTCTTTTTCATCAAAGTAGTGTTCTATAGGTGGCATTACAATCTGGGAAAAAGCCAAAAAATCCCGGTGAAACTAGGACTATAGCTAAAAATTAATATACCAGGTTTAATAAATGCGCAGGGGCATTGTTGTGACGAAGCACTCAATCACCACTTGATCAAAGGTGAGGCCCTTTTTGTCTGACTGCCCTTTTTTCATCTCATCTTTTTAAAACTTTATCGCAGTATTTTTTTCATAATTGCAATTGCCTAAGCTCTCTGAGTAGTTCTGAGAGTCTAGAAGTCTCATATTAATGGTACAAAACACCTATATAATCTGAAAAAACAGTCAACATTATTGTTTTGTTGAAATTGTCGATTCATAATGCTTCCACTGGGAAGAATGTCATTTTGTTTCTGAATCATAAATGTAAATCTATGACTAATGACAAGCAAGAAACTTTGTGAGAAAATTTCCATTATAAGAAATAATTTCGAAGATCTTTTCAATCTGATTTTAGCAATTTTGGTATGAATCTCATACATACGCGATTCCTTGCTAAATTCTCGATAAAAATTCTCTAAACAGTACTGTTCAAGATCACTTTCTAGTTCACGTATAGTCAACTGATGACGATCAAAACTTACATGTCATTCAGGCTCATTTTTGTATGTGTTGTACCATTTTCTGGAGTTATTCACCTGGATGATCGCCTAGAGCAAAAATCACTGTCATTGTACTTGCCGCTCTCTTTAAATCGGTTTTACTATTTCTTTATAGTCGCTTGCATCATACATTCTTCTAAAAATGCCTAATTCATCATATTACTTATATCTAAATTTGGTTATCCAAGTTAAAGTAAAATTTTATCGAAATTATTCAATCTAATTTTCCTATCATTTTTTTTAATTCGATTTTCTTTTTTAAATATGAAGAAGACTCATTTTTTCAATTAAGAAACTATAATAATGAATAATAAAATATGATGAATGCAATAGAAACAAATGCTATCCGTCCAGCAAACACGTCTAGATAAAAATGATGCACATCAATGAGTATTTGAAGATACTGGTCACGTCCATACCTTAAAAAGGTTACATGGAAGATCTGACGCGAATATTAAAGGGAGTTTCGATACTTTTAGATAAATCTCTTAAATATTTAGAATTTCATTCAGATGGTATTAATTATAAAATATATAATACTTTAATTGTGCTTATGTCGACTGTATTTAGATAAATTAATAAATTTTCTATTAGTCTTACAGTCCAATTAAATAAATAAAAATTAAAACATTATAGTATCAACATTGATCTATATAATCGATTTATATCAATCCTCATACATATCAATATATAATTAATTGAAAATTTTAATGACAGTCAGACTGTCCCCGTTTAAAATCCCTCCCGTAGACTAACTTGAAATAAAACTATATTAGTTGAAAAAAATTCTTTATTAATAATGTGCAATCTGACTGTCCCCACCACCTTTACCCAATGGAAAATTGACTGAGGTTGTTCAATGATTCAAACTCGCTTCGGCTCCTTATCGCGGACTACACTAAACCTTAACTGCATATTCTAATTTGTATCGACTCCTATCCCCACTAAACTATAAATTAAGTAACTTGAATATACAATTTCCCCTCTATACAAAATATTTAAGAGATATGTTGATGATATCTTTACAATTGTTCCGGAATTTTTAGTGGATGAAATGGTGGATGTTTTGAATTCTGTACATGAGAGAATTAAATTTACAAAGGAAATTGAAGGCAATAATCAGTTGAGTTTTTTGGACACCAATTTCATTAGATATAATAATAAAATAAAGTGAAGCTTAATTGGTATAGAAAACCTATTTGGTCATGTAGGCTTTTAGATTTTAATTTACACCACCCATTCGGAAACAAGATTGGGACACTGAAAGGTGTCATTGACACAGCAATAAAATTGTCACATAAGGATTTTAGACAGAATAATTTACAGATAGTAAGCGAAACTTCCATTAATAATGGATATCTAATTGAATTTATTAATAAATTAAGAGATAATATCGAAAATAAAGATAATGTAAGAGTTGATGTTAATAAGGGCATAATTATTGTTTTACCATATGTTAGAGGATTGTCGGAAAGAGTTAAAAGACATTTTCAGAAATATAACATTTAAATTTTTTTTAAAAATAGTAATAATTTAAGTAAGTTATTTAATAATTACAAGGATAACGATAATCTATGTCTAAAATCTGGAGCTGTATACAAAATTAATTGTATGGATGGTAATAAAGAGTATATTGGACAAACAGGTAGATATTTAAAAAAGAGAATTTATAAACATAAATATAGTTTACGTAGTTTACATATTATTTCCGGTTTAAAGGAGCATTGTTGAAAGTTTTACATTCTTTTGATTTGATGAATGTGGATATTTTAGAGCATGTATGTATTAATAATAAGTATAAAAGGAAGAGTCGTGAAAGTATTCACATTTCCAAGAATTAAATTAATGTGAATTTAATGTTAGAGTCTAGTAAATTAGATAACATTTATCATTCATTATTAAATTGATTGATTTTGAATATTTTGTGTAGAGGGGGGATTGTATATTCAAATTACTTAATTTTTAGTTTATTGGGGATAGGGGTATGACGTCCAGCCGAAGCTGGTGTCACGCGGGAAATCTTAACGGCGATTTAATGCCGTTAGTTACCGGCGCATTGCCCCTTTAATTTTCGGCTACCGCCTTCGCGTATTGAAACCGGGGATACGCGGGGCGGATCGCGGATACTTTTCTCGCGAGGGCGCGGCATGAGGCGGTGCGGTTCGACGCTGGTTAAGGCCACGTCCGGGTGGCTCTTACCCCAACGTGTCGGCGACGGCTCGGTAGCAGCGGCACGCTTTCGGCCTCCCACTGATGTCTTAGGCCGCCGCGCTTATTTTTAGCGGAGTCTGAGAGTCCAGCGACAGCTTTCTGTCTCCTAGACCCGTGTCTCCTGCTCTAAAAACAAGCACGCGTATCGCGGAAGGAAAGGTTTTTAGAAGCAGAACTTTGTAATATAAAATCCTTACTTTTATTCTATACGGTACAAGAAGATTGTTTTACTCGATACAAACGTGACCGGCAGTCTGCTTTTCGCAGTCCAACAGGCCCGTAATTATAGTCGGAGCGCGAAGCCGCCGAATTTTTCCCCGCTGGGAAAATATATGGTAGTGGGAGAGATGAAGGGACTTTTTTTTATTATAGATATGTTGCACTTCCCTTCAACTCGTAAAAATATTATTATGATTATCGTTTTCTCTTTCGTTCTAAACTACACTCGACAAAGACTTTTCATATAAATTACATGGAAACCAACCTAGGCGTCGTCGCGAATTATAAATTATTAACAATCTTTAATATTTAATAGAAAATATAATTATAATTATAAAGTTAATAATAATAATTGATTAATTGTAATAACATACTCGTATGAACTAGTACATTTTATGATGGTGAATACGCGTCAAAAATATGAAGACTAATATTAATACCAAAAATAATAATTGTACTAATAATGATACTATTAATAATAATAATAAAAATCTTAATCATAATGTTCCTGATAATAATACTCAAAATAATAATAGTATACAAGTAAGATAAATAAGCATGATAATAATTAACATAATAACAATAATAATAATTAAAATAATAACAATAATCGTGATTCATAGTAATAATAATACTCAAAATAATAAGAGTATACAAGTAAGATCCTAATAATATATGATAACTGATATGATATATGATAGATAATATATATATGATAACACCCTAATAATAACTATAATAATAATTAAAAATAAGATAAACACTCATGATAATAATTAACTTTATATCATTAATAATAACAATAATAATAATGAAAAATAAGATAAACACTCATGATAATAATTAACTTATATCATTAATCATAACAATAACAATAATAATTAAAACTATAATAATAATCATGATTTGCAAAAATAAGATAAACAGTCATGATAATAATGAACCTTATATCATTAATAATAACCATAACAATAATAATAATTAAAATTACAATAATAATAGTGATTCGCAAAATAAAATAAGCTCTCGCGATAATAATTATAATTATCTTAAAATTCGAACATAATATTCCTGGGGACATCGAAACAGAAATTATATTTTGAAATATTATTTCATTATGTGAATTCCTTTCAGTATTCTTGATTTTCTTCAAAGTGTCGTTCTCGGTGATATTTCGTCTCAAAATTCGTCAGTGTATACAAAAGGGGGAGGGGGAGGGTCCTAAAAATCGCATGAACGCGCCCTCCGCTTCGTCTTGAGTTTTTTCGCGGGGTAAAGCACGATCGGCGGGAGGGGGAGAGGAGAGGCACTTCGGTCCGCTCCGCACAACGGCGGGCCCACAACCAGGCAGCCTCGTTTGGGCCGCATCTGGTTTTTGCGGGGGGGGGGGGAGGCGTGCGCAGTTCGGCATTCGACACTGTCAACATTCTCCAGTTCCTAGAGATAGGAAAATTTTGCGAAATTCTCGTTTCTTCTGGTATATATACGTATACATATATATATATATATATATATATATATATATATATATATATATATATATATATATACCTTTTTTATGATGGAGAGTGCCATCGCGACGTTGCCGAACGCTCGCCCCTTTTTCTCCTTTCATCCTCTCTATTTCCATCTCACTCCCCTCCTTACTCGAAATCCACGTACATTCCCGGGCTTGAAAAACTGCAAGGGAATGACCACTTGTGTAAACACTTATACTCGTGCATATACATACATATATATATATATATATATATATATATATATATATACATATAGATATACGTATATTCATACATATATATATCCGATGTAGTTGCTGGACGCAACAGGGGTATATACAAATTAGAATATTCAGATAAGGTTCCTGATGAGCAGCCGCAGCGAGCTCGAAACATTGGATAACCTCAGTCAATTTTCAATTGGATAAAGGTGGTGGGGATAGTCAGATTGCACTTTATTAACACAGAATTTTTTTTAGTTACTATATTGTTATTTCAAGTTAGTCGACGGGAAGGATTTGAAACAAGAACAGTCTGACTGTCATTATAATTTTCAATTAATTATATATTGATATGTATTAGGATTGATATAAATCTGTATTGATATTATTATGTATTAATTTTAATTTATTTCATTGAATTGTACGACCAATAGAAATATTTATTAATTTAAAATATATAATAGTTTGTAATATTTGTTATAAAGATTTAAACTGTTTTATTTTATACATTTTCTAAATATAAAAATATATTTTCCTCATTTTAATCTACAAATCGTACATTGACTGCTTGAGTTTGATTCTCATAAGGAAGAATATACCCCTTAACTAGTATGAAACAACATCTTTATGAATCTCTCAAGCCTTTCTGTGCCGCGTAAGGAATGTAATATTTTTTGATATATCAAGGAGATTGTAAAAGCTAAAATTTTTACTTTAGTATTCTAATATTTATATTCATGTTTATAATTAGAATTATAAACTAAAAATCGCATTTAATGGAAAAGGTGAAAAGGGGACCTAATGGCAAAGACTACGAGTATGAGTATGTCTATTACTATTATGATGAGGAAAACGAGGATGAAGCTAGCGATATGGTAAAGGTGAACTCTAAAGAGATACAAAAGGGAAAATCTTTTTCTACTTCAGACTCAATAAGAGATTTAGAAAATCACAATAAATATAATTCGTTCAATAGAACTACGGTGGCAATGTCAGATACAACAGTGGCCATAGAACCAGTAATCAATGAAATCATTTTAAATGAAAACGGAAACAAAGCTCGACAATTATTGAGCACACATGAGGAAATGGACAGAGAGAGGCTTCCCACTAATACTCGCTTTCCACCCAGGTAAAAATGTTATCTTTATTTATTGATAAGAATTTCTTATTATTTCCTTATTTTATCTATGTTTGTTTCCTATTTGTTCTATGTATTGTAATATGTGGCAGATCTCAAAACCATATGTTAGATATTTAGGTAACGTTACTGAAATCGCCTATACTATATCATTACTATATCCGTAGAAAGTATGAGATATTATTATACCATTACTATATTTGTATAAGTAAGAGATTTTAAATATAGTAGACAAAATTTTTCGTAATCTATCTTTAGTTGTGGCTCTATTTTCCAATAAAATTTAACATACAAAAAAAAATAGGATTCAGAGTACATACAATTTTCGGGCGGAGACATATGAAAATCTTTGAAGATATGGTGGGAAACATCAATTTCCTTTGCCCATATTTATAAGTTGAAAACTGGTTCAATCGTTTAGTGTAACTCTCGCATTTTAAACGAACAAGAGAAAATATGTTAAGAGCTTGGCATAATAGAAGGAGCGAATGCGGACTCATAAAACTAAAATATTGGGAAACATTCATGCAATTTATGCATTCAATATAATTATATATAAAATATAATTTTAATTTCTTTCTGTGTCCGTAAGCAATCAATCCATTTTTTTTTCTTGAAAAATAATAGTTCCGAGAAAATTGTTAGGACTAGCCTACTTGATATAAAATTAGGGAAACTTCAATGAAATTGATTTAATCACATTTTCGCTGTTGCCATATACTATGCTATTGTTTTCAATAAAAGATAATTCTTTATATTTTTAATAAAAAAATTTGCAAGCATCTTCTATGTCAATAACAATTTAGTAATCCTTAAACGAAATTATACAATAAACTGTATGTGTAAAGTCTATAAATTTGTCGTTCATGCTGTGAACGATCAATGCTCTTGAATTTACGTAAAAAAAACTTCTGAGCAAAGACCTTTCTTCTGGTGCTATTTTAGTTGAGTTGTTTTAATATTTTTGTTTTAAATATTTTTTTATTAAATTAAAAATTGTACTTATGTCAAATATTCTGAATTAAATTAATAAAGATTTTTATCGGTCTTAAAGTATTTGTAATATAATATATTAGTTAAAATAATAACAGTCAGGCTGTTCTTGTTTATATTCGCCCTCAAAGAATCTGAAATAGTAATTATTACTACAATAAAGTATATTAAAAATTAAAAATAAAAATAATATAAAATTAATAATAAAATAAAATAAAAATAAAATAATAAATACAATAAAAATAACAAAAACAATATTTTATATTGTTTTTGTTATTTATATTGTATTTATTATTTTAGTTTAGGTTTTTAGTTCAGGTGGCCACAACGAGCATAACTACGTCAGCACATCCGTATGCCATGGATGACAATGTAAACGAGGCATAAGTGACATTTCATGCGCCATGCACAATGGCAGAGACTCAAGCTGATAACCTTGCATGTAACCAGGCAATTCGTCATACAGTCAGCAACATGCAGAAAATACTGCAGATCTGGATAGCACAGTAAAGCAGCATTAATAAAAACCTGGAGGAAAGTTTACAAGAGCTACACATAACTCTAGCCAGCATGTAGCAAAAGCAACTTCAAATTCCAAGAGGCGATCGTGTCACTTTCCAAGGTATGTATAATCTACAGTTCTTGGAAAGTTACGAACATTTTAGTCAAAAAAAGCCTTCACTGTCGTCACGCGAGCCAAGATTCTTGGCTCCTTGCTAACCCTCGGTAGCAAGGGCCTGAAAGAAGGGATATCACATTGACTAAAGAGATGTGAATGCAATACGATATACGCTATCGAATAGCATTGTCCAGCGCACGGATATTGGAAAAACCCTGCGCTACTGGAACATTTGCTTCAACGGCGCAATGAGGAAACGCGTCGAAGGCTGACGCCGCTTAACGATGAAGATATGCTCTAGATTCTTCTAATCTCAACTGATCAGCGAAGTACAACGGCGCACACAGGCTAAACATAAATCGACACGTGACACATACTCTGCTTGCTGATGATTCTGAGCAGTTTCGAAGGGCCATGGTCGGATGATAAATAGCTCGCTTTCATATGTCGGTATCTACTTCCCGAAATGCAAAAATTAGTTCCGTGGGAGAAGATTACCAGTGTAAACTGGCTGATTGGACTTGCACGAAAATTTATTTAATAAAATTTATTTCAGAGATGACATTTTATTACGGTCATGCATAATTTATTTATCTTCATTGGTTAAAGACAGTATCCCAGGGATAATATTTTTAAAAATGCCATGTATACCATTTATAAAAATGTAATATGATTGTAATATATAAACGCTGATGGAGAATAAAAATAAACATCCACTACACACGTGGTCTAGTATTCCGAATAAGATACTCAAAAAAGCCCTCCGCACTGGTATTGACTCAAGAACGGGTGTAAGCAATTAAAAATTTGAATTCTTTGAAAAATTGTCATCCTTTAAAGGTTAATAAGGGTGTCATTCTATTAGCATTTTTACAACTGCACCAATATACGAAGTATAATCAAAAACTAAGGTGAAATTTATGTTAGTAAAATAATATTTATTTATTCATCAATATTTACCTCTGTTATTCACGTGCTAGGACATCCTGGCCGAGGGTAGTCTTCGATATTTTCTCGACCTTCTTGAAACGGCTTGTAACGTTTATATACATTCTTTTTATTCGAAGTAATCTCACCTGTCAAGATTTCAAGAGTTTTAGAGCAGTGAATTCCATTTTGGACACAAAATTGCCAATTCTTCGCTCCATTTTCTTGATAAAAGTGAATCGCTGAGCATTAGAAACACTTATATTTTTTTATGCCTGTGGCAAACAAATAACTAATGCTATAGAGCTAAAACTGGTAATATATACTCGGTACACCTGTATCAACACAAAATAAAAAAGATAGATAATCGAACGAACAAAGTCCTCGATATTTGCAAAGTCAACTTTTTATTTAAAAACTTGTATATTATATGTAATACTATATTTCTCAATATTTTTTTACTCCATTTCACTTATATATACATTATATATACATTATATATTCGTAATTTAGAAGTAATACACATACAAATGTAAAATGCAATACAGGTGTAATTGACAAATTTTAAATAGCTTAAATCCTAATTAGAACCTTAATATAAAATGTATACAATAATACAATATTTTGAATACATGAATTTTTACAATTTACTTTCACCTGTTCGTCTATTAAGGAAACAATACTCAGCAGTTCAAATAATATGATGTGGTTACATATATTTATATATTACATATTTTACACGCACGCTTAAATGTAATATATATTTCTCTACCTATCTACGTATCTATATTATATATCTATATATATATATATATATATATATATATATATATATATATATATATATATATATATATATAATACGATTTTGCAACCGCTTGTACATATATGTTCGCCCCATGTCCCCTCTCTAGCAAATAGTTTACTACATGTGAATATACTTGTTCTTTCCCTTTCTGTAGCTACGTAGCAGAAATCACACAGATAGGAATATAACCATTTTAAAGAATATATTCATGAGATTCGAGCTGCGATGCTTTCTTGGCAAAGAAGTCACAGAATGGACCGTCGAAAAATTCGAAGTTGTCAACAGTAGATACTTGCATTTTACGGAAAAAATCTCGGTCAGGGGATCAAAGAAAGCGACCATTACGTAGTGAGAAATATCGCAACACGTCAGCGTCGTAGAACGATGAAGGACTACAAAGAGAAACTAATTAATAAATATTTTTTTATTGGTCTTACAGTCCAATCAATTTCAACCAAAAATAAAATAAAATAAAAATAAAAAATAAAAAAAATAAAAAATAAAAATTAAAAATAAAAATTAAATTAAAAATTAAATTAAAATGATAATGACAGTCAGACCTCTCCTTGTTTACATTCACCCCCGTAGACTAATCTGAAAATAAAATATTAGCTGAAAAAATTCTTTGTTAGTAAAGTGCAGTCTGACTGTCCCCAACATAGATTAGTCCCTGATGAGGAGCCGTAGCGAGCTCGAAACGTTGGACAAGTCTTCAATTAGGTAAGGGTGTTGGCGACAGTCAGACTGCACTTTACTAACAAAGAATTTTTTCAGCTAATATTTTATTTTCAGATTAGTCTACGGGGGTGAATGTAAACAAGGACAGTCTGACTGTCATTATCATTTTAATTTAATTTTTAATTTAATTTTTATTTTTAATTTTTATTTTTTATTTTTATTATTTTTTATTTTTATTTTATTTTTGGTTGAAATTGATTGGACTGTAAGACCAATAAAAAAATATTTATTAATTTGTATATGGGCAGTCGACAGAAGTACAATTCAATTGTTTTACAAAGAGAAACACTAAGCTCAGACTACGTTGTGCAGCAAGACAACAGACCAGGACATAAAATGTAGAGGACCAGGACACCAGAATTATTCGAAAATAAAATCTGTAAGCGAGTATCCATTCCCAGCAACTTAAACAAATAAGAGCATTCCATCCATTTTATAAGATCCTATGTGGACATAAAATTGCTACTGACTATACTATTGAAAAATAACATGAAATATCACCGGTAATAGGCCTAAGGAGACACCTTTCACAAGCTGAGAAACTTGCTATCGCACGAACCAGTTGTAACACGACCCATACAGAATATACTGTATGTACAACCAGATTTAAGCAATTTTGCTCTGGGAGCCGTATTAAGTCAGAATTACATAACATGGAAGATTGTATTTCGTATGCATAAAAGATACTAACTAAGGCGGAAATAAACTATACGGTGACCGAAAAAGAGTGTCTAGCAGTTTTGTGCTGTAACAAGATCAGATACAACGTTGCAAGAATACG
Organism: Sycobia sp. Sy_11; assembly: GCA_018907035.1. Taxonomy (NCBI): domain Eukaryota; kingdom Metazoa; phylum Arthropoda; class Insecta; order Hymenoptera; family Epichrysomallidae; genus Sycobia; species Sycobia sp. Sy_11. The sequence goes on from JACCIC010000029.1 coordinate 726,546, forward strand.
ATATAAATATAATTCATAGAAAGACGAATTTCAGAAAGTACCAGATGTCCTCTCACGATTACCCACCACAGAAGAATCACCTGCAACAACTTTCTCAACCATTGAAAGATATAAATAGTACGGAAAACACTTGAATGATATAAGAAACTATTCAGACAAAAAAAGACAACTTCATCTTTTATGTCGTCGAATTATACTCATGGACGCACTCGGGACAGATCTAGAGAACTGAAAAGGGGTATTGTCTTCGAAAAATAGCGAGGGGACAATACAAATGTCGTAATACCCCAGCATCGAGACACTTTGGCGTCGAAAAACCCTGTATAAGGTGAACTAAAAATATTATTGGCTTCGTATCCAAAGAGACAGGATTTACAACGTATTTTAAAGAGTATCGACTGCCCTAATGGTGCACAGAAATATTGAAGGTCCGTGAATTACAGTACTAGCTAGCTCTATCTATTTCTTATGAGACCCTTTTCTGCAAGTCAAGGACATACATATCTTCGTAATTTTTGAACGTCTATTCACCTGTGACGCGTAGTCTGTGATTTCCCGCGTGTGACTAGCTCTTTCCCTTATCGCGTGCATAAACGTACCAACATCGCGGAAACCGCTCGAGATCAGTATATATGCTTACGTTATTTTTTTATGTAACTTATAAGCTAAATAAATATTTGTTTATCAGTGCTAGTGTTGTATATAAACGTTTTATTCTTTTGTACTTCACTTTCTTTTTCCCGTTCTTTCTAGAATCCCTGAGTCATAGCCAGCTATAGTACGATAACTGTAGCCGTATAATTACATCATTACAATATATATATATATATATATATATATATATATATATATATATATATGGCTTGAATAACTAATCTATCCCATTTTAGATGAACAATATGTACCGTCTAAAGTCATTTAATCGACTGACAGCAGATAGGTCATTTACATAATTGTAGATAAAATGAAATAAAGAGTAGAGGGCGGTGGCGCGGCAGAGAGATTGATACAATGATTTTTGAATGTAAAATAAAATTTGTTGTAAAAAAAAACTTGTACATAAAAATATATTGATTATTATATATTCTTTTAAGATATTCTGCACACATCTTCTAATAAAACATTTTTTTAAATTTTATTCAAAACATGCAATAGTAGAAGTCAATAAATCTAAGGTTTTATATATCATCTATAAATTAAATAAAATTGTATAGTTTGTAACCGCCCGAACGGCGGCTGTAGGTGAGAGCGCTCGTGTGAAACCGCGAGTGTTCGGGCGTGTCCGCGAAACGATACGCGCGAGCCGCGAGGGTGCTGGAAGCGCTGTAGGAAGTAAGAAGTTCGGAACGAACTTCGCATTCTCGTCTTGACCTTCGTCAATTCGCGTTCTTGAGTTGGCTTTCGTCGTTCGCAGTTCTACTCGTACACCTTTTTCCTTTTCGTCCCCGACGCACCTTTATTCCGTCCCGCTGTAGAATACCGTAGTTTTTGCCCGTTCGCGATCGTATTGCGAAGCGTAGAGTAAGGTCGCAGTTTTTGCGCCTTTCGCGGGAACGTGTTGCAAGTTTGCCCTCGTGCAAACTCCGTGCGAGCGCATCGGTGTCGACGAGTAGAGGACACGCGGCGACATCCTCGCATCAGCCCCGGACCGTGAGTGTAAGCTTCGAGGAAGCGTGTACGCGTTACCATACGCGTGCCGTCGTGAGCCAGCGACGCCATCAGCGGCTACGAGCCGCAGCCACGCGCAACCGCGAAAGTCAGCAGCCAGGAGCGAGAGAGGGAGCGCGCGCCCGGTCCCCCTGACATCAGCGACAGCATCAGCGAGCGTCAGCGACCGCACCAGCGAGCGCCAGCGACCACACCAGTGAGCGCCAGCGACAGCATCAGCGAGCGTTAGCGACAGCACCGGCGAGCGCCAGCGACAGCATCATCGTCGTCGGCGGCAAGTAGCTTTTTGCTTTTATTATCTTGTTCATGTGTGCGTATAGCTAGGTACTGACCCGCCGCCGCACCCGCGCGCCGCGATCTGCCGAATGCATAGCTTCGCGGTTCAGCCGTAATAATATGTATCTATCGCGCGTAGCATAGTGATTAGTTTTGTAATTCCTTTTATAATATTGTACTGCCGTAAATGCGTTCGCGTCTGAGTAGTTCGTTAGTATATAATATGTAATGTAGTACCGTTATTCCCACGTGTTTCGTATCGAGCGCGTCCCGTTCCGTTTCCCCCGTCCCCGTGTATGTTAAATGAGTGCATAATCATATAAATAATGGATGTAGCCTCGCGGAACCCGCAATCAGTACAAAGTGTATGTATCGCTTCTTTATTGTAAATAGTCTGTTTGTACAAATAAACGTTAACATTATAATAATCCGCTAAAATCACCCACGTGGTTCATTCTTCGTTCCCCGTCCCCTATCAGCGGAGTGCACGGCCAGTAGCGTGGAAGAGTCCACACACACACGCAAGTGAACCGTAAGTAGTAACCCGATTTCGGGGTTATAAGTTATAGTACGATGTGTTATTGCAATCTTTAGTATCTTTTTTAAGAAGATAAAAGTGTTAAACGCCATTTGATGGATATATAAAACGGGTAACAAAATATTTTTGCAGTTTATACTCTTTTTTTATATTACGCAACATATATTTATTTCAAATGCGAAATATTTGAGCTTCAAACTTTACATATATATAATTATATCTGCTAAGAATCTCTCAGAAATAAAGTAACCGGTAGAAACATGCGTTAGTTGCGAGTTGCGATAAAATCTTAGATCTACCTAGCAAGAAATTTTTTAAAGATTTTTAGTTTTAACAAATCAAATATTAATGATAAGCTTATAATATTTAATTTAATCTATTTAAGAAATTGCATTTGATTTAGGCAATTTCAAAAAATTCTTTTTAGACAGACAATTATGGTTTTTTAAATGAAAAAATATCGTTCCAACTAAATCAGTTAATACATTTGTGTTCTTTGAAGAACTTTATTTATTTAAAATATATGAACGTTAGTTTGAATAAAGGATATATAACTATATTTTTATAAGAAAACCTCACATTTTGGAAATAAACGATGGCAACTTAGTTGTACACTAAAATATGTAGTATATATATATATATATATATATATATATATATATATATATATATATATATATATGCTCAATTATTGAGTTTTGTCACATTACTTAATTGTCTGACCTCTTAATATAAATTATGGCGTTTGTATATAGTCCGTTTATATGCAATGTTTTGCCATCTACCATAAAGCCTTGGCAACTTCACAGGCCTTTATTAACTTGAATACATCAAGCGTTTGCTACAGTTTCGAAATTACCCGTTATATCTTTGTTATTATATTATTTAGAAGCATAAACAAGACATCCACCGTGACTCTTTTGGAGCGGGTGAGTAATTGAGAAGGATTCTAAATAAGCTTTGGAAATGTATGGACTATTAGGAGGTGAGAATAGTTTTTGGTGGAAAAATACATCGCTTTGATTGAACATAGAGAGAAAAAAATCGTTGATGGGTGCAAATTTTATATTTGCTGTCTCTGGTCTCTGTACTGGTGGAAAGAATTCGGACTTGAGTGTGATGCTAGCGTTTGCAATGACAAATTTCAACGTCGTATCACTTTCTTCACTTATTAAAGGTACAGGTTTAAAATTTAAATAACTATTTCTCTATCGAGATTTTTGCCGTCAGTAAAGTCAAGATTACCAATTTATAAGACATGCACTTGAATGTATCTGTGTGCAAGAATGCCATGATTTAGCGATCGCCGAAAATATTACAGTACTCGACACGGTTGTAGGATGATAATCAAATGTTATAACGTAATTTGAAATTATATATCTCTCACTGATGCGAGATCCTAGTTCAATGGCTTTTCAAAACTTGTCGACCATCCAAGTTTCCATAAAGTCGCCGTTATTTATGTGTTTTTGAATGCAAACAGTCTTTCATTGTATATTTATATCGATAAAGCGGGTATAAATATTTGTCCCCTGGTGGTAAAATTGTATATGTTACGCGAGAAATTGAAAATATTAATTTTTTATATTGGTCTTTGTGTTGTATAGACTGCATATAGGAAAATTTCCTATTTTATGTTGCTTTTTGTAAAAGTTGATCATTTTTGCAGAACAATGCTCATTTTTTTTAATTTTTATGCTTTAGAAATAAATAAGATACACCTCATCGTAATAATTTAACTACAAACATTCATATACCTAATTTCTACGTAGTTCGATTTGAAAAGGATAAAAGGTAGCAATTTTCAATTAGGCCGAACAATGTTTTGTTGATAGTTTGTATTACTTCCATACAAAACGAATTGTGTTACTTCCAGCATTTCATTTATCTAACTGTTATTTATTCAACTAAAAATCTATTTTCTACATTCGTTGAACACAGAAAATAATCAAGAATATGATGGACCACTACCTGCTGCCTATTTTTACGTACCTGATTGTATTTCACCTGGAAACAACAAATTTTTTACCAGTGGTACAATGACACATTGTACTAAATATATTTTTGATTTAAAAAAAGAAATAGTTGAATACTGCCGAATTGGTATAGAGATTTTAAGACGTCATTGTCTAGTTTTTAGAAACATTTTTCTTTAACTTAGTGATGCAGACCCCCGTCAAAATACGAAAATTATAACATTGTCGTGTTCGTACATGTTTAGGTAAAAATTATTCTTCCTTGATAGTATAGTTATCATACTATCTAAAGGTTACATACGAGGCAACATGCACTCTTAAATAGATATGCAAAGTTAATATAGTGAAAGATTGAAAGGTTTATGGTTTACGAATTACAATGCGGTTATAGGTACGACAGACCAAAATGTTTTGGAAATCAATGCGGTAATAAAGAGAAATTGTCATAATCATTGTACAAGACATATTCAAATACTGCAGCTAAGATTAAACGCCTTAACTCTTTGAGATACAGAACAGAGGAAATGTGAAAATGTGACTTCGATACAGTGAAAACCTAGAATTCGGATATTACGTAACGAATTATACCCTAATAAATAGAATTACACAAAATCCAGATACGTATTTTACGGTGGACGAACAATAAATATTTTTACTCAAAGTAAAGCGAAAGAGGAAGGAAAGTAAAATAGAAAGATATTTTCTCACATACATGTCCATGTAGGAGAGGCCATTTCCGGTTAGTCAGACAAATATTTATGTAGGTTCTCAACGTTCTAAATTGATAGCGGCCGATAATGATAATTTAGCTCGTCTTGAAGGACTCATATAAAATGTAGAATTTTAGCACCATTTTATCTTACCTATTTTATCGATAAATATGCACAATGAATTATTATTTGCATTGTGTACGAATTGTTGCAAGAATATACGTCAATGCACCTGTATACACGAAGACATAAGCGAACACAAATTTTCGGAAACTTTAATGGTAGACCAGTTGCGAACAAGAGTTGAACTAGTGTATCGATCACTGATATATTATATATATATAATTGGCAATACCATATAATTATTACCATATAATACAATTCTATCCAAGTATGGTGATATTGATATCGTTAAATTATGTCATTCTTCCACGAACATTTATTCGGGTGTATATCTATTGAATTATATTATAATCTTCACCTTACCCGCGACAGAAATTTCTAGGGAAAGTAGCAATGATTTAAAATATAATCCTGTATCTTCATTATCATATCGGTGAAGCAAATGATACCCTTTCTTGTGTATAAAAATCTCTCTCTCTCCTTCTCTATCTCTCTCTCTCTCTCTCTCTCTCTCTCTCTCTTTCTCTGTCTTCTCCATATAAAGTGGTATAAAGACAAATTACGGTTTTATTTGTATACGTCAAAGAACGGGAGATGCTATTATATTTCTACGGCTACAGAAATTGAATAAACCATTTTCATAAATTTTGAATGTTTGGCAGTGGAATTGTCGTCATACTTGTTAAGTACTGCGTCATAACGTGCCTTAGGGATGATGATCTATTAAGCTGCTTCGTTTCCAAGAATGACTTCGAGAACTGGATCTGAGTGATAGCAATATAATTGTTTTCCGATTATTTTCTATTTTTAAGAAGATTAGAACAATCCTGAACGGTCTTAAATAATCGCAGGTGTAATTTGTCTGGGATAACTTTTGTCCAAGTAATAGTTAAGTAGGACTGTTCGTTTCGTACTGATATCTTCGAAAAACCGTATGGTAATTATTGACTATTTGTTTTCGGTACTTTACATCAAAACTTTGACGTTGCAACCAGTAGCCTATCTAGCGGACCTGTCATGAGAAATCTGTATAGTAGGATTCATGGTTTAATCCACATCAGAGTACTGTTGTCCGTAACGACGCAGGAGTGTTATCGGTTAATATATAAAAGTTATCGATCAATAGTCCATACGACAGTTAAGCACTCCTCCCTCTCTCTCCCTCTCACCCACTCTGTTACCCAAGTCATGTTTGATTAGAAAAAGCGGTCACACAAAATTCAATACAATGCTCTTGTCCGTCGACTTCTTGACGTGAAAATCATTCCGATGACAGTACAAGACGGGTGCTGAAGCGATCATTGTCTTGATCTTATCGAAGGAGGATTCTTACTTCTTGGTTCACTCATATTGGTTAATTTTCCGAGTGAGTCAGATGTGTGAGCGGTTTGATAATCAAACAAAAAAATATATACCAAGAACAACATTCCGGAGCATACTAAAAAGCCTCTGCAGATTCGTGCATTATTCTACACCGGCACGTCATCAATCGTTTACAAGAGTTGGCACTATAGTTCCAGGACCGATTTCACTACCGTTCGAATTAGAAGAAATCCTACGCGATGTTTTGGTCTCTGCGATTTGTATGGTAGAAATGGATTATTATGAGAAACTTCCAAGAAAATTCAAAAGGAGATGCAAAATAAATTCTTGAAGAAAAAACATAGAATAATATAATTAAAGAATTCATATTCGAAATTATAATTAATTACACAAATCTTTCTTCTAGCGCTTTGAAGATAATAATTTATTTATAAATTAAGTAAATATTATTATTTTCAATATAATTTTCTACTATAATATTGATAAAAATATATAGATGTATTAATCTGCATTATAAAAGATAATTATTTCAAATTTTTTTTGAGATATTACATAGTAGAAAAAAACAATCTTTTTTATGTCATTTGTAAGGTTTTTTCTACAGTTGGCTTTTGTAGTATTTCCAGGCTTCATTCTGAAAAATTAAAACTATAATACGATTCAAAAAATAAATCACAATAAAAAGTAACAGCTGAATAACAGTATATATATATATATATATATATAGTTTATTTTATTTAACGGCGCTCTATTTATATTTCCAAATACCGGTGCTAATCAGCGACAGAGGTCTACGATGTGTTTGTAAGCAAAGCCGATGTAAATTATTATATCGGTGCTTGTGTCAACCGCCCGAGACCAGGATTTCTTTAAAATTGTAATTTTTAGATTGTTGTTTCTACTTCTGTATCTATGCCACGACGGAACTGTTCAAGTCACTTTTCGATTAACTTTAATGGTGTGCAATCATTTATATTCGGTGATTTCATTTTCAATCATTTTGTATATTAAAACAGGTAGTTCAATTTATTTTAAAGAATCGTTCAAAAAAGTCCCTCAAAAAAGAATCCCTAAAATCTCTCTTCTGAATTCTCACTTACAAGAAGATAAAGGATTCCAATTTTTTTCAATTATTCAATTATAGTATTCGTATATAAATTGCAGAAGCCGCAGTAATCATGCCGTTGCAGGAACCTTAGAGCGCGTAGGACGCATGCGAGGTATTCGTCAACGGATGAACCTAGATTCTGTTGAGTCAACCAGTACCACCGGCTTTCAGGAAGGTCCAGAATTCCCACAAAATTTGCCAAATGGTCCAATTAGGTTCCTTGGAGTAACACCTAATGAGGGCAGTGAAGAAAAGATAATATCACGTGGACGGGAGAGACCGCAAAAAAATCATGACTTAAAAACAGCACAAGAATTTCACGATGACAAAATCTCTACAGGACAACGTATTCAAGTGAGTCAGTTAGATGTAAGTTCAGTATTATATTATACCATATTTAATTATATAATATAATAAAATTTGATAGTCAATATATACTATGTAACTGCATTTATTGGAGATACAATTACCGTGTAAATGAAGGTGTCTATATGTGTGTGTACGCGTGATCGCTACTGCGCACTGGCTGGATCCACCAGCTACTAAAAAGGGTGATGCGAATGGCTAAGGGGACGCTGAATATCACTAATAAAAATATAAGTAATTAACAAGAATATCGTTTATTCATAATTGCAATTACACCGTCTAACGGGAAACATGAGATTTTTCCTGAGATTAGTATATAGATTGATTAATTCAGACTTAAGAGGTCAGACAATTAAGTAATGCGACAAAATTACAGAATCGAGCATATTTAAAAATTAAGATACATCGCTGCGATCTCCTTCAAAGTGGTTCCCACCCGCATCTATACATGTATTCCAGAGTTTTCCAGTTTTCGTAACAATTCTGGAACAGTTCTTGTGGGACCTCTTCGAATACTCTCGTTACAGATCCTTGGACGTCTTCAACGGAATCACAATGTCGACTTTAGACCAATTTTTTCAAATGGGGCAATAGGAAAAAGTCGCAGGGTGATATATCCGGTGAATAGGGCAGTTCTGGTAAGATTGCGATGCCGTTTGACGCAAAAAACTGAGACACTGAATGCACTGTGACAGGAAGCATTGTCGTAATGCAGAACCCAAGCCTTCACGATCTCTGAGCACCCTTTTCCGGACATTCGCATCAGTTCGCACATGAATTGGCGTTCCGCTCCGCGCCTCTTCTTTTACGCACTCACGTCGTTTTTGAAAATCGGTATGTCACCTAAGCACCTGACTACGACTCAGGACATCACTACCATACACTTTAAGGACTTTTTCTGTCGCGGTTTCGCCGAGTTTCGCAGAAAATTTTATCGCGCACCGTTGTTCTATATTTATCTGTTCCATTTTCGTGACATACACTACTCACGTGTTGTTATGAAACACTAAACAGCTGGCAGAGTTACACGTTCGCAGTGTTACCACAGTGTGTACTGCCGCTTGATCCTCTCTCTCTCTCTCTCTCTTTCTCTCTCTCTGTCTCTCTCTCTCTGTCTTTCTCTCTTTCCGCTGCGCTGGCTTGTTCCGCGGCTGACGTCTATGGCGAGGGTGTCTCTCAGTATGGAAAGACACATACGTGTCTTCATGATGGACTGCTGGGCATTTGGAAGGCTCTGGACGAGGCTGGTCTCGGTGCTGCTCATAACAAGGGTGATCTCCTGAAGACCATTCAAGATTTGAGGCTGAATAATCACGTGTGAGAGTGTCTGCGACTACGTGCCAGTGACTCGATGGTCGGAACAAGAAGAAGGGAACGCGCTCGTTTCTTCTTCATTCCTTCTTCCCACTTGTTCATTTGACGCGCACTCTTGCGATTCGCGAGTATGGTATTCGCGGTCATCCGCGAAAACTCGCGATTTGAACGGAACGCGTAAATACGCAACCGCCAAATCGGCGATCACGAAATCTCCTTCACAAAACGGATGTAGGGGGAGCGTGTGATTGACATTAGTTCCGACTTGTACGGTTATATTGTGCGGAGATTTCATTTACTACCTAATCCTGGCAATAGTCTTGCTGGTGGTAATGGGTGTGGACGTAGTGGATGGGACATTATGTTTGTAATGCTTTTTCAAGTCCGACATATGGACTCTATTTGTTTTCCCATAGTTCAGGTTTCTTGTTTCGAAGATTACAAGGGAGATGTTCCGTTTGATTTGACACGGTGCAACGACTATGCGCGCTAAATTGGCCGCAAATTTGTGTGGGCCTGAGGATAGGACGTGATTACGTGCGCACATGCAGTCATTCACATTGAAGTTCTCCTGCTTCGCCCTTTGTTATAGTACTTAGTCTGTGTCTGGCTAGCGATCAGGTGTTTCTTCATCATCGTGTCTATTGCCGGCGATCTTTTCATACGATTCAGCCAATCTGTCGATGTTAGATTTTGCATTTGCGGTGTCGTCTTCTGTGTGTGCCGATACGTTGGCATTCTGCAAGGGTTACGCTTAAAATTCAGAAAGGTTGGTGCTGTCTACCCGCTCGTGTGTATGGCGGCGTTCACCGCAAATGTAAGTTCTGAGAGATCGAGATCCCAGTTTTTATGATCATCTTTGAAAAAGATGGCTATCATCGTTTTGATGATGCGGCTTACCCGTTAGGCTGCGTTCGCTTGGGCGTGGTAGAGCATAATTAACCGGTGCACGACTCCCAGTTCTGTTAATCTACGCTTGAGTCAATTATTGGAAAATTTGGTGTCATTCTCCGTAATTAAATATTTAAGACAGCCCCACTTGACTTTGATTTAGTCTTTGAATAGATTGGTGATTACCTGATCATTTGCCTTTTTCAGTGGTCAAATTTCCACATATTTTGTGATAAAGTCCTGGAATACAAGGAGGTATTTGCACTGTCGTTTGTGGTCGGGAAGGCCCCATTATATCTACTGCAATACTGGTCCACGGTCATTATATATTTTTTTGTGCCGTTAATCCAGTAAGCCCTCATTGCGACCCCTTATATGTTTCACACTCTGGGCAGTCCTTCACGCACTTGTATAGATCCCTTCTCATTTCAGGTCAGTAGTAATTCCGGTTCACTTTGTTTTGTGTTTTGTTTGTACCAAAATGTCATGACGTTGGTCTGTCATGGCACTCACGAAGTACTCATTCCCGATCAACTAGCGGTAAAACTGGTTTCCAGTCATCCTGACTATTTTCTAGCCTCTCCGTGAGTATATTCGGGCCATCTTTATATATTTTATTATCCTTTATTGCCCAGTCCGGGTATTTGTTTTGTTGTTCTCGGATTTCTCTAATTTTGCCGTCATACCATTTGTCTCTTTGAATGTTGATCTGGATGGTGGTAGGATTTTCAGTTGACAGCAGGGGGCGATTTTGAAAGAGCATCTGATACGTCGTGTAGAACTTCTTTGCGATAGATGATTTCCATATTGTATACCTATACTTTGAGGAAAGCTTGCAATACTGCCACACCGAGGAGTAGGCTAGCTATTAGGAGGGTTCCCTGGTGAAACCCCGAACTAGGCAGGATGAAAAGGGCTACAAATCCGCCCGTCGTGTATTCGAGAAGGAGCGTGACCCCTTTATACAGGCACATTTCAAGAAAGAAAACAAAGTAGCCAGGAAGCAGTATGTCCGAAGACTCAAGCAAACTAAAGAGACCAAAGTGGCAAGACTTTGTTACAGTGAAACATAACCAGAACCCTTGGGGCATTCCTTACCGGCTATAAGCAGGTAAGCTGTCCATCAAGGACGTTGCTAGCAACGTCCCTCTGGATGATAACACCTACACGACAAACTGGGCGAGTACTGCTACAGTAGTGCAAAAGGCCCTGTTCACTTCAGACAATATATAGGATGAAACGCAAGAGCTAAAAGATATGAGGTATTTAACCAAGACACTCCCGCCCAGGCGGGCAGAGGGTAAATTTAATCTCGCTGAGTTGGATCAGGTCTTGGCCAACATGAAGCTGAGTAAAGCCCTCGGCTCAGACAGCATCCACTTTTCCATCATTCGCACAGCATTGCCAACCATCAGGCAGGACCTGATCAATATATACAACTCGTGCTTGAGGTTCTTGGTCTTCTCCAACGAGTGGAAGGTCGGTCAAGTCGTCAGAATCCGAAAGGGCGAAGACAAGGAACCTAAGGACCCCGCGTCCTACAGGCCCATTTTCTTGTTGCCAATACTCGGCAAAGACCTTGAAGCTCTAATTATGAAGATATTAAAGAGGATCGTTGAAACAAAATTATCTCCACGACAATATGGGTTTAGGAGAGGGCAATCCACTGAGGACGCTATAGTTCAATTGCGTAGGTCTGTGAGTGAATCGAATAGAAAATATGCTGTAGCAATTTTCTTGGACATAAAGGGTGCCTTTGACAATGTCTGGTGGTCCGCTGTATTAACTGCATTAAAAAGTAAAGCGTGCCCCAGGGGTTTCTATAAATTAATAAGAGATTACCTGAAGGGCCGTCGAGTCCTCATACGAGGTGGGTTTGAGGAAGTACAACTTGGGATCAGTAAAGGATGCCCGCAGGAATCCATACTGGACCCAACTCTGTGGAACCTTGTCTTTGATTCTCTTATTTGGTAGCTCTTAAGACTAGGGTGTGAGGCCATCGTTTATGACGCTGACATTGCGCTCCTTGTGGAGGGAGACTCGCGTAGAGAGATTGAAAGGATAGGCCAGAGTTACATTGAAGAAGTGGAATCCTGGTGTCAATGAAATGAGGCTGGCCTCTCATAAATGTGGAATGTTCATCTTGAAAGACCACCTTCGTCCGAAAATCCCCCCTCTGATTAAGATCGGCAACTCGAGAGTGAAGAGATTAGAAAGCGTATGATACTTCGGAATCCACTTCGGCGAACTTTTAAAAATCTCTTGCGATTTGAAAGCAGTGCAATCCAAATGTGTGGATTTATTTAATAGAATTTAACGCCTGGCAAGATGAGAATGAGGCCTTAAATTTAAGGCGCTTAGTACTATCTATACCAGGCTGTTCACATCTATCGCTGTTTATGCAGCGTCAGGTTGGCACGATTTAATGTGTGTTGAACAGCAACGCAAGTTGGCAAGTACTCAAAGACACCCATTCATTGGAGGATTTTTATCATGTTCAGGATTTTTATTATGGCGTCCGCCGTTCACTGCTGGTCCATATTGTATGTACCTTAAACGAGGCTTACAAATATAAATTCGTAAAATCGGGTAATTCTTTTCCGAAATTCTTGTTGAAGAATTCTGAAAGATTTATCTTTTACGGTTTTTTTCTTTTTCCACCTCTCTATTGACTCTTCTGGTTTATCCTATGTTATTAATGTGTTAGTGAAATGAAGAGAGGTTATATCCGTGCCCGTTAATCATCAGTGCGCTATACTGAATAAATTCTTCTATTCAATATGCATTTAAAAATAAGACGTATTATTAATTGATTGTAATTATTATATATCTCTCTTTTTTTGAAAAAACAAAAAAAAATTATTATTATTTCATTTTGTTTTATCTCTCTTCCAATTGTATTTTTAAATAACTAATATTATTTATACGGTTGGTATCCATTATGTCTGTTGATGTTGTTTGTCTTTATTGATATTGTTATTATTTATTCCGAACGTTTATTTTTATTATTTTTTAATGTTTTTGGAACTATTCGCTTCTAATGGTGCGTATATTTCAGATAGATGTGATTCAACTATTATTATTATGTATATAATCACTATTGTCTAATGACACTGTCTATTTTGCACGCGTCTCGTCTATTTATTTATCGTATGTGTTTATTTTCTATATTATGTACATCTCCTTATTACTTAAATTTGTCACTTATATTATTTATTAATAATATTTCTGCTATTATTTATTTATATTTCGTTATTAACACGTTTAGTATTTTAACTATATCTTTGCTATGAAGATATATCGACTCATCATTAATTTTTCTTTCAAAAGAATGAAAGAGGTTTATCTTTATGTGTGTTATGGTAATTCATAACGGTTTGTGTGTCCAATCTTCAAAATGAACAGTAATTACATATATTTTGGTGATTTTAATATGGAATTATTGTTGTCAATGATTCTTTTAGTCTAGAGAATATATATATATATATATATATATATATATATACACTATATATATATATATATATATATATATATATATATATAGTGTTTACTTATCCCAATATACTTATCTCTATATAATGTACTTTATATTATGTATTTTAATAATATTTTGCGATAATTTTTCTATTATATAATATTATTGTTACTTGTTTAGATTATATTGATATATTTTTTTGACTTTAGTGGTGTCATTATTCCTATATCACTACTCTTGTTATAGATCAACAGAGCGTGTATTGGTTGAGTAGAAAATTGTTTATTTTAAAATGTTAGTATTCTTCAGATTGTCTTTATTATTTGCTTAGATTATTTTTGTTAGCTACAAAAAAAATCCTATAATATCTGTATTAATTACTAATGGTAAATACTTTATATTGTTAATACTGTATTTACAATTCTTATCCTTAAAATTATTTTAATTATTGTTTATGAATGTTACTGTTATTCCTATTATTTATTTATACCATATATATTGTGCTTAAACTGTATAATATTTATATACTATTTATTTCTAGCAAGCGCGTAGTTTAAATGTTTTATTGATGATATTAATTATTAATAATATCAATGTTGCTCTTTCTACGTTATGTATGATGAGCAACATATATGATATATTATATCGTATGGTATATTATTTATAATTTACAATTGATATGTATATTATATGATAATACAATATATATTATATAACATATATTATATATGTTATATTTGTATGTATTTTTTGTGTGTGACATATCCTTAGGTTTCGTGCACCTAATAATTTAACTGTACCTGCGTTATTATATGATACTTTCCTATAGGCTGCTCACGTATAATTTTTCATTACTAGGTGCAATATTTATCTCGGTATTTATTTAGTAGTTAAAAATAGTCTTCCACTATCCTTCTGTTAACTTTTAATCATTGATTTAATAATTTAATTTTAATCATAAGCTGTTATGTATACAATTTTTCATAATCCCAATATTAATTATTTCTTCCTATTGTTTATATTATTATGTATTTGTATCTCTTATCCTTAGTATCGTTATAATTAGTTAGATAACTTTATTTAAAGTTGTACTTAGTTAGATATGTCGTCTTAAAAGCTCTGCTAATATTCCATATAATGTTGCTGTATTTAGAGTTTAGCTGTCAAAGTACTTCGCTCTTGCTATTGGTTATAGAGTTCCAGAATTGATTTACTATTTTTCCTGATCCTGATATGCTTCGGCGAAGATGAAGCATTAGCTGTTTAGTGGAGATAAAATCGGTATAATAAAACATAATAAATATATAATACATCAAAAAGTTTAGAACGACCTTTTAAGTGGAATTTATGGCGTTTGATCAGAATGTGATATGTGAAGGTATTCCTTGCATAAAAAAGGGACTTTGCAGTGATCAGTTAAAGAACCTAAACATTCACTAGAGTGACACGAACAGTAAAGAAAAGTCTGTAAATATTCTTATTGGTGCAGGCACTGCTGGTGATTTACTTACTAGACGGCGCCATAAATTAGAGTTGTAGAAACACATTTAGATTGGGCATTGATGCGAAAGGTCACTCAAGTTAAAATAAAGAAAAACAAGGACGTCTATGTATTCGGTGCTACAAAAGAGCCTGAAAGAGAGTGACGATGAAGTGGAGAAGAATTTCTTAGAAATGAACAGTTATGAATAATGAAGGACGATACGCGGTGAAATTCTTGTGGATCGAAAATTATGCTATTCTAAAAGACAATGAATATATCGCTATTCGAGGACTGGTTAACGCAGGGGATTATTGAACTCCTGCCCAAAGAGGAGGAGGGTGCCTGGGGACACTACTTGCCCCACCGTTCTGTTTTCAAAGAACAATCAACGACCGCATTTAGACTCATTTTCAAAGCCTCAGCGAAGGAACAACAATCGGTCTCGTTAAATGAGTGTCTGCACAAGGTTCCCAAACTCATCGAGCTGATACACATAAATTTTATTAAGGTTCTGAGCAGGTAAAATTGGCGTAATAGCAGATAGAAAAAAGGCATTTTTACCAATCAGTATAGATAAGTCAGATAGAGATTTTTTACGATTTTTCTGGTACGATGAACACGGTACTGTAATTATTTATAAATATCGTAGAGTAGTTTTTGCCTTACTTGCAGTCTATTTATTTCAGCTGTTATAATTAAATTTTATGTCGAAAATATATGAGTTCTTATAAAATCTAATGTAAATGCGCAGTTTAGAAAGGAAAACTTAATAAAGTTGTTAGATAGTTTATATCTCGATAATTGCGTATCTAGTATAGTAACTATGGATGAATTAAATGCGTTCGTATATGAGGCAAAAGCAGCGATGGATTTACGTGGTTTAGAATACATTCATGATAATAGTGTTGACGATTCCACTCAAGTATTGGTCATTCGTTGGAATAAGAAACATGATACATTAGTTTTAAAAAATGCGGATGTGAAAGTATTTAAAATTAGAAGTAATTATGAAAAGAGTCTGCCTTTTTGTGAACAAAATTTTGACCACTAGGTTTCATTTGTCCCGTTTCACACTGGCTGAAAATTTTATTACAAGTAACCTGGGCAGATAAGCTAGTGTAGAATGACGAGATCAATGGCATTATTAAACAGCGTTTTTTTACAATGGACAGCGGATTTGCCATGCTTAGGAAAAATAAAAATCCCGCGATGTATTATCGGCGGCCAATATTAGACTTGTTATACTAGTAACCGCATTTACATAAATTTGTATGCATCATTCAACTGACGTTTACAAAAGAAAATAAGTTATGTGAGCTCCTTTGGATAAATTAAACAATTCGTAGACAGAGCGATTAGCTTAATAAAAAAAATCTTTTTTTTCTACTCATAATGATCCCCATAACCGAAAAAAAATTTTCTCTTAGAACTCTAACATACTTATATATATTAATATACTAATTACACCTTACATAATAATATACATTCTGATACAATCAAAAAAATTCACATACAGTCTTAAATATTAATTTTGTAATGCAATTCATTATACTAAAATAACTTCAAATCTTAAACACAAAATAAAATATTATTTTTTCTTTTTATTTGATATTATTATTTAAATATAAATTACTCAACAAAAAAAAGTAATTTCTTCTTCAGCATCATCTTTCTTTCAGTTTTCTTGATTTATGATTCCTGAGTGTCTACAGTACCTGTTCATAACTCTCTCAACTTATTCATAGTTGTATTTTGAAATACTAGAAAAATTTTCATTATGTGTGATTCTCTCGACAGTCGCTATTTTCTTTGAATCTCTTCCAAACTATTCATAGCTTCCTTTCCAACCTCCTTATTGTATTTACCAACTATTTCTAGCATTAATTGCTAAAATTTTTTTTCTTTTATTTATGATCATTATTAACTATAATTATTTAATATCATATGAACTACCCTTTCTGGATTTATTGTTCTTTGGTTTTACTAGGTTTAGATCTCTTTTCTTTCTTTAAGTTTTCATCATTCTTATTGCTTATTTTATATTTCTTATTATTATTTATTTTTTTGTTGATTATATCAGATTTTTCATCAGTATTAATTAACATAATTCAATTCGCTTAACGTTCGTTTACCGGATTCTTTATTCTTTAGCAATATTTATTATACAAATTTTTATTGTTATTATTATTTAACTTATACTGTTTATTTTGCTTATTCTAATTATTACACCTTTACCACTTATTCACAATTACTTTGTTTTCATTTTTTTCTACCTCGGTTCGCAATTCTATCACTCTCATTTAATATCATCGTTTTAGATTAACTAATTTATTTATGATATTATCAATTTATTCATAGTTTTTCTTTCTCTTGGTTTCATTGTTTTGTCGACTTAACTTAATCATTAACTTAACTAAATTATTTACTAACTTAAACATTAACTTCTTTTTTTTCCACTGTATATAGTTATTTTCCTTTTCCTTGTTGTTCATTGTTCACTTTATCTTTACTTCACTTTGCCTGTATTATTTATTTTCCCGCACTCGGGGCGCAAAATACGATTTTCTGCAGCTGTCTAGATGGAGCAAAATACTACTTTTCCTCCCTAGGGAGGAAAAGTGTTTATGGCCAATTCCCGACCAACCAGAAAGCAGAATTTTACTTTTCGTCCCTTGGGAGGAAAAGTGAATGAAAGAAACCGTGTAGTCCGGTACGATTCTCAGTTTTCCGTACCTATGCAACATCTGTCATTTATGATGTTTAGACTTACGAGTATATGCACCAGTCGACCGCGGGTTCGACCTTTTTTTTGCACTTTGAGTTAGGTATTCAAGATTTTAAAATGAAATAAGATTTTTATTCTATCTAATATTCATCATAAAAATTTTTATGTCTTTTAAGTATTAAAAATTATCTAAATCTTTTTTTAAATTAATTTTAATTTAAAATTCTATTTATTATGCTATTAGATATTTTAAAATTTTAATTTGAGCGTAGATTATTAACAAACTTATAATCTTCAATTGATTAGTTTTATTTATTTATAGAAAAGGGGGGGCTCCGTCCCCCAATCCCCGGCGGAGGTTTCACCCCCTGCACCCCGCGACTCAATCCTACATCTCTTCTTAACATACTATATTAATTTCCAAATAAGAGGATAATAATAAATAGTTAAGGAAAAACCGATAATATTATTTTTTTTTAAACCCATCGAATTACATTTTATGTTAGGGCAACTTATTTCAGAGCGAGTATCATTTGGACCTTTAGATTTTATACCTGCTTGCTCTTTCTAGGCATGGCTAACACATGGAGGGGGGTTTAACATTCTTTAATTTTGTGAGTTTGCCGTTCAATTTTTGTGCATTTCTTTGCGAAAGAAAAAGCGCTCTCGTATGGGAAAATAGTATGTGATTTATAGTAAGTGACTCAGTTCGTTCGGGCGACAAACATACCCTCGTCGGAAAACGTCTATTTTGGTCCGTTGTGTCACAATGTACTATTTCTTCACTTTGTCTTTCTCATTCATTATTTTATCTTAAATTTATTATTATTCATATTATCATTATCCTCTTTATTTTATAATTATTCATATATTCGTCCTTTATTATTTATCATTTTATCTTTCCTTCACTTTCTTATTTATTATATTAACTTTATTTTACTTTCGTATGTATTATATTAACTTTACTTCTCTTTCTTATTTATTATATGAATGTTTTTATTGCGTGAGTACATCTCGGCGCTCAGTCCGTGCAGTGGCATATGTTAGTACCTAACCTCGCCGTCCCATCAGCAGATGGCTATGCGTGGTTCGTGGTACGTGGGGAGGGGTAAGGGGAAGAGGAGACAGTGTCCAGCACAAGACGTGACGGCGCGCGCGTCGTTTTCTCTCTCTGGACAAGTCGGCGCGGGCTCCTTGTCACACTCGTCACAAATCTGCCCCCTAAACAGGACTTTATCCACCGATTTCTGGATCTCGTCTTCTTCCGGCCTCTCTTTTTTCTTCTTCGCCTTTAGGGAGTGTGCGTCGCTCGATTAGCTTACCCCCGAGTGACGACCGTCCCTCTTGACGATGGCTGCCGACGACGAGTTCTCGCCTTACCTCTGTGTCCTCTTCTGATCTACCTATGATACAAAAGGAAGGGGAAGGCCAAAGGGAAAAGAAGAACAAAAATCTCGTCATGAACCTAAAGGCCGAGCCTGGGACTGACAACATCACGAGGGGAGGAACGTACCCTTTTAGTTCCGACACGTGCATCTTCGCGTTTCGCTGACTCGAGCATGTCTCGTGCACGTTAACCGTCGGGGAAAGTTGATCGGAGATTCGAAAGGGTATGGTCTCCCTTAGTCGATCCTGACGTCGGCAGTTTCGTGGTCTGAGTCTCGCTCTGCATCCATTATAATTCTGCTCCCCCCCTGAGATTTGTTCTGGGGTGGTTCCCGTGTCAACAACACGGGGGTGTACTGTTTGATCAACGCTGCGATGGGAACACTATCTAACTCCGTGACTACTCCTTTAAGGATACTTTCGTCTTGCACTTCTCAGTCTGATGCTTCGTCGGGGACTCCCCGGTATAAATTAGACCTATGATTTAGTTGATACTCACTACTCACGATCCTTACATCGGCTCTCTTCTCTCAGACCTCTCAGTCTGATGTTTCGTGGGGGAACTCTCGGTATTAATCACACCTACAAATTAGACGGTGGTCTCGCCAGCTTCTTGCTCTCTATACAGGAGTCCTGTATTCTTTCGCGGTATCAACGGTTCTCTAGCTATACACCGTCTTTCTCGGGTCCATCTTGGTCCGTGCCGGTTTTCTCCGTCTGGTCCGTTTTACCCAGATCCTGGGGCTCCACAGGTCCTGATGTTCGCTCTAACTCCGCTACAACTCCACTCCCCCCTTGAACGTTGCTGTGGGGAGGTCCCGGCGTTAGTCAGGCCAGAGACGTACCTCTCGGCCATCTTAGTCGCGGGAAATCTATCCCCTTTAACACCTCGTTTAACCTTCGGCAAGCATCTTCCGAGGATCTCTTCGATTTAGGCACCTCCACTGCTTCTCTCGCATCTCTCGTTGAGTGGGGCGGTCTTACGATACACGGTCTCTCATACCACTTTCCGCATACCACTTCGCTCCCTAGGTCTGACGCTCCCTCGGGAACTACCCGATCGATATCCGACCTACCCGACAGTCCTCGATTTCTCCATTGTCTGGCTTCCCACACCGGATTCCGGTGGTTTCTTTTCGCACATATAACCCCAAAATCGGATTCTCCAACTGATCTGCTGCCATGCACGCAGGCTCCTTCGGTCTCTGCCCATTCTCCATCGGTCCGCTCTTGATTTGCTTCGAGGCCTCATCGCTTATTTGCTCCCATCTGTTCGGAATGGCCCCCTTCGATTCTGACACGGTGTTCGATCCTAACGGCGTCCCGAGGGTGAACGGAGGGTTGCGGGACTGTTACGTCCCCCAGATGGGGGCGCAGTCAGGGACGTCATGGATTTCCCTGTCTGATGGTACCGGTAGCATGAGATGCTCGAGCAGTTCGACTCCCGGTGTCCTACTGCTCTACAATGGAACACGAACCATACAACCGTCCATCCTCCCTGTCTCCTCGCGGCCACCGTTCTGCCAGCGACCGTTATCTCCAGGTTGGTGACTCGGACCTTGTGGCGATCTAGTCCTTGGCATTCGTACTTCCCAATTTCTTGACCGCTATCACGCTACATTGGGAGATGGCCGTCTCACAGCTGCAGCGTAGCTCTGTGGTCTCTCCTAGAGGTCCCGGTATGGCCGCTACCTCTCTGACCTTTGTATTTGCTCTCTTGGTCTTCCTCCGAGTCTCCTTATTATATTCCTCACAATCGGTCGACCCAGTCCTTCAGCCTCGATCGCTCTGCGTGATAGCCGCGACCTTCCTTGCCTTGGCCTTAACTACGGCGGGAGCAGCACTACGAAGTCTCATCTTTTCCTTAGCTGACGGTGCATTCCATCGGTTTTGGAATTCCATGGTTTGCTCCATCTCGAGGCCAATACGTATTAATTCGATAAAGTTGGTGAACGTCTTGCCCACAATGTAGATCTGATACTCCGGTCGTAGGTTGTTGGCAGCGACCATCACCTGCTCGCTCAACGGCGGCGGTCTCCGGAAGTACGAGACGATTTATCTGAACTTTGCGACGAAGGTGGCGACGATCTCGTTGTGATCCTGAGTCGTCGAATACAGTTCCCTCCATAGGTCGTTGTCGTCCAGCTGGTTGATGAATCTAAGCCTGAACGCTTCTTCGAAGGCCGCCCAGCTACTGGTCTCCGCCCGTATGGGTCGATACCACTGCTTCGCATTTCCCTTTAATGTGCTGGGGATCGCCCTGATTAATTTGCTCTCTGTCAGGCGGGCTGACTATCAACATTCTTTGAGGTCCGCGAGGTATTCCTCCGGATACTCTTGGTCGGTCCCCGAAAACTTGATGCACCAGTCGGACACGCACACAGGGGCGAGGTTGGCCTCACGGACTCCCAGTCCAGACTAGTATTCCGGATGGGAAGCGGCGACGGATAACAGTCTCGTCCAGTATTTCCGGTCCGTTAAGTTGGAGGACGTTCTCGCGTAAGGGTCGATCTGTATTCTACGGCTCTGCTTTCCATCCGATCTACTTTGCTGGTCCCAGGTCTGGAAATCGGGGCCTACGTGACTTCAGGGCGGTCGCGTCCTCCATCCTGACTATCCTCATTATACGCTAGATCTGCATCGTCATCGAACTCCTCTCTGACACGGGAGCCGGGTACGTTGCGGGCGATGCTCCTACTATCGCCCATCACTCGTTAGTTCGGTTGCGTCTGAGGCGAAACGCTACGGCGCCGACACTGCTGGCCGAACTGCGACAAAATTGATCTATGGTCCATCTCTTCCTGTAGTCGCAGTCGCCCTTCTCTATTCCGGTCTATAGCCATCAGAAGTATGAGGTCCATCTGTAGATACGCAAACCGTTTCTGGTCTTCTAGACGGCGCAACGATCCCGACTGGTCTGCCAGGCTGACCGCTGAAACGACTCCCGGTTTGATCATAATCGGTAGGGAGGCTGACGTCGGTATGGTGTTCCCCGCGATGGTGTACTTCGATGTGGTAGTGGTGCATATCGTTGCCCTGACCGTCACGGCGCTGCAGGGAATCTGCGCGGCCATGGGCGGTGAGGGTCGTAGACTGTCAAACAGATTCGGCGGGGTCGCTCCTCCCAGAATCTCGATCTCATCCAGGGTGGTCATTGCGCGTTTACGCCAACCACCGGCTCCTCGAAGGCTCTTATTGATGAGAAAGTGATCCACGAGTCGGGTCTGGTCAACACCCCGTGTGGGCGACGAGTCCTGATCTTCTTCGTCCTCTCTTGTCCAGAACACATCTAGGGATGGGTTTTGATTACGGAGTTCGGCCTTCAGGAGGCGTATCCTTAGTGTACGATGGTCGCCGTGCGTACTCGCACCTAACGAACCCAAGACAGCTCTCAGCTGGTCCTGGTCCAGATGACGTATCCGGCCGTACATCATCCAGGCCCCATCGTACTGGCCCATAATCAACTCCAAAAACGCGTTACTCGAGTCGCTCTTCATTGACGCCATAGTCACTTCTAGGTATTTTCAACCTCGTCTATTCGCTCCTGGGTACGATTACTACGTTCGAATGCGACCTGCTTTGCCGTCCGGAATCGTCAAATGGAGGCGGAATGACGGACGAAAACGAAGGTGCATACGTATGGGAGGTAAAACAGGTATGGGCCCGAATCGCGTACCAGCGGGATCGTCAACCAACAATTTAATTCAAATTATATATAATCAATATTTCAATTAATCTGGCGATTACCATAACACTGTTGCCTCTAGAAAGGATCAAATGAGAGAGAAAAAAAATCCGACGAGCAAAGTTCCAATACTGGTTTTGCAATACTGTCGATGCTATCTCGTCTAAGTATTCCGATTTCCTCTTTACTCTGATCCAAAAGTTTGCAAAATTCTACCTGATCATCAATTTTCAGATTCATTGCTGATTCATCTTCCTGAAAAGGGAAAGAACGCGATGTGGCTGGCAAGCGATCGGGATTATCCGATACGCACAAGCAAAATATATAGGAACGTATATAGATTTATAATAATGTGTGACAATTATTTATAAATCAAATCAGTCAATAGCAAATTTTTATAGCATATAATCAAAGATCAATAATTGTAAATCTCAAACCAAAAACTTGGTTTAGGACTCCTATGCCCCAGGCTCGTCTCTCGATTCGGGCGCCCCTGAGGGGCGGTCGAACTCTACAGGTCCAACTGCACAACCTCGTCGTCACAGGTGAGACTCTCGCGTGTAATCGCGATCACCCACCCCGTTGAATAAGTTTCAAATGTCTCTATCGGAAATCTCCATGCTCCGACGTACGTAACGAGCAACACGAGTAATAAGATTTACTATTTATGATTTATAATGATAAGTCGACGGACGGTCACCGATGGTACCGAACGACGTGCGTAATGAGACGGAAACGGCGTCGAGGGAAAATTTCCTAAGTTGCCCGCTCTCTCAGGTTTCGAATATCGTTGAGGTACGATGCTGAGCAAAGGGAGATCAGCATGTTATTCCGGATCAAAAGAAAACTAAACCGTTAATTTAGGAAAAACATCTATTATCTTGTTTACCATTGAATTGTTTTGTCTCTTGAAAGTTTAACAATCAAAACAAAGAATTTTAAATAAACGGTTAAATACATAAATTTTATAATAACTTTATTCTGATGGTAACTCTTAAAAAATTTTTATTTTTTTTTTGATTATAATTTGTACGACTGGACTAGCTGAAGCGCATTAGCATTATTCCCTATACTAAACTGGAAACCTCAAAAAAAATAATATGATTTGGAACTTATGCGTTTACATGTATAAAAGTTCAAAATAAATTACGTGTTCTAAATTTGGAAATTTGTGCTTTTATAAGTTAGCACAAATTGTACGTACTTAATCTATCCTGTAAATTTTCCCTTATTTATTTTTAAATCTCTCTTCTGAACTTCTATATCGAAATTTTACTTATTAATGAATGTCGTAAATATGTGATGCTTCAGTCGTTAAGTATAATATGTGTACTGATGAGGCGAATCATTTATCTATGTGTTCTCCTTACAATTCGAAAAATGTAACGCGTAGTTAATCCGGACGATAAACCACCAAACTGGTATTGAAACCTATTGCTGAAAGTAACAAAGCTTCGACAAGATGCAAATTTACAGAAATGTTTCCTTGTTATCCCGTTCAAAATACAATTTCGTACTTAAAAGAAACAACCGTCCAGGCGTGCATAATCCTACGTTTATAAATCAAAATATTCCTGTACCATGAACAAGAAAGAATATATAAATTTGTAAACGCATCTTAATTCTTTTATACTCACAGAATTTTGTTAAGTTTGACTAGTCATGAGAATGCTACTATAACTTACTGAGTCAAAAAATTAATCTAATGAAGTCCGTAAACATAAATATCACATTCATAATCTCATTTCTTTAAAGATAAGTTCCAATAATGAAGATAAACTGAGATACTCTTTCCCTAATAACAGAAAAGTTTGCACTCTCGTCAAACAAGAGAAAATCCATGAGTGAGATGCAATTATTTTACTATAAGCTTCCTTGAGTTAGCATACTAAATATAACTTTAATGCTGCTTTGCAAAATGAGAAAAAAAATTAAATATAAATACAATGTATATTGATTAATGCATGTGTTTCATATACAACGACAACTAAATATAATAAAGTATTGGTAAGTTTAATAAATTTCGGTCAGCCCTAAGTTAATTTTCCAGTTAAGTTATCAACTATTTGCATTAATTAATTTATAATTTGGAAGAATTTATTGTGAAGTTACAATTTACTATTAAAAATGGAACAGTTCTCGATGCCATCCATCAAGATAATAAATGAAAAAAAAGAATGTAAAAAAAACAAATAGTAAAAGAAGAATCAACAAACTTTAAGGATAGACCTCTTTGTACGAGTTAGTCTAAATTTATTTATTTAAATTTGAGCAAAAATCTGGATGAACTTATTTGCAAACTCTTACAGCAGACCTATATCAAGACAATAAAAACGAAAAAAAGATTTTTTGTTCATAGACAAGATCTTATGAAACAAATTATCAATATAATTTAATGTTAATAGAATTTTTGGAAATGATAAAAATTTTTTAAAAATACAAGATTTCATCTTATTCAGTTATAAAATTTTTTTTTTCCAATTTATAACGGTTTAATAATGTTTAAATTTACCTTGCTATATTTCCTCTGCATAGCATAAGTATAGTACCAATTATCTCAAATTTATCTCCCAAGCATGTCAATTTATGAATATTGCTCTTATTCACGTCTTTACACATTTGGCACTATTGTACATACTGCTCTCCGTAATTATCTTCATTAAGATTCATGCAAAAAATTCGAGTTCAAAGTCCATAGAGCACAGATTTCCAAGGAATGAACAGAAGGTCCATCAGTGTGAATTCCAAATAAATATATACATAATCATAGTTTCATGAATAATTTTGTTTTTTTTTCATTAACATAACTTTTTTCATGAATCTTTTTGATTTGTAACTTTCCCAAAGAATTCTAAAAATTTAAGTTTTTAATCAAGAACTGGATTTTAATTATATGTGGCCTTCGCTAAATTTATAATTACTTGTACTTGCGTTATGCTGAGTTCATCAACACATCTATTATCGGTTCGACTTGAATATGATTTTTTTTTCAACGTACGTCACATTAAATTACTTTTTCTTCTATTTTAAATCTTTCTATTTAATAAATTTCGAGAGAAAAGAAAATATAATTCTAATTATGAACACTTAAAGTTGAAGCAACCACAAAAAAAAAATTCATCCCAAAGTATTAAGCTCATACGACAAACACGTGGTTGTCGTTGCGCGCATCCGCCTGCACGATATCGCGGTAACGGTCGTTTCCGCTGCCCGCCGTCGTATACCGACACGTGGCCAAGATGGCCGCGCCACGTGGTGAGAAGTACACTTTCTCGTTGCAGACCGTCCGAGCCCCACGTTGGGCGATATTTGTGATGCGACGAATAATTTTTGATTTGATTTTATCTACTTATTCGCGTACACAACTTTTGCTTCTTATATCCTACTCACCTGTGTCTCTCTGGGGAGGTGCCGCCAGCCTGAAAAATGGAATTCGGGAGAAAAGACATTTTACGCGCGGTACGAAAAGAATTTTTCTCAACACATAAATGAATAATTTTTAAGTACGTACTCATTACATACAGACACATTCATTGACTATAAATTCATTGACTATAGGTACCTTTCTATTTTTCCACAGTCATAGAGTAAGTAGAAATTTAATATTCTAAATGACCATTCCGAAGAATTCAGTTTACTTATAATAAGTCTTAAGAAGTACGTTGAATTTCTCTGATCCTTTCTATTTACTTTGTGTGCAGCATGAAATGTGCCTCCTGATCATCAAAGCTACAAGTAACTAATGTGAACATGAGCGAGCATGCATGATAATGAATTCAGATATTAATACCATTTACATTATTTACATTACCTGTATCGTTTTCATATTTTCATATATATTTCTAATGTAATATACACCTTATCATAATTACATATACACATTATATAAATTGAATTTATTTAATTATTGAATGTGCTTGTTGTTATTAATTGAAAACTTAAATTAAAATCAATGAAATGTAAGTCCTCCTTATTTTCTCTGTCGTTTGTGTCTCTTACATCCAATTAAGATATTTTAAATAATATATTTTTTCTTAGTACATACCCTTAGCACCATGTCCCCTGATATATGACACTTTTAAGAAAATTCTTAAAAGTCTCTTTAGTACAGAAGGAAGAGGAATTTAGCCAGGGAAACAAAGTGCTTTCAATCAAGAAAAATGACAAGACACAGGAAATAAAAATTCAGAGAGTTTGAGAAATAATTGACGAAGTTGCATAAAATACTTTATAAATTTTTTTGAGAGTCGATGGTGCTTGTAATAACTGTATATACATTTTTCCCTTTCTGTTTCTTACTTCAGATACTCATTCTAGCAGTGGAGAATAGTATTGGGGAGAATACACATTTTTCTTCCTCATATTGAATATTGAACACACAATGATGTGTCAAAGTATATATCAGTAGGGAGAGAGCCCTAACCTATACATGCTCCATAGATGCTAGGCATAGATATTTTTTTGAAAGTATCAAAACTGTAGGAAGGGAGTGGCATTTTCCAATTCTAAAAAGCTTATTAAGTTCGTAATCATCACCATAATTGTGGAAATAAGTACCAAGAAGATTTACTAAAAATTAACAATTTTTAGTAATAAACATTTGTATGCTCAAACCACTGATCCATAAAGCACACTCAGCCAGCGTATTACTTATTTACAAGATATTTTGGCACGTATAACTTTGTTCATATGCATCGAACAACAGGAGAGGATAAAATATACAAAATTTTGCAAATACATTGATAATTAACAATATTAATAATAATAACAAGAAACACTATTCAAGTATATAGAGGTATTTTTGAAAAAATAGAGAGAAAAAAGATTAACATGCAGCAATACTGAAAATTTACGAAACTATTAAATGTACAAGTTATAAATAAATAATTAAATAATAATTATAATTAATAATCAAAATTATTTATAACAATCAAAAATTGTCTTCAAATCTGGAATTTTTTCTTTCAGAACCTGATATAAATAGCACAATATAAAAATAAATCAATAGAAGTGAAACGAAGATAACAATTAATTGAAATAAATCCACACGAAAATAATTTTACCAACCAAAAAAACAATTCTCCGTGGACAATTTCGGCTAATCTACTATGCGCTGCGACTGGAAGAAGAGTTAAGCGATAGGACACAAGGGTTAAAAGAATCCATTGGCTTCTACCTTCGAGGTATAAGAGTGCTGATCGACAAAATGTCATCAGCACTTCCTACCAAATCACAACTCGATAGGAATTATAGGCATCTCCATCTCGAATACATCCACAAAATCAATCGCAGCGACTTCAAATCGATCGATGAACTACAATTAATTGGGCAAAAACTCGAATTAAAAAAGGAGTTGAAAAATTGATACAAAGAACCTCCAACCGTCAAGATCTGTATGGTCAGCACAGCAGCGAGTTCACACATGGATGTTCTATTAGACAATCTAAGGGACGCAAGGTATTTGTCTAAAATAGACCATAGTCAAACATACCATCAGATCCCCTTACACGAACGCAGCATAGATATTATCGCATTTGCAGTACCGCAAAAGGGTCTATATCAATAGACTCGCCTACCATATGGGCTAATCAACGCTCCAGCTACATTCCAACGAGGTATGGACCTCATATTCAGATCACAATGGCAGCTCACCGTATTCGTCTATATAGACGATATCATAATCGCCACTCGAACCTTCAAGCAGCATACTCAGAAACTTACAGTGGTGCTCGCCCGCCTTAACGGGGTCGGGCTTCAGATTAATAGAGATAAATCAGAGTTTTCCTGCCCCGAAGTTAAATATTTATGATATATTGTAGACGAAAAAGGTTTGCGCAGGGATCCGGAGTTTATACAGTCACGGTTTATCCGGAGTTTATACGGAGTTTATACAGTCACCAGCGGACATAAAATTGCCACTGACACGAATACTTAAAAAGAACATCAAATGGCACTGGGGGCAGACCTAGTAAGAGGCCTTCGACAAACTAAAAATCCTGCTTAAGCAAGCGCCTGTGCTAGCTCGACCCACGCAAAATAGCCCATATAATTTGCAAACTGACGCAAGCAACTACGTACTCAGAGCAGTGATTAGTCAAGAAACTAACGGAAAAAGCACCCTATTGCTTACGCAAGTAGGACACTGACTAAGACTGAAACAAACTACACTGTCACAGAAAAAAAGTGTCTAGCAGTCTTGTGGGCAGTTTAAAAATTTAGAGGGTATCTGCTAGGTGAGAAATTCACAGTCATCGCAGAACACTGCAGTGGCTGCACGCACTCAAAAATTCATCGGGCGGCTTAGCAAGATGGAAATCAGACACCGAAGAGGAGCGCTCCATCACGTACCGGATGCACTTTTACGACCCTCTCAAACCGAGGAATCCCCTACCGCCACCCTCACGTCCATAGAGAAAGACTCCTGGTACGAGGGGAAAATAAGCGAAATACAAAATTACCCGGAAAACTACCCAGACTGGATAGTCAGAGGTGACCGGATGTATAAACACTGACCAAATACATTCTCCAACGCTATAGGTGAAAGCCCTGACGATTGGAAACTGGTTATATCAGATAAAGATAGCGAAAGAGTGCTATACGAGTGTCAGAACACCCCTATGTCAGGACACTTCGGCATAGAAAAAACGATACACAAGACAAGCCAACTGTACTATTGGCCCGAAATGAGAAGGGATGCGTACAAGTAAATAAAGCACTGCCCAGAATAAAGTATCCAAATACATAAAGTATCAGAAAGAGCACCGACCGGTCTAATGACCCAAAGAAATATCGGCCCTTAGACATCTGTGGCACCTGATATCATAGAACCCTTCCCGGCCAGTAAGGGCCATGTGAGAGACATAAACAGTGGGAAAGAAACGAGAGCCCATATTTCTGATATCAAAAGATATTACCCTCCTAACATCACTCCTACTTGTTTCACAGGTGCCACAACCAAAAAAAGGAACCATGCAGAGAACCGTAGACACAGGCTAAGGACTACGCAGGTCGATAGCGACCGAAGAATTGCGCAGACACGGGGAAGCAATTAGCCCCATAGGCCTAAGCCCCAACACCGTAGAGACGAAGGCAGAAGCCCCAATAAACGCGACTGCAACTGTGATGCAAACGCGTCCGGATACTCCCAAGCTAGATATGTCCCTCGAAATGCGAGCCCTAATAGATGCCGTAGAAATCCCAGAGGCTATAAACCACGAAACCACTGACCTGATTGCGTTCAGTCCAGACGCAACACAGGATATTATTGTAGAGGAGGAGGAGCCGATGAATCTTATTCCGGCAATTGACGCTTCATTTACATTGTCCTTGCTGGACACGAACGTGCCTCCACTCGAAGAAACAGGTCTACATGACCCTACCGTCACCATCGAAGAATCGGCCAGGTCCGAAATTCCTTCGGAGGAATATCCTCAAGAGGCAACCTCCCCAGTCGAAGGTTGACCTATAGTGTACGTGACTACACCTGAAGACGGCGACGTCCGGCTTTATCGTTGCGATCGATGCGATTTATATGTTCGGTTGCAACGCAGAAGACCGGCAGGTGGAAAACCCGCCCAAAAACATCAGGTGCTTAAAATGCACAAAAGGAAGGGAAGATCATAGTACCTACAAAGTACCAATATGATCAGAAAATACCCGAGGACGAGGGAGCCTGTGTCGACAGTAACCTTGATACCCCTATCGTGCCCATATGAATATACCTGGAACCAACTGAAAGAATGCCGAAGAGACATTAAAAACGGCTATAATCCATTCAAGGTCCCGATGGACACAATCCCCGTCGCAGGTTTACAAGACCCATTCCCTAGGCCAATGGCGACGCAATGTGATTCCGCCATCAACACAGTTTCAGACGGAACTGCGATACTGGCCCTGATGGAGTTAACGGTTTCACCACCCCCTAATTTTGTACCCCCCATATGGCCGCGCCTATCCTTGCCAACTAAGCCGTTGCCAGGATTGGGCAGCATAATTGACAAGAAGAAGAACATTCCTCAGCAGACAGCAGCGAATATGCCGGCATCGACTGAGAGGTGCACTTCGCCTGCACATGGCTGCTGGAATTGCGGTGCGGAAGGGCATCGCTACTTCGCCTCCCCACACCTCCAGAATCGTAAGTTCTGCTACAGGTGTGGCAGAGTAACTTTAACGTACCTACTTGTACGTCCTGTCCGGAGCGAACAGCCGCTACGTCTTGTGAGGGGGAGAGCGACCGCGACACGCATTTTGGAAAAAGAATAGAGACAACGTGTCAGGATGCAACAGATAACGTACAAGAAGAAGACACGGCGGAGCCTAAAGAAGAGCAGCCTACTGCAAATCCGTCAGTCGCGCATAATGTAGCGCAGACCATAAAAGAGGTCACAGGCGCAGGTCTAGCTGAGGGATCGTAACCGATGACGATAGTCATGCCGGAAACGAGAGTTTACATTAACAAATAAACTGTACCCCTATCGCCATACCATGTCCCGTTTAATTAGAATCATCCCTACCGCGCTAAGTTCCCTATCGAAGTCTCCTAGCAAAGTCTACGTGAGAGTAATTCTGCGAAATGTTAGTCAGAATACATATGGCGACGTACAGAAATTACTATACGGGATCACAGGGATAAAGAATGCTCACACACACATACATGTTCAAACCCATTCATTTACTAACTCTATCATCACTAGCGTGAGAGCGCTACAAATGGCGCAGCGTCGGCGGGCGAGAAAAAGTTGATTTAAACCATCGCAAACGAGCATACAATGGCTCGCCCATAAACCTACTTGCCTAGTCCAGCATTGTTGCCCGAGAAGCTAGATATGATTTATTAACCAACCACTAATGGTCAACATCATTTCAGCATACAGAAAGACAATCCGAAGAAGACGATACAAGAGTCGCATCACACACGTGACAGAAAAAAACAACATTGCAAAAGATCACACAGACCTTGACAAGACGAATAATAGAAAAAGAAGACGAACTCAAGAAGAGTAAATTTAAAGTAACAATAGGTTTAATGTAACATAGTCAAGACTCAGAATAGAATAAACTAGAAAAAAATATAAATTTAAAGCGGAAAATAAAATAGTTAAGATCAATGGAATAGAATCGGATACACACACCGAAAAACCGAATTATAAAATAGTTGATAAGTATGATATATTGATAAATATTAATAAATTAGGTTTAGAAAAGAAACTAAAATATATGTAAGCTTAGTTAGGATAGATTAGGTATAAGTTTTTGAATTATATCGAGTCACAAGCAAAGTACAACTTATGAAAACACCAGCGGATACTTGTCTAAAATAAGAAAAATTTTTCCTTTTTGTTGTCATTCGTGACCTAACTGATCAAGAAATCACTTAGCATGAGCGGACGAGAACGTTTCTATTTTCATGTTCTTTTAATCTACCGCACGCATCGCTAAACCATTTCCCTCCATCACTTACCCCTTCGCGCTACGTTTCAGCATGTGACTTCAACATACCCCGTCGGTTGTGGGAAAGGGAGTTTGTAACCGTACTAACTGTCCGTTTCGTAATAATAGTCGAAAAACCGAGCGTGTGCGCGTGTATGTGCGAACAAGGTAATCTATGTGCCGATACAGTGCGCACGGCGCGCAGTGAGTGAAGCGAACTAGACAGGCAATAAAATATGCCTTCTTCGCGATTCAGCCGTCGGACAGAGTAGTAGTGTTTTTACTATATAGTATCGTAGCCATTCTCCCAAGTCTTCAGGCCCGATCCGAGAGAGGCCGTCCAGCAGCTTATAATGACGTCCAGAGCATACAGAACTCTCTCCCATAGACTCATCTCCGTGCACTCCAAGAGGGCCACCGCTCATCCACCAGCAGACATATGTGCAGCACGCACCACCAAGAAGAAGCCCCGCAAGTCCCGCGAGCCAGCAGTGAGAGAGAGAGAGAGAGAGAGAGAGAGAGAGAGAGCAGCGAGAGGAAACCAGCGATAGCAACTTCGTCCATTGGGGGCTAGTAGGGTTTGTATTTTAATAGAGGCCATCGTCAGCGTCGTAGAATATCACGCTCATGCTCAGAGCCGTCGCGTAACCCCCTTCCGTTCCTCTTTGCCCGTCCCCCACGTACGCGGTTATGACTTCTAACCTCGCGGATAACGATGTCGCGGAACCCGCTCGCGGTAGGTCACCCTGTGTATGCCCAGTAGAGAGTATATGTATCCGCCGCGTCAATAAAGCTTAGCAATTATTGTTCACCTATACATTTTATGTTCTTATTTCTACGTCCTCTTCCCCTTAGCTTAGCTACAACTGCTGCAAGAAACAGCGGCCGGATGAGATACGAATGCGTATCCAATCACGCGTAACCAGGTAAGATCATTTAAGATTAATAGGTTACAATATATATATATATATATATATATATATATATATATATATATATATATATATATAAACCTAAAGTTATAAAAATAAATTTATGAAAAACTATCAAACATACAATTAGATTGTAAACAGAAAATGTAAAAAACATTGCTAAAAAAGAAATCTGTAATTACAATAATGATGCTATTAATACTTATTGAAAAATAAAGGGATAACATATTATATTAATAATGTGATTATTGTAACAATAATGTAACGATAACATCATCACTCGAAAGTGAAGAAAAATGTTATCACAAATAAAAATAAGAATTTATGTTAATATTAAGAAATACAAAAATATCTGTAATTCTGATACTCCTAATACCATCTAGGAGAGAAATAGAGAGAAGCTATTATTATCAGACCCAGGCCCCCGAATTTTCAGGGCCAATCATAGGGATACGTATCCTGAACAATAAGGGCTATCCGCACATCCACTATAGAAGGAGCGGGGTTTTCACGCACTGGGTCTACTCGTCTACTCTACTCGTCTACTCTACTCGTCCACTGCTACTCTGCTCCTCGACTACTCTACGGTTACTCTACTTCCACTGCTCAAGACTCTGCATTTCACACTCAAGACTCTGAACTCATGACTCTGCACTTCAATTTCCAGAAGGACGACTACCCGTACTGAGTATTCACAGACACACACGAACTCTCTCTCTCTCTCTCTCTCTCTGCCAGTGGATTAGGATCAAATAAATAAAAAGTAAAATAAATAAATTAATATTATAAACAAGAAATGTTTCTATATATATGTATTTCTTTCTTCTTTTCAATCACCTAATCGTATTCGTTTCTGTGAGCGGTCCTCCCTAAGTTGGAGGACTTAAAGAACCAAATCCCCACCCAACTCGTCTATCTTTTTTTTATTTATTTTTATTTAAAGGAGTTAGGGAACCTGGTTATTCAGGCCGAGGCGATTCCAGTTGTTTTCCGAAAAGAAGACAATTTGAATCAAATACAAGTCTTGGACTGTAACCAGTTCTAAACTCAAATAGGAAACGAAGTATTGAAATACTCGACCTTCCTCTCCCATTTATTAACCAAATTCATCAGCGGAAAGGATTACGCAAGTTTCTGGAGCTATTGAGGTTAATTCCTCAGGCTCGAGACATAGTTGCGCATGTACCCAAAAGGTGCATTTTTCTTATGTGGCAAAATATGTCTCTCTTTCTTTCTAACTTTCTTTCTCCGTATTCTCTTATAAAATAGTTTTGTATGACAAATCATACTGAACGTAATTTGTGACGACAAATTATATTTTTGTTATTGTACGTTATTTCAGAATTGACAATAGACTATGTTTTTTTACTTTGAACAAAAGAAATGATAGCAAAATAGGGTCCTTTACCAACACCTCGAAACTATATATATATATATATATATATATATATATATATATATATATATATATATATATATATATATATCCAGATGTCTCTCGACGATTGCTATGGGGAATATTGTATTTAGTTGGTAGGAAGCGACGTCCAGGTATGAGGAAATCGACTTCTATGGAAAAATTCGGGTTGTGACGGTAGAATACGATTTTCAGGTGTTTTGAAACAACTTCTACGGGAAATTTCATGTTTGGACGGTAGAAGATAATATCTAGATATGACAGGACGACTTCTACGGAGAGTTTCGTGTTCGAACGATAGAAGATAATATCCAGGTATTTCGGGACGACTTGTTTGGGAAGATTCATGTTCGGACGTTAGAGTACGAGGTTCAGATGTTTTGGAACGACTTCTACGGGGAGACAGAGACTTCTATGAAAAGATTCGTATTCTATCATTGGAACACGCACGCTCCGAGTAAAATTCGTCCCGGGATACCTGGACATCGTATTCTATCTCCCCAATACAAAACTCTCTATAGCAGTCGTCCGCGATATTTAGACATCTTTTTCTACCGCTTGAACTCGACAGTACAATTTTCACCATAGAAGCCATATTTAATATGCATATATATGTTTATTAAATTTTATTGTACATTCTGTATATACAGAAGCGTAATATAGATTTTTATATATAGAGTACTTTTTAGTTTGATATTATTGAATTATTTAAGAAATCGGTTAAATTATTATCTTGGGCGACGCCGAGACGGGGAGTGCTAGTTTTTTATGTATAGAATAAGTACAATATCATTTTAAAGGTAAAATCTTTGCGTCAAATAATTCAACAAAAGGTAAAATATTGTGTAAATTTGAATGTATCAAACGCTGATACATTCAAATTTGATAATTGATATGAATGTATTCAAACATGAAAATTGATATCAATGTATCAATTTGAATGTTAAACAAATAATTGAAGTTATATTTATTTTTTAAGAAAATTCAAAAATCAAATAGAAAAAAGATTCTTTTCTCAAACAAAGTTATTTTTTTGAATTATTTCTAATTCTTTCGGATTTAAGACTTTTAGAGGCTGGACTGCGTCAAAATTTTAACATACTATTGTAAAGGATTGACATCATTTGTATCAATCCTTCCAATTATTTATATTTTATAATTAAATTATCATTTTATTCTTATGTTTATCGTTAAATAAATACTTGAAGTTATAATTATTTTTTAAGAAAATTAAAAAATGAAATCGAATAGAAAAAAGATATTTTTTTTTCAAAAAAAAAAATATATTTTTTTGAAATTATTGGAATTCTTTCGGACTTAAGACTTTTAGAGGCCAGACTGCGTCAAAATTTTATCTGGAGTTGAGACGACCATATCGACTGTTTTAATTATATAGTTATAACATTAATATTTATTTAAATTACTTCTATTGCACAATATCTATATAATGATGAAATGCATATACAATACTATTAATATTCAAACTTACTTAATTTCAGTAAATGTTCTTACATTCTATATTATATTTAGAATCTTGAATCTTTAGTTAAAAATATATATTATTGTAAAAAAATTCAACGGCAATGAGTATTTTTTAATGTTTTAGAATACTGCACATAAAATCATAAATGATGGATATCAATTACCTGAAAACCTGGATTTATTAAATGACGAAAAAATGGGTGTACCCTTATCAGTTACTTTACATCCTCGAATTTTGAAGGAAGACGTTAATTCATATATGGACGTCTTCATTAATGTAACTGATCAGCCCACTATTAAAAAGTCCGATGGTATGGATAAAGTGTTACTAGATCTCTACGCATTTCTACAGGATGGTCATAACAATATGGTGGACTTTATCAAAAAAACAGATCTTATCGAAAATACACAATCAAGTCTCGAAAATATAACAACCGAAATTCCAATTAGTATTACGGATGAATCCACTTTTTCTAACGAACAGTTGGAAGAAAAGTTTTCGACTACGATTACTCCAACAATACCCACGACAATAAAATTTAGTACCACTCTAATCAGTCATGTTACATCTACTATACCTCCACCACTTGTAAACATCGAAAAGATTAGTACAACTGTACCTGCGTTCGGACGAAATAAATTTAAACGCCCGTCTCATACTGCTGTTGCCATATCACGTAACCATTTCAAGTCTCAAAATGGAGTAACCAGATATGCCGAAACTTCTCCTACATTGTTAAATTCAAGCACTATCACTTTACCAATTAAATCACGTAATCGCTTCACTACGCCTAGTTTTATGAGAAATAGAAATTCATCGCAAAAGATGACAACTAACGAATCATTTTCAAATGAAAATGGAGATGTAACAAAAATAGGTTCGAAGACTACGACCAGCCGGCTACGCTACCGTAATACATCTGCACGATTGGGAGCTCAATCAAAAACAACAGTAACGCCAATGACAAATATTGCACAAAAATTAACAGGGCTATCGAAAGCACTGGGTCTTGGTAAAATATCGGTACTTAGTAGAAGACGTGGCGGACGACCTGCTGCAATAGCAACTGAGGAAGGAGGTATGTACAGCATATATAATACGTATAAAAGAATTTTTTTGGTAAATTTTCAAGTTCATATTAAAAATTTGTACTTATGTCGACAATTTGGAATTAAATTAATAAATATTTTTATACATCATTATATTATAATATATTAACTAAAGTAATGATAGTCAGACTGTTCTTTTTTATAGAGACCCCGAGAATCTGAAATGGAACTTCAGAATTGCTACAATAAATTAGGTTAAAATTTGAAAATTAAAAATCAAACTAAAATAAAAATAATATTAAAGATATTTTTTGTTAGTAAAGGACAACCTGACTGGCTCCACCATCTTAAATTTAAATTCACCTTTGAGCTCCGACGTTTCGAACCGCTACGGTTAATCTTCAGGAACTAAACTGTTAGAATTTAAAGTTCTAAATTTTCCAGTTTTAATGTCTATTGTGATGTAAAAAGTATGATATTAAATCTGTATCGAATAAGACAATAGTAATTATTATGAAAAGATTTACTTACATAAACTAGTTTATACATTTATTAATTGATATTAATAACTGTAAAATAGAATATTTTTTTATTATGAAAAATGAATCGAATAAACTGAGTATACAAAATTTCAACTGAATAGCAAAATTTATGATAGTGATTGTTTATCTCGTAGAATAATGAATGAGTGGTTGCGACGGTTCAAAGACGGTAAGAAAGACATCAATCACAACGAAAGTTTGGACCGGAAGACAGAAGCGGAAAACGAAAGAACCATCGAGAAAATCCGTCAAATCATCACAACTGAGCCGAACTCGTCGGTGTATTACATGAATATGGAACTTGCAAATTCGGACCTAGAAATTGGCCCTTCGAAATGTTTATTCGTGTTTTGTTCCACAAAAATTGACTGAGTTCCAAAAAGCGCTTCAAATTCAACTTTCTAAATACATCATTAAAGCAGCCAAAAGGGACCAAAACTATTTTTATTTTATCATAATTGGTGACAAGACACATTATTTTCAATATAATTCGGAAAACAAAGGCCAAAATGCCGAAAGAAAAATCTTCGATTTATCAAAACCGAAAAAATTGCCCTTGAAATAATCGAAAATGAAAATAATGCTCTCGTTTTTTACGATTCCATGAACATAATTCACCTGAAATTTATTCCGTCTAGAAAAACACGTGTTGCTTTCCTGCATTCATCGTGTTCGGCTAGAATGTCGTGAAAATGGAAGCTAGCGTTTATTGCATGATAATATGTACTGTCTTCTACTTATTTGGTATAATACATTGGGTGATGATAGGAAAGTGTTATAGGGATATCGAGGACATCCGAAGGCTAATAACCGCCATTTTCAAAATGATTTCGGTTAAAGACGTGAAAAACTCATTTGACATGCTGTTCGAACGTGCTAACCTTTGTGCTGACTGGGAAGGGGACTACTTTAAGCCAACGAAATACTGTTGTCTTTTGTTTGAAAAGTTTAGGAACTTTTTGTCTTATGAATTTCACGGCTATGTACAAAGCGCTACAGAGCTCGTATTTGGCAATACTATACATCATTTGAAAGGTTTTGACATAACGTACAACACGACGCTATGCATGATTAGTTTGGATATTGCGTTCAAAGTTATAGACGTGTAAACATGAACTTCACTAACGCCGAAATTCGTGCTATTTTAAACTTTTACTTCGTCAAAGGCAAATTCGCTAGAGAAACGTTCCGTGAGATTAATGATGTTTTGGGGGATGGCATGCTATCACGTCAAACTTCAGAGGAATGATTTTAACGATTCATAGCCCGTGAAAACCACACCATGGATAAGCCAGCCGGCGGAAGACCTGTGACGAGGAATACCAATCAAACCATGGAATTTATCGAGTTAGACCGGCATGTGGCATCTCATCACATCGCCCATGAGATGAGAGTTAATCACCAAACCATTCTAAACCCGCTGCAGAAGGCTGGATACAAAAAAAACGTGATGTTTGGGTGCCGCATGATTTGACACAAAAAAACCTTCTGGACCGAATCGACGCCTGCGATGTACTGCTGAAACGGAACGAACTCGACCCATTTTTGAAGCGAATGGTGATTGGCGACGAAAAATGGAATACATATGACAATATCAAGTGAAAACGGTCGTGGTCCAAGGCCGGTGGACCGTCCCAAACAGTGGCCAAGCCGGGATTGACGGCCAGGAAGGTTTTGCTGTGTGTTTAAAGGGAATCATCCACTATGAGCTGCTCCCAAATTGACAGACGCTTAATTCTATCATATACTGTAAACGAGATTATTAAAGACGAACGGGCTTCAAAAAATGCAAAGACGGCGAAATCAGCTGGAAAGATTATGGCTAGTGTGTTTTGGGATACACGTGATATTATCCTTATTGACTATTTGCAAGAGGGACAGACGATTACTGGAAAATATTATGCGTCATGATTAAGTCAGCTACATGAGAAAATAAAAGAAAATTGTCCTCATTTGAAAAAAGTCCTCTTTCTCCAGGATAATGTACGAGTGCATACGTGCGCAGTTTCGAATGCTAACATTGAGGGGTTGATGTTTGAATTGATAGACCATCCAACGTACTCACCAGATCCGGCCCCGAGTGATTTCTTCTTATTTCCAAATTTAAAAAAATGGCTCAGCGAACAACGATTTACGTGAAATGAGGAGCTCATCGCTCACACAAATGCTTATTTTGAAGAACTACAACAATCATACTTTTTTGAAGGCTTGAAAAATTGAAGATATGTGTATCAAAGTGTATGGAACTAGAAGGAGATTATGTTGAAAAATAAAAAAAAATATTTACCCAAAAAGAATTGTTTTTCTATTTTTTGCTAAAGATTTATTGACCTAACCTCGTACTGAACCAATATATTTATTTTCCGTCGATATTTTTATATCGTCTTTAGAAAGGTAATTTCAATAGAATGTAAAGATCACGAGAATCGGAAGATTAAGGTGAAAGTAAATTGAAAGCCAAGCAAGGAGG
Organism: Sycobia sp. Sy_11; assembly: GCA_018907035.1. Classification (NCBI taxonomy): domain Eukaryota; kingdom Metazoa; phylum Arthropoda; class Insecta; order Hymenoptera; family Epichrysomallidae; genus Sycobia; species Sycobia sp. Sy_11. The sequence goes on from JACCIC010000029.1 coordinate 766,918, forward strand.
AGAGGATTGTTTACACTTCTTCAGTGACTAATATAACGTATTCCGAAGATCAGTATAGACTCGGAAATTTGGAATTTAAGGAGAAAATAAATAGACTAATCAGGAAATTATTAATAACTATTATGGACGTAATAAAAAATTTGCTCCATGGATTACCATCAGCTCTTCACAATGGAGATCATAAATAAGAACTTCAGATATGAAATTATTCAATCCAATTTCTTTAAATAAAAAATCTTCTTTCCTGACTCATATATGGGATACTTTACCTTTAAATTAGAAACTAAAAAACATTTGAACTTTGATAATAGATATCGTATTTCTAATTATACATTACTAATATAAATAGTTATTATCTATAATTTCACATTTGTACAACAAGAACTATGTACAACATTTTTATTTTAGTTAACGTGCGAAATTAAACGATATTTTACTATAGTTTTTCTGGCAAGAACGCCAATTATCAAATTAAATTATATACTTAAGTTATATGATCAATGTTAATATATAGTAAAAATATTTTGAAAAAAGTTTATATTCTACAAATAGAAGATTTTTCTATATCTATTGAATTCGCAAACATAGATTAAATGTTGACAATGCTAATTAAGATTATTTCAATGGGAACCAAGGTTCTGAAATAAATCTCCGTTAAATAAATGTACTTGATAACATCAAATATAATACAATAAACATTTTTTTCATTTTTGAGAAGGTGCAGATTAGCAAGAAATGCATTTTCGGAACATATCTTTAAACAGAATGAAAACATTTTTTTTGTTATAATTAGTATCCACAACTAGCAAAACATTTGTAGATATTATGTGAATGATATAATATATATATATATATATATATATATATATATATATATATATATATATATATATATATAATATTATATTATATTTAATATAATCTTTTAATAGTATATATTTGCAATAAGGTCATTGCGATCAGAATTGCTGTGTGCGTATCATGACGAAGATCTGGTTAGATTTCCGATAAAGAACTTTATTCGATTGGTTGATTCCTTAGTTTTGTAGAGCGCTGACTATAAAAATAGGAATGATTTGTGGAAATTCAATTTTCATAACAAAAACCATAAAAAATTCTTTTAAATATATAAAAAAATAGTTAAATTTCCAAAAAAATATTTCAAAGCAAATTTAAAAATTTCGTTGAAATATATATTTTTTTGTAATAAATGTAGACTTATAATTTATTGTAAAGTATGTATGTATTCTCTACAGGTAGCATTTCCTGAGAAAAATGTGTTCCAATGTACCTGTATTCAGTATACACGTCAAACCGTTCAGGGGACCCCGAAACGGAATTATTGAACTTTTATCCAGAAATATTCTTTGCATTGAAAAACTGTATAGAAAAAAAAAATCAATTTTATTGAGCTTGAAATTTGGGCTTTCAAGTTTTATGAAAGTTTATTTATTTTCTGAAATAAATTCGGAAAATCGTCATTTTAATGGAATTTTCGTGGATTAGGGAATAAATATTCAGTTTCCATTTAAAGCCATTATGATATTCGTAATAACGTATCAAAAAAAATAAGTACATAAATCTTTCTAAAAGATCGGGTGTAGGACTACCCGAAAAAGAATTGTTAATTTTTTTCTCCAAAAATAATATCAGAGATAAAATTGTTATGGAATATAGATTCATACTTTAACGCGGTAATTGAACACCTAAGCGATCCCTTTGATTTATTGCAAATATGATGTCCATCTGAGAGAGAGTCTCCGTTAACAGATGGGAAGAAGATTCTTCCACGGATTAGATGAATTCTTGATTAACCGTTTTGGACCGTAGCATCCTCTGTGATGTTCTACAAACTTACTTTTTCTCCCACAATGTCTTTTATTTCTGAAAAATATATATACCTATTATTAACTAAATAGAATATTTTAAGAGAAATATGATTGGTAATTATGGAAAAAATGTATATATTTTATTTATAATAAATATTATAATAATTATTAAATGTTATCCCTACTTAGCGCTACCCGTGATTACCTAACTCCCGTAGTCCACACACATAGAGGTGCGAGGTAAATGCAAAAGTGGTATATATATATATATATATATATATAAATCTTGAGGGCAATTTATATACATATTAAATCATATATACATATATACATATATATGTATGCATATTGCAGTTATTTGCACCGTTCTAGTCTCGATACAATTTTAGGTTTTGAAACTGAGGAGGACTTGTTAAGATAACCGCAGCGTCACGACGATTAGTAACGTCTAATAGATATAGCAAGTGAATAAGAGAATTATTAATAATAAAATTATTCCTATTAAAGTAATTAAGTAATGTTTTCGTCCTGCTCGAAGTATTATTTTGGAATTGGTATATGTTCGTTCCCAAGCTATAATTCCATATGAGAATATACTAGAGAATAAGGCAAATTATATAGATCTTAAATATTCTATTCACATAATTTTGGAGAGTGTATACAGAATAAATTGAAAATATTCAATTTTGTTCTAAATATGTTCAATATGCTTGTTTCTTTTCATGTTGGTATCAAATAGTACACCTCAATAAGTGGTACTTTCAACTCTAGTTAAAACCCTGTCTTATAATTATGCTCATATTACTAGAATTACTATTTAAGTAATTTCCACATTTCATATAAGTTCCTGTCATTTTTAGTGTTAATTGATTAGATGTCAACAAATTACCAATACCTTGTGTAAACATACCTTCATTCTTATTTGTACTTAAAGCTAATTATTATTTTTAAATGTAACATCAGTATTATCTGCTTAAGCTAACATTTCATTTTCTAGCAAGATTTTAAACCAATTATTAACATATAAAACAAATAATAGTGTACCTTGTTATAACGATATAATTATATGGACCTATATATGTTTTAAAAAATTTTCTGTAAACAATCAGTTGTTTTCGATTATTTCCACAACCATATTGATTTTCAGATTAGAAGTTACAATTATGAATAAAATGCAATATTCTTCCGTGTCTTATTTTTTCAAATCTTTTCGAAATCTTAGATATTAGACATATTCGTATCTAACTATTCTGTAAATATTTTTACATATAGGTATAATTTCACCTTTTTATAGTACATAATAATAAATTAAATCTTGGAATTTTAGCCATTTCAAATTATGAAATAACATGTGAAATTAAAGTAGTGTTAACAGTTATTTGAAGAATAATACTAATTCATATTTAGTTATGTAAACTTGTCAATTTGTAATTCTTTTCATACTCAAAGTAAGGAAAATGCACAGGAAAACTTGCAATAAAGGAGACAATAAAAAAATATGAAGAGTTCTTGTTTTATATTCCAATTAATCTTTATAATTGTACCAGCAAAGTGTATAGACAAACTGGTGAATATTTTTAATTCCATCCATGATAGAATTAAATATACAAATGAATTAGAATCAGATAATAAATTAAGTTTTTGGACGTCAATGTTATTAGAGTTAGTAATAACAGAGTACAATTAAATTGGTGCAGAAAACCTACATGGTCAGGTACTTTGTTAAATTTTAATTCACACCATCTATTCGGAATCAAGATAGGTAGAGTAGAGACAGGGCAATCAAATTATCATACAAAGATTTTAAAAAAGATAGTTTAAAATTAGTTAAAGAGATATTCATTGACAATGATTATCCAATAGACTTTGTGAATCAAATTTATAATAGCACTAGAGAACGTAATATGGAAAAAAGGGATAATAATAATAAAATCGTGGTATTATCATATGTAACAGGATTATCCGAAAGAATTAGAAGTGTATTTAAAAAACATAAGATTCAAGTTTATTTTAGAAACAATAATAATATTAGAAAGCTATTTAATAATTGTAAAGATAAGGATGGTAAATGCTTGAAAACAGGAATAGTATACAAAATAAATTGTAAAGATTGTGACAAATATTATATTGGACAAACGGGAAGGTACCTAAAACAAAGAATATATGAACATCAATATAGTTTACGAATCATGAATGGTACATGCGGACTAAAAGAACATAGTTTAAGGTTGTTACATTCTTTCGACTTTGAAAATGTAAATCTTTTGGAACATGGTATTTAGAATAAATATAAAGAGACTCTCTTGAAAATATTCATATTTTGAAAATTCCCAATAATGTAAATTTAATGTTAGAATCGAGTAAATTGGACAACACTTATCATTCCTTATTAATATAGAATTTTTATTTCGCATTTATGTTAAAGAAAAAAAGAGAGATCCTATATATGTTATACTAATAAATTTAGAGTGGGGGTGGTGTATATAAAGTAGCTGGGTTTTTCAATTTAGTTTTGTTCCTGAGGATGAATGCTTCGACGTCAGATATGAAGGTAATTCTAAATTTATGGTGGATGTAGTCAGGTTGTCCGTTACTAACATAGAATAGTTTTTTTATTATTTTTATTTTACTTATTATTGTATTTTTATTTTTATTTTATTATTAATTTTATTTTATTTTTATCTTTAATTTTTTGGTATAATTTATCGTAGTAATAAGTTTTATTTCAGATTCTACGGGGATGAACAGAAACAAGGACAGTATGACTGTCATTATTGTAGCTAATATCTGATATCATAAAGACTGTTAAACCGATAAAAATATTTATTAATTTATATTTCAAATAATGAATTTGGATTTTAGAACCGAGGTACAGAGACCACGTCACTGTGAATGTCCTCTGTAACTATAGCTATAAAAATATTATTTTTCAGATTAGAAGGTTGTGATGGTAAGCACGAAAAGAATGACTTTCATTTTAATAAAATTGTGAGATGGATACAAAGATTTGGCCGTTATGCTGATGAAATCCTTACTTCCAATCTATGATTCTCATATATTTTGCGGATGAAAGATCTTATCTAAAATTTCGCACAAGATAGTAGATATATGGTGTCAATCATCATTTCATTTAGTTGATAAAAATCTATTTCTTCGCGAGATCGTATTTTGGCCTGAATGTTTACTTATTCATATTGAAGGTAAAGAATAGTAATAATTTGGGTTGGACATTTCTACTATATATTGCTCTAGCAACCTGTCTATTTGAATTTTTTCTTCTTATGGACATTAGTACAGTCTTGCGCACATCTTTAGTGTTCGATGGATTTGTAAAATTAATATCGTTTCAAGCAATTCACTCTAAAAATATTCATGTTATCTCGATTAATCACCAAATATGTAATTTTCCTTCCTCCTGGCTACTTTGAATCTATCAGCTTCATTATCTTTTCTATCTGTTTGCATTCTTGGCTTCTCTTAATATTTAAAATGATTATCCGATGGCGCTGTTTTCTCACAAGTTTTTTTCCCGATCGCTCATTTGAATTTTCGAGAACTCTATTTGATTATTTCCTCATCGCGATCACCATATAATTCTCTTAATTATATAAGTTATCATTGTCTTGGCTATAATTATTATAAATCAGTGGCTATAATTATTCTCATTATAGTTCGAGTTATTATTTGAAATATTACTTTCATAGTTTTTCTATCGATTATTATTATTATTATTATTATTATGAAAATGGTTTATCTCCTTATTATGATTTTGACGATGATTCAACATCTTATATTTTCGTATTCTCGAATTCCTATTTGTATTATTATTAATGTTAATCAAGTGATTTCTCTTCTCATTGTACAGTCTGTCAAGTACGAGCGTGGTCGTGTTAATTTCTGAAAAAACTTTATTTGTTGAAACTTTCATATTTATATATACATTGAACAAATTAGAAGTGATAATGCAATTTGGTCAGTCACGTGCCCCGTCACCACTGATGTCGATAATTACCTGGCATCTCCAAAGCATGCTTTCTACTAATTACACTGCGTATGCTAGTGGCAAAGATCTCCATATCCGACAAAATTAGTAAGACCACTACTTCAAAGTGTATGTGTGTGCGCTTTCCAGGAACCTTCTGCTTAATATATGCCCACATAATTTCAATACGGTTTGAATCGGGTGACTGCGACGGCCAATTCAATGTAACGGTGCCAGATTGGGTCTTCCACTCAGTACAGAGTTTGCTGCGGTCTTTAGCATCATTGTACTTTTGCAGAATCCAATGTTTATTTTATTTGATGAGCCATCGTTTGGCAGATGATAGTGAAACTTTTTTATATATGTTTATCATTTTTTCGGCATTTAGATGGTCAATAAATAGGTGTAAATAGCGAAACCTTGCTTTGAGAAGCAGCTTCAAATATTCACCCTTATTCGACGTTTTACAGTCCGCTAAACAAGCCTATTCGTAGAAGTTGACCAGACTCGTGTGAAGCTACCCATATAGAAAATTCATCAGTAAAAATGACATTCTCAAAATCTCTATCAATATTCTCGTGCGTCCAAGCGAATCGCTTTGTCACATGTTTTTCAGTCAACCGGGGCTTCATTGTATTTATGCCATTTCAGACCATGAGTACAAAGTTGGGTTCGAATAGTTTCGTAGGATATATCTCTAAACCTTTTGCTATTAATTTTGCTTGTCCTGGCTGTAGTGTTAAAGCAGGATTTTGCGAAAATAGATTCACTATTCTTTATTCATCTTTTTTATTCACTTTTCCTATCGTTCTGGTAAATCATCGACATTTATAGCCAGTTTATATCGTACTTACTTCTGTACAAATGCTTTTGATTTTCTCATATATTTAACAGCCATTGATTGCGACATTTTGGGACCTTTCGAGTGGATATAAAGGAACACAGTCTGGTAGCGCAACGTGTACTTAGCACTCATGGCGTTTAACGTGATTGATTTTTAAAAAAACAGCGAAAACTGCATCTTTATTGACAGTGCATCAAGGATAAAGTTTCCATCTATTGGCTCGATTAGGAATTAGAGCGAAGTCTTTCATTATCCCTCAGTAAAGTTGACCTCGCTCTTACTGGACTAACTGCCGTTTGTATTACAATTATCTGCCTTGTCTGCTCCATTTGTATTATACGCGCTATCCATGTCATGAGCGTGGAATATTTTTGGTTTTATATATTTTCTAACGCGTAGCTTTAGGGGTTTACGCCCTACATACCGAGAATAATCGCACTATTGTATATTCTATCTCTATTCTAAGAAATTTTAGACTATATGGCCAACTATGCCGCAAAAGTACCATTGTATGTAATATTTAGTCTGTAGATCCTTGCTGACATATTATTATGAATATTATTTTTTTCCATATAGTGGTTTGTTTGGTCTGTGTCCCAATAGGATATTTAAAACACAAAGATTTTTAGATCATCACTTTGTCTCATCACAAAGCTTTTTCATTCAATTGTTTAATATTACGGTGGTCCGCAATTCCCTTCGAAATAAAGTCACTGTTTGTTAATCTTGAAGTTCTTCAAATCCTGAAGTTCTTCACGTAGATATTCATATATCGTTTATAATCGATCTCCGAATATTGTTACTGTTTCTCTTAGTTTATCCGTAATTCTTTTTAATTCATCTATTATAGTTGCTACTTTGATGCTGTCAAAATTTGTCATTTAAGTGCCTAGCTCCTTTCTTACAGACTTATATTGTATGATGGTTCTTATGCATGCATTAGTTGTCTGATATTGCAGCTTTTTAGCCATTGCATATATGATAGGTTTGTCAAAACCGCCTCGCATAAAATATATAATCTATTGTAAACATTATTAAAGGTGACAATCTGTCGTAACATATGTAATAATATAGATTGTAGCCCCGAAAGTTGTGGCTCTCTCTAATCTAAAATCAAGCTCAAAAGCTTGTAGCTTCAGCTGAGAAAGCAAATAATAGTATATTTATTATTGGGTAGGAAAATGATTTTTTACAAAATAAGCGATGTACAGCCCAATTGAGCCGAATAGCGCGTTGTAACGAGATTTTAATCCAGCCTTTTCGCACTTGATAAGACTATATTTTTCCTTATCAGAATCAAAATTAAGCAGCTAAGATGCGATTTTTAGATTATGATGAAGATAGTTTATTGATTTAATGAATAACAAAATATTCAAACGTTCATTATAAATAACAATGGTTTTGATCATGTATGTAGTGGTTGGAATAATGATATGATAAATGTTTAAAGCTGCAAAAGTTAACAAAATGAATTGTAAGTATTTTGACAAAAATTATAAGTAGATATCTTAAACAGAATATATGAACAACTGTTTAGTTTATGAAGTCCCAATGGTATATTGGTCTAAAAGAATGTTGCTTAGATTATTTATATGTTGTTTACGTCTTTTGGATTTCCGTAATTCTAATTTTAGTTTTAGTTTTTTATATTATGTTCTCTACTATTATTGTCAATCTGATCCATCCTCTGTAATCATTTTATTTCTAGTTTACTGTATAATTATTATTAATGAATATCACTTAAAGCAGTTTTAAATTATCTTTCCTAGAATCTTAATGGTTTGAAAAGGTGGACGTCGAAGGTAAATTTAATTCTAAGCTTGTTGTAAAATTGTGTCCTTTGCTAAAATAGAATATAGTTTACTTTTATTATTTTTAATATACTTTATTTAATATACTTATTTTTAATATAATTTAATTTTATCTCGACTAATAATTTCTATTTCAGATTCTTTGGTGGTGATTATAATCAAAGACAGTTTGACTGCCATTATATTAGTATAGTTTATTATAATATATAGACTGTAAGACTGATCAAATATTTATTAATTTGATTCAGCACAGTCGAGAAAAGTACAATTTTTAATTTTTATAATTGAATTTACTTTAGTTAAATGCTCATTTTTGTTTTGATCGTGATCTTCTGTTGATTATCTTGAAGATTTTCATTTACACAATATTTATTTTTTTGAGGGTGGTGGTTCAAAATTTATTTTATTATTAAATCTCAATTTTATTGGAGTTGTCATGTCACCCTAAATATAAAAAAAGAGAATGTCATGTCACCCTAAACATAAAAAAAATATATAAAAAAAAGGAAATATTTTAGTATTTATATTTTACTAGCTCCGAAGTTTGGGCAAAAGCCAGAAGCTCATATCTCGAGCTATCCTTCCATTGGGCCCATACTGTGCCCAACTGTAGTTTAGCTCCTCCACATATCTATTCTCTAATAGTTGCACGTACATGCACCTAACGTACCGAAGTTTCGAAAGTTCGCTAAGGAAACTGCATCTGAAACGAAGAAATTAATATAAATTTGAAGGGCATCCAGCGTTACATATACTCATGGGCATATGTACATCTGTATATGTAGATGCACTTGTATATGTATATATATATATGTGTCTATACGAATAGGAGGGGCAGAGAGTGAATTTAATCTCGCTGAGTTCGATCAGGTCTTGGCCAAGATAAAGCTGGGTAAGGCTCCTGGCCCAGACAGTTTCGACTTGGCCAACTTTCGAACAGCACTGCCGACCTTTAGGCAGGATTTGACCAATATATACAACTCGTGCTTGAAGTTTTCGGTCTTCCCCAATTATGGGAAGGTCGGTCAAGTCGTCACAATCCAAAAGGGCGAAGACAAAGAACCTGAGCACCCTATGTCCGACAGGCCCATTTGCCTATTGTCAATATTCGGCAATGCCCTTGAAGCTCTAATACTGAAGAAATTAAACAGGATCATTGAAACAACGTTATCTCCAAGACAATATGGCTTTGGGAGAGGGCGATCCACCGAGGATGCCATAAGTTTGTAGTAAATCGAGTAGAAAATATGTTGTAGCATTATTTCCAGACGTAAAGGGTACCATTGACAATATCTGATGGCCCGCTGTATTAACAGCATTAAAAAGCAAAGGTCTGTAAAACTAATAAGAGATTATCTAAAGGGCCGTCGAATCCTCATACGAGATGGCTTTGAGGAAGTAAAACTTGCCCAACTCAGTGGAACCTTGTCATTGATTCTCTTCTTTGGCAGCTCTTAAGGCTAGGGTGCGAAGTGACTGCCTATGCAGACGGCATCACGCTCCTAGCGGAGGGAGACTCGCATAGAGAGACCGAAAGGATAGGCCAGAGTTACATTGAAGAAGTAGAATCCTGGTGTCCCCTCAATAAAATCAGGCTGGTCTCTCAAAAGTGTGGAATGTTGATATTGAGAGACCGCCTTCATTCGAGAGTCCTCTCTCTCAAGATCGGCAGCTCAAGGGTGAAGATATTAGAGGGCGTGATATACCTTGGAATCCACTTCGGCGAACATCTCAAAATCGGAAGCCATTTCAAAACAGTGCAATCCAAATGTGTGGATTTATTTAACAGGATTGGACGCTTGGCAATTTGGGAATGGGGCCTTAAATTTAAGGAGCTTGGTACTATCTATACCGTGCTGTTCACACCTATACGAAGCGGTAGGTTGGTACGATTTGATGTGTGTAGAACAGCAACGCAAGTTGGCAAGTACTCAAAGACACGCGCTCATTCGAGTCACCGGCACGTACAGAACTACCTCAACAGACGCCCTAGCAGTGATAGTGGGAAAACTCCTCATCGTGCTAGAATGCAGGCATAGACGGGACCTGTACGCTAACTTCTCGGTTCTATTTTAGAGAGAGAGCGATAGCTGCTTATGTGGGGAGGTGGACACACCAGAGCACGTGCTGTCCATCTGTCATAAATATACCGCAATTAGGATCAGGTTCTTGCTTGAAGCAAAGATCACCGAGGAACCCCAATAGGTAGGTAGGGAACAACTGGTAGTCTGGAATTTCACGGTAAACATATTTTTTAATCATTCTCTAATCATAAGTTGGCATAGTTTATATGTACACGCAAAGATTTATTTAACATATATTCCTATACAAGTAGACCGGCACGATACACGGGTTTACAAATCAGCAAATAAGAAACCGAAATAACTAACTAAAATAAGAAACCGCAATAACTCGCTATGAACGCTTGGTCTCCACAAGCCAGTTATCCCTTGATAATAGATAGAATAATACATAGAAACCAGCCTTTACACTGGTTAGGTGCTCTAGTCTGGATTAATACAGTGCAATAAACAGTGGCTTGGAATCCACTATCAACTGCAGGTCCACCAAAGTCTCAATGATGTACAGATCTGCAACTAAAAGAAAAGTTCAGCAAAAATGAAAAGTTTTGGAGAACAGCATGCCAATAACGAGGAAGCTAGGCGCGGCCGGTAATGTTTATGTGTAACAGAGAATAACTGAGGGACATTTGATTTTTTTCTTTTTTGTATGGATATTCATTCGGCGCGGAAATTCAACCGTTTACGTACACAATCGTGTATCGGGGTAACGTATCCTTGGCTCTCAGTGTATGGAACAGGTCAGAAATGTGGCTAAAATACAGCAATGGTTTTTAAGGATAGGATAAAACGAGCTTTTTACTTAACGTGCTTGCTGCACTGGAGAGTTACTGATGCTGGGAGGGGGAAATTAGCGATTACTTCCTAATGCCCGCGAACCCGTTATAAGTGGTTCAGCAACCAGCGACAATTGAATCAATGGATTATTCTGCTTTAATGGGTCGGGAACGTGGCTGCATCAACCGGCTGCGAGAAGGAACTACTCTATAAAAACCCCCCTAATCCTATATTGGATGGTAGTTGCGATAGGGGATTCATAGTTCCAGGGTAGAAGATGAGGAGCACCTACAACTTCTAGTTAAAATTTATATACCGCACGTTACACATAACTTTGTCCAATGAACGAGTTGCTGTGAAGCGATATCAGTAGGTGGACGTACGAACAAGATGGATAAAACCAACAAAACGATAAATAAAAAGGAAGTAGCAGTAGTATTCATCGAGAAAGAGAAGATTCTAGAGAGGAAGCTCAGGCAGAGGCACACTGAGAATGAGAGGGAGTCAAAAGCAGAACTGGAGATTAATGGAGGTCGAAAGACTCCTGCAAAGGGAACAGGGAAAAGTTTAGGGGCCACCACAAAGGCCAAAGTCGGATGAATCACCCAGGCTACAGCCGTAGTTGAAACCGAACTGCAGTAGAAACCAAACGAAATACGTACTGCTAGTACCTCAACCGAACAAGGTCCCATAATTGAGGCAACAAGGAGTAATGCAACGAAGACCCGTGCACCGCCTGTTGAACATAACGAGGCAACCTCAGAAATAGTAAAAGTGTCACGGTCCCGGCCTATGCCGCGGACCACTTTGATATCATTGAAGCAGCTCTCAAAAGCTGCAAAGACACATAAACCAAAAGGAATGGCTTGCAAAGCTTGAAAGTCATTATAATAACCATCTCAGAGATGATCATCAGATGTGCGAGTGCGGAATCTCAGTCGGCTACTCTACAAAAGCTAGTCGATAATAGCAAAATTACTTACGCATCGCAGTCGTACACTGATGTTGCAAGCAAAAACAGAAGTGGAATGACAACCGAGAATGGTGACCATGTGTGTTTTTCTATCCAACATCGAGAAAGTAAATACTTGAATTTTATATGAGCGGTCGTGGACACACTACACGGAATAAAATAAAATTTAATAAATCCAAAAAGAAAATTTTTATAATTTTATATTTGTTTTCGTTCATATTTAATTTCTTAAATTTTTAATATATATCGACAAATCCAAAATATTTAATATATATCGCCTTGTCGAATATAGTTTATTGGACAGTTCGCCGGGATATGAAATCCGGATAAAAGATACCTATCTGTTGTGCTCCATGTAACGGTTCACGTACTTATAAGCCATACGATGTTAATCCATCCTTCTGAAGCAGATCTATTGTATCTTTATAATCAAATTCGCAGAGCGGAACACTCTATTTTCGTGAATTGGCCTCGAATTTATGTGATTTACGCTCCGTATTACTCTCTGTATCTCACTTCATCGCATATCTAACTTTCAATGTTGTTATGATACTATACAAGACTAGGAATTTCAATGTCATCTTAAATTTCAAATCATTCATTTGTTTAGTCAGTCTCACAGCATCCACATCTATTTTCTGGAAGTTCATCCTGTCGTTTGATTTAGCCAGATATAAAAGAATATGTCATCATTTATTAATACAATTATTCTAACTTTGGTCTTGTTCTCACTATATCCTCTATTTATTGATATTTTTGACATACTAATGACGGTTCAACAGTTTCGCAAAAACTTTTTCAAAAAAACTTTTTTGTTTGTTCTCTAAATTTAAAAATTCGTTTCTCGACTCAAAAAATTACAATTATTACTTTTTAAAATATCGATTGTACCTGTATAGGTACAAAGAATGGATTGAATCAATGCACAATATTGACTTTTCCTTTTCTCAGATTCAAATTCCCCATTTCAATGGTACTATTTTTAAAGAAACGTGCATGGTTAACCACCCTGTATCTGTTAAAATATATTAGATTGTCAAATATCTCCCTTCTTTTTCTTTGCTCTTCATTCAATGCTCTATAAAATGTGTTACAGTGCTCGAATTTACTTTAAATATGCGCCATTTTGTTTTACAATCTGTTTCCATCTAGACGGCAACTTCATAATACTTTTCTCGTAGAAATTCCTTATACATTACCTTATATCTTGTACTCTCCTTATTTGCGAAGAACTCGGACAGTCACTTTTCACAAGCCTCTTTTGAGTCCAACTTTACACCACCAAGGGCGTTCGACATGGAAAGGAAGAGGTGGCAGTCACTTGGCTCTATGTCCGGGCTAAATGGTGGATGCGATAAAATCTTTCATCCGAACTCCCGTAGCTTCTGACGAGTCATTAACGAAGTGTGTGATCTGGCGTTGTCCTGTTGGAACACTATACCTTGTTCACAGTAAATGCCAGAATTAAGGGTCTGGCCATATGGGAGCAGCTCATAGTGGATGATTCCCTTCAAACACACAGCAAAACCTTCCTGGCCGTCAATCCCGGCTTGGCTACTGTTTGGGACGGTCCACCGGCCTTGGACCACGACCGTTTTCACTTGATATTGTCATACGTGATCCATTTTTCGTCGCCAATCACCATTCGCTTCAAAAATGGGTTGAGTTCGTTCCGTTTCAGCAGTACATCGCAGGCGTTGAGTCGGTCCAGAAGTTTTTTTTGCGCCAAATCATACGGCACCCAAACATCAAGCTTTTTTTTTGTATCGAGCCTTTTGCAGATGGTTTAAAATGGTTTGGTGACTAACTCTCATCTCCTGGGCGATGTCACGAGATGCCACATGTCGGTTTAACTCGATAAATTGCATGATTTGATCGGTATTTCTCGTCACAAGTCTTCTACGCGGCGTTCCCGGCCGTGTCCCATTCGAGGGGTCGCGTATCTTTCTTCGTCGCGCCCTTTAGCTATCTCAGGATCGGTTTCTGAATTTCCTCGGCGTGTGGTATTGACGCGCGGTAAAACTTTACCATGCCGAGAAACATTCGGACAGCGTTCAGCTTTTCCGGTGTGGGCTTGAATCTTTTCGTGTTTATGACGTGAAGCATTCCGATTCAGGCTGACCGAGATTACATTTTTTCACGTTATGTTGAAGCCGAAAGACATGACATTAAATTCGTACAAGCCGAAAGTGGTAATCACCGCGGTCTTTTCTCTATTCTCCTATGCTACGGGGATTTGATCGAACGCTTTGTGAAGATCTAGCTTTGAAAATACTGATGAATCGCGTGAACTTATGAGTTGTTTGTAACTTTCGTGTTGCACCGAACACTCTCATCAATATCTTTTCGCTTTAGCTTTTTAAGCTTTAGGTTCGGTACGAGGTCGAATTTTTCCAAAAAATTGCTACCGATAATCGGAATTGAAAGGTTCGCTACAATGAAGTTCCATTGTAGGTCGTCACGGAAACCAAAATTAATGGACATCTTTTTGGTGCCGAACGTTTCAATCGTGGATCCGTTCGCCACAAAGAGATTAAAGGGCTCTGGAGACGGATCGGGGTTGACTTTCGCGGTGGTTATAACGGATACGTCCGCACCGGTGTCTATCAGAAAGAATAGTCCGGTGGCTCGTTCCTTAATAATGAGGTGTTTGGAGAAAATTAATGCGATCTCTGCCTCGCGACCATCGCGTTTTACTCGTTTCCCTGAGCTTGTTTGGCATTCACTGCTATAAAATCAGCGTATCGAATGCATTGTGGGTTACAAAATTTTATCGCTTTTCCGTAGTCGTAACGGGACTGGCAAAACCCGTTGATTAATTTCGGCGCATTATGGGCGTCCTGCTTAGGGCTGCTTCTAGCGCGATTCGTATTTTTGACCGACGGCGTTTCGTTTCTATTGAAGGATGATTCACTCTGTGTAGCTTGAGGGTGATTCGCGATCGGTTTATTCTCTGTATAAAGCTGTTTTTGAGAGAATCTAGAGGAGTCTAACCGTTTCAGATCCCCGATATCAGTCTTTAGCTTCTCGAGTTCGCGGGAGACCGCATTGTTATTTTGTGTCTCTTCGCGGGAATGTTCGTCTTCGTGATACACATCGAAGAACTTGTCCGCATGCGGAGGCACTTGTTCATCGTCATCGTTGATGATTGCGCATTGTATGAATTTAGGCAACCTGGACCGCCATAGTGATACTATCGTTTCTCGGGACATGTAGGTACGGGTATTCGGAATTCATTGCAGGTATACGGAGGGTTTACGGTTCCCTAATTCCGTTTCCCGGAAAATGTTATCGAGTTTTTGTTTAAGCGTTGTTGTGTAATGTGCTGGCAGCTTGTTTTTCAACCCATTGTACATCTCATCCGGTGACAGTACATGGAAGATGTCCGGATTGGCTCTAATAACGTCTCCTGACAAGTGATTTGTGGCAATGATGTCGGCAATGAATATCGGCGGTGATTCCGCGCACTACGAGAAGGCGTTCGAAAACGTAGTATCAACCTTCCGCATTTATCCGCCTGAACTGAGCGAAACGTACGCGACCCCCGCATTGGGGTTCATTGTCGAACGCGGGATTGTCGTTAGATGCGACGGATATGTCATTGGCTCTGACGTGCGAAGCTGCGATATCCGCGACGTCCTGCCTTGATTGCAGCATTAAGCTGTGCACTGGCTCTGTAAGTTGAGCTACTTGTTGCTGCAGATTTTGGGTGTTAGCGCTTAGCACGGTTACGTGTTCGGCGAGCCTGTCAATTTGGCTGTTGTCGCCGGTGTGGCCGTTTGCCATCGCGGTTTCTTTAGGATTGCGGTTGTTGCAGGGATAACGAGGAAGGTAAGCGCTGTCATGATTGGGTGTACGGCTCATTGAATTTGTGTTGGGAAGTGGAGGAGTAGAGAATAGACTCATTTTAGAGTGTTGATCGATCACCGACCTGAAAGCGTGACCGCTGGCGAGGACGGAACTTAACCTCTCAATTTTTTCTTATTTACTACATATGCCCTAACCGGTGCACGTAGACACCATAACAAAGGTTAGAAAGCAGCTGCCCTATAGCTGACCTGCACTATCTGCCTAAGTCTGTGTATCAATTACTGCGGGCAATATTCGCGAATAGATTACTACAGTATAAACGGTCCTGCCTTTTCTGACCGTCGCGAATATTTCTGTTCAAAAAACCCTACGTTCCCAGTGTCGGTAAGGAGGCTCACACCATACCGAATCACTACTGCTTGCACAACTATCTTATCCCTATTTCCGATATGAGAGGCTCACACCCTACCGGCGGGATATATTAGCGCCGATGTATACTAGCTATCAGCTGATCTCCTATTTTCGCCAGCTGATAGCTAAACCTGTATGTGAGTTCCCAATTATTGTTTTTCAATTTCACGAAAAATCGTAAAAAATCGCACATACAGGTGCTTGGTAAACAGATTGATGTGACTATACAGTATTACTACTGAGGATCTGTGCCCATAGAATATTAAAAACAGAGACTTATAAAAAAAGGAGACGAAGCGTTTCAACAAAGGTTACGACTTCGGCCTTGTGTTGACTCGGCACGTGCTTGGTTGACCGGTCTCGGTAGCGTCCGTCGCTGCTCGGTACCGCTGCTGCAGCTGGCCGGTGATGTGCAAGGTCGGTCGGGCTCGGCAGCGTCCATCGCTGCTGGACGCCGCTGCGGCAGCCAGGCGATCGTGTGCACGTGGCTGCACATCTACGTAATTGTTTCTCTTTTCTGTCTCGTTCTCCTTTGTTCGGAAGAGGAGAGAAAATAGACAGTTTTTCTTCCGCAGCACTGTTGCGCTTTATACCGCTGCACTGAGTGCTTAACGGAAAATCTTAGGCAATGATTTTACCGGAATGTTGCGCGAACTTTTCAGCAACGTCGGGATATTGAATATTTAGGTTACTAAATAAATATTCTTGCCATCGCTTGAGTCCGTGATAGCGGTTTAATCGACGCCCAAACATACGCGTGAATTAAATTAAGGGAGTAGGATTGATGCGGATATTTATCTGAATGAAAACGAATCTACGACTTGATATATATAACATTACTTTATTACGAATATATACAAGTGCGTGCGTGCTTTTATGAAGAAAGCCATGACTAGACTAACTTACACTATAGCGCAGCTAGGCGCAGATACCTCCGGTACCCGCACTCTCGCTGATAAGGGCGCTCGGGACGCAGTGGATGTAATCCCCACACTAGATACGAGCGCTGTAGCGTCTTGTACAGAGCCGCGAAATTCATAAGACAAAAAGGCGAAAGGGAGATATTTGAAATCTAATATATAATATATAAATTTGTACATATTCTTATCATTTTATGTGAATGGTGCTCTGCCAATTTCATCATGATTGCACCTACTCTGTATCTCCAGTTCGGGTAATTTATTCTGCGATCTTGAGACTTCATGGAATTCATGGAACTTCGTGGAACAATTAAGTAATCAGAATAAGTCTTTTTGGATCTTGTATAACATTCATCGGCATGGGAGGGGACATGTATTGTGTTATATTTCTGTGATCTCAGTTGATATTTCAGTTGTAAACGTAATTCAAATAATTTTTTTACTTTTTATGCATATCATTTACATTCTATGAATTAACGGTAATACTGTCAGATGTTTTTGTTTTATACAAAACAAAAAAAAAAAAACGAAAAATTGAAAATATATATTAAGAAAGTGAATTTTTTTATGTTGATTATATATGATATTGTATTTATATATATTATATCGAATATGATTAAAGTTAATAAAAAAGATAAAGAAATATTTTATTAAGTTCGCTTTTTGAGTAGCTTAATTGGGTAAGACTCATCAAATAAATCACTTACCAAATTAGCTATAATCCCAACGACGATAATTGCCGAAATTGACACTTAATTTAGCATTTGACATGGCAAGTGATTTCATCGCTAATTTGGCAGCTGAGTTATCACCTGCTTTTTTAATCAGGGGAAGAAGTTAAATTTTTCGAGGTAACCTACATTTTTTTCAGAAGAGCAATTTAACATAATTCCATGTAGCTATTCAAATAATTATGATAATCTTGACCCATTCGTTCGACTACAGATTCGCTATTGTTTAACTGTATACTGCTTGTTCTGTTTGAAAGTATTCAAAGAGAATACTATTTCTATTGGTATGAAAACAATTAGTTTATTATAAAATATTTTATTTAAATATATATATATATATATATATATATATATATATATATATATATATATATTAGTAATATATATTAGTAATACCAATTAAATTAAATTCTTGATGCTGCTTTAATATTTTTCATAAAGAATAACGTACACACTCACTATATCTGCATACTTACATATAGATACAATAGCGGAGGAGCAGAATGTTTCCATGCCCAGTTCAACATCGGAAAGCAGTGTGAGTGAGAATCATCGCATGTTAGCGAAAATACCTAGTATAGGTGGACGCTCTAAGCAGTTAGTTAAGTCAATTTTCAAACCTAGCAATGGAAGATTGAACCTTAGATCTAAATCTGGACAAATAATTATGAATATAACAACAGAGATTGTAACGAGTGATACTGCTTCATCTGCTGCAATAATTGACGAACAAGCTAGTGAAGGCACTGAGGAGGAATCTAGAGAAGTATGTACATAGATTCTAATCTCATGTATATAATACCGATTTGTTCATTTATGATTTTTTTAACTAAAAATCTCTGTGAAAGGTTTTAAGAAACATTTAATAATATAAGAAAAAACATGCTTTTAAACTATTTGTTTATTTTAAATTACTAAATCATTTTTTAAATCGATCATTTTTAATTTAATTGATAGCTAGATTAGCTCTATATGAGGTATGGCTGTTAAATAACGAGACTAGTGGAAAAAAATTTTTTTTTTTGATATTCTATATATTTATTTATTATCATTTTCAATGTCTACTCCTTCCTTATCACTACATTGCTCCATGCGACTCATCCGTTGATCGAAAGAGTGCTGAAAATATTTTTTTTTAGATATTTTAGGACACGTGCCGCTGTTTCTTTCACTGTTTCACCAGGCTTCAATTCTGTTCATTTTAATGGATTGGCGCTTCATGTTAGAATTATTGGTAATCGTCAAAATTCATCACATGTTATTACCTTGTGTAAAAAGTTTGAGTCATTTGGAACCACGTGAAAAGTAATTATGTAAGTATCAATACTTATACTATTGCGATCTGCTTATTATTCGAACCTGAGGATTTGGGCACCAATTTTGCATATGCTTATCGAGTGTTAAAATTTTTATATAAAATTCATCACACATATTCTTTGTCAATTCTGATACATTCAACAATCGTACGAATACATAACTGGTGGTCAGATCGAACAAGATTACCGACAATATTTTCATCTATTTTTGATGTGGAAGGGCGATGCGATCGCACATCATTGTTAATATCTTCTCAGCCAGCTTCAGAGAGTTGAAACAACTCAAATATGTGTCAATATGAAACAGATTTATTGTTCTATACTTGTTTCAATAAATTCTAAATTTCTGTTGCCGTTTTTTCAAATTTCGTATGAAATTTCGCATGATTCCGTTGCTCTATTGTTACATCGACCATTTCTCTGTAAAAAGAAAAAAAGTAGCCAGACGACTATACTTGACAGTCATTAACGTTTAGCGAATACATATTTCTTTATAACAGCACCAGTATCGTTACTTAATAGCCGCATCTCACACTGTGTGAGCTGATCTTTATTTATTTTGCATACAGAAAATTTTATGATAGTAATATTTGATCTAATATAATACATATAATACATGGTCTAATATATTTTAGTTATTACAATGTTAGTTTTTCGCAATTAATACTATTTAATTAATATGAATATTTTTAGGCTTTAACGGATGTCAATACAACAGTACATTACACAACACTAAATTCATTGAGTAAGCTACGGAATCGTAACAAAATGCAAACGCAACCAAAGATTGTGGCAGTTAAAGCGCCACTTTCATCTTCAACTCGTCGATCCCTTCTTTTACCGCGTCGTAAATCAACGGAGAGTCCACCATCGTTGACAACGAATACTAGAGAGGCAGATAATACATCAAATATAACATCAAATGATCACGGGACCGGGGATGCTCATCTATTTACGGATCAAAATATTGGTACTAAACGAGACGAAATGCGAGGTTTTACTAGTTTACTAGGACACAAACGGAGGTTGTTGCCAAAACATTCTGAATAATACGTTACAGTTATGTTTACCACTCAACGGAATCCACAATTAACAGTTATTTTGCAAAAATGTGTCTAATAATAATAATGATGAAAATTAGGAAACAATCGATATTTTAAAATATAACGTTCATTTATAGTACTATAGAATTATTAGTAAAATTATTATTTAATTAAACCCATTAGTACCATATGTAAAAATTAATATATAACTAATCTTGCGAATATTAAAGATTATTATTATTGAAAAAAGTTAAATTGTGAAATGCGCATTTATTTCGTAATATGATTGCTTAAATGGAATTTAATATATAATATATCTAAAAAAACTTATTTTCTTATCATAAATGTAGAAACATATTAGAATCATATAATTATAAAAATATTTTTATTCCTAGGGACAAATAGAAAAAATCTATTTACGATCTTGGAAACATATGTTAGATGTAAAAAGTTATATTAAAAGAAATAAGAACATGTCTCACTTTGAGTTTTTTCGCATATATTTTAGAATTAAAATATTGATCAAAGAAAACCTTGCACAATAAACTCTAAGGCTCATTCATAAAAGAGTATTAAAAAAGGATTTTAAAAAGTTGTGTGTGACACTACTAGCTTTGGTACGATTATTGGTTTTATTCGCAATTTCTTCTACATAATATGTATATGCTAAATAAAAAACAATAGTTTCAATATAAAAATCTTGTATGGTTGTATAATCTAACTAAAATATTATATTAATTATAAAATATTAATAAAATATTCTATAAATAAAGTTTCTATATTAATGTTGTGTAATATAATTTCTTTGTATAGAATATAAATCAAGTACTTAAATATAAATTATTATTCTTATAAGTTGTTGATTTTTATGAAAAATTTATTTAAAGGAAAATGCTGAAAAATGCAGTTAGAAATATTATCGAATGTGAATGTAATGAAGGATTTACACTTGTAAGCTATCTACTTTTCCGATACCACTATGGAATAATATTAAATGGAATTAAAAAATTGATTAAACCTGGTTCATATGGTTTATTTAAAGAAAAATGCTGAAAAATGCAGTTAGAAATATTATCGAATGTGAATGTAATGAAGGATTTACGCTTGTAACCTATCTACTTTTCCAATCCCACTATGGAATAATATTAAATGGAATTAAAAAATTGATTAAACCTGGTTCATATGGTTTATTTTATAACTAACAATGTATGTATTAGGTGTATAACTTTGCTTCTGCCGTTTTGCAATAGGTGGTTGTAGCAGTAAGTGGTAGTCGAAATAAATAGATCGTAGATGTCATACTATAAGCTTAGGTATTTGTAAATATAACGTCATCGAAATATTAATCGAGTTGTGTCTGTACCATAAAGTTATTCTCGATTACGCATATCAGCTTACGAGCCTGGAAGTCATGGGAATGATTTACAAACAAGGAAATTGAGTGACATACGAGTTGAAATCAAGAGATGTTGAATGGCGTTTGTTTTCTTGTGAATAGCTGCTTGCCAGGCAAAGACGGAAGGAATTTTTGCATCGCATTATGACTGAGGACGAAAAATGGATTGATTGCGATAATCCCAAGCTCAGAAAATTATGGGGATATCCCGGTTATGCTTCCGCATCGACGACCAAACCGAATATTCACGTTTCCAAGTTCATCCTGAGTATTTGGTGGGACCAGCTCAGCCTAGTGTATTATAAGTTGTTAAAATCGACTGAATAAATCACAGGCGATCGTTTACAATATAATTACGGCGATTGAGCAGAGCATTGAAAGTTAAACGGCTACAGTGCAACAATAGATATGAAAAAGTAATTTTACAGCATGACAATACTCAAGTCACACTTGGAATCGTTGAAGTAGGAAGTTCTGCAGCATCCGCCATATTCTTCAGATGTTACTCTCAGACGACCACTTTTTTCGACCAATGGCATACAGTCTGGCTGACCAGCATTTCCGATCTTATAAAGACGTAAAAAATTGGATCTATTCGTGGATCGCTTCAAAAAATGACCAGTTTTTCCACCGCGGGATTCGTATTTTGTCCGAAAGATGGGAGAGAGTAGTGACCAGTGTTAAAGAATACTTTGAATTATAAATGTATATTCATTTTTTTACAATAAAATCTGGAATTTCGGAAAAAAGTGGATACAAAGTTGAACACCGAATATGTATTTGACGTAATATATACAGAATATTTCTTATATATTATTTATTGTCGCTCTATTTAATGCTATTGGTTCGAGAAGAAGTGAATTTTTTTCACAATTTTAGTCTCAAATAAGAATAATTTAAATCAATGAACATTATTCTTCTGTTTTTACAGAGAAAGCTTTCCTCCTACAAAAATTAACTAAAAACACAAAAAAGGAGTGACACTTTTAAGTATCGATCTTGGTCTTAAAGTCTGCAGATGGCTTACATGTATTAATGATACATGATTCTTTCTATGACAAAACCCTAACTACTTAATTACAGTGTAGAGTAGAAAGAAAGTTTTTGATTTCCTCTACTGACCTGAAGCGCATTTTCGTAAGAGCATACTGCATAGATCAAAACAAGTCTTAATCAGATGATGTGGAGTCTAGACTATAGGATGGGTGGGCTAGAATATCCCATGTATTATTCTCGAAATAGCTTTTGCCTGAAGCAGCAATATGTGGCTGAGCTTGCTCGTGGTGAAAAATGTCGGACTCCTATCTGGTCTCGTAGTATTCTAATTAATAAATATTTTCATTGGTCTTACAGTCTAATTAAATTAATCGAAAATAATATGTAATAATATCAATATATATTTATATTAATACATCAAAATAGAAAAATCATAAAAATAAAAAATAAAAATTAAACATTATAATGACTCACACGTGCGTTTTTAAAAAACACACGTGTGAGCTCGCGGTCAGTTCGTCCGCACCAGCGAAATATCCGCCTTTTCTTCATTATTTCTAATGCAGTGGAGTGGGCTGTTATAAAAAATTGTAATTTGACAAAAAATATGATGGAGTCCACTGAAGAACGTCACGTTACTGCTCATAAACCCTGTGTCAACCCGGGCCTGCGTGGTGCAAGTTCACGCCAACTAACAGAGAGTTATGGGAAGAACAAGCCCAGAACAATGCTATTTTTCGGAAGAAAATTTCAATAATTACTTATTGGAAAAACCAGAGAAATATACATTTCGCAATAACACTACATATTTATATTTTGTATAATTAGGAATGGTCCAATACTATTATCATTATTATTATCTGTCCATTCTACTTGTTATGTGCCCATACTCATATATATATATATAGTAATGCATAATTTTTAATATACCTATGAAATATTGTTCCTACCGTATATCCTCTATTATTCAAATCCGTCTAGCATAATTATTTTTCTCCCCTTTAGCCAGCATACGAAACCCACAATATTTATGGCTGCCAGCATTCCCTTTGCATGCAATAGTACTTAAAACATGGAAACATATAAGCAGTAGCGAGATAATTTTTAAAAGTGCCTTTTCACCTAGAAAGAATTCATGTTTTCAATAACTGTACAGTTGTATACGTCACAGAATACCACAGCTATGGTGGTAATCAGTTTCAAGTATATTGAATAGAAATTGAATATTTTTTGAAAAATAACTTATTGCTATTGTTATGTTGTTATATTGCTATTGTTATTATATAAACCTATCGACGCCCACGCCATATTCTCGTTACTAACTTATTTTCTCCATGATTAACTTAGATAAGAGCATCATTCAATAGACGAAGTGGCTAATGGGCTCATCTGCAGTACTATTTGTGATATAAAAGATAGAGGCATACAGAAAAATAAGCCTTACCTCATATAAGCAGGTATACCCTGAACACTGCAAATACAGTGCAGGTGGTAAAGTTTTGAAAGTTTTCAAAATAGATGAAGGGAGTAACATTTCACCACTCCGAAAAGTGCTTTTATATTGCTATGCACTCTATAATGGTGGAAATTAAGAGCAGAAGAAATTAACAATAATTAACGATTTTTGAGATAAATTTAACAATAATTTCTGCCCTAGCGATAAAGCAGATACTCAGTATATGCAAGTGACTTGGATATATAAAAATGTTTTACTCTATGTTAAGATTGAATCAAAAATAATGTGTGATGCTTCAGGTTTGAAACAATAAACGTTTAATAAATTTTTCTATATAAATTATTAAAATAAACCAAATAAATAATTTTTTTTTTGAAATTTGTTATGTGTAAATGTGCTCAGTGAAAAATGTTAAACATAAATGGACTAAGAATAAATTTATATACACAATATTATTAGGAAAAATCGAGTCTAATAGAAGTGATTTAGATAGCAGCAACTTTTAGTATTAAATCAAGGAACAGGATATTTTGCCTGATCACGTCAAACAAGAAGCTGTGGTTTATTCTTCACCAAATAATAACTTAACAATAATAATAATTAAACAAAAAATATAATAACAATAATACAAATAATAGCATAACAATCAATTTCGACTAAAACAATTAGAGGAAAAGTAATAACAACAATAATCAGAAAAAAATAAATCACATAAGTAAATAAAATCTCTATTATAAAGAATAATCATGAATAATAACATCGAAAAAACTTAATGATATTAAAATACAATAAAATAAAATTAAATAAATAAAATTTATATTATAAATAATTGTAATCAATAATAATATTAATTAATTAAAATTAATTAATTAAGAAAATTTAATCCTGTTAAAAATCATAATTAATAACGTCAGACACTTTTTTTTTGCTTCCAGTTATACAAAACAAAAATTTTCTTTTCTCTTCCCCGTTTTTATCTTTCCTATTTGCAAGCTGTTGCTATTATTGAAAGTATATACTTATAGAAAAGGAAACATCATACGAATATTTTGATTTGATTTCTCTATTAGCGCAACTGAAAAATGTATCTTTGAATATCTATTTATTCCTAATATTGCACCACTGAGCACAGCCCCTATACTCGACATTTTCTGTAGGCAGAGTACCGAATTTCGCAAGCCTCAAGTTTCAACACATACCAAACCGAGAACCGTATATAGTAGGTAATAAGAAAATAAAGATTTATAATTATCTAGTCAACAAAAAAATTTGAATAATATCTGATTGTTTTATATATAGCTGAAATTTTGATTATGATATATGATTTGATTATAAATATGATTATTTATAAATAGCTGAAAATTTGATTAAGAGACATCAACAGCCGCTGCAAATTGGCCATACCCACGGAGTCTATGGCCGTATCCACACTCGGCAATGCTGGAGCATTACCAGAGTACATATCCGGGGATGTCCAGATCAGCACCAGAAACAGAAACAGCACCAATATAAACACGACTACCTTTTTGGAACAGATGGTACCCAAATACATATTTAAAGGAAACACGCACCGGTCAACTATTAAGGCAGTGGAAGGTATAATTTACAGGAGCTCCGCCCCAGGTGAGTCAATCAACTACACGCTTAGATTGGAGGAAGAGCTCAAGGCAGAACTCAAGGCTAGAAAGAGTCCATAGGCTCCTATAGAAGGGACTGCAATCACACTTGATGCGGAATTAGATTTGTCGGAAAATTCATCCAGCGTATATAGGCAAAATAAATGGAATCTACTCTAACTCGATCGATGAGCTGCAGCTAATTAGATAATAAATAAAATTGAAGCTGGATCGCATGCACCGCTATAAAGAGCCACCACCCACTGCTACTGAGAGTAACGGCTATCGAGAATGACAAGTTTTCAATCATCAAGAAG
Source organism: Sycobia sp. Sy_11 (assembly GCA_018907035.1). NCBI lineage: Eukaryota > Metazoa > Arthropoda > Insecta > Hymenoptera > Epichrysomallidae > Sycobia > Sycobia sp. Sy_11. The sequence continues at coordinate 793,227 of JACCIC010000029.1, forward strand.
ACGGTATAAAAAACTGAACCGTCAGCATCAATAAGAATGGAACTTAACAAGGATACATCACGTTCCCGAGAAAGGAAAGAGCAGGAGAGGAGCTACAGTCTAGATCCTCAGTGCTCGAGATGATCACCGCCAAGACGAGCTGAAGAAGGTCCCAGAGAATCACCATAATACCGGTCGCCTTCGCCGAGATACACTAACTTCCCACTATCCCAAAGATATTGAGCACCATGACACTCTCGCAATAGAAGTTCCTCACCCATACCGCATTGAACTTTCATTCAATTCCCCTACTGATTATGAGCTCAAGACGAGTACGACCGAAGAAACTAGCAATGTCGACGAACACCCGACAGGCGACCTGAACTCTCTCGTCGATACCATTACGGGGACGATTATGGATAGCAAGATCAATGACGATCACCTTCTAGACGTGATTGCAGAGAATCTTCTGGAAATGGCAGAAACTCCCCCCGCTGTGATGAACGACGCAACAACGGTCCGCAGCCTGACGACAGTAGACCCTGCTGGACCTACAAACAGATCGGATATTGGGCGAATAAATGTTCGAAGCCAATTATTCTGTTACAATTGCGACGAACGGAACGTTACGAAGCAGAAGTTTCTACGGTCTGGTCTCGGCAATAGACAGGGGAATTGCATGAGGGGAGAGGAATTAGGAGTCGACCTTGACACTCCTCATGACACAACTCCACTCGCTGATAGCAGCGACAGTAATTGCCCCGAGGCAAAGGATATCAGGAACGCGCATCCGAATCTCAAAACTCAAGAAGAGAAAAATTTTTCCTAAATATTTTTCCTAAGTATTTCCCGCAATTATTGACCTGGAAGCATGAAAATCTTACGTAGGCTCAGCTTGAGACAAGCTAGTGAGATCAGCAACAATACCACTGATCTCCTACATGAAAATGCCAGATGAGAAAGTACGACTAACTGATGGAGAGATAGACTATTACTCAGCATTGATGACCGGCAAATTAAGGAACGGTGCAAAGTAGCAAATTTGGCACTCAATATGATATTATTATAGGAATGGATATATTGATAACAATGAAATGACGATCAATTATGCGAACACATCATAGCATATGCAAGAATGAATCACCACACGTTTCATAATAGAGCAGAACGGCCTGCAGGAGACAATCACTGGGATAGCTGCCGTTAACGGATTAGCCTGGCTCGACAGCGCTGAACGCCGACAGTTCAAAAGGGTATTGGACCATCTCATACCCCATCCATTTCAGAATTTCGACACTTTTATTTCTGTTCATCTTCATACATTATTGGGGAGAAAGTACTATTAATCACTTTCTAACAGTGGCTTTGAAAGCTAAAGGAATCAATTTTTCACTGTAAGTTAACAAGAATACTCTTAAGAGTGAAATTGAGTGTAGTAATAAAGTTTAGATCACGCAATTCGATAGAGAAACTACATGGCTTTGTAACTTTGTAAAAATACTCTGATTTATCGGTAAAAGTATTAAAAATTAAGGCATTCAGATCAGAGTGTAATATCACTGAGGAGCATGCATTAACAGCAGAAAGGTTCATACGATTCACGAATTCTTTCTACCTGTCCCTCCAGATTATAAAATCATAAAACATAATGTCTATCGACCACATATTAAGTCTTAAGTGTAAAGATCATATGCACATTCGTATCGTAGAAACTTTGTTTCCGACGTCTATTTCGAATTTGGAGACTTTATTGTAAAAAACTGGTTATACATTTATAATTCAAAGTACTGTCCATTGCTGGTCACGATTTTCTCCCATCTTCACTCTTTCACCTCTATTCACTCTTAGAACGTGTGCCATTGATCGGAACAAGTGATAGTCTGAGAGAACAAGCTGTGGAGAATACGGCGAATGGAGTAAACCTTCCCGTTTCAAAAATTCCAAGTATGTCTTAAGCACTTTTGCAACATGGGGTCGCGCGTTGTCATTCTGTAAAATCACCTTTTGTATCGTTGTATTGCGGCCTTTTGTCTTTCAATGCTCGGTACAAACGCATTAATTGTATTCGATAACGATCGCCTGTGATTATTCTGAGAAATTCTCTACCGCTCCTGACAAGGCACAGTTAATTTGGAAAAGAACCACTCATAGTCATTAACTGCTCTTGACAAAACGAATCTCTGAAGAGCAGTCCTGTATACCTTCGTCTAGAATTTCTTGAAGCTTTCTAGGTTGATTTACTGTCGCAATCAGAATTTTTTCTGGAATGAATTAAGACCTGAGTGATATTACGATTTAAATTGCCTCTTTACAATATCCAACATGGTTACTCTTCAAAACCGTCTTTTAAATGTACAATAGTATGGATATATCATAAACCAAGTTACAAGTCTAACTGCGCACTGTATAATCTCAAATTCATGAAATTATTCAATTGATCTTAAATTCGCAAGAGATAAAAAAAGAAAAAGCATTTTATATGGATAAAATGGTCCATGTAAAATAGAGAGGGGTCTTTCTCCTTCATAAAGAATTTGCTCGGTTTGAAAACAATGAGTTAAAAATCGTGTGTATGCTGGCACATATTTAGAGAAGAGGGGCTATACCAGTATGTATACTTATCAGTATATGGAAAGTTTATCTACCTTTATTTATAAGAAAAAATTGCGTAAATATTTACTGTGCTATCTATGCTTCCACCATGTATACATGGTAACCTGTGTTCTAATAATAATGTGCAATAAATATGTGGATTTTTCCTCTTTCAATTTCCCATTAAAATGATGTACAACTTGTTTTCATACTAAATATATTTTACTATTATAATTTTCAGCATTAACTATGTGCATGAATATTTAAATAGTTGTTCAATAATTATCTTTTTAAATCCTTATTTTAGAGCAGAAAGAATATATTTAAAATCGCCTAAGTTTAAACTCATCTGTTTATACCATGTTTAAAATCATTTGAGTTAACAATCCTTATTATTCAGATATCACTTTTAATTTAAGCTTTTTTAAAGTTTTTATCAGCATATCAACAATCATATGTAGGGCAGTATCTGTAATCTAGCATACCTTGTACTTGCAAGTCGTTCATAAAATAAAATATTGCGTCAATACGTTTTGTTCGATTAAAGCGCCGATTCACTTCTAAAATCTTCAAATAACTTAGGGGCCCTCGTGTGTCCATGTATTTGAATATATAACCACTATTAGATTTTCTATTATTCGTACTCTCTGCCCAGTATGCGTGAGCGTAACCAATTCAATCCAAAATGTCACCTCTTGGCTTTCTACCAAGTGTCAATTCATAATTAATTGTTTGCTTTAAGTAGCGAGACACTCTTTTTAATTCTGTTCAATCTACAGGAGTAGGCTGTTTGTTATATTGACTAAGAATAACTACACATGACGCGAAATCAGGTCCTGTATTTACAGCTAAATACAACAAAGTTCTTATAAGCTGTTGATATTTTTCACTATTTTTCATCAGCGACTCAGTGTTTCTAATTTTTAAATAGTCAATAACCATATGGATGTTGGATTCTTTCGTCTCATGTAAGTTAAACCGTTTAAAATTCTAAAAACAGACTGCATTTACTTCATGCAATATATACCGTTCGAATTTTTTCTTATTTCGATATCTAGATAATGTTGCAACATTACTAAATTGGTTAACTCCAAATTTTGTTTTAAAATGTTGGCAGCTTCTTTTATTTCACTCATATTTTTTGTAGTAGTTAAAAAGTCGTCTACATGGATAAGAATGTATATAAATTAGACAATATTGTATATATACTCCGAATCGTTTTATATACAGGCATGTATCTGTGTTACCTTGGAGGAAGCTAAACTTATTTAATATATCATTTATTTTATCAATTTACAGTTTTGCAGCATGCTTTAAACCGTACAGCCCCTTTTTTAATTTGTATACTTTGCCTTCTTCCTTTTGCAAACCTTCCGGCTGCATCATATACACTTTGTCAGATGACTCTTTGTTTAAAACGGCTGTCTTTGCATCATAATGTTTTAATATTAAGTGCAAGTTCCCTGCAATGGTTAACAGAACTTTAACTGCGGTTTGTCCTCTGACGGGAGCAAATACTTCATCTTAATCTATGCCGTACCTTTGCGGAAAATCACGTGCTACGAGTGTTGTTTTATATCTGTTCATCTTTCCATGTGTATCCTGTTTGGTCTTGAAAACCTATTTGTAGCTGATTATATTGCTTCTAATAGGAGTAGATATAATTTCCCAGGTTCCATTTAACAGTGAGGAGTCCATCTCTGCATCCATTGCTTTTTTGCAATTTGCTTTGTCAGATCTCGATAATGCTTCCTGGACTGTTCTTGAATTATCTTGGCAAATTGCCGATCGCGCGTGGTTATATACCCATCGAGTCATGCCTCCATTTTCTCTTTCAGATCTTCTAATCTCCATAGGTTGTGAGACACTTTGTGATGAATCAGCCTCAGCACTCTCTGCATCTGGAATTGAGCCATAATCGCTAGAGCTTTCCTCCTCCTTCTCCACGTTAAGCGCAAAAAGTAATGAATCTATTCAATAGACAGACTCGTGCTTCATATACGTTAATAAACTACGGTCTTCATATACGTTAATAAAAATGTCACCTCGAATAATTTTTACACACTCTGTAAAAACCTGCTTCTGTCGTTTTCCTTTTGGAAATGTACACGTAGGCCTCGTATCCGAATACGTGCAAATTTTTTACATTTGTCTTTTTAGAAAACCACGCTTCATAAGGTGTTATTTCTATCTTATTCGTAGGTAAACGATTCCGTAATAAATTGCCGTATTAACTGCCTCTGACCAATATTTCTTATCGAGTTGGGCATCTAGCAACATGGACTTGTATGCCTTCATTGATAAGAAAATTTCGAAGATCTGCATTAACATACTCCGTCCCGTGGTCTGATTTGATACATTTAGGAATTTAATAAAATTGTGTCTTTACCATCTTGTCAAGATTCTTGATAAAATTTCTTGCTTCACTCATGTGCTCCATAAAATGAACAGTTGTGTTTCATGAATAATCATCTATTAAACTAATTATATGTCGTTTTCCTCCGGGTGTTGGCATTTTCGTAGGCCCGCAGACATCCGTATGTATAAGACTAAAACACGCATTCGCTATTGTTTCCGTTGCTCTAGGAAAGGGTAGCCTGGTTATTTTTTCTTATTTGCTTGGAAATCTATATCCCCGAAGCGCCTATGCTAGGTGCAAGCACTCGTTATCGTCGGCGGCTACATTTATTGCAGTGCAAACCTTTTCACCCTCCTGTTCGACCGCATATAAATCCTGCGTACCAGATATATGATACGCTAAGGCTAGCACATAAACCTCCTTAAGTATTTTAGATTTTTCATTCTCGAATTTAATCTTAAAACCATATTTTATTAAGTTCTTAATCGATAATAAACTTGCGCCGAGAGAAGGCACATGCAAGAATCCACATACCGTTACTGTAGTATGCGTACCATTTACCATACAATTTATTATGACTGATCCCGCAACGTGTACTTCGCTATATTTTTTTGTTCTCGTCAGCTGCACGCACCCTTTTACACTGGGATCAAATTTTGTGAAGATATCCTTTGAAATACACACATGGCTGCTCGCTCCTGAGTCCACAATTCATAAACTGCCGCTTTATTCGGTTCTTACAGCTACTGAACACGTTTTCCCAAGAAGGTTTTCCCGAGCGATAAATGAACTTTTTTCACTTTCTTTTGTTTCTTCGGACACTTTATTTAGCTATCCCTTGTATGACTTCTTTGAAATTCCTGAGCTATGGGCAATTCATCGTAAAATGCCCTTCTTGCTTACACTGGAAACACGATGTTCCTTTTCCTGGAAAATGTCTTTAATAAACTGTATTGAGCACTGCCTCATCATTGCTCTTTGCACACTGATTTTCTTGACGTCTCGTAAACTCAGTAATTAATTTTGATTTTACGAAGTCCAGGGTAAAATTTCCATCGCTTCTGGATTTCAGCCTATTAATAAGTCAGCCACATGAGTGCGATAAGCTTTAGAAGTAGTGCAGCTTGTAGGTAATCCTTTAGTTTTTCACCTTGACCTGTCAATTTGTCAATCAGCGTCAATAGTGCTGAGACGCGAATTTTCATATCTTCGTTCTCAGGTAACGAGAGTGTAAATAATTTATATACATGTATTATACCGGCTAGCGTCGTCCTTTGATGATGATTTTTTAGCTTATCCCATGCTCTGCGAGCCGAAGATGCACCTTTGATAATGTAAAAATCTTCTACAAAAAGCCCAATTGTTGCGCGCGCTCAATCGTCTCTTCTTTCCCAACCAGTACCTATTGGAACTAGTACTGACTCCTTAACGACACCTCACATATCTTTTCGATTCATCAATATTTCCATCTTTTGACTCCATACTGAACAGTTATTTGTATTGAGTCGTTGCAATGTATTTTTCTAAAAATCAGTCATTTTTATATGTTTTTGTTTAACTACACTAGAACTTAAACGTGTCCAAAATTTTCAATTTAACTTCAAAGTTTTTCAATCATGAAACTCTGGGCCCATAAACTATAGAATTTTTACTATAATATATATCAATACAACTATAATAATTAATACTTAGGTAATTACTTAATTATTAGGTAATTTTTACTATATAAACCTTTATTGAATATAATATACATTCACAACGTGCTACTATTAAAACAATAATATTAATTAGATTAGAAGTTAGTTAAATATATAATAATATAATAATATCAGATAAAATGTACTCATGGAAAGTTTCGTCACTGTGTCGATGTCATCTCGATGACGTCAGCGAACTAATGCATCTATGGCTTGTCAAACGTCTCGACCCATCGGTGCAATAAGCTTCTCAGATCAAAAGTGTCTTTTAGCAGCGCATGTCTTATATAAAAATGCTATAATTAACCTTCTTGACCATTAATAAGATTAATTTTATTGAAATTTTCTTTTATTAGGTGTAGAACTTTGCTTTCGTCCTTTTATTTCAGAGTTATTATAAAAAACTGGTCATATATTTATAATTCAAGGTATTATCCATCACTATTCATTACTTTCTCTTCTCGGGCAGCACACGAATCCCGCGTTGAAATAACTTGTCATCTTTTGTAGCGATCAATGAATCGATGCAATTTTTACTTCTTCATAAGATCAGAATTGCTCTTTTAGCCAGACCATGTGTCATTGATGGAAACAAGTGATACACTGAGGGATCAACGTTCGGAGAATACGGCGGGTAGAGTAGAACTTCCCACTTTAACGATTCCAAGTATGTCTTGAGCACTTTTGCAACACGGGGTTGAGCATTTTCATACAGTAAAATCGCTTTTTGGTCACAATATTCGGTTAAGACGCAGTAATTACGTTCGATAACTATTGCCTGTGATTGTTTCAGTCGATTTTAATAATTCATAATATACTACGTTGAGCTGGTCCAACCGAATACTGAGCATGATCTTGGAACTGTGAATAATCGGTTTGACAGTTTTTGAAGCATGGCCGGCATATTCCTATGATTTTCTACGCTTGGCATTATCGTATGGAACCCCATTTTTGACCCCAGTCACAATGCGTTGCAAAAATCCATTCTGTCTTTGTCTTGCAAGCATCTGTTCACAAGCAAATAAACGCCGTTCAACATTTCTCGGCTGCAATTCGTACGGCACCCAATTTCCATGTTTCTGAATTATGCCCATGACTTTGCGCCGTTTTGAAATGTCTTGTTGCGTCACTCGCAGTGATCCTGCCAGTCTTTGTTGCTTTTGCCACGAGTCTCGATCAAGTAATTCCTCTAATTTTGCATCTTCGAAAAGCTTCTCTCTTCCACCGCCACGCTGGTCTTCGACGAAAAGCATGAATGTTAAATTTGGATTTGGATTGTGAGCCCGAATTCTTATTCGAAATAACGAGCGCTGGGCGAGTTTCCGCTTTATCGTGTGCTTGGTCAAGTTATTGCAAGCTATAATATAAAAACGAAATTAATAAAAAACTTTGCGTCTCTTCTTGAGAGACTTCCTATAATTCTTGAGTCCACGTACAGCGACTTCAACTGTATCGATCAAAGTTTTTAAATCTAAGACGTTGGGTGTACATGTATTGTACTAAATTGTACTAAATACAATTGTACTAAATCCAAGATTATTAGTGAGGCGCTTCCGACTGTGATCATTCCCAGTTTGATGAATTTTGCCCAAGCGAATTTGAAATTTGCGTCGGTTATTTCAATCTCATAAAGTCTAGTGGTTGCTTTTCCTTCAACTGTACTAAGCAGATACTGTAGTTTATCAACTTCGGAATATTCACATTTACTCAAAATAAACGATGAGAAGCGCTGTTCATATGAGTACTATTCGTTTTGATTCCCGAAAAATTGGGGTAATGAGACGTACTTCATAATAAGTGATTGCAAGAGTGGCAAGAGATTTCTTTTCTATCGTGTTTGTTATAAAATTAGAGATAAATGTTACGACGCGAATTTGCTTTTGTAAAAGCGTATGAGCACTTTGAAATGGGAAAATTCGCAGACGATGAATAATTCTTATTTAATGGAAATTTTCTACAATCACACTGCTCTTGAAACTTTGTAATTATAAAGCAATTCACGAATAAAAATTATTTCGCATATTGACACTGCAAAACTGTTAAATAGTATCACTGGGTTATGCTTTATGAAATTTACAATAATTTGCAAAAATATTTTCAACAAAAATTTGCATTAGATACTGTTAAAAAGTTTTACGAAATACTTCATTACAATTTTTTCCAATTCAATACATATCTTCTTTCAATATAGTTCACTAAAACTTTCTCTAAATTATTAGGTTCTCAAATATCTCCCGTCCGTTTTTTTGCTCTTTATTCAATGCTTTATAAAAAATGTTACAGTGGTCGGATTTACTTCAAATATGAGCCGTTTTGTTCTATAATCCGTTTCCATCTAGACGGCAACTTCATAATACCCCTCTCGTAGAAACTCCTCTCCTTATTTACGAAGAAGTCGAACAGCCACTTTTCACAAGCCTTTTTTGAATCCAACTTTATACCATCAAGGGAGTTCGACATGGATAGGAATAGGTGATAATCACTTGGTGCTATGTCCGGGCTATATGGTGGATGCGATAAAATCTCTTATCCGAACTCCCGTAGCTTCTGACGAGTCATCAACGAAGTCTGTGGTCTGGTGTTGACATGGTGTTGACTACACCCTTCCTGTTGGCTAATTGTGGACGCTTCCGGTCGATAGCCTGCTTCAAGCTGTTCACAGTAGATGGTAGAATTAAGTATCTGGCCATATGGAAGCAGCTCATAGTCGACGATTCCCTTCCAATCCCACCAAATACACAGCAAAACATTCCTGGCCGTCAATCTCGGCTTGGCAACAGTTTGGGACGGTCTACCGGCCTTGGAGAATGACCGTTTTTACTTGATATTGTCGTATGTGATTCATTTTTCGTTGCCAGTCACCATTCACTTCAAAAATGGGTCAAGTTCGTTCCGTTTCAGCACATCGCAGGCGTCGATTCGGTCCAGAAGGTTTTTTTATTCAAATGATGCGGCACCCGAACATCAAGTTTTTTTTTTGTATCCAGCCTTCTGCACAGGGTTTAACATGGTTTGGTGACTAACTCTCACATCTGGGCGATGTCATGTGATACTACATGCAGGTCTAACTGGACAGATTCCATGATTTGATCGGTATTTGTCGTCACAGGTCTTCCGCCGTCTGGCTTATCCATGGTGTCGTTTTCACCGGATCTGAATCATCGAAACCATTTCTCTACGGTTCGAAGTATTAGCGTGCCATCCCTTAAAACACCATTAATCTCAGGGAACGTTTCTCTAGCGGATTTTCCGTTGACGAAGGAAAACTTTAAAATAGCGCGAATTTCGGCGTTAGTGAACTCTATGTTTACACGTCTACAACTTTTGAACGCCATCACCGCACACGTCAATCGTTGCGATGGTAAAATTAATGATCTGAACTTTGAATTGATGCGGCAGCGTCCCTACTCTCCAGATCTAGCCTCGAGTGATGGTTATCTGTTTCCGAACCTCAACAAAATGGTTTGGCGGTAAGAGATTTGCGGACAATGAAGAAGTAGTCGAATTTGTTAAATGGTATTTTGAGGAGCTTGAGGAATCAGTCTATAGAGATGGCATTACTAGACTGGAACACCGCTGTGAGAAATGTATCAGCCTTGGAGGAGATTATATTCAGAAATAAAAAAGAATTCTTGAAAACGTTGGTTGTCTTGGTCTGGCCGGAAACTTATCAATCGACCCTGGTATATCTATAGCACAAGTACGTACAATCGATGTATATATATATATATATATATATATATATATATATATATTGTGACGAAGGTCACAATAAACGACGGCCTCTGCCCCGGGTGTCTCGGAAGAAGTAGCGATGTTACGACTAGTAGACGTGTTTTTTTTGAGGTACATCAAGTCAAAGCCGCGCCCGAAGAGAGAATATGTCGCCGACGAGAGAATACGTATGCCGCCGTCTCGTGAATGATCGAGGGAATGGCAAGGGCCCGACGAAGAGAGGGAGGAGGGGAAGACGCGGCGCAAAGAACACAGGGGTATTGTATGTTTAACAGCCGAGTCAGAATCACCGTTCTAACGTTTCTCCGCGCTTCTTCGTTTCAAAAACTTCGAGCATTAGCTAACGATAATCGTAAACGTTTCGCTGCCGTGCGCAAGTGCTATCCGGATATTTGTCTACGGAGACGAGGTGTCGTGGGAGTGTGACACGGAGGAGACATATCGTGTTGTGTGCACGGGAGCCTCACGTAGACGAGGCGCGCCTTGGGGATACCACGCCATTTTGCGCGGCCGAACGACCGCCCGCCGAGAATCAAGGGCCTGACGAGGAGGAGGATCAACGAAGCACCCCCCGAGCCAGCTACGGCCAGAGCTGGGGAGAGGAAGAGCAGCAGCCACGCCTTCCACTGACAGCGTTACGACAGCGGTGCGACAGCACGGTGAGTGCCGACGGCAGCGGCCGCATAGATTGTAAGCCCGGGTCACGGATCACGTCGCGACGACAGTGTATACGCGGAGGCCGGAACGTGCACGCGCGTGAGCGAGAGTCGACCCAGGAGGAGAGCCAGCAGCCCGAAGAAGACAACCGCGAGACAGCGAGTGTGCGTATGTGTGTGAGAGAGAGAGAGAGAGTCAGTGTGTGTGCGCCGCGAAACTGAAGGTGAGTGCGAGTGAGCGAGCTAACAGTGAGACCGCGTGTGTGCGTGAGAGAGAGAAGCGGAGTGTGTGCGCCGCGTAGACGAGGTGCGTGTGCACCTCGTGCCCGAGAGTGTATGCGCGCGATCCCGTGTGTGTGTACGAGTGAGAGAGAGAGAGAAGTTAACCCAGAAATTGTAGTGTACGGAGGAATAAAGGAATTTATACTAGCCTACTCGGTGCTGTATTAATTGCCGCCGCTCCCCCCATTCTATTTAGCGTTGTCCCGCTTCTTCTCAGCAGACCCCCTCGTGGAGAGAGAACGAGGATCATCGCCGGAGACAGCAGCAGGTAGGTGCTGATAGCGTGATTACATTCCGTGACAGCGGCGAGGGGAATAAAGGCCACAACGTCACAATATATATAAATATATTTTATTTATAATACATAACTTTATAATGTATATGCGCAAAATTGTATTGATAATAGTAAGATTATTTTCAATACAAAATATAGTCTATGTCACTCTGAAGATAATATAGAATATGTATTTTGAATTTCAGAGCAATTCATTCAGTTGTTTTTTGTTTAATTTATAAAGACAAATTGATTTTTTTGTACACATTAAACAAAAAAAAACTGAATGAATTGCTCTGAAATTCAAAATATATATTCTGTATTATCTTCAGAGTGACATAGACTATATTTTGTATTGAAAATAATCTTACCTTTATCAATATAATTTTGCACACCTACATTATAAATATAATTGTGAAAAAAAATTATGTATTATAATTTAATGAGATTAATAAACTGAGTTCGACGTTGGCTCCACAGATCGTGTGTTGAGTAATAGAAAGGAAAGTAGTATCGTACGGGCATGGAGTTAATGTTCTTAGCAGTTTCTTTAGCTACTATTAGGTTGCAACTTCCATTTTGTCGGATATATACTCAAACGAATGAACTTAATTTATAAATTATACTTATGTCGATTTTTGTAAATTCAATTAATATCTTTATTTATTTATACGTTTTCTTTTTTACCTTCCAGGTTTATTGTTTTCTAAAGCGTAGGACTTCTATTGGCCAAGAATACAGCTTGGCTATACAATCCAGATAGTCCTCGGTGGGGAGCCCACGAGCATTACAGCAGTTGGAGCCGGCGCTGCTTTGCTGTATATTCACAATTTCATCAACTGTGAGTGTGGAGTACTGTCTTTGTACTTCCGGATCTCCTAAAGTACCATTCTTTCCGTACAGTATTCGAAGCTGATGAGTATCTAACTCCTTCACTGTTAATTTTGGTATGGTGTACCCTTTCATCCAGCATTCATCCCTCAATTTACCTCTCAGGCAATGTATACAGAGGGTCCTACTAAAAAGTTGTTTGCGTTCCTCTTCAATAAGTACCTGGCAGGCCTCAGAGAAAGCTCCATGTACCTTTGCAGTACATTCGCCGAGGAGACTTTCCTTTCTCAGGGCTCTTAAGCTGAGTTCCTCCTTCCTCCTTAGCTGTTTTCGCTTTTTCTGGGAAGGTATATTCTTTGACTTCAAGGTGGTATACTCATGTCCTTCCACTTTTATTTCGGATTTGTGTTATTTTTTTAAAAGGAAAATACGTTTTGTTTAATATAGGTTTATATTATACTCTTATTATTTAACACGCATATATACTTATATATCCATATGTATGTTATATACCACACGCACACACACACACACACACACACATATCCATACACGCACGCATATATACATATATAGGGTATTGTTGTGTTGTTCATTTTTATTTTCAAGTGAGGGAAGATACACTTGTTTTTCCCCTTTTTTATATGCGTCGACATATATATATATATATATATATATATGTATACCAATACACTTACACATGCATTTTATAGGCCATCATATATGCGCTAATATGTATTCATGATTAGACATATATTTATTATTATTTTTTTTATTAATATTAAAGAAAACTTCGTGTCTTTTTATATTTCGGTGAAAGTAAACGTGATTCTTTTACTAAATTTCCAGAGTAGTTCTGTGGTCACAATTCTCTACTACGCGACAGCCTAGTCAGCGTCTACCTGCGCTACCTGATATTTTCTAATATATATATATATATATATATATATATTATAACGCGACTTCTTTCTCTCTCTCTCTTTCTTTCGTACAGGGTTATCTTCCCTCCTTCCTTCTTTCCTTCTCGGTTCCTCGCTACCTTCACAACCAAGGGCGATGCTCGTTCGGGACGACCGTGGAAACTGTCGTAGATCAGGCGTTGCAGTTGAGGTCGTCGTCTACGTATGCACGGCTGGCGCGTGGGGATGATTGATATGCGGGTGGCAACCGAAGCTGAGAAGAGCTCTATAGTTTTGATGACAGCTCGACTTGGTACGTTAGATCTCCTCGACGGTTCGGGGAAGAAGGAGGTGAACTTCCTTTCTCTTCGCTTCCTTCTTCGCGGGCGAACGTCGCGCACTCTCGCGGCTTGTGCTCCGCGTATTTTCGCCGTAACGCGCGAACACTAGGATTTGCAACTGCGGACCGGCCATTTGGTCGGTCACAAGCTCCCCCTTCCAAACCGACGGTGAGGCGCGTTGTCTTTCGCGCGTCTTTCGACCGGTAAGGATATGATTGGGGTATGATTGGGATATGATTGGATATATTTTTTTGTAACTAAAAATAAAACTAAACTCTACCTTTCATGACCATCGGTGGTCTCTTGGTGTTGTCGTCATCCGCTAGTGGCTCTATATAATTCAATGTAGGTCTTACATACTAAGGGTTGATTCCTATGCTAGCGTATATATCGAAAACAACATATTAGTTCTTCGCCCTGATTCTACCAAATTCAGTATCAGGAATTTCTGAATACTGTGGGGAAATTAAACAGAATGTCTCTTTGCGCTGGGGCATGAAAGGGAAAAAAATGTTTATAACTAGCAATACCTATTCTAGCTAATTCTTTTAATATGACATGAAAAGAAAAGGTAATTAAGACTACGTTATATTATTATTACGCTAAGTTTGTAACAGTTATATAAAAAGAAACAAGTAAGTAAAAATAGCTAAGTTTTATAAGAAAATGAAACGTATAAACTAATTCTAAGATAATTATGAAAATATGAACGTATAAACTAATTCAAAGATAATTATGAAAAATATACAACTTATACTCTAATTAACCTAATCTATCATCTACGCTATTTCTATGTTTCTATTGTGTGTGACTCTTGCTCGTCACTTCTTCACTTCTTCTCAAGGAGCCTCTCCTTCATCATAGGGTCCATCAACTTCTTTGAACTTCGTCGGAATTATGATTTTGCCTTGCGCTTTCTCGTCTATTTTGCCCGGGGGCTTCTGGCGATTCTTCACCTTGCCGGATCGCTGTGCCCCCACGGACCGAATAAAAGCACAGCGGTCTCCGCGGTAGAGGCGAACTTCGCTCTCATCCGGGGTACTTACATATACGATAGGCGCTGGTTTCTCGACCCTAGCTGTATTCTTTCACATAACTCGCCTATGGCATTTAGGGCCTGGCCGGTATGGTAGGGGGCTGATGGACCGTATTTGTTGACACGTGGAATACGGTATCGCATCTCATGGGTTCCGGTGGACCACAATGCGTCTACGGGACGCTTCTAATGGTCGAGTCTTATGCGATGCGTCGCTATCGGACTTATAACCCACGGCTATTGTATCGCCCAAGTCCTCATATCTCCTTGTGAACGGATTGAAGATCCAGTCCGTCTCTTTCTTTTTGTCTTCGTCTCTGTTTGCTGTCCCTTGCGATGTTGTTGTGCTACGTGCATACTCTGGTTCCTTTCCTAAATGCTCACGTCTATGTGGTCTTTGTCGCTCATTTCTAGGTGTTATTGCGGTAGATTCCCGTCTTTCCGGACGATCGCAGAAAGTGTTGTTAATTTCTGCCTCTGTCGTAGTTTTAAGTCGTTGCGGACTATCGCACTCTTGTTGTTGTGCGTCTTTCGTAGTTTTAAGTCGTTGCGGACTTGCGCAGACGATGTCGTTGTCTGCATGTTCCGTAGTTTTAAGTCGTTGCGGACTATCGTCATCGGTGTCTTCGATGGAGTCGGTAGTTTTACGTCGTTCCGGATGTTCGCCATCGGTGTCTTCGATGGGGTCAGTAGTTTTACGTTGTTCCGGTCGTGCGCAGACGATGTCGTTGTCTGCATTTTCCGTAGTTTTAAGTCGTTGCGGACTATCGCACTCTTTTTGTTGTGCGTCTTTCGTAGTTTTAAGTCGTTGGGGACTAGTGCAGACGATATTATTGTCTGCGTTTTCGCTGGTGGCGGTAGGGGGTGGATCGGGGATATTTTCTAGGTTGTCGAGTTGGGAATTGCTGGTGTCCAGCAAGGACAATACAAATGAATCATTGTTGACCGTTATAGTTGTTTTCGGTCCGGGTTCGTCGACACCTATCTCCTGAGTTGAGTTCGGACTGAACTCAATCAGGTTTCCTACTTCTACTTCTTGTTCTCGCTGGTGCAGGGTTTGGGCCAGTTTGGCCGTATCGAAAACTTGCTCGCGGTCGCGTGGGTACTTGCGCGTCGCGATTACGGGTTCTGAGCCCGTCTGGTTGGGGATATGAGCGTCCCCCGGTCGACGCTGTTGGCCGGTTAACACGGACCTCGCATAAGCGATAGGGTGTTCTTCATCGTCCGTTTCTTGGCTAAGCCCATCACGTGGTGATGGGCTTCTAGGCTTATATCATGGTTCGTCGGTCAATTTTGATTGGGGCCGAGGGGGTGTTACCGAACGATATCTGGGACAGGGACTACGATATTGTTTTTCCCTCGATTCTCGTCTAGATTCCTCCCGTGGTTTTCTGGGTGAAGGGCTAAGGCTACTTTCCCGGCTACGTCTACCTGGGGAGGAGCTTTTGCTCTGTTCTTTTCTTGATGTTACTGTTGTTGCTGGTGGTTCGACCAAAGTTACATGTTTAGACTGTTCCTCGTCTAGTGCTGCCAGTCTCGATCGTCTGGTCGCTCTTCCAGACTGTGGGCAGGCTGCGCTGCTCATCAGACAGGTTTCTGCTGCTGGCGGCTCTTTATAGCGGCGAGTTAACTCTCTCTTGAGAGAGTCTAATGTCTTGAACTCTGTCCGATTTATCTTGTCGATAAAGGTAGGGTTTAGATTTCGATATACACTATCGAGTTGTGTCTCTAGTGGTAAAGGTGGTGACACTTTTCCTAATATCGCTCTCATATCGATCAGGTATGATCCTATTGATTCATTGGAACCTTGCGTTCTATCTCTGAGTTCCTCTTCTAACCGTAAGGTGTAATCAATAGGTCGGAACTGTTGTCGCAGTGCTGTCTTCAGATGTTGTAGCGTTTGCCACTGCTTGTAGATTGGCCTTGCCCATGTACGCGCAGATCCGCATAATATCCCAGGTATTAACTTTAGTATATCCGCCGCGGAAATGCTTAGACTCTCGCAAGTCTCCTCTAGCCTTTCAATAAATTCCTCGACATCTTCTTGCGGCGTTCCCGAATTATTTACGCTCCACTGCCTAAGCAGCTGGCCTGCTCGCGTTTCCTTAAGATATGTACTGTCCAGTGATCTGTTTTGATGCCAGGTTTGTATATTCGGGATTGCGTTAAGTGTGTGTGGCGGTGGTGGTGCGGATTCTTCTGCCTGTCTGCTCGTGTCTCGGGCTGTAGCGGCAGGTATTTCTGGTGGTGATTGTTGCATGTTTGCAGCATATTGCTGCATCCATAGGTGGTAGGGGTCACTCCATGGTCGTGGTAGATTATACCACGGGTGTACCATGTTTGCTGGTATTCTCTCCGCACCCGGCAGATTTGTACTGTGGGCTGGTGGTGATTGCCATTGGCCCATATTATATCCACCGAACGGGGTGTTCATAGGGAAACACCATGGCTGTGTCGTCGTGACAGATTTCGTTTGAGGGCTCTGCTGAGCGGCAGCGTTCTGCGCTTCTACGTTGACAGCTGCCGCTTTGTTGGCTTTCGTCTTCTCTATCTTATCTAGTTCTGTGGAGTTCAGAACTTTTGATATTTCCGAGATCTCTGGGTGAATTTCATCATTTAATTCATTCCACTCGGCAGCATTGTTTCCGAAGAGGCGTCTCAGCTCAAACCTGACTAATCTGTTGCGGAGAGCTTCCGTATTATCCTGTGTTACGATGTTGTGCTGCCTCGCTTCTTGGGCAAGCTGCTCATGCGTCATAGCCGTGAAAAGGTTGTGTAATCTTTTTTCCTCGTCGACTAGTGCCTGACTTGTCGACGGTTTAGCCTCCATTTGTTTAAGTAGGTATGTCCGTAATAAGAAATTAGAATTATGTAAATTTAGTCTATACAATCCTAGATTAAGAGAGTATTTTTATGACCTATAGTTGTGTTCATTTGTATACACGTCTCATTAGCAGATGATCGCTGATTTACAAGGTTCGATAAAAACGTCTATCTATGTTTATTTTTATATTGACTTATAACTATCAGTCTTTTTCCTTTTATATATTTTTTTTTATATACTAGTTAGTCTATTTATAATACAGATAAAAAGGTATAATTGTTAGCATAATCTTTTAAAATGTCGTTTTGTTATCTTTTATTTCTTGGCTTTAATTTTTTTTCAACCTGATTTTATTTATTTCTTATTGCATTTTTGTCCCTGGGCCAAATAATCGTTGCTCGTGGTAAGTATTTGTATTGTTTCTTTCTAATTTTTATTTTTGATTATTATTTTTATTTTATTTATTAATTATTATTAGTTTATTTATTAATTATTAATTAACAATATTTATTAATTGTTAATACTATTATTTTTATAATGCCAGTATTATTGTAATTTAGAAGTGTGAAAGTTCTTATTGTGTTTAGTCAGCTGGAGCAATATAGAAAGAGAAGTACTAGAAAAATTTCAAAAAGAAATGTTAAAGTTAAAATAGTTTAATTCAACATTCCTTTTGTTTTTACAAATTTATATAAAATTTTGAAAAAAAAATTAAAAATTTTTTTTTTGTTTATGCAAAATTTATTTATTTATTATTTATCACTTTCTATTATTAAGTAGTTAATTTTGTGTCCTCGTTTGTCTGCTGCTTAGTTATTTTAAAGATGACTTCTATTGTTGAAAATTTTTCTCAAGTGGTATATTGTTTATTTATTTATTTACTTATTATTGTTATTATTATCCTGATTTTTATTATTTACTTTGACGTTAATTGATCCTGCTGCTGCTTCACTAACTTTCCTATTATATGTCTTGATATTATTTGTTTATTATTATTAAATTATTTGTTATGAAATTATTTATTATTTATTATTTGTTATTTATTATCTAATTAATAATTGTGTGTCAGTTATTACACTGAACAATATATAGTATCTCTCGCTGGCAAAAAGAAAGAATTTAAAATTTACTTGATGTATATCTCTTTTGTATATCTTGCTTAAAGATTTTGTTTATCGATGGTAAATTTATTGAAGTTGTTTTTATCGTTAATTAATAATTATTCTATTTATAAGTCACTTCTATATATCCTCTATGGCTTTATGCTGCTAAGATTTTACAATCCTGTGTAGACGTACCTTACTTTACCTTGTATAAATGCAAGCTTACCATAGTAGTTTTATATTTTGTAATAGTCCTTATGTATTCAATTATTATTGTTCCTGTAAAAAGAAGTTTTGTAAATGGCTTACCGGTTATTTTTACTATGATCGTTGAATTTTTAAACCAAAAAAGAAGAGATTGAAGTTATATATGTGATGGTCACAGAGTCGTTTAGTCGATTATTTATTTATTCGACCTCTTTATTTATTATAAACTAATTTATATTATGCTTGTTTCCTATATTATGCTAACTTCTTATTACACCCTTGTTTTTCTTTTCTTAAAACTTACCTTATGACAGAAACGCACTTTTACTTATACATAAATTTTTATACAACAGTCACATTAAGTTCACACTGTGCAATTATTAATTATTTGTTGATCACTTGTTCAGCTTCCAATTCTTCTATTTATCGTCAAGATACTTTACAGTAAAAATGTGGTATTTTATACTTGATTCTGTCTGGCTGTATGTTGCATGTGACAGGAACAGCGTGTGATTTCAAAATTATTCCTAAAGTATTTTTATAAAAATTTATAGTTATTAATGAATATTTATTCACGTTGATATTCATTATTGCTGTGATTGTCACAAATTTAATGCCGTTGGTTTGGTCAGAAAATTCAGAAAATTTTCACCTATATGTACTTCATTTGACATATAGGTTATACGTACTTACGTATCCATACTTGATACAGCAGACAAGTATAAATTTTTTGTACTTATTAAAATCACTGACACTTTTACTGATTTATATAAAGTATTATAAAATGTTATAATAAAGAAATATGTATTCGCTGGAATTTCTCGCTGATCACTTTAGTTTGCACAGTAATGATTTTTGCAACATACATACAGACACACACTTATATCACTTATTCTTATATGTAAAAAACACTAAAATGCACATCTATTGCTTAAGTAATTATGTATCGACCCTCTTCCTACTATTCAAATTTGTATCTGTTAAAAGAAAATAAATTGTCTCAACAATTGTTCAGTTGAATACCACTTGTATGGCTACTTGAGAACCTGGTTTTTCATTAAGTTTTTCCTGTCGAAATTGGTTCTTCTCGCTAAATGTCTTAAAATCTGTATTTTCTCCATAGGTATGGTTATACTAAACTGCATTTATCTCTCTGAATTGGGGAATTTAGCTTTTTCTACTGTTTTTATGTCTGTTAAAATCTATAAATGTACTGTCAACTATATAGCGTATCAGCTGACAGCTGGTAATGCTTACTCACATAGGCTTACTATGCCAGTATGTTTTGCTTAACTTTGTTGAGCAGTTTCTTTTTTTTTCAGGGACATTTGCCACTAGCTTCTTCGAGCTAGTGAGCTGGTGCGACAGGAAGAATGACAATCGTACACTGTTCAGGGATTGAATTTATGTGCAAAATATATATAAGAAACTTAACAAAATGTATATAAGAATGAATTAGCATGAAATATAATGCAGAAAAATAAAACAGATATAACAAATATTATAAATAATTTTACATGGATTTATGAAAAGAATGTCAATACATATTTCTATCAGTGATAGATATTTTATATATGGCATGCACATGTGACATAAAAAGATAACATTTAATTAATTATTAAATTATTTAAAATTATATCATCCTAAAAGAATTTATATAAGGTAACATATATTCGACGGGGACACGATTCTACTTAATATTTCTGTTTATATAGCGAGAGGGAGAAAGTGAAAAAAATTTTTTTGACATGAGGGGCGAGGGGGGACTATCCTTATAGTTCATACGACGTTTGTGTCGTTTACGCCGGCCGCGTCTGCTATACGCAACGGCGCTACTGTGCATATTTGTGCGCCGCTCTCCAACATGGCCGTCTGTACTTGCCACGTGGCGTATTACACGGCGCGTTCTCACTTTTCATAATCATATCACCGCGACTCTGTTTCCGCACTTTCTATCCAGAAAAAACTTTGTTTTATACAATTTTGTCCGACGGGCCTCACTTATTGGGCGCCATTTTATAACCCGACTTTAATGGGTTACTTACCTTAATATCTCACGTGGCGTCGGCGTCGCTGGAACAAGAGAACGGGGAACGGGGGACTAGGACGCGAAAGAACGAGTCTAATTGTTTAACAATATATAATTAATTATTTATTACAACTCGCGCATTACAAATTCCTTATTCTACGCGTTACAATCGTTTCGTAATTAACCATTAATATTATAAGCGCGACGGCGACAGACACGACGGAGCGGGTTCCGCGGACAAGGATAGATGCGGTAGGACAAGGGGGGTTCAAGGGGGGACGCGGTGTAACCTACAGCTATACGCTCGCGCGCGCTCACAGGGGGACGCGCACATTACATATTATTTATAACATGGAAGGCTACTTGCCGAAGGGTCCTCGGCGCTGCTGTTTCCTCTCGATCGCGTGGCTTCCTTTCGTCCGGGTGGTGCCTTCGTGCTTCCTCTCTCTCTCTCTCTCCTTTACTCTCTCTCTTTCTCTCTCTCTCTCTTTCGTACGGGTTGCGTAACGGACCGCATAAAGGCACAGCGGTCTCCGCGGTAGAGGCGAACTTCGCCCTCTTCCGGGGTACTTACATATACGATAGGCGCTGGCTTCTCGACTCTAGCTGGCTTCTTTGGCATAACTCGCCTATGGCATTTAGGGCCTGGCCGGTATGGTAGGGGGCTGATGGACCGTATTTGTTGACGCGTGGAATACGGTATCGCATCCCGTAGGTTCCGGTGGACCACAATGCTTCTACGGGACGCTTCTAATAGTCCAGTCTTATGCGATGCGTCGCTATCGGACTTATAACCCACAACTATTGTATCGCCCAAGACCTCATATCTCCTTGTGAACGGATTGAAGATCCAGTCCGTCTTTTTCTTTTTGTCTTAGTCTCTGTTTGCTGTCCCTTGCGATGTTGCTGTGCTACGTGCACACTCTGGTTCGTCTCCTAAATCCTCACGTCTATGTGGTCTTCGTAGTTCATTTCTAGGTGTTATTGCGGTAGATTCCCGTCTTTCCGGACGTTCGCAGAAAGCGTTGTTAGTTTCTGCTTGTGTCATAGTTTTAAGTCGTTGCGGACTATCGCACTCTTGTTGTTGTGCGCCTTTCATAGCTTTACGTCGTTGCGGACGTTCGCACTCTTGTTATTATGCGTCTTTCGGAGTTTTAAGTCGTTGGGGACTTGTACATACGATGTCGTTGTCTGCATTTTCCGTAGTTTTAAGTCGTTGCGGACTATCGCCATCCGTGTCTTCGATGGGGTCGGTAGTTTTACGTCGTTCCGTACATTCGCCATCGGTGTCTACGATGGCGTCGGTAGTTTTACGTTGCTCCGGACGTTCGCCATCGGTGTCTTCGATGGGGTCGTTCGTTTTACGTCGTTCCGGACGTACGCAGATGATGTCGTTGTCTGCATTTTCCGTAGTTTTAAGTCGTTGCGGACTTTCGCAGATGATGTCGTTGTCTGCATTTTCCGTAGTTTTATGTTTTGATACGTTAAATCTCCTCGGCGACTCGGGGAAGAAGGAGGTGAACTTCCTTTCTTTTCGCTTCCTTCTTCGCGGGCGAACGTCGCGCACTCTCGCGGCTTGTGCTCCGCGTATTTTCGCCGTAACGCGCGAACATTCGGATTTGCAACTGCGGACCGGCCATTTGGTCGGTCACAAACTCCCCCTTCCAAACCGACGGTGAGGCGCGTTGTCCTTCGCGCGTCTTTCGACCGGTAAGGATATGATTGGGGATAGGGAGTAGAATCCGTGTATGTCGGAACCGCTCGTGTGAATTTTAACGTATTTCTTTCGAACTCAAAATTATATATTTTTTTGTAACTAAAAATAAAACTAAACTCTACCTTTCATGACCATCGGTGGTCTCTTGGTGTTGTCGTCATTCGCTAGTGGCTCTATATAATTCAATGTAGGTCTTACATACTAAGGGTTGATTCCTATGCTAGCGTATATATCGAAAACAAAATATTAGTTCTTCGCCCTGATTCTACCAATTTCAGTATCAGGAATTTCTGAATACTGTGGGGAAATTAAACAGAATGTCTCTTTGCGCTGGGGCATGAAAGGGAAAAAATGTTTATAACTAGCAATACCTATTCTAGCTAATTCTTTTAATATGACATGAAAAGAGAAGGTAATTAACTACGTTATATTATTATTACGCTAAGTTTGTAACAGTTATATAAAAAGAAACAAGTAAGTAAAAATAGCTAAGTTTTATAAGAAAATGAAACGTATAAACTAACACTACGATAATTATAAAAAATATGAACGTATAAACTAATTCTAAGATAATTATGAAAATATGAACGTATAAACTAATTCAAAGATAATTATGAAAAATATACAACTTATACTCTAATTAACCTAATCTATCATCTACGCTATGTCTATGTTTCTATTGTGTGTGACTCTTGCTCGTCACTTCTTCTTCGCTCGGGGCCTGCTTCGGCCATCTTCTTAAGCTTCTCTGCGCTGCGCTGGCTTTATCCTGCAGTAAACTCGGAGTCTGGAAATGAGGTTTTGCTATAGTAATTGCTTTCCTCTCAGCTCTCGTTGGGGCAGTGTTACGGGGTCGTGCAAGTAGCCTTCTCTTTACTTGGAGCCATTGTACGCTCTTTTCTCGTGCTACTTGTCACCCGTCAACGCAGCGCCATCGCTGCATCGCCGCGCTCGCGTGTGTTTTAATTTTTCATCGATACTTGTTACGAGACGCCCGCATCATGTCCTATCTCTTCGTGTTAATAACCCCTGAACAGTGTATTCGGCTGTTTTGCTGGCATCGCGGTATGGGGACATGGGGGAATCTAGCTGGTATCTGGCGCTGGGGATGAAGGGATAACAGCTGGACGGTATTATTATATTTACTTATTGATATAAACATTGGCACCCGGCATGACGATTAATACCGGTTGCGTGCCATGGCTGACTACTCCTGCAACCTCCTGCAGGGTCTGCCTCGTCGACCCTTGCGCTCTTGGTTGCGCGACTGTCGGGGGCTCAGCCTTTCCTAGCGCCACTTCTTCCTCTGCCACTTTCTCAGACAACTGCCGCGTCGTCTTATCGCCTTCGTATGGCGACTGCCTCGCGCTGTCGCTCATCCCCACCCCCTTTCCAAGACGAGGCGGCGGAGGCCGGTCTCTCGGGACAGGATATGCAGGTATGCACATCTGTCCTCGGATTCCCACAGCGGTAGCAGAACTTGCTACTCCGCGGAAGCGGGCAGTCGGAGTACCTGTGACCTTTGGTGCCGTAGTTCTAGCAGCCATCCCTGTTCCCGGCCTGTTGTTTAGAAAACGGCCTTGCGGCATAGGATGGGTGCGATCGCTTGGGGGTACAAAGTTTTCTGGGGGGGGGGTGACTGCCAACGTCATTACCGCTGGTATTTTTGGCGTAGTCAAAGCGGAATCTGTCATCGCTTGTTGTGCTACAGGGTGATAGAGGCTGGCGACGGGACTGGTTGAACCTTGGATTTTGAAGGGGTTAAAATCCTTCTTATATTCCAACCTGTAGTTGTCGGTGTGGCTTACGGTTGACTCTTGTGGGCGCGGTAGGGAGATTTGGGACGACTGACCGGCAGAGGCTCCTTCATCATAGGGACCATCAACTTCTTTGAACTTCGTCGGATTTATGATTTTGCCTTGCGCTTTCTCGTCTATTTTGCCCGGGGACGTCTGGCGATTCTTGTCCTTGCCGGATCGCTGTGTCCCCACGGACCGCATAGAGGCACAGCGGTCTCCGCGGTAGAGGCGAACTTCGCCCTCTTCCGGTTCCGGACGTTCGCAGAAGGGGATGTTTTCTTCTGCGTTCCTCGTAGTTCTAAGTCGTTGCGGACTGCAACGAATTTGAGAAGAGCTCTATAGTTTAGGTGACAGCTCGACTGGATACGTTAGATCTCCTCGACGGCTCGGGGAAGAAGAAGGTGAACTTCCTTTCTTTTCGCTTCCTTCTTCGCGCTCTCTCGCGGCTCGTGCTTCGCGTATTTTCGCCGTAACGCGCGAACACTCGGTTTTGCAACCGCGGACCGGCCATTTGGTCGGTCACTATATATATATATATATATATATATATATATATATATATATATATACATACATATATACCGTTGTGTAACTTTCTTATAATGGTTTAGCAAAGAATTATTACAAGTTATAAATGATTTTTGGCTTAAAATTATGGTTTATACTTAAATGATACAAAAATATTTTATAATAAAAAAATTATGTTTTATAATCATACGAAAAATTGAATAAATCTAACCATTTAAATGAATTGATATCTGCTTAAATATTCATAATGTGTATTGTTTGATTCGCAAAATAATGTAGTCTTCGCTCGTGAACGTTAATAAATGCTTACAATTATTAATGTTCTTTTATAACTATAGCATTTATACTTACAATTTATACATGTACCTTACAATTATAATAGTTAATATTGTTGTCATAATTCGTTATTTATTAAATATGTAATTTCTTAATGTTTATTTATGTTTGAAATATTTGTTGGTATGTGTAGTATATATATATATATATATATATATATATATATATTTCCGCGTATAAATGCATATCGGTATGCATATACACGACCGAGCATATACCGACTGAATGAGCGCACGTGCACATATCTATTCATACATATACTCATGCATTATCAAATATTTACTCGTATACATATACGCAGATACAATACACATCAATGCTCATTGTATTCATTATATATTTATTTACGTCTGTGTACGTATATTCTAGTACTAATATAATATGTATATTCGTAAAATTAGTATTTTTATAATGTACCTAGTTTAGAAAAATTGAATTAAAACTAGTGAAACCAAAAATGCTCGGTATAACTTAGAGTATCAAACAAGTCATTCACATATAATATAGCTATAGATTTATTTGACTTATATAGAAAAATGATTGATAATATAGAAAATAATATAGAAAAATTCTTGATTTCTGACATTCCTACAGGTTAATGGTAAAAACATGGACATACCTATTATGCACATTGTTCAATATTATCTTGTAGTTATTAGTTAATTGTAATATGAAAGATGGCTAGCGACGTAACACCCCAGCGTAAAAACGGTGGTTGAAGTACGAAAAGAACCGTTCTGCCTGGGTGGTTTACAAATATATGGTTGCCATGGAAAAATACATAGTTACGCAGGTGAAGTGAAATGTTTTTGTAATATATCTATGAGAGAATGGTGTTATAGTCTTGCTACGGTTTCTCAATATCCGGAAGTCTTTCTACGTATTTATCTGAAAGAAACTAGTCGGTCTCTTTTCGGTTGTCTCTGATGCTGGCATAGGGTTGAGTGGGTATGCAGCCTCAATATCCAATTTTTGGTTGTTTGTCCTTTTATTGTGTTTCTTTGATATTAATAGGTGTGCAAGGCCAGTCCATACTGCTCCAAGTAGATAAAGTGACAATCCATAAACTTGATGAAGCGCATAATCGTTTATGGAAATACTAATTAACATTTTTATTGCTTGTATTATAAAAAAATTCTGATGATGCCTGCACTGGTGTTTCCGAAAAAGATGAATTTTCGCCACATCCTTCCCCATGTGGATTACGCTAGTTTCTCTACTGCATTTTTATTTAATAGCTTTTCCAAGGTTCCTTCTTCTTCTATAGCGTCTCCGTTGATCTCTTTTTCCACATCGTTGAGGTATGCTGTCTTTTCGACTGGGAACATAATAGATTCCCGAAGTCTTTCTAGGTCTTCCTGAGTGTAGTTTCGGTCTGTTGCAAGGACTTGGGGACATGTGTATTTCCAAGTAGGTTCAGAATTTGGTTTTAAGATAGCGGGACTGATTGCTCCTACAGGTTTAGGTAATATTTGGTACCATTGACTGTTTGGTAGGAAGAGTGGGGTTACATGTTACTACGATACCTTTGCTTTTAAGAATGTGTGGCCTAGGAGTCATTTACAATATAGAATTCCCCTTGAAGACTCGTAATTCTGTGTAATAATTTTGAACTATGATGTATCTTTACTTCAACTGGTATACACTTCACCAGATGGATAACTTCTCCAGCTATAACTGCCATGTGACCGGGACCGTTCATTAGGTTGTCTACGAACTTGATACGAACTTGATAGTTTGTCTTTCTATGTTACAACGCTGAAAAACTACGTCTTGGTATAATTTTTTCACTTGGGTGCGTATATATTACTCCATGTATACAAATTTTGAATTTACATAGGTAAATAAATCTAAGTCTGCGGTATTGGTTTTACGTGATTGTACAAATGATTGCCCTCTAACAGTTTCAAAGATTACAAGTTTGGGGTGTTTCGTCCTTATTATTTTGTAACCGATTATGTGTTCGCGTCCCTTACTGGTAAGGACAAATGTCGCTTCCCGAGAAGAGAGGACGTATACGATTTAATTCTCATCGAATTCCGGATTACTTATTTTTTGCGCGAGTCCCTCATACGAAATATTAAATCTATCGAATTTACAAGCATCGTAAGGTATCGGTCTCCAAAACGTGTACCCTCGCTCTTGATCAATGCAATGTCCACTGGAAAATGGGCATACCATTCCTGATTTCAGACGAATTACATTGCCGTACAAATCTACGTTGTCCAGACCATCGATGAGCATTATTGTTGCTAGGGCCTGCACAACTACGGAATCCCATGATCCATGCGGGTCATTATAACCAGCGCCGTTACATTTGCCGTCAGTATTGACATTTCCAGCTAACTTTAGACTATGGGACGAGGTTTCATTTACCTTTAAGTTCCTAATTATGCTATTACCTATTGATAATGCGCCTTCTGTGTGTGCATTTTCGCAGCTAGTCCGTCCTATTTAACGTATGTATTGGGCTCTGCTTCCACTTACGAGTGATATGTGTGAAAAAGCGCCGCAATAAAAGATCGTTCTTTCCATTTGAATTTTACATTGATACACTTTATTTTCTGTGTATTTATTAAGTTGCAATAATTGAACGTATTGGTGCGTGACGTTGACTTCATTATTCGGAATGGAACATTCTCCCACTTCTGTGAGTGCTACCGTAGTTATGTTGCCGTACAGTGACCCACAATCGTAACCACTGATTGCTGAGGCTGTTTCGGTAAGTGATATAAATATACAAGTGAATAAGTATATAATTGCCAATGACATTTTTCTATATATTGCTCCCTTTTATATATTTTGATCCTCTTTTTCTGTAACAAAAATAGAATTAGCTTCCTTATTCAAGGAAAGATTTCCTTGTATTAATTACCTTAAAAATAGTATTAATAATAGAAGTAAGGCACAGAATAGTTAAGTAGATGAAAGTGAATTGATGAAATTAGTGGTTATACTACGTAAGTTTTAGTTCGGGTCGGTTTCAAATTTTTTTCTCCCCTTTCTTTTTATTGATAACTCACGGTCCATATGCGTTATTCTAAGTCTATTCGCGTGCACAATTTTGCTAGCTTTATTTAATTGAATCTGTATGTTATTATTAGTTAGAATTTCTAATATTTTATGTGGCCCGGAGTAGAAATTAAATTTAGCAGTTAAATTTTCCGTGTTTCGGACCAGATAATAGAAATACGTATTCGCTTAATTTAAAGTTTCTAGGATTTAATTTTCGGTCGTAATACTTTTTCGACTTTAGTTTGGACGAGGTTTTTTGTAAACCATTTAACCGTGTTACCAAATCAACTAAATAGACTTTATATGGCGGGAGTAAGTTTGCCTCTCTTAAGGAGTCAGTCGAGGGTAATCGGGCTAGACGTCCAGAAATGAGTTCGTAAGGGGTGTGTTTGGTACTTTCCTGTATATAAGTGTTATAGTTTAGCATAGCCAAATCAAGCCAACTATCCCACTCGTCGTCGTTTGTCGTATATTGTTTCAGGTATTCTCCTAATGTGGGATGCGATCTTTCTAAAGAGCCATTCGATTGCGGATGGAATGCTGTTGTGCGGAGTTTTTTGATTTTGAAACGTTTTGCTATTCTATTGATTAGGCTACTCAAGAAGTTCGTTTCTTGGTCGGAAAGGATTACCTTGGGTGTTTCAAATATGTAGATGAATCTTTTTATAAAGGCGTCCGCGATAGTGGAGGATAAGGTATCTTGTAATGGTATCCCGATACCATGAGGGCTTGAATTGTAAGGATGTATTCATTACCATTTTTGGTAGGTTTTAAGGGCCCTAGTACGTCGAATGCTACCTTTTGTAATGGCGCGCCGGGTGTATCTGTATTTATCATGGGCTGCTTTGTCTTTAGACGAACTAATTTTTTTAATTGATACTCTAGGCATTGTTGGATTCTCCTCTGGATATCATCCTTTAAATTTTCCCAATAATACTTTTGCTTGATCCTACCATATGTTTTAGATACTCCCCGGTGTCCGCCTATGAGATATTGGTGGAGTTCTGTGAAGAATCCGTCTCGTTTATCTATTGGTACATATATCAATGAATCTGTACAGATTATTAGCTTAATCGAGAGATCGTCAAATATCGTTTTGATCTGTTCGCAAATGTTTCTTCATACCAAATTCTCTATTGATTTACATTTTCCGATGCTTATGATGGTTTCCGATGGTTATGATGGTTAAAATGCCATTTATGTACGCGTGTGTTTAAGTCGGCAGTTTTCAACCATACTAGTGGTTGATGGTCGGTAACGATCGTTGTTTTCCTGCTATATACGTAGGATCGAAATGCCTCTACGCTATGAATAATTGCTAGTGCCTCTTTTTCGTAGGTTTCATATTTTAGTTCTTTGTTATGCAGTACGCGCGAGGTATATACAATTGATGGTATATGGTTGATATTTTCCAATCTCTCCCTGTCATAGAACGCCTCCTACAACGTATTCAGATGCATCGGTAGTAATGATATACGGTTGGCTAAGATCTGCAAATTGCAATAAGGGTGCCGTACAGAATAGGTTTTTTAATTTTTCGAATGCTTGTTCGGTCTGATCGGACCATCTGAAGGATATATCCTTTTGCAACAATTTTGTTACAGGGTTGGCGATGGCCGAAAAATTTTGGATGAATCTCCAGTAATATCCCGCTTATGCGAGAAATTGTCGCACGTTCTTCATACCTTTAGGTCGTGGGAATAGTTTTACAGCCTCGATCTTCTTAGGACCGGGACTGAGTCCGTGTTCGTTAAGACGATGTCCAAGGTAGTTCGCTTTTCTCATCAAGAATTCACACTTATCAAATTGGTGTTTAAGTCCTGCTTTTCTCAATCTGTTCATGAGCATTTGTATTTTTTTCTCATGTTCTTTCAGACTATTGAAGTAAATTACAATGTCATCGAGATAAATAAAAAATTTGCTTCTTTGTAATCTTAAAATCGTATCCATTAATCGCTGGAAAGTTGCCGGAGCATTTTTGAACCCAAATGGCATTCTAACGAGCTCATAATGTCCAAATGGTGTGCTTAATGCAGTTTTCTGCTCATCCCTGGGATCCATCTTAATTTGGTGAAACCCAGACACAAGATCCAGTATGGTGTAATACTTTGCGCCTCCTACTTGATCAAAAATCTCAGTGATGTTAGGTAAAAGGCAAGCATCGTCTACTTAACGTTTTTTCATTGAACAATCTGTAATCAAGGATCATGCGTCATCGGGGGCGTCCTTGTGAGTCTGCTCTTTGTTCTCTACTATCAACTATAATAGCGTGGACTGCTATAAGGTAAATCTGAATCTTTGATTATACCTTGATTCAGTAGATCATTCACCTGCCATTTCTTCCTTAAATGCGTAAAGGAATTTGTATTGGGGAGCGTTCAGAGGCTCTTCATTTTTTGTCTTAATTCGGTGCATTATTACATCTGTTCCCGGTAAAGGGTCTACAGGCAAGAAAAAGACATCTCTGTTGCTTTCGACTAATTCTTGTCGTACTTTTCCTCTACAGGGTTGAGAGGCTCGGTTCGAATCAGCTCTTTTATTCCTACGATCTGAGTACATGTGATGAATCTGATTTCTAGACCAGAATTTTTTGCATCAATGACATTCTGAGTGATACCTAGATCTTCCGAGGTATCAGTTTGGGAAATAGAATGTAATGTTTTAATTGCACTACTCTCTCAATCCAGTTATTAAGCGAGGAATTTATCTTTTTCGTCATGGATGTACAGTAGCTCTCGATTTCAATTTTCTTGTTCTTCGTCGATTTCATCGTTCTCGTTAAATTCGTCTGTAGAAGTATTAATATTTATTGAATCGTTTCTATAATTAGGGATCTCTTCATTTGGGTTCTCCTTTAAGTGCTCGAATAGATTTTTTTTATATGAATTGAATAGAATGATCCATAGTGGGGTAATATATCGTTTTTGCTCTGTAGTCCAATTTGATACGTGAATCGCAATGATAACGCGTGCCTAAAGTTCCAGTATAAAGTAATGAAAAGTCGTCGGAGACGACGTGGAAATAAGAAATTCCTCCTAACACCCTAATTTTTATTGTTCCAAGCGTTAGGAGTAGTGTAGAGTTTATACCTTTCAAGAAGGCCCGTTCCGACTGGTTGATCTCAAAGCGAGCTGGTAGCGATCCCCTTTTTACTAAATTTACCTCTGATCCTGTATCAATCTGAAATTCTCAATTCGATTTTCTAGATAATTCCCGTATTCCCACCTATCGTGATCGTTCTTTATTAGTTTGGCTATTCTTTTGTCCATACGCTCAACATCCATGTATGTACTGATTCCCTCGGGTTATAATATGGGGATCATCTGTAATTAATAAAGATAGTTTATTTGTTTTAAAGTCGTTTTATCTCGAGTTGCCTATAATATTAGATATTTTAGATATTCCTTGATTCCCCTTTTTTTAATATACTTATAGTGTTATTTATAAATCGAATATTATTAATAGTAATTAATATTCATTTTTTATTTTCCCTACTTTTTACTCAATTTTGTTTCAGATTTTCTTTGTTTGTCCCTTGGTACATATATAGATTTATATACATATATTAGTAAGTATGTTGGTAGATGTTCTTTCCTTAATATTTGTCTTCTTGGTTATATTCCTATATGTTTATAGATATGCCTACTTTCATCCTTGGTTTTAATATCTTGTTGTAAACATGTTTGGTTTTCTTGAATATTTTTCATTTGTATGTATAAGTATTTTTATAAATTGAATGTATTCATTTAATTTTATATTTTTATTTTGGTGTTTATGTATTTGCTTTACATTAGTATGTTAATTTTGTGCTCATACATTTATTCAATTTTCCTTTTTGATTTGTATTTTATTTTAATTTATATAAAATTTTTCTTTTATTTTTAATTATGATTGGTTTATTCATGAGTTATTATTAATTATTTATGATTTGTTGCTTATTAATTGTCCGATATTTATTTACGTTAATTCAATTATCTGCATAAGTAAATTTTCATAAGTTCCTTTTGTTCGTGCTTTATCTCGTAGCGTGGGGTAGTAAGTGCATACCTCTGTTTCGCTCTTTCCATGCGAATCGGCTATTCGAGAAGCTTGACTTTAACAAATGTTCACATTTTTTTTTATATTCATTCCCTCAGATAAGTTCGTTCGTTTCTTGCGTTCTCGATATTAGTGCTATTTGTTTTGAATGGTATTGTTAGAATTTCTATTGATGTGCCTGAAGCTGGACTTTTAGGCACATGAATTAGGCAATCTATTGCTGTATATCTTTCTTGTTTACACGCCAGTCATCTAAGAATGGGTTGTAAAAAATGATATAGTTTATTTCATTGTCATTTACTTTAAAGGTTTTAAATACCTTGCTTATTTCTTCGGGTTTTTTATAGACTAATCGCTTAAAACTAACTGCATGTGAATGTGCTTAAATTGAAATGGTGGCTTCAATATGTGTTACACTAGATCCTCGTTGAACATTCAATTTTTCGAAAATATTTTCGAAAACATAATTCGGTATATCGAGGGATAGATTTGAAAATATCATTCGTTTTAGTGTAGATACTAGTAAGATTAATTGCTCCTTTATAGTTATGTGCTCATACTTATCGGTTAGGTCATTGGCGACCTCCTTATTGGTGAGGTAGATGCAAAATCGGTTGTTTGAGATTCTGCAGGCGAACATTATATTTATTGGGTTAACTATATCTCCGATCGCAAACACGTAGTTCTTTAAATTTAAATCTTCGACACAGTCGAGCACTAGGTCTTGTTCTCTTTTTGGAGTCGGACATTATTGGATAACACTTGCATAATTTAGCTTATCGTTTGATACAAAGAAGGTCGGCACATTTTGGGTTTGTTTACTGTGGCTCTCTTGGGAGAGAGCCATGATTGTTTCGTTGCTATTTACACGTATGAAATTGAGCCAGGTTCTAGTATAATTGAGCGAATTACTGTGTATACTGTTGATATTAGCGATACTCGGAGCGATAGTAAACACGTCTTTACACCTTGATGTCTAGACAAGAACAGTAAAAAGTACAGCATGCTACATAAAACCTCTATTCGATTACTCTTTTTATGAAAGATTTTGTAGTACATTTTATAGTACATCACTCCGGGCCTCTATAATGCTTATTGCTTCTTAAACATATCACAGTCTATGCCTTGTCTTCAGGTAAAAGATAACATCTTTATTTCCTTAATTCCTGTTTATCAGACCATTCATTAGGGGAAGAGTATACTCTATCATCTGATCGTCGTCATCGATAACATTAGTTTTGGATATATCTACTAAATTTCTCTATTATCATATCTTTTGGTTAACCAGCTCTTAAGTTATCATACCCTCTGTACTAATGTTCCACTCATTAACTAGGACCATGTTTTTTTATTATAATAATATAAATATATGCTTCAACAAAATTTATTCGTTCATACACGAAAATTGGTTTACCACTGAGAAGAGAAAATTAATTAGTAACAAAACATTTATACGTTCTATTTAGAAGACGAATGATATAGATGACTACAAATATTTTACAAAACTATGCATACAATGCCTACAGATATCAAAAATAAATTATTCTTTATATACAGTAGAGTAGAAAATTACAAAGTCGTGTATTACCTGTTGGAACACATTCACTTTATTACCTCAATAGCATTGCTTACTCGGTGAGAAAATTTATCGTCTTCTATTTATCGTTCTTCTATATCAATCTTCTATTTTTCAGTTCTTCAGTTAACAGTTTGAATAGAGAATTCTCTTCATTCGGGTGTTCAACAAAATCAGATATTTTAATAATATTAAAATTATTTAATAAAATAATTTTAATAATAATAGTGTCTAAATAATAATTTAATAGCAAATCTATGTAAATTTAATTGCATAACTAGTATACGCAATTCAATGTCTTCATCTGCCCTAAACTTGATATATATTTATAGCTTACAATTGTATAAAGCGTAAAATTTATAGATTATAGAAATTTAGCCCGTAAAAATGAATAATTGAAAGAAATAAATTAATTAATCATCATTATTTAACTATTAGAATTTATAAATTAATAAATATTTTTTTATTGGTCTTACAGTCCTATAAATTCAATCTAAAAATAAAAATAAAAATAAAAAATAAAAATAAATAAAAAAATAAAATAAAAATTAAAAATAAAAATTAAATTAAAAATTAAATTAAAATTATAATGACAGTCAGACTGTACTTGTTTACGTTCACCCCTAGACTAATCTGAAATTAAAATATTAGCTGAAAAAATTCTTTGTTAGTAAAGTGCAGTCTGACTGTCCCCAACACCCTTAATTAATTGAAGACTTGTCCAACGTTTCGAGCTCGCTACGGCTCCTCATCAGGGACTATTAGTATTTCTTATTATTATTAGCATTTATTTTTTTGCTCTTTGTTTATTTAAAAATTTTTTTTTATTTAATGATAAATTCAATAATTTTAAATACATCTAAATTAGTTCTCTGTACAATTTTCATATAAAATAATAAAAGTGATAAATTTGAATTTGTCTAAGAATAATATAGACATTATATGAATATTGGTTTTTAGATTCAATAATGAAGAATTAGTTTCTAAATTCAAGAATTTATATATATATATATATATATATATATATATACATTCTTGAATTTAAAAACTAATTTGTGATGGATTCTCTTGCTGATTTAAATTAAAATAGAATCAAAATGTTAACTTATATAATATTTAACATTTTATTCTTATTCTATATTTTTTATTATTATCTTGTCTTCGATATAAATTTATTATGAATAAATAAAATTATGGTAAATTTTTTTATATTTAAATCACTGCGCAAACGCACAAGTTTAGCGCCCTCTTTCTTTTCATATTTATCATTCTCCGAGCATTTACTTTTGGTGAATACAATGATAGTCAGGTATTATTAGAGTTATACGCGGGCTCTGCTTAAATTACTAGTAAACATCTTTCTACTGCATATATAAATTTAAGCATTGGTACAGTAATATATTTCTGAAAAATAGAATATTTTCTCTAGAATTAATAAGTCTAATTATGCACATAGTTTTTATATTATCAGCCAAACATAAAGAAGTGATTTTCGAACTGATAGAGTAATATATAAATGACTTATAAGATGTTGGTTTTGAAAGTACGATTTATAAAAACTAGAGAACAGAATTTCAAAAACCTATGCTACAAGGATTGATATTCAAATTTCGATAGAATATCTTCTGCAAATATGTTGATTCGCTGGAAAAGTAAGGATAAGACAAGTAAATATTCTACAATTGAAGGGAGTGGCAGCAAAAAGAAACGAAAATTTGGCAAAGACGGTGAGAGAACTGTATATGCTTTTTAATTTTTAAGTTGATACATTTTTATTTATTTACTTTTTTTATTTGAATTACTTGTAAACTGTAATGTCTACGATAGTTAAATTCTTTTATAAATTACGAATTTCTTTTAAGTAATAGATAATTATTTCTATGAAATTTTCTTGTAAATATGTATCCCCAAAATTTATTATCCTATCACGCATGAATTTGGATTCACCCTTCAATTTTCCTATGTAAAAATAAAGATATCGAAGTCTATAGCAGTAATAATGCCTCCATATTTTTCAATAATATCAGTTATTATTTTGAAATATTTTTCATAAAAAAATAGTTTTACTTATACAGAAACTTTCTTTTAATATCGAATATTTAACATATATCAACTTTTAAAACAAAATTTTTGATTGGTCGAGTTCGTAAATTAAAAAAATTTAGTTTTATCAAACTGTTTATATATTTCTACTATTCTAGCACTGTATATAAAAATAAAGCATAATAATAATTACTGAAAGCATAGCAATATGTAATAAACTAAATTACATTAATCTGCGAAGTAATTTTTAAAACGTTTGTATTGATTATAACATATCGATAAGCTAATTATCGAGAACAATATTATTTAGTTTAATAACCTTTAACAAATAGAAATTTGTTTCGAACATTTTATTATGTAACATAAAAATATAGTTTGAATTAGAAAAGTAGAAAATAATTATCGGAATTATAAATAATAAAAAGTAAGTATAGGAAACCACACCCTTCACGGTAA
This sequence comes from Sycobia sp. Sy_11, assembly GCA_018907035.1. NCBI lineage: Eukaryota > Metazoa > Arthropoda > Insecta > Hymenoptera > Epichrysomallidae > Sycobia > Sycobia sp. Sy_11. Next base: position 829,579 of record JACCIC010000029.1, read on the forward strand.
TCAAACACAAAATATCGACCTGGACCTCGCGCTTGCTCTCTTTCATTATACTTCTCCAGATTCTAGATACCTATTCTTATTTGATATTCGTCTCTGGTTTTATCTCTTTCTCTCTCTCTCTCTCTCTCTCTCTTTCGGTCTCACTACTTCTCTTATTCTTTCTTGTTATTTTTTACCAGTCAAACTTCGTATACATATGCAAAATTAGAAATTATATTAAAATTCTGTTTTATTATATGACATATTTTATGACTGTATTTATATCATAATTTATGATTTTATGATATATGAGTATTTTATCTATAACTATCTACTCATTCCTTAACCAATAGCGATTTTTACTATTTTGTAAAATTACATATGATAATAATACTATCCTTAAACTTTTCATGATTTTTCTTTAGGTCTTTTTTTCTCTGAACAGAATATCTAAGAAGAATATGTATAAACCGAGTTTTAACAAAATTGCATTTGGTGACTGATATATTGCAGATTAATGAATGTTTTTATCGGCATTAAAATCTTCGGAACAGATTAGTATAAGATAATAATGATAACAAACAAACCTAAATGATTAAGAGACTAAGAGACTATCATCTCATACAAGTAGATATACAAAGTTTCAAGTCAATACGTTGGTTAGAAAATATTTGATAGTCTTTTGAAATTAGTGTTTCATTGTTTTTACAAAAGTATGGAAAAAAACGAATTTCGAGTGGTTATGAAACATTACTTTCTGCGTGGTAAAACAATTAAGAAAACTGAAAAAAAGTTTAAAAAATATTATAAGGACTCTGCTCCATCACATGGAATCGTTCATAAGTGGTTTACTGAATTCCGTTGTGGTAGAATGAACACAATTAATGCTGAGCGTTCTGGTCGCCCAAAATAAGTGGCTAATCAAGATATGGCCAATAAAATCCATGATATGATACTCAAAGATCGTCGATTAAAAATGCGCGGAATTAGTAACATTGTAGGAATTTCGACTGAACACGTATTTCATATTTTGCATGAAATTTTGAATATGAGAAAACTATTTGCCATATGGGTGCCGCGTTTGCTCACAGTCAACAATAAACGGTCACGCATTGTTGTATCTAAACAATGTTTGGACATGTTTCAGCGAATCCAACCGATTTTTTGCGCCTTTATGTTACTGTTGATGAAACATCGATTCATCACTATACGCCAGAAATGAAACGGCAGTCAAAAATATTGACTAAACATGGAAAAGCTGCTCCGAAAAAAGCAAAAACTGTTCCAAAAGCCGGTAAGGTAATGTCCACAGTTTTTTTTGGCATGCACGGGGTATAATACTAATCGATTATCTACAGAAAGGAAAAACAAATACAGGACAGTATTATGCTTCATTATTGGATAGATTTAAAGCTACACTGAAGGAAAAGCGGCCCATCTGGTGAACAAAAAAGTGCTCTTTCACCATGACAACGCAGCAGCTCACACGAGTGCAATAGCCACAGTCAAATTAGCAGAATTACGTTACGAATTACTTCCTCACCCACCTTATTCTCCAGATTTAGTACCGTCCGATTATTTTCTATTTCCAAACATGAAAACTTGGCTTAGTGGTAAAAGATTTTCATCGCATAAAGAGACTACGACTGCCACAAATGATTATTTTAAGGATTTCGACAAAAGTTACTTTTTGGAATGCTTAAAAAAGATTGAATATCGCTGGAATGAATGTATCGAGTTGAGAGGGGACTGTATTGAAAAATAAAAAAAAATTTATAAATAAATTGTTTTTTTATTTAAAAGTCACGGACTTATCAAACTACCCTCGTATTGTGTAATCTAAAAATGAGCATATCTTGCACAGTCTGAAATTGAATATATCGTTCCTAATTCGATTTCTAATCGGTAATAATAACAGTGTGTGAATACCTGGTTGTGCGTATGCGCAGCTCGCCCAGGCGTTAGATTTAACTTGAGAGTATCCGTAAACTGTATTTTTTATATAATAGATTTATATATTATTATATTAGGTGCGTCGGCTTGTCATTTTTTAGTGTATATATTGTAACGAGGTACGTATTTAATAATTGCCCGGTAAAAGCAACCGTTAAAAGAGGTGTAAAGAACCCGAAGCGGATTAAATTGTTTTAAAAACAATTTCCGTGGATCGTAGGTTCATTACTATTATTTTTCCTCAGACATACCTTTCATCCTGGAATTTATTTATTTTTAATTTATGTCAATAATAAATTATATTAATAGATTATTAATGATCCAGGAAAGAACGGGACAATTATCAGATACAGGCGGATATTATGAGATTTTCTATTACAAAAAAAAGAAAGAGAAAAATTTATTTATTTGAATAGATGAAAATCCTAAGACTTATTAAATTCTAGAAAATTATAATAAATAGATAATATCCTACCTAATATGCACCGGCGCTATCCTAACGCACGTTTGCCATCACACAGGGAATGAGAAAAAAAATTTCCAAGTCTATTAGCGAGATCAAGTCAGAGGAGCGTCGCCTTACGGAGAAGAAGAATAACTATTATCGAAAGATGCGTGCGTATTTGCTGTTCTTGTAACTACTATTCTCTGTTAATATCTCTCTATCTCTTTCACACTTCGATTTGATAAACTAAATATATTAGGTTGTCAAATATCTCCCTTCCGCCTTTTTGTCATATGAATTTCGCGGCTATATCCAAAGCGCTACAGAGCTCATATCTGGCAAAACTATACATCATTTGAAAGGTTTTGACATTACGTACAAAACGAAGCTATGCACGATTAGTTTGGATATTGAGTTCCAAAGTTATAAACCTGTAAACATGGAGTTCACTAGCGTTTTTCTTCGTCAAAGGCAAATCGGCTGGAGAAACGTTCCCTGAGATTAATGACGTTTTGGGCGATGGTACGCTATCATTTCGAACCGTAGAGGAATGGTTTCAACGATTCAGAGCCGGTGAAAACGACACCATGGATAAGTCAGCCGGCGGAAGACCTGTGACGACGAATGCCGATCAAATTAGGGAATTTATCGAGTTAGACATGTGGCATCTCATGACATCGCCCAGGAGATGAGAGTTAGTCATCAAACCATTTTGAATCATCTGCAGAAGGCTGGATACAAAAAAAGCTTGATGTTTGAATGCCGCATGATTTCACGCGTAAAAAGGTTCTGGACCGAATCAACGCCTGCGATGTACTGCGGAAACGGAACAAACTTGACCCATTTTTGAAGCGGATGGAGACTGGAGACCAAAAATGGATCACATACGATCATATCAAGCAAAAACGGTCGTGGTCCAAGTCCGGTGGACCGTTCCAAACAGTGGCCAAGACGGTATTGACGACCAGGAAGGTTTTGCTATGTGCTTGGTGGGATTGGAAGGGAATCATCTACTATAAACTGCTCCCATATGGCCAGACGCTTAATTCTACCATCTACTGTGAACAACTGAAACGTTTGAAGCAGGTTATCGACTAGAAGACCTGGCTGACTCCTTCAAATCTTCTAACTCTCAGTAGAGAATAGAACCGAGTTATCGATTATCACTTGGTCGGTCCGGCAATTCTTCTCAGAGATTGAGGAGTCGAATCTCAGCTCTCCTGGCAATTTAAGCTTTAGTCGTGAAATCAGCTAAGGCAGCTAGGAGATTCTTTCCCATTCGCTTTAGCAGAGTCAGCTTTGGTTTTCTCGGTCCGTTCCAGGGCTCGAAGCTCCAGAACTTCTTTTCTGACGGCATGACCCTTCGGACGAGAGAACGTGGACTGGGAAGATGGTGCCTTCAAAGGGACATACCCCTCCTCGTCCAAATCCGAACTCTCCTCCTCCAACTCTTCAATCACCTCGGAGGAGGGGTTCGGACGGAACCAGCTTGTTGGGATTCATCTAGCAGCCCTTCGTCCTCGTCAGACGATGGAAAGTGCTAGTCCATTACTTCATATTTCTCCCAACAGCTCTTTAAGCTGGGCCATAAAATCTTGATCCATAAGTTTGTCCATATGTAAAAACATGAAAAGAAAACAAATTATATCAATGGGAAGGGAAGAACTACTTCTTCTTCCATGGCCAACCACGCAGACCACGAGGACGCCATATCTTGAGACGAAGACCGCTGAACCATAATTCTACTTTTGTGTGAAGGACGTCGTTTCCTACCCGGGACGAAATCTAAGGCCTCGCGAGAATTTTCGAGGTTATCCTGCGTAGAGAATCTAGCTTTAGAAACTTCACCCGATGGTGAAGCTTCTCGCATGGCAGGTGGGTCATACGTCACCTGGTCGCGATCCAACGGCGTTGGGGTAGCAATCTCTTCATCTGACTCCAGCGGTGGTTGTGGTAAAAACTCATTCTCTGGTACCAGTGTAGAAATGGCTTCGAAGAGATCGTTTTTCTAGAATTGGACGTTTGGCTTGAGTTGTCTTGAGCATGAATTAATTGTTCAATTCGTCCGTCTCAACCTTGCAGCTGATACGTATTAGCCCCTTTCTTTTGTATGATAACAAAAGGACCTACGTATTTAGGGGCTAATTTGTACCTTACCCCTTAAGCTGTCGAGGATAAAACACGATTTCTCTTTCATACCAGGTGGGTGATCTGGTATGAAGAAGGATTTTGCCTGGCATTATAATAATCTGCTTGGCGACGCTGCTGTCCTTGAGACCGTGTCTTAGCGGCCTCTTGGAGTTTTCTCAACTTACTAATTTTCGCTAGCCAGGAATAATCTCTTTCTTTTTGTTAAGTTTACGTCGTAATGAGATCTTGGCTCCGGCGGAGAGAACCAAAGAGTGTCTAGTGGAACTATGTGGCGTCGTGTTTAGCGAGAAATTTAACTGAAAGAGTTTCTCGTCTACGAACGCCACAATGCGGGTTTTCCATGTCCTGACTCGCTCCACCGGATTAGCCTGCGGATGATACGGTGGAGTAAGGGTATGGAGTATACCCGTTTCCACTAAGTATTCATCAATTATACGATTTTTAACTTCGGCACCATTATCCGACTGGAGGACCTCTGGCGCGCTGAATTTACAAAGCTCTCTGTAAATTCTTTGAAGCTCGTCCTCACGTTTGCTTTACGGATGGGGATAGGTCCCACCCACCATGTCAACAAATCTTGAAACACCAGTATATACTTAAATCCGTAGCGACTCTTTACAAATGGTCCGGTAATATCACTGGTGACCTTTTGCCAGGGTCTCTCTAAGACTCTCCCATCCATGCATTCGGCAGGTGGTTTTTGGTCCACCTTGGACTGCTGACAGATAAGACAGTTTTTCATATATTCTTGAACCGTCTTATAAAATCCAACTCAGTAATTATATTTGCTGACATCAGCGAAAGTTTTCTCATGTCCTGGATGTCCAGCTGTAGGATTATCGTGACATTCTTTAAGAACTGTGAACGACGCTTCTTAGGAATAACGATCTTGCAAGCGTCCTTATCGCCCATGATGACTTCGAGGACTTCTTCTGGACGATAACATTAGAATTGTCTCGCTATTATTTTCTATTTCGAATAATCGTTGGCACGAACTTCGATGTTCTTGAACCATTGTAGATACCATTCATCCTGGGTATCTCTTGCCCAGATTACAATTGTACAAGAAAGATCATCTTCCTCGGACATCCTAGAAAGGGCGTCTGGCACGTTGTTCAATGTCCCATTACAATGCTCTACATCGAAACTTTGCCCTGGCAATCTTATATCCCATCGTGGGAGTCTACCAGTTGGGATTTGCTCCGTATGAATCCACCTCAATCTAGAATGGTTCGTAACGACACGGAAATGATATCCGTCTATATAAGGACGGAACTTCTCAATATCCCATATAAGCTAAGCACTTTTTTTCTGTTATCGAATAGTTTCTTTCGGCTTGGGAGAGTATCACTCGCATCTGCTTGCACGACAAACTGGATATCAAACGACGGTCTATGCAGGAGGTGTGCCGAAGCAATAATTGATTTAATCTTGTCGAAAGGAAACGACAGTCGTTTCGAGTTTGATGTGTGAGTCAAATCTTTTAGAAATTTTCTATACCACGATGCAATCCCGAGGAAACGTCTAAGTTGCTTCAGGTTTCTTGGTTCTGTGTAACGCATCACTGGTTCGATCATCTCAGGATCGGGACGAAACCCCTCACGATTCACGAGAACACCTAAATATTTGACTTCGGTATGTCCAAAGACACTCTTTTCTGGATATATTGTGAGTCCAGCTTCATGTACTCGAGTAAGAACACGTTGTATCCAGTCTAAATGTTCTTCGAATGTCTCTGTGGTGATGATAATATCTATAAGATTTAAAAAGGCAGTCGGCTGTAAGTCTGGCCCGATAATTCGTTCTATAAGTTATTGGAACGACTCTCCAGCGTTAGATAGACCGAAGAGCATCCTGGTAAATGAGAACAATCCCATTCCAGGTATCGTAAATGCCGTTCTCGGTTTGGATTCCGGATGACGTAGTATTTGATGGTACACACTACTCAGATCTAAGGTAGAGATATGTCTAGCTGATTGCAGCTTCCATAGAATCTGGTCCATCCATTTTCGAAAATCCATGCAAAATCTATATATTTCCCGTTGCTTTTACGTAACATCACCACTAGGCTTACCCAACTACTTGTGGATGGTTCGAGTACTCAGTCTCCAGCATTTCTCTAACTATAGAATACATCTCTTCTTGTATTTTCATAGAGACTAGAAATGCCTTTCGACGTATAGGGCGAGCGTCTCCTATAATATGTTCCACCCACGTCGTACATCCCAGTGGCACTTATCTCGCCAGCAGGGTTTTATTCAAGAGCTTGTTCATACGTTTTTGTTCCTGCCGAGATATATCCGCGAGAACAATGGATGCTAACCTCGAAAACTCCATGGTCAGATCAAAACCAGTATTTTCGGCGATTTATATGCGGCTTTGCCTAAAATCGCCTTATCCGACGAAGGAGAAGTGTGATAGCATTTTCCACACTCCAATGCCAATTCGGCTTCTATAGCCACATTCAGGAATTCATAATTATTATTAAAAGACTTCCTTGATATCCTTCCCTGGATTTCGGGGCGCATTACGGAACAGTCTATGTAATTCCTCTGTCTCGGGGAGAGGTGGATTTAACCGATCAAATATCGAGAGAAGACAAGCGATATAATCACTCGAAGGTTCGTTGACTCATTGGGTTCGAGTTTCAGCCTCTCTAACCCATGTTTCTCTATATTCTGGACCGTCTCTGTACTGCATTTTCGCAGCGGTACGGACTTCACTCCAGGTGATTATGTCTCTTCTTTTCAAAGAAGAACCCCCCCCTTCAAGTCATGTTCACGGACTCGAGAACTTGAACATGGCGTAGAAATACCACTGGCTAGGGGTTGCAGGGAAACTGACGATTCTTCCTGCATGGTGGATATATGACACATAGATGTATCTTATATTTGCACCTTCTTCCGTGCAGGATCTCCAGCCAGCCGTGTACTGCTGACTGGTGCGAAACGAAATGACAGAGCAGATAATTGATTTGTTATGGCGGCAATTGCTTCTTCTAACGTCTTTGTTTGGAAGTCTTGTACTGGGATAAACCATACAATATCTTCCATTGTACATGGAGGTATACTGCCAGGTGGGGGGCTGGCGATTGTGCTTGACGACAGGGGTGGGGTCGTCTCCCCCGACTGTTCTTGTGGGAGGATTAGGCGTCTTGCAGTCATTTTCTCATCCATACCAGGCTGAATGATCAGACCCACACACAAACGTAATCGAGAGGCTTCTAGATTCCGTTGGACCTCTTCATCTTGCTCCAATAACTCCAACGGATGCCTCTCTTCTCCATCAGTTGTAGAGTCTAGCCAGGATGGATTAATCTGAGCTATAATCCTTTCAATGAAGGACTTCCTGGCTTGCATGTGCTTAAGAAGAACACGACCCGGGTCTTTCTTTTTTTCTTTAACTAAGCCATCCTCCCTTCAGTAACTGGTTAATTCTGCGAAGCCGTTCAAAGATAGTGCCTTCGCTTCGCAGAGACAGCTGATGGAGATTTTTTGACTTGCCCTCGCGCACGATATAAACACCACTGGCCGACCGGAGTCGACGGAGATTTTTTAAATTCTATAAAATTATAATAAATAATATGCTACAGCTACCTAAGCACCCACGCTATGTCATCGCACATTTTTGTCCACACAAGTGGCGAGAGAGAAAATTTACAAGTCTATTAGAGAGATCAAGCAACAGGAGCGACGCCTTATGGAGATCAAGAAGAACTACTATCGAAAGCTGCGTGCGCGTTTGCTTTTTTTATGTTATTTACTATTTTAACTATTACTCTGTTAATATCTCTCTATCTTTCTCATACTTTGGTTTGATAAACTAAATATACATAATGTTTAAATTACAATACCAATCGCTCTATATTGAATAAAATCAATAAAAATTATTATTCAACGAATTCCAAATAAATATAAGTATTAAGAAGATTCACCAATCTTAGAAAGCAACGCCGAAAATTTACTATCTAACGTTGAAAAAATCTTGGTCTCCAAATTCTTTCTTTACGATGAAAACTATTCCGAGTTTTCGTCAAAAAGAATACTGGCCAATTTTTCTACGTAAATACTAGTTTGGACGAACAATAGTGGAAATTCCAACAATTTTTATACTCTTGTTTTTTTTTGGAAAAATATTGGAAAAATATCAGAGCTCAGGTACCAACTTTTTTCTTTATACAACAACAACTGTTATTCAACTATATTATAATTTTCAAATTTTCCTATATTATAATATATATTATTATAATATACCTATACCTAAATCTATCTCCTTTCTTTTATTTTTCCCTCCAATTTTTCTTCCAACACATATGTGATGAAACTCCTGTATGTGTTACAATATATATATATATATATATATATATATATATATATTGTACTTCTTAAAACTCATTACGAGTGAACTGAACTCTTCAGGTAAACGGGGGGACAACAAATTTGGAACGCGGGAGGCAGTCAGAAAAGCTCTTATGCTACTTGTTAACTAATGCTTTTTTTTCTTGTCTGCAGCTGTCAGCTTAGGCCACTGCGCACTCCTATGCGCACAAGGGGGGGGCGTTGACGTGAATGAATGAGAAATGTATTAGCCGATAAGAATCAGAGTACTTTATTCACGCGGCTGACACATATGATATTTACAGATAATTTACAGTGATTACTCACTGCGAGCGGATTCCGCGACATCGCTATGTACGCGAGATACATAATAACATGCGCACACGTGGGGGGGGGGCGATGAAAGGGGAACGCGGAGGAAACATGCGGTGACACCGAGTATGGACGTACCATGCGACGGCGCCGACGGCGGCAGTTGCGAACAGATATTTAATATCACAATGCAAATACTACTTGCCCTAGCTGACGGAGATACTGTTGGCGGCTTCCTCTCATCCACTGTCTCTCTCTCACTGCTTGATCGCGTGGCGTCCTCTCCTTCTCTCACTCTTTCTCTCTCTCTCGCTGATGGCTTGGGTGGCTTGCACGGCGTCGTCTCGCTGGCGCGTGCTGAACACACGTCCGCTGGTGGAAAAGCGGTGGCCCTCTCGGAGATGGGTATAGCGGAGAGAGTAGTGGGAGCTCTGGGCGTGCTGATAAGCTGCTGGATGGCCTCACTAGGGACAGGGCTGATGGATTGGGAAAATAGCTGCTGTATCACTATCTCTAAGTACTGATAGAGCGAGTGCTGTACCAGTGTCTGAAACGTCAGGGCTCCGACACGTGGTGGGCATAAATTGTGTACAATGTTGCAATTGACTAGATTTACCAGGGCCGTTCCCTTGCACATTAAAATAGGTGAGAGGGCTTTTTATTGTTAACAATTGCATTAGTTTAAGTGGCTTAGATTAATTTGTTGTGTAAGCCTATTTATATAACAATAATAACTAAGGTATAAATTGTTATAAATTGTTAAAATAACTAAGGTATAAACAGCTTGCTCGGACTTTTTCCTCAGATGTGTGAGGGTATTTACGCCTAAGTTTTGGTTATATTATTTACTTGCGATATGTTGTGTACTTCTCTTTACACATAGCTACTTATTCCCTGTATCGTTACATCCCTTTTTTTAAATATACTCTAATATATATAATTAGTTATTCATATAATTTCACTTTTTCATAAATAATAAGTGAAAATTACATGATGCCCCGGCTAAGAAATAGGTGGTTGATGTAGTTTTATTAACGATTATCATTCAATTCAGTAATTAAATCACTATGAATCAACAAAGATATTAAAATTTTACAACTTGTTAATTTAATTTTATAACTAATATTATTGCTATTGAAATTGTAGGAATAGTTAAGCGAATATACTTTATAAAAATTTAAGTATCTAGATAGTTATAGTTATCAGTTAAAGCGTAAAAAGTTTTTTAATTTATTTATAATTATTCGTAATTATAAGGTTGAATTTAAAAATCGAACAACCGCATGGTGCGGTAAATATCACGTGTGCGAATTAATAATTTCTGTTGTTAGAATGCGAACCATATGTCGCGGTTTTAAACATGTAGACAAAATCCTAATAGGCTTGTGAAAGATTATCATCACGTGCGAAACGATTACGTAAACGTGGTAGCGAATTCACTGCCATACGTCATGTTTCGAATGCGACTGCCCGTAAATCGGATTTGAAGGAAAGGCGCACTATAAGGTGTCCGCTTGTATCACGCGTCTGCCTGTCATGGAAAAGATTCTCGCATGCTTGATCTTCTGGTTTTAAAGTTTGAGGTGAATATTTACAGCAAACCGTTTATATCGTTTACTGAAACGCAGTGTAGAGCCTTTAGTGGCACACGTGTAAAAGATTCTGCCCGCCGTAACTCGCTTGTTTCCATTAAGCCGGACAAAATTCACCCAAGCGCTGTTTCTTGAGCAGTCAACCTTGAGTCATAAAATATAGAAACACTGGATTACAACAGTTGCCCATAAAGATCAACATCTATAGTAATATCAATAGAATCTCTGATATAAAACTGTGCGTTAGCTAATGGAATGCTTTTCATTCCAGGATGCTACACGCCGGCAAATAAAGCTTTGATTCCATGTAGGTTAATTGGATATATCTATATAGATTTGAAATTAAATTCATACAGATATTGGCGTAGATTTTAAAGCATATTCTGATTTATACAATCGACTAAGAACATAGTCTCTGGAAGAACATTTTTGAAATCTGGATTAAAATTGGTACCGATTTCTTTTTAAAATAATATATAGTAAGTAGTTCACATCAGAACCAGAACAAATGGTTTTTTCTGAAAGACGCGATTATTCAGTTATATTGAATTGCAAATAAAATCCCTAATTCTTACCGTCCCGGTTACAATAAGGAAACTGTGTTCCTGATTGTAGGCTACGCCGTAGATACCTCACTATGTACAAATGCTAGGAATTTTATTTTATTATTAATAATAAATAAAACCTATACTTTGAGCTCAAATATAAATTTATTAACTAAGGGTAAGAGAAAGTCCCTTGAAATAAAACCATAAGTTTTTAATTAAGTTATATCACGAAGGTTGAGATGAATTCCAGTGTGACTTGTTAGCAAGTGATCGAACGATATTATTAAGGAGTGTGCGCCAAGTACTGAAAGTTCTATGTTTACCCTTTAAATTACATCCCTTTTTATCGAAGTATCGTGGATTGAAATCAAGTATTTTAGTAGTTTCGAAACATTACTTTGCCGGATATGCACATATGGTGTAATGCAAGGCTATAACGTTAGACCCTTATAGACTAATTTCCTTCCTCCTCAAATTCTGTAATCTGCGACGCAAACAGTAGACGAAATAGTCCGTTCAAGCAATGTTGTTTGTTTCAGGGCACGAGATTTTACAGTAGAAAACTGTGACAAAGCATATATAATCTTCTTAAGTTTGTCAAATATCTCTTGCTTTTGTTCGAGAGATCCTGTATCAGAACGCCTTATACATTGTTTATGTGGTTTGCACTGAAGTAGCCAGAAATAATCATCTAGAATATTTGAGGAGTATTTTCTTGATAACGTTTTTCCATTTCTACTATGTTCTGATGAAAACGGTCAGCCTGCTCTTGTCTAATATCATTTAAGTTTTCAACAAACTAATTCAAATGTAAATACACATAGCCTAATTATATGTTCAGCGTTCAATTTACAGCTCTCGATAATTATAAGCTGATCTGTTACAAAGAAGTGAGTAAAAACTTTTTCGAAATTTATCCAGGCTTTTTTGCCTCAAATTCATCATCATTTCGAAATCCGTTTGTTCATGAAATCACTAATCTGATAGACAAATATGTCATCTTCTATCTTTACATCATTCAGGTTGGGTTATTTGTTAATATGGTATGGAAAAGAGCACATAATTTGCAAGCTTTTTGTGGTGCCAAGATAAACCTTCATCTTCAATTAAAATGGGAAAATTGAAAAAGCTTTTGTAAAATTCTTTGACACTTTGATTGAAATCAATTTTATGTTGCCAAAACATAAAATTACCGTAAATGTGACAAAAATTATCTGGTTCATTTCAACATTTATAAACGTGGATTATGAAGATAAATAATATATGTAGAAACGATTGATAGAATATACTATAAATTAGCCAAGATAACTGTTCTAAAGGTTAATGGAAAAGGCCGAAGAAGAACGTGCAAAGTGTTGTGAAAACGACCGATGAAAACTACTGGTCGAGAAATCTTCCCTGAAAATATGCCCGGTAAAATGGTATTTTGAAACTGGTTAAAAAACCTCAATGTGAACGACGTCACAAATAAGGAAAGCGGCTTATCAGATAATTTTGTTGCATGTTTGAGGGCATAACACTAATTGAATAAACATTGTATATTACAGGCCTGGAGAGTTAAGGGAATTAGGTTATAAGGTTCATTGGTTATAACCTTGTCCATACCATCCGTGCACATCCGGGAAATTACGTGTTTCTAAACTGCTGAAGTACCATATGATCAAATTTGACCCTAATTGCACTGGTGCACTAAACAAACAGCTGGCAAACACACAATAATGGAGATATGGCGCTCGAATTTCACAAGAACATCAAGAAAGGCTGTACCAATATAGGGAAAAAAAATTTACCGATTCAGTTTAATCGCGGAGTTTAAATGCAGCTGTCCGGCAGCTATCTGGGTCAAATTTGATCACATGGTGTTTGATTAACTTCACATAATATTCATGTACTTCAAGTAAGACAACAAAAAATAATGTTGCGATGAAAAAAAAAATTTCACTTATGGATTTTAAAAATTAGTAGACTGTTCATATGGTTTCACCCAGTTTTAGAAAAAATTTTTACCGCGATGTTATGGGATCTTAATGGCATCATCGGAAATGATCAGCAAATGGATAACAAATATCAAGACACTTATTTTGTAGATCTATGTTATCCATGTATAGCCAAAGTGTGAAAGCAAAATGGGCATTGACTCACACACGCATTTCAGTAGATTTAGTAATCAGTCACCATTCATAAAAATATCTATTTGTATAATAATAATATATATTTATATCGAAATACAATGTTATTCTTCTATCATTGCTACAAAGTTAATATTTTCGAGTTTGAACATTAAGGTAAATAATCAATATCATTACTTATAAAATGAACTCGCGTCATAATTTTAGTATAAAAATATTTTTTGCATCTTAATAGATTTCATTCTTTTGATTTCAATAGCTGATCCTTTATTAATTTCAGATGGTTCGCTTAAATTGAATAATGAAAGTGTTCTTGATAAGCGCGTCGAAGATGTTGGAGATGAAATCAGTGGTTATGTAAGTGGTTTGAACTCTCAAAGCCATAGTCGAAGTAGTGCGTTAGTAGGCCGTATACGTGAGGAATCGCGTAGGCATACAGTTAGTGGTGATCATCATCCGTCAACGCTTTTACATCACCATCAACTAAACACTACAGTCCTCACAGTTGCAAATGAACCAATGCATTCATTGCGTCAGCGACACTTAACTTTACCTCATTATGGAGCTTCCCTACGTCGGGCTGGTCTCGATCTTGAGGTAAAACTTAAATCTCTAATGCCTTATAAAAACTCTTTTCTAAATCTATTTTTATCCTTTCAAATTTGCAAAGCTGGTCTTAAATTTCAAATTTTTCTATTTTCTCATTCAACTTATTGTACGTTATTTTCAGTTACACCAGAATATATTTAATATAAATATACATATTTTTCATTATTTACTGTGCTATCTAATATGACTGACGTACAGTATTTATTCATATTATTTTCATTCTAAAATAAATTATCATATAACGCTTTCAAAATTAAAGTTCTGTATGGCACATAACTATAATAGTGCAAAAAGGAACTTTTACTTGTTTAGTAAAACAAGAATACCAATATATACAAGGGGAGAGTCAGATTGTTATATATTGTATTTCGATTTGGCTCACATATTTCGCTTAATATACTAAAATAGAATATTTCTACAGCCATTCTCTTAATTCTTTTCCGAAACCCAGACATCAGTGAGTAAAAGTTTGTAAAAAAGATTATTAAGTAAATCGCAGACGAGGCCGTTGTGCTGGCGCCAATGGAAAAAGAGAGTGAGAGATAGAAAATAAACTCCCACTTATAGTAACCATGCTGTGATGTTCACTCAAGTCGCGTGGTTCGCGATATATGCTTTACATTTTCATTCATTTTACATTTTCGTTCATTTGGAGTTTTCAATTGGGCGCAGAATGTTCATCTATGATGGTGCAATACTGCTGCGATGGCTTGCCTCAATATTACATCAGCCGCGTTTATGTGGCATTATCATCTCGTATTGTAATAACGGCTTACCTTGACGCTGCCTATATCGAGTTTTTCGCTGCGTGTATGTAGAGATCAGATAATTTTTCCATGCGCTTTGTCCACTGCTACCAAGCAGCTAGATAAATGTGTGCGCTGATCTTCCTGACAAAGATGTATGCGAGGGGTTGTTGAGTGAGGGACCATGTTACGTAACACCATGTTTAGTCCACAAAGATGGCATTAAGAGGCCGGTTGATCCCTTCTACTGGATTGGATTGAACTTTGTACGGGGGTACCGTTGTCTGGACGGTCCATGCTTCAAGAAAAATTTCTCTCTGATCTAATTTCGAAATTCAATACTGTTACCCGAGAGAACAATTTCAAGCATACGAAACATATAATCACTCGATCAGTTAGACTTAGAACGTCTTACCTTTGCTTGTAAATTTAATTCACCTAAAGAGGTCGACGACACTTGTCGACGAAACGTCGTAAAATAAAAACATACTAATTTTTTATGAGCCTAAACTAGATCGCAATAGTTATAATTACATACATTTATATACATATACATATACATATATACATAAGGACTAAAATAAAATTATCGATTCTTATCATAATAAACACGCGATATTTTCACTTACGACGAATCCTCTGCTCATTCACCTGGCCTCTCGTTCGATCTTGATCAACTAATTCACGTTCGTAATTTTCTCCCGAGGGCCCAATTTTCGTAGTTCGGGTAGCAGATTCCCGTAGATGAGGTCAATCTGCTTGTCATGCAACCATAGCTCTTCGAGCAGATCCAGAATTGTGAGCAAGTAGAATATATTGTCGCATGTTGTCTTCTGTTTCGTCTGTGGGCGCCGTTCCGCTTGACCGATAAGTTTGTTTGAAAATCATCTGTTGCTATCACCATAGCAACTATGTACAGCGTTATACAACTTTTTCCAAGTAAACTAGTCCTTTGCGTAAAAAGCGATAGCAATGCAAGGCAACGCCCTCTAAAAGCTCCGTCATTGCATTAAACATGTCTTTGTCGATGACGGGTGTCAGCCTACGGCATTCAACAATTCTGTGCAGAAATTTCTGCACGCTTTTCCCCTTTATACCGTGAATTCATACTTTCTATTGGATATCATTGACCACATTGCAGGGAGGACTACTCAGATATCTCTGATCGATGTAGCTCTCCCCCTTTCAGGTCCTTCATGTCAAAAGTAGCAGGGAACCGAGATCGTTGGATCACCGGCAGAAAGTGGACTTTCCTGACTCGTCTGTATATCGTTTTCCAAGTAATTAAGTTCATAAGTATCTTGAAAAGTGGCGTGATTATACATTTTTGTAATTGCTGCTGCTGTTGTATGCTTACTAAAACTGTATATATCTCATTTTATTTCTCTGGCAAGTTTTGTAAAATACTGCTTTATTGTTTCATGTAATTTCTATAGGTGGCTTAATGCAAGATTGATCGTGTCGTTGCATGCTTCATTATTAGCTTAAGTCTTAAGACTGATAAATCTTGTCCTCACTTGCACGTGTGTTGAAGTATGTAGCCATTATCGTTATAGCCATCTGAATAGGTGATTCATTCACCAGAACACCTGCTGGTGGTATGCACATATCCGATTCATGTTAATTAAACTCGATAAGAATTTGTATCGGTCTATTAAAGGTCTCTGTACGAAGCCCGTTGCATGTACTCGATTTAGCTTGTCAAGAATGTTCGGTGTCAATTGCGTTATTTCTTTCATCGTATATGTTCCCTCGATGTGTTAGAGTATACCGGTTTTCGTTTCATTGCGCATAATCTAGGTGACAATTATTTTTAGGAGCTGTTTATCCCTAAATACATATTTTTATGATTCCGTTCCCGTATTATCTTTCTAGAAATTCGCTGAGCTGCACTTACTTAACAGTATATGGTATAGCTTGTCAACTCTTCAAAACGTAGAACTGTGATTTTTTAGGTCCAAATTGGTTATTATATTATCGATCTCACCTTCGTATAAGCTGAGGAGCTAGTTATAAAAATCTACTAGAGGATGCGTCATTGACAATACTGAATGATTAGATTTACTATTCTACAATTACAGACGTTTAATTATTTTCAAATACACACAAAATATAGGAAAAAATATAAAAATATACAAATAATTATGATTTTTTAATTCTGATCTGTAGCTATTAACCTTTAAAGGGCCGGCAAGCCGATATATCAGCTCAAAAATATAATTCTAGAATACCTTTTCATTCTTCAGTAAATTGATGCGCTATAAGTTCGTATCTGAAGTTGGTTTAACCTTATCACTTCAGAGTCAAGTCAATGAAGGTCATTTGAAGGTCAAACCTAGCACCATGGTTTGAATAATTATAAAAGATATATCCTTATGTTTTTGTACTCACTGAGTTCGGGTTTTACGTTATGTTAACCTCAAGTAAAAAGAAAGATGAAGGTCAAGTTGAGAATATACCAAGGGAAATATTTAAAATTGATTTTTAGATTCTGAGAGTGTAAAATACAAAATAGACTTCTCACAAAATGGAACAATGTATAAAAAATGAAAAAATGTATTAAAAAGTACGAAAATATAAAACTAAAGAAAATAGAAATAGAAGCTACATTACTCTTTACGTCCATGTCGGTGGCTCTGGGTAAAGCAGAACGAGAGTAGAAGGCCTAAAAACTCCACATTTCTAAAAAAAAGGACGAATCAAAACACAGAAATCATGAGATGGCCATATACCCAGAAGAATGAGTATAATTATGTCTATTCACAATCAAGCAAGTGTCAGATTCAGATGTAGCACCTCGGGATAATTTTAGATATAATTTTTGTTCGAATACATATGATACTTTCTACATTTGACCTTGAAGTAACCTTGTTTAGCCTCGAATGACCGTGATTATGAGTAGTTATGATCGAACAGACTCCACATTTGGATGCAGCACATCTCAAAACCTGAGAATATGATATTATTCCTTTTTTACCGAACTTAAAATTTTTCGTGACCCTCCAGGGCAGGAGAGCCGATATATCGGTTTGGTCCATGATAAGACTATTGTACATCGTTGATGGATGATACAAGATATGAATTTGCGCACTTTCAAAGGAGGTTTCAAGACCCGTCCCTTTAAAGGTGAAAAGAATTATTATTTCATACTCGCTATTATATTAATAAATAATATTTTGAAAAAGAAGGAGATAAAAAAGATAAAAAGAAAAAAGAAATTTAATAAATAATTATTATTTAGTTATGATATGTAATTATAGATATTTTACATATTATTATTTATTATATATATTCTAAATAATAAATACCTTATTATTTAATAATCGCTATAATCATAAAAAAATTTTAAAAGAGAGCGAGTAAATAAAAGAAAAATTATACTCGAATACGATGGGGTACTGTAGTGCTAAAGTTGACATACAACTAAAGGAAAACAGAAAACAAATTTTATATGCGATCTGTGCAAAACAAAATTTTCCACACTTAAAAAAAAGACAAAAACGATAACCAAAAAGTTTGTAACATGTTAGAAAATTGAAATTTTTCAACTTTCAATCTTTCTATTCTGTTCTATTTATTACCAGTTATTACTAATTTGGAAATGAAATGAAAATGAAAACGAAAATGAATGAAACAAATTAATGAAAATATTAGAAAATATTGCATTAAATAAGATAAATTTTGAATCAATTATCCATACAAGATATTTCCATGACGTGTTTACAATTTTACATGTTGAACGTTTTGCATTTTGAATGTCTTTAAAGCCATCCATGATAGAATTAAATTTATAAAAGAAATAAAATTAAAGAATAAATTAGGTTATTTGGATATCAATGTGATTAGAGGTAGTAATAATACAGTAAAATTGAATTTGTATAGAAAATCTACATGGTCAGGTAAGTTGTTAAATTTGAAATAACACCATGGGAACTAAGATAAGTACTAAAGAAAGTCATTGAAATAGCAATAAAATTATCACACGATAATTCAAAATTAGTTAAAAAAATATTCATTAACAATGATTATCCTAGACCTTATAGATAAAATGAATACGAAGTGAGAGTGGATCAAGTGAGAGTGTAATGGTGGAACCAAGTTTCGTCAACGCTTACGAATCAACGCAAAAATTCACTTGGATTACGCTTATACAACGCTAAATAGACGGTAGAAACGTTCTTTCGAATCAATTTTTGGTCGACTTTTAGCAAACGCAGCACTCTTCTTGCACAGAGCTTTACCATATAAAAATGTTGATGCAAAATATTTTGTACACGTTCATATGACATTTTACAGGTCTCAGCTATATCACGCACTTTTAATCTGCGGTCTTTCAGCAATATTTGATGGATTTTTTCGATCATATCTGGAGTTGTGACCTCAATGTGGCGTCCTGAGCGAGGCTCATCAGAGGTGCTTACACGACCCTTTTTAAACTTGGAAACCCACTGCTTAACGGTTGAATATGATGGAGAGGATGTCTCCAGTGTTGAGTCCATCTCTTCTTTAATTTCCTTCAGCGTTAACCCCTTCAAATAAAAATATTTGATGACAGCACGATTTTCCAGCTTTTCCATTTTTACGAAAAATACAGAGGCGTCTTGTTCAGCGTGCTCTCAAACGTAAAATAACATGGCGATTGGACTAAAACTATAGCTACAAGTTATCTAAGATGGTACTATAGAACGCCACTTCAAGGTGGGCCTAGTGACGCCATCTCTTGGTCAGGTCGGGAACTTATCAATCCACCCTCGTAAATGATTTCATATACTTCTATTACGATAGGATTTCAGTTGCATGTGATCGTTATAAATTTAACTTATAAGGAAAACCAGAACAAACAGTTCACGATAAAAACATGCTTTATAAAAACATAATATTTAAGTTCACTTTAAAAATAAAAATAATAGACGAAGCCTATGTAACAATTGTAAAGGTAATGATGATAATTGTTTATAAGCAGGAATAGTATACAAAATCAATTTTCGTGATAAAATAAAATAATAAAAATCATAAACTATATTCTACGTTAGTGAAGAATAATTTGACGGCACGTACCACTTTAAATTTATTTTCTAATTAACCACTACGGTTAATCCTAAGGAATTAAACTCTAGCTTTTTATTTTATTTTATTTTATTATTGTTTTATCGTTATTTCTTAATTTTTAATCTAATTTATTTTTAGTAATAAGTTTTATTTCAGATTCTTCAGGGATGATAATAAACAAGGACAGTCTGACTGTTGTTATATTAGTAAAAGATATTATAGTATATAGATTGTAATGTCCAATAAAAATATTTATTAATTTATTTAAAATTTTCTGAAAGGACGGAGAAAATAAAATTTCAGCAATTGCCCGTAGTATGTATGTTTTTGCATATCTTTGGGCACGCAAAGTTGTATTTTTTGAAGGTCACTTCTGGATATCTGAAAATGCGTGTATATATTGCGGGTCTTTATAATAGAAGCAGATTTATAATATACTTATATAATATCACCATCACCCAATTAGTGATTGCGTGTGAGAATCTCATCATGTGATGGGTCGGCAATTTTCGAAACAGAGGTAAGTTAAAGATTATTTAAATTTTATAGAATTTATTAAATTTATTCTATTTCCGAAGGTAATCAATGTAAATCAGTGCGGTCGAGGTCACTGTCTGACGAGTCTCTGTAGTACCAGTAGATCTATCGCATCTATTATATAATTTTATAATTAAGTAGGGACTGCAATATAATTCAATATCGAAAAAATTATAATTTCTATGAGGTATTATTATTACTATCGATTACATATATATAATGACATTTTTTCTCATTGTTTATATCGACTATCGTAAATGGCAAGCTTCGAAATTTTTCTTATATACCAGGTTTACCGTGTACAGTGCGCGTTTTGGGTATATATACTTGACCAATTATTATGGTTAAGTAAAAAACAATTTATTCAAATTGTTGGCCATTGTTTTCTCCATAATTTGATCACCTTTTTGGCAATTTGTCGATACCGCGTCAATAGACTTTTTTGTCTTTTCAAATCTCTCCTCCAATTCCAACCTCTTTGACACGATTCACCAAAATTTTTAGTGCCCCGCATTTCAAGAACATTCTCGTGTTGAACTCTCGAAGTATCGTCTGCTCGTCCGTTCGGTTGATCGCTATTACTTTGATCTGCAACGTCAATAAATCTTCGAATACGAGATTATACGTACATCCACACCTACTCTTGGGAAATGGGCCCACGACGTCACCTGCCAGGTGCGTCGACTTATCGTCTTCATAAGTCCAGTGGGTCGTAAGTTCATAAGTCCAGCCTTCTGCTCTACTTTATGCTGCTGCAGACCTGACGTGGGCATACGTGCGCTGCAAAAGCTATATACAAGCTAAGTCACGAATAATATGTGACCATGTGAGTATAGGTCTTTTCACGGAGCATGCAGCTCATTGTTAATACTATGGATTCGAGATATAATGTCTTTAAATGTCTTTAAACAGGTCACTTTCACATTGATTGCGAAGTTTGACCAAATCTCCATTATCCACCTCGCTCTCCATTTATCTAAGACTTTTAAAAGCAATAAGCACGGAGACTGAGCTCATGAGACTGATAACACTTATGATAATTGGATTATCCC
Source organism: Sycobia sp. Sy_11 (assembly GCA_018907035.1). NCBI lineage: Eukaryota > Metazoa > Arthropoda > Insecta > Hymenoptera > Epichrysomallidae > Sycobia > Sycobia sp. Sy_11. Next base: position 851,018 of record JACCIC010000029.1, read on the forward strand.
GATTATTCCTTTTCAGTCGACGAAAACGTGAAGCATTCTTGGTAAGCTCTAGACTGAATGTCTTGAATGACGCCTTTTTGGAATGTATCCAATTCTAGCTGAAAGCTTGATGATTAGCTATGACCATACATGTTTGACAGATGTCTATAATGTATCTAGTTCGCTAAAATATCTTATTTTATACACCATTTAACCTAGAATCTTCAGAAATTCTGGTATTCGAGGATCGAGCCTCTTTATTATTTTCTTAGTTTATTCCTTTTTGAGGTATGATTTTCATTACTTTAGGCTTTGCCTTGGTTGGAACGAATGATTCATATAATATTTTGTACAAACTTGTCCCTCCCAGTGGGATAGATAGTTACAGTATTTTTTACACTTCACTGCGAATTCGCATAGCTAGCTTCTACAACACCGTTGTATATAATCCTTGACGAACTTATTTTAAGTCTCCAATAGAGAATCGCTAACTTTTCTGTCCCAAATAGAAATTAATTATTTAGGTCGAATATCAAAGCGAGCAATGTCATCGCTCACAAATTTACTCAGACTTTGTACACGAGTTTTTACTTTACCGACCTGTTTGCATCAACATTGCAAACTTTCTCACTCTCATGACCTTTGTGTACTTTCGAGTCTTTTCTTTAACTTATATAGTCAGAGTGATACCTGTCCCTTAAAAGTTTCAGGAAATGAACCCGACTAAGTCTCGGTCTCTGATTTACGATATTTTGACAATTTTCATTTTCCCAAGGAATACATTTTCTTCGTAGAAAATGCTTCATCTTCGAATCGGTTATCCTATATTTCTCTTTGATCCTTTAGCATTCTGCTTCTTACATAGTAATTAATGTAACATTCCCAGGGCTTCTCCCTTCAAAAGGAAAAATGGATGCTACATGGTTTCAATGGAAGTGCATTATGAATCCATACAACATCGCACTGTCTTTGCTTACCAAGCAAAAAAAGAATAATTTTCTGCGGCGTATTTTGACTGGTGATGAAAAGTGAATCTACTATAACAATCCTAAGTGCAAGAAGTTGTGAGTGGACGCAGGCCAATCATCCACATCGACACCAAAACGGAACATCCACGGCCAAAAGATATTGTTGTGCATTCGATATACCAACAGTGTGTGCTGTACTACGACTTGTTCAAACCGAAGGAAACCGTCACTGCGGAGGTATACAAACGCCAACTAAATAATTTGCAACAGCAATTGATCGAACATAGATCAGTAGATCAGCAATGCCGAGGAATAGGCGCACAGTCATTCTCTTGCATGCCAACCCTTGATTACATGTTGCAAAAGACCTCAAAAACATCCTGTTGGAGTTCAAATGGGAAGTATTATCACATCCAGCATATTCGTCAGACATAGCGCCATCTGATTACCAGCTATGTAAACCGCTGCAACACGACTTTGTTGATACGCATTTGCAAAATGTTCTTGCAATTGCATTTGCAAGAAGTATGAGAAGTTGTGGATGATTGTATCGCCTCAAAACTGCTATCGTCCTTTCGCCAGGCTATCGACATATTATCAGAAAACGCGAAAAACTTGAAGAAAATAACGGAAAATATTTGAATTTAACTAACACATATCCATTATCGATCATAAATGACCTTTTTCCGTTAAAAATATCGCAAACTGACTTCGTCTCTTAATATTTACTTTCAAAAATAATAACAGGATAATATAGAAACAATAAATAATAAAAATCATGGTACAAAAAAATAACACAATAATAATAATATAAATATAATAAATAATTATCCATGGGAGCGGCAGCCTTTGTCGGGAGCCCGGTTATTTGATTGATCCTCGTCTGCCACGCAGACTGAAAAATGCAATTTTTTCCTATTTCAGTCCATTAATAATTATCTAGACCTTGCGTGGACTTCTATTCTAGTTTATTTCTTTGGATAGACAACTATCCGCGCCACTAGTCGCATGTGTACCTAAGTTTTCTGTGAGTGCCCGAAGACAAACGATCAACCGCTGAGCTGAGGATCTGTAGGTCAAGTCTCTCGTTTTTATTCTCGAGGCTCTCTCCTCCCATATATATAGCATTATGGAATATATTAGATATATATCAGTTAATTATATAGAGTATATTAGTTATAGTAGAAATATTTTATTTATGTTCATTGATTTTGAATGCATACTAGATTAAAAATAAAATCACAAGTATTTATTGTGATGCGAAAATTAAAATAAAAACAACACAATTTTTTTTGTTTAAAATTTGATACTTAATTCGCGCACACAAATAAATTTATTACGTCACATCGCACGCACCTGAAATCCACTAGGGGGGCTCCGCCGACCTATCACGAAGAAAATTTCCTTTACGTGTGGGACGAGATAATGATGAAGTGAAACGGAATAAATAGAGATTATAAATTCCTCTTCTTCTCTTTCAAAATGATCGGCTCGCTTGGCCGACCGCACTTTATTGCCGGTTTACCGGAGCTCCACTTTTATATCCGATACACGGATCAATACGCGATTTCCACGCCCGACGCGACCGCTTCCCGAGTAACCGACCCAACGCGCAGACACCGGGGCACGCGGCACGCACTCACCTCGTCGCTGATGATCGTCGCTGATTAATTCCAGTTCCTTTTCCTTCCTTTCGTACCTCTTTTCCTAGGCGCATCTTCAGCTTCTACCTCGTCTCCCTCGCTCGAGTCTTGTCTCTATTTCGACTCTCTTTCCTTGTAATACCCGAAATACTCTTTCTCTCTCTCTCTCTACACACTGCTCACTCTCGCCCCTTTCCATCATCACACCCTGCCTTAGCGCTTCCTTTACCCTTTCTCTTGCGGTAATCCTCTCAAATACTTTGCTCTCTTTTGTCTACTTCTTTCAGTCTTCTCTATCCACTATTTAATCTCTTTCTTCTCTCCACCCCCGGTGGAGTGACGCGCAGTGCATCTCTCTCCAATTCGGGTCGCAAACTCCGATAACGAAAAAAGGGGGGAACGTACGAGTGCGGGCGACGGTGATCGGCTTGCCTCGGACGCGACAATCACGATCACATGATATAGGTAAACTGATGATGTTAAATGTGATATAGGTAAACTGAAAAAATGATCGTGATGTAGTTAAACTTTAAACAAACAATTTTTCATTTCCATTTTGCCAAGACCAATATCAAACTTATGTGAACAATATATATTCAAATAACCTTATCAAAATATAATTATCTCATAGCCATTTAAAATTTTGGTAGCATTTTATGATGGAAAAGTTAGGTTTGAATTCGGGAGCTGTTAACTTGATGAACAAGGTGTAAAAAGAAAAGATTATAATACAATCTATGTGCAATACCGTAGAAGCGGCAAATTGTGATTTTTGGCAACAATATAAGCTGGACACTTTTACGCAATTTCTAAATAATTGACATCGCTATGTCGCACTTAATCCCTTTACAACTTATGATTATTTGTAACATGAGCAGCCAACCCAATTAAAACATAAATTCAAGAAGATAAAAGAAACCTACTTTAATTATGCTTGTGTCTTCTGTATTTGTATAGATCATATCGATATAAACATAGATTGATTTATTTATGTATTAAATCATGTCTATTTAATTGGATTGTATCAAGAGTGTGAATAAGTCTTTCCCGTTTTTTGTAAGAGATGGCGCCACCAATACTGTGCGAGTATTCAATGGTTACATATGTCATAATCAAAGCTTATTCATATGTCAACAATTCCATACTAACACATTAGTTAAAATTTTTTCGCATCATAAATTTTTGATATCGTGAAAATGTCGAAATTTGAGCCGAGTCGACGTCATTTGCGGGAAGTTTCACTTTATTGGTTCAATTTGAAGAAATCTGCTGCCGAGACGCATCGATTGCTTCAGGAGGCTTATGGAGAAGGTTGTGTCGATGATTCAAGTGTTCGCGGATGGTTTCGACGCTTCAAAAGCGGTGATTTCGACGTGGAAGACAAGGAGCGTTCCGGGCGGCCGCAAATCTTTGAAGATCGAGAATTGGCGACTTTGCTTGATGAAGATTCTTGTCAAACGCAAGAAGAACTTGCTGAAGCATTGGGAGTTGACCGAACAACCATTTCCAAGCGTTTGAAAGCCATGGGAATGATCCAAAAGCAAGGAAATTGGGTGCCGTACGAACTGAAGCTGAGAGACGTCGAACGGCGTTTTTTCACTTGCGAACAGCTGCTTCAGCGACATAAAAGAAAGGGTTTTCTGCATCGTATCGTGACTGGCGATGAAAAGTGGATACGTTACGATAATCCGAAGCGAAGAAAATCATGGGGACTACCCGGCCATGCATCATCATCGACGGCCAAGCCAAATATTCATGGCGCCAAGCTCATGCTCTGTATATGGTGGGACCAGCTAGGTGTGGTTTACTATGAGCTTCTGAAACCGAATGAAAGGATCACAGGCGAGGTCTATCGACGACAATTGATGCGTTTGAGCCGCGCACTGCGAGAAAAACGGCCACAATACTCCGACAGGCACGACAAAGTTATTTTGCAACATGACAATGCTCGCCCACATGTTGCACCGCCGGTGAAAACATACTTAGAAACGCTCAAATGGGAAGTCCTACCACTATTCGTATGTTGCCAGAAAGATGGGAAAAAGTTGTAGCTAGCGATGGCCAATACTTTCAATAATTCATTTGTAACCATTTTTTCACAATAAAGGCTCAAAATTTGAAAAAAAACGGGAAAGACTTATTCACATACCTGATAGCATTCTGTCGTAAATATTTCTTTGTCATTCCTTGTCGTCTGGGAACTGGTTCATTGTAGTAACTTTCATCTTCTTTTTTTTCTTTTATATTCTTTTACTTTTCTAATAAGTCCTGCATCATCTCTTTTGTATAGATTAAATTACTAAATAGTATCTTCAATAATCGGCTACATAATTAGCAATCATTTGTTTCATTGCATGTGCATTCACCAATTTAACTTATAATTCATTACCTAAATAAAGAAAATTGATTTGAGCAAATTCCAAAATGTCTAATGTCTATACCTCATCAAATATTTTATAATTTTTCAAGAATTCATAGTTCATCAGTGAGAATAACCGGTTCTTTACTTAGTGTTTCATCTTTTTTTTCATTATTATGCACATTTTGAAGCGTCTTATTTGCCATTGCCCTTTTTGACATTTTACTACTACTTATTAAAGTAGGAACTAACTCCTTCATCTTTATCAATGGCATTAGCATTATTGTCCTTCTAAAATTCCTATCAGTAAATTTTTCTGTTCATAACACTTTCAAACTATGCACCAGATTTAGTATATATAGTACTTATAAGAATTTAACTCTTATGCAACCCTCTTTCTACAGAGACAGTAAACATTATTTATGATATTATCTAAATTATTTATAGTTGTTTTTTCCAAATTCTTTAGCAATAACCTTTTTCTTTTTCTCTTCTTTACTATTATTTATTGATGCTGTTTTAGGCATTAATTTATTTATTTTTTCTTAATTTTTATTTCTAACAATTATCTGTAGTTGTTCCTCTCTCCTTTTTTTTTGCTTTGCCTGATTTTTGCACACTATCACGATTATTTAGTAATTGTCTTAGATTCACTTATTTAACTTTACTTAACTTAATATTTAATTTAATGTAAGTTTGAACTTAAACTTTACCTTAAACTTAATTTTTCTTCTTCTTAACTTTAAAATAATGCATCGTAACTTGAGCTAATTTTGAAAATAATAAGGAAATCCGTATCCTCGTCCCTCGAATGATTCAAGTTGCATATACCTTAGATTTACACGGCAAAGGGAGTATCGCAACGTATTATTATTAGCTTAGTATTATAATGCAGTTCATTTATGCGATTATTTCAGGTACAAGTGGTACACAGAAAGAAACACGCACTATAGTACTTTTTTTTCTCTCGTGAGTTCGTCTCGGTACTCCAGGTCATGCCATGGCATTGATAAGATAATCTAACCTCACTGTCTCTCCGCAGACCGCTGTGCGCGGATCGTGGAGCGGTCACGTAAGGGAACGGGAGACGAGACTGCCTTGAGGTTTTCCTCGTCGTTGGATGGCGCGCGCGTTGTCTTCGTTTTTTCTGGATAAGTCGGCGCGGGCGTCTTATGACACTTGTCACAATATATAAACAATTGGATTCATGTACAGCACAATGCTTAAACTGTGATGAAAGCACAAAAAAGAAGTGGTGGATTTAGTCCGAGAAGTAAAATTAATTAATTATTAACTACAAAATAAGTATTTTGGTGAAGACTAGAATAAAAATTATGAATTATATTAAAAAACCTGGAAAAAAATCAGTAACAGTGTAGAAATTATATTATAATATGATTTACTATTATATATGTAATTTTTATTATGTACTATATATAACTGCAGATATTCCATAAATTAATTTTGTGTTTAATCTTGTACAAAAATCATTTATTTAAAGCAGTAAATCACCTTCCCGTATATTCTAACCTTTTCTGCTCATAAGAAAGTCATAAAAATCCCTCCAACCTTGAGCCGCTGCATTCAATTTGTATAGACTGATGGACCATTGTTTTTCTGGTGATCAAACTAACGAAAACACTGTCTGTGATTCATTAGTCGAGTTTTCCCCTAATGTCTAATTAGTTTGCCATAAGAATGGTAATGCTACGATATTTGTATAAACAGAGCTGAAAAGACATTCGGACAGCAAATGTAGCACGTATAGTGTAATACATCATTCCTAACTCTCCTTCAGAGGAACGAGCACCATTAATACAGACTCAGAACCGCGCGCGACTCCCAACCCATTCCTCTTTCATTCTAAAACGGATCACTCTATTTGACACCTATACTTTTAATACATAAATCGGCCTAAATGGATCATGCTGAAAGAGACCTATCCTTTTAGCACCAACACGATCTTCAAATTCTGATGCTACAAGAAGCCTATAACTTTAGTGCTGAAACTATCCTTAAACGGGATGCTAAAAGAGAACTACTTTATTAGTCCCGAAACTATCTCTCCTCTAACCATCGAGAGTAGCGGCTTTCTCGGCTCTCCAAAGTTATTTCTGTACATCAACATCATAGTTTGAATATATCAGTATCTTATGGAAGTAAGTACGATTTTAAATAGTAGCCTACGTCTATCGTTACTCGAATATGAAGTATATAAGTAGAGGATCTTTCATCCACAGAGATGAACCTATATTGAAACGCAATAATACATCTCCTTTGAAACACTGGTTTTATTTTTTATATTTCTCAATAATCTTAAGCTCTAAACGAGTGTACAACTGAAGCAGCGCAAAGATTTCAGGAGCTATAGAAAATTAAAATACAAATCAGACAGTCAGCATTGATCAAACCAATTTATAATACTTCCATATATGTGTTTTAACCTTGAGATCTCGTTCATGTCAGTTTACGAAAATGTAGGTTAAAAGATGGTCATATTATAAATTTGGTCCGTTTTCCCAATCATTCCACCACACTTAGAATACAGGCATGATTGCACCACATGTGATAAGATTTGCCAAATTTTTTCTATAAACATTTAAGATGTAGGACCTAATGACTAAAATATCTAAATCTAATGGCTAAAGTAAAAAATAAGACCTAAAATGAATTTATCTGGGTAGAAGTATTCTAGAATTTTCTGGATAGAAGTTCTATTATATCTGTTGGCAGATACACTAATTAGCCACATATGTGACTTTTTAACTACAGGCTAATACGAAGTATTTTCTCATTTGTCTTTACGTCTGTGAGATCTGATGACCAATCAATCCTGCTTCTTTTACTGAGCGATTCTAAATGCCTTCTCCTTTCTGCGGTGCGTGCTTATTAACAATTATAATAATTTTTTTTATACTAATCCTGGCAATTTTACTAGTTATATTCATCTAGACTAAATACAAAATTCAAGCAAACTGGTTAGCTTTGTGTACAGATAAACGTGTTCTAATTATTGACTTGAATTTGTCTAAATTTATGCCCATCAGTTGTTTCGAATATGACGTACATAACATAGAATGTCAGACAGAATGTTTTTGAATGATTTTGAAAGGTCCGCTACTACTCACACAAGTATTCTACATGCTTTACGAATTGCCTATATATTCCATAGTCCCAGTTTTGATAGGACGATTCAAAATTTTTACAGAGTTTAAACTGTAGTGAGTAAAGTGACATATTTCGATTTTCCGTTTTTAATGGAAGAATTTTCAATAAGAGAAGAAATTTATATAATATATATATATATATATATATATATATATATATATATATATATATATATATATATATATATATATATACATTGTGTCTCAGATAAAACTGTTCATATTAGCGGCATGGTATCGGCAAGGAAAAGTTATGTGTAAATATACATATTCGTGTAGGTCCAAATTTTATAGTTTTCGAAGTACGGGCTCATGTCTGTGAGCCAGTCAAGGCTCAGAGAAGTGGGTCATCGGCTGTGAGCGGGGAAAATGAGGTCAAACGAAGGGAAACGAGGCGAAGTCGAGCGAACACGGCAAAGACCAGTAGTTGTTAATTTTCCTGTCCATTATCAACGCTAGCGTGGCTTGGACATAAGGACGAATTGACAAAGCGAGATTCACGTGTCTTGTGAATAAAGGTTATGTTTCTTCCTCTATAACGGTCCCTACCCATATTTCTCGTCTAGCTACCCTTTTTTATAATAGTTCACTCCACTGCATTGGGAATAAGGAAGAAAAGGCGGATGTTCCGCTGGCACGGACGAACTGACGGGAGCGCACACGTGTTTTACAAAAACAAAAGTGCAACTAAATTGTTGAAATGTTGCAAAATTTGAGAAATAGATATTTGATAATCCTATTCACAACTGGCAACAATACTGATTGCAAGGACATTTGATTGATAAAAATCAGACCAAAATTAGACCCTCTTCATAGGCTACTTAGAAATGAAGTGCAAAAGAAAAAAAGGCTTTATATTTGGAATATTTAGCAATTAAAGATGCCGTGAAATACTAGCAACTATGGCTTATAGGAAAATACTTTACGATTTATTCAGATCATAAGCTTCTGGAAAAATTAAATATAAAAGTAAGAACTGATGAAGAACTTGGTGATCTAACATATTAAAATCATTTAATTGTACTTATGTCGACTGCCCATATGCAAATTAATAAATATTTTTTTATTGGTCTTACAGTCTTATCAATTCAATCTAAAAATAAAAATAAAAATAAAGAATAAAAATAAAAATAAATAAAAATAAAATAAAAATTAAAAATAAAAATTAAATTAAAAATTAAATTAAAATTATAATGACAGTCAGACTCTCCTTGTTTACATTCACCCCCGTAGACTAATCTGAAAATAAAATATTAGCTGAAAATATTCTTTGTTAGTAAAGTGCAATCTGACTGTCCCCAACACCCTTACCTAATTGAAGACTTGTCCAACGTTTCGAGCTCGCTACGGCTCCTCATCAAGGACTGATGAGTCTTGACTATGCGAAATATGTATAAAAAATAAGTGAAGAGACCAGCAAAAATATGGTTTAATGTCATACTTAGGACCAGCAATAAAACTGTTTGAATTAATGTCAATAGATACTATTGGTGAATTTGGAGGACAAAGACGAACAAAAAAATATCTACATTTGACAATAGACCAATTCACTAGATATTACATTGTGTCATCAAAGACACAAAAATTTGTTTTTGTTAAACTAATAAAAAACATAGTAGAAACAGAAGAAATTTGAATAATACTCATTGATCAATATCCAGGAATATATTCAAAGGAATTTAAACAATTTGTAAAAGAGAATCCTATTAAATTATTATTTACTGCAGTTAACATTCCGTCTTTGAATGACTTGAATGAAAGATTAAACCAAACGCTAGTTAATAAAATGAGATGCAGAATAAATGAAATACAAGAAAATAAATCTTCGGCTACATTGGCTAGAGAATGTGTAGAGAGATAAAATAAAACAGAATATACAGTTACGGGTTTTTCACCAAAATATTTTCTAAATGGCTCAGATAAGAGGATAATAACTAAAGAATTAAAGAAAAAGACAAATCAAGAAGAATGGGTGGAAAATAGAAAATTAGCTTTAGAGAGGACTATTAAATCACACAATTATGATAAGAAATTATGGGATAAAAATAGAAAATATTATAATTTCAAAATAGGAAATTTAGTATACATAGAAAATGAGCAGATTAAATAGAAAAAAACTAGATAACTTAAGAATTAGACCATTTGAGATAATAGAAAGAGTATCACATTCTATATATAAAATTAAAACCGAAAAAGAAAACATTAGAATCAAGTTTATTCCATATTACAAAATTCTTTTACTAAAAGCAAAAGAGAATTGTCTATTTAAGTGGTTCAATATATTATTATGAAAATTTTCATCTGTGCGAGGGAAGGATACAACGTTCGAGACAATCATTTAAATTTATTGCGCAAGATATTATAGAAAAACCATAGTTACGAATTATCCATATAACTAGATAGTGATATAAATACATAAAAGAATAAATTTTGACACATGTAAAATATTTTTTAAAAAGAAACATTAAATGAGTAGTTGAAAATAATTGCGAAAGTGTGAAAAACAGAAATTAGAGAAATAGACTTTAATAGTCGTTTCTTTTTCTTGCAAGTATAGGTATAATATAGGTGTATATAGGTATATATATATATATATATATATATATATATATATATATATATATATAATGAACGGGGATACATCACCTTTTTGAAGCCGCCGATGCTTTAAAGTAGGTTTTTATATGGAAGCGACTATAAATAAATTATCTTCAGGTATTTAGATTTATCAGCAGAGAATAAACTGTTTAAGATTAAATTATTGTCTCGGTCGAAGCAAGGACGACGGGCGCGGCCGTTACAAAAGAGTGCCTAGCTTTAGCCCGAGTCCTAAAAAAATAGGGCTAAGGAGAGACGCGCTCCGCGAGAGACGAAATACCGCATACACTAAGCGGGATAGGAAAGAAGAAAAAATACAAAACTTTAAAAATACGAAACGTCTAATTTATTTATAAAAGTTACGGAGCAATGTGAAGTGCGAGGACCCCTTACAAAGAGTGTGCAGTGTCCATCCGGTGTTATAGCCAATGCGTGACGACAACGGGCAGATGCATACTGTATCAAATTTACAATTTTAGTCTCTAATATTTGAAAGGTAGAAATTAACTAAAGAGGTACTTTAGATAAGAGTGTACTCAATAAATTTATTTGAGACTAAAAAATGTTAATTTGATAGTTTATTTCTGTTAACTGTATATTTATATATTGTGAACGAATGGCTTTTTGTTCTATTGTTACATCTTATTTAAATTAATAAAATGTTTAAAGTACGAGGGCAGGTCAATAAATTCTTAGAAAATCTAAGAGATGGCGCTCATAGCATCGCAAATGATCTGTTTCTAGTAAGCATCATTCCTCACTAGGTATCTGGCAAAGTTGCAACCATATTCATTTAGTGGTTTCGTTTTTATCATTAGTTGAAGTAAATAAGTTTTTTTCCTTAGTTAAGAAAATGACAAAGAAGTGAATTTACAGCGGTGATTAAACATTTCTATTTAAAAGGCTTAATAGCAAAAGAAATAAAAGCTGAGTTGGATTCAGTTCATAGTACATCTGCTCCTATTTTTGCAACAGTTTACAACTGAGTAAATGAATTTGAATGTGGCCGTACATCAACAGAAGATGAACATCGTTCAGGACGTCTCGTAGACCTGAGTACCCCGGAAATGATCGTTAAAATCCACGATGTGGTGTTAAGTGATCGAAGAATGAAATTGCGCGAAATAGTTAAGTCCACAGGGGTTTCAAAAGGTACAGTCATTTAAATTTTGCTTGATAATTTGGTTCTGAAAAAAATATCTGCGAGATGGGTACCGCGTTTGCTCTCAGCTGAGAACAAACGCAACCGCGTGATCTCTTCTAAGGCTCTTTTCGAGCGCATGCGTCACAACCCAGATGAGTTTCTGCATAGATTAATAACTGTAGATGAAACATGGATATACCACTACACTCCCGAAATGAAATAACAGTCTAGACAATAGATTATTAAAGAAGAACGGGTTCCATGGAAGGCAAATACGGTGAAATGAGCTGGAAAGATAATGGCTCCTGTGTTATGGGATGCACGTGGTATTATCCTTATTCACTATTTTGAAAAGGGATAGACGATTACTCGAAAGTATTATGCGTGATTATTAAGTCAGCTACATGAGAAAATAAAAGAAAATCGTCCTCATTTGAAGAAAAAAGTCCTCTTTCTCAAGAATCATACACGAGTGCATACGTGCGCAGTTTCGATGGCTAAAATTCAGGAATTGAAGTTTGAATTGATAGACCATCCACCATACTCACCAGATTTGGCCCTGAGTGACTTCTTCTTATTACCAAATTTAAAAAATGGCTCAGCAGACAACGGTTTACGTCAAATGAGGAGGTCATCGCTCACACAAATGCTTATTTTGAGGAACTACAACAATCACACAGTTCTGAAGACTTAAAAAAATTGGAGATACATCTATCAAAGTGTATTGAACTAGAAGGAGATTATGTTGAAAAATAAAAAAAAATTTACATCAAAAAAATTATTTTTCTATCTTTGAGACTTATTGAGCTACCCTCGTATTACATTTTATTTGGCAATTTATTCATTTAATACTCCATACTTGACTTATTTTATAATTTTGTATAACCTATTTTTATAGAATCCCATGCTTATATATAATTAAGTATGAAGTCTAATCTCTCTAAAAAATTATAATTATTTTTTTGTACAAAGTAACTTTAAAGTAATTCGCAAGATAAAATCTATAACGTTGATTAAATTCTTTTCTAGCTGTTTGTTTAGCAAGTCGTGTCTAGTTGTGCCAGGCATGTTTTTTCTTAACTTTTTTGTGTAAACCAACAGATAGTTTTTTATTTCAAACACATTTACATCCTATTGTTGTATATATTATAACTCTTTTTTGAGGTTATTACTTATCGCGTGACGGCCTTCGTTCGGTGTGTTGCCGAGCACTCCATGCGCGAACAGCAGTATGCTAAAAAAGGGGGGAGGAGAATAAAGGGGGGAAAGTACTATAGAAAACTCATAGATTCGAGCAATATTATCACAAAGTTTATTATCTATTTACATATCGCGCCATTACATTAATGATATTAACTATCACATTTACAATTGCATCGCGGCCGTACGGAACTCTATCTCGAGCGGGTTCATAAGGATATTATTTATTCTTCTATGCCTCACGGGGCATAGCGCGGTCTACACGACGCGACGGTAGGCGAAGGGGAACGGGGGAAAAGCGCGGCACGAACACTCGGCGATCGGGAGACAGCCCAGCAGGCACCACTATTCGATATAATACTACAAGGTACTTTCCCGATTTGCCGACAAGGGTTCTCCGGGAAAGGTGGCTGCGGGAGGCGGCGTAAGTCGCCGCTGAGCTGCAGTGTCGAGGCGACGCTGGGAGCGTCGGCCGGGCGATGATGAAAATGGCGGCGGGATTTGCCGTGCGGCAGCCGTCGTCCTTCGGCCGCTCGTTCTCTCTTCGTTGCTCCTCCGGTACACGCGAGATCTCTCGATTCGCGGTCAGGTACCACTTGGATGCGGGATACTTCGTACGTATCTCACGTCGCGATGTCTTCGCAAATATTCGAATACGAACTCTAAGATATTACACACGGAGCGGTTCCTGGATTACTTCGCGGTGACGTGTTGAAGCGCGACGTGCGTGTGCGTTGGCGAGCGAGCACCGATTATGTGTTTTCTCGCCGGTGGTTGAACGCCGACTCTCCATAGTATCTTCCTTCTCTGCTACGCGTACGCCTGGCGCGTAGATCGCGCGCGTGTGTTAGTGCTTCTTCATTCTAACATCCACACGCACACGTGTCCGTCGAAAACGACGGTCACAAACTCTCCCTCCCAAACCCGAAGTGGTAAACCACTGAGCTTAGGTTTGCTCATGATACGTGGGGTGGGAGAATGGTTGACGGGAAAAGGTATCCGCGGGGTTAGCGTATCGCCCGTTCGAGATACAGAATACATTTATCTTGACGGGGGAAAAAAAGTCAATTGTACGCGAGAGGAATATACTTCATTTCTTTAACTTACAAAAAAGAAAATAAAGGTGCTCTTTCGCTTTACCTAAAGAGTATCGTTATTTGATCGAAAATCATTTTTTTCTATATGTGCTACATTATATAAATTATAATACTTAAGCCTAATTTGTAATTACTCTATTATAATGATTCAAATGATTATTAAAGTTATTCTTCTTACAAGCTAAATTCTTAACTACTTATATTTAATTGTCTTAAGGAAACTAACGTTACTTTATCTGAACACCATTTTATATTAAATTATAATAATTAGGTTCGCTCTAATTCAAAATTATCATTCTTATACTAAATTTCTTATAAACTAGTCTTCTTGCCGTCTTCTTCGCTCTATCAGCTAGCTCGTCAGGATCTCTTAATGGTCATATTCATGGGTATACCTGGTGTCGCCTTCGGCTCTGTGCTTCGGCCAGGTATTTGCGCCAGGTGCTTCGTTTTCGCCGGCTTCACTGGAAGCAGAGAACGTTTGGAAGTATGGTTTTTTTTCATACCTTGCATTTAAGGTAGTGTCGGGTAGATCGGGTTGCGGGCAAGTACCGTGACTTTAGCGAGCCATTGCTCTTGCTTTACGGAATTTTCTGTCCTGGCGTTCTTCCCGATCCACACTTATGCTTTCACACGTAGTGATATGGGCTAATTCTGGATGACTTTATTCTAATCTACTCTAATTTAATCCTCCTGACTATTTGCTGGGGCGATGGCTAAGACGGTAAGGGGCGTAATGTTACTTATCAAGGGGGGTCTTCTTCTTACTTTCAGCTAGCTGAGACGGTAGGAGCGGCGGGAAACTTCTCTTCATGGGGCCATTCTATACTAGTGTTGACGTCTACCTGGTCATGTAGACCGACGCCATCACCGGTTGCGTCGCGTGGCCAATCGTGCTCTTTACTTCTTCTAACGTTTGCGACAACGTGGCCTGACCCGTAGGGATGTCCAGTAGGGCATTGCTACTTTGATCCTGCGCTTCTTCTTCAGCAACCTGGTCTATTTCTTCTTCTCTCGGACGTCTAGTTGCTTTTATCCTGCTGTATGATGATAGCGACCCGCGATCACTCTCCCCATCCCAAGACGATGCCGGCCGGGACGTACGTTCCGGGCAGGAAACGCACGTGTGGACGTCCTTCAATGCACTGCCACACCTATAGCAGAACTTGTTACTGCGTGGGTGTGGGCAGTTGGAATAATGGTGTCCCTTTTCGTGGCAGTTCCAGCATCGGCGTGAACTACGTCTGCGCGTTACTGATAACGGAGATGCTGGGGCTGAACTGCGAAGACTCTTGGGAGGCAAGAGCTCTATTGGGGGTTCAATCGTCAAATCCATTCATGCCGGTATAGCGCCGCTGCTGTCGAAGGGATTCCTTGGCGTCTCCGCAGCTGATGGCAGCGCCCTACTACCCATGCTTGCGACAGGAAGTGCGTCTGTTGGACTTTGAAAGGGGTTAAAACTAGGCGCGTAGATGATGGGGTTATTGTTCGAGCAAGTGGGGAGGCAACTTGCCGAACACGATAGTGGTGGGGTATTCACGGGTTTATCCCGGATATTTTTGACACCGGAGGTCATCTCGCGCTGCTTGTATTTCGTGGGAACAATGATCCGTTCGTCCACGTTTTCTGCACTTTCACCAGAGGATTTCGGCTTCGTCTTCCATTTCCCTGTCTCCTTTACGGCGACGGATCGCATAAAAGCGTAGCGGTCGCCACGGTATAGGCGCACTTCGCCTTCTTCTGGCGTGCTGACGTATATGCTTGGGTCAGCGTGGATGACAGTTGCCGACTTACTTGGTGGTGGCCTCCGATGGATCTGGGGACCCGGACGAAAGGGGAGAGGACTTATTGATCTAATATGTCGTCCAGGCGCGTATGGAGTGCCGTCTGCTCGCGTCCGATGGACGACAATCTTTCTGCGGGACGGTTGGAGGGAACCCGTTTTATTCGAGTCATTACTATCAGACTCGTCGTCTACCGCAATCCTATCTCCCAGATCGTCGTAAGTCTTAGTGAATGGATTATAAATCCAGTCTGTTTCCTTTACCTTATTAATTTTTCGGGGATGTCTCAGCTGCTGCTGGGGTATGGATAACGGATGGGCGGGGTTTTCTCCAGAGGGGTTTTCTTCTGATGAGAGCATCTAGGTCTAATAACAAGAGGGCAAATGAACTCTCGTCCACCGGATTTAAATACGTCGGTCTCTCCCCTTCAGAGTTGATCTCTTGTGTGGAGTCGGGACTAAACCTGATAACGTCGACTTGCTCGCCGACATCCGCCGTTAGTTGAATGGCAACCGCCATATCCGTAATTGACATCTTGTCCTCTTCCCGTATTAAACGTGTACTCTCGTTCGCCTCTTACTGATTACATCCTCTACTTCATATATAACCGAAGAAACTCTCTTAATAACGCGACATGGTACTATGTATTTCGGCGCTAGCTTGGCCGCAAACAATACGTGGTTACGTCAACATAGCAAGTCGTCGATATTGAAGGTTTCTTATCTTCGTTTTTTGTTATAATACTTAGCATGTTTATTGCAGGCTTTTGTCATGTTCTTTTTTACCAAAGAATAGATAGCTGGTAATCGCTTCATGCGATTTAACCAGTCTTCGTGAGTCAGTGATGTTATATTTATGTCTAGTCCGAGTTTATTGCGGTACGTTGGTCCTTCTCTTGGATTGCGTCCAAAGTTCAGGAAGGCAGGTGACACCTGCGTACTCGCATGTACTGATGTGTTGACAGCGAAGGCAAATTCTTGAAGGTGGAGGTCCCAGTCTCGATGGTCTTCTCCGACGAAAATCGATATCATTGATTTTATCGTTCGGTTGACTCTCTCCACAGGATTAACTTCGGCGTGATATGGAGCGATAAACTGCTGGATCCTACCCAGCTCTTCAAGTTTGTCCTTCACGAATTTATTTGCAAACTCAGTGCCATTGTCCGTCACGAGAAATTTCGGACAAGTGCGCGCTTTCTATGCACTACCGTCATATTATAGGCCTGTAACGCCGTAGCCCAGCGCGCCAAGCGTCCTGCGGGGTTTTTGATGGAGTGTAGCCATTTCAGACTACTGTGGTCCGTAATGACCGTAAACTCCTCTCCTAGGAGGTAACCTCTGAATTTCTCAACAGCCCACAGCACCGCCAGGCACTCTTTCTCTGTGATCGTATAATTTAACTCAGCTTTCGCTAGAGTTCTACTGACGTATGCGATGGGATGCTCTTCTCCATCGATTTGTTGGTTGAAAACCGTACCCTGCGCATAGTCGCTTGCGTCTGTTTCTAATATGTACGGCATGTTTTGTGATGGTCGTGCTAACACTGGGGCTTGCGTTAGGAATATCTTAAGTTTTTCAAACGCCTCCTGCTGTTGTTGTCCTCATTTCCACTTGACATCCTTTTTCAGGAGTTGCGTTAGTGGTAGTTTCACATCAGCTAGCGACTGTATGAATCGGGCGTACCAGCCCACTATCCCTAAGAATGCTCTCAGCTGTTTGAGGTTCTTAGGTGCTGGATAGTCGCTTACAGGCTTGATCTTGTCTGGATCAGTCCTCAGGCCGTCTTTGTCAACGATGTACCCCAGGTATTTTACTGCTGGACAGCAAAATTCAGACTTTTCCGCGTTGATCTGTGTAGAGCATAGGCCGACCTCATTAAGGCGGTTTAACACTGCCTTCAGTCTATATAGATGCTCGCCAAAGGTGTTGGTCTCGACGATAATGTCATCCATATAGACGAATACAGATGGCTGACACTGAGGCCCGAAGACCATATCCATGCCTCGCTAGAAATTTGCTGGAGCATTTGTCAATCCGTAGGGTATCCTGGTGTATTGGAATAGTCCCTGTTGTGGTACTACGAAGGCAGGGATCTCTTTGCATTCCTGGTCTAGCGGTATCTGGTGATATGCTTGACTCAAGTCAATCTTTGATAAATATTTCGCGTCACGAAGATTATCTAATAGCACGTCCATGTGTGGAAGTGGGTACGCGAGCTTCGTTGTGATTTGGTTAACTGCTCGATAGTCGATGTAGAACCTTATTTTCCCATCCTTTTTCGGAACGATAACCGGACAGCTATTCCATGAGCTCTCGGATGGCTCAATGATCCCTTATGATAAAAGCCTATCAATTTCGGCGTGTGCCTGCTTCAGCAAGCGGTCCGGTATGCGTCTTACTCTCTGTTTTATGGGACGGTGCCCTTGGACGTCTATGTGGTGTGGAGCCATGTTGGCTAGTTTAAGTTTTTTATTACCGCGCGGTAGCAAGTTGTGTAGGAGATCCTCCAACCTTCTTTTTTCTTCTTGTCTCAGTTTTGCCACGTCATCTACTGCGGCCAAAGCCGTGAGGTGTTGTGGGTGCCTGGCACCCATATTCGCGAACGTGCAAATAATCTTTCTGGGCGTATGCCACGTAGCGTCTCTAAAGTTGATGGTCATGCCTAGTTTTACTAGGACATCCATCCCTAGGATAATGTCATAAGTTAGTGTGTTTAACACCTTGAATCTGATTGATATTACCTGCCTGTCAATTTTTAATCTTAAATCTATCTCTTCATGATTCGGGGTTAATTGGCCATCCGGCATTTGAATGTATGAAATTATTGGTAAAATTGCCGATTTTACCAGTTTCGCTGGGCGTGGCCCAATATAAGATTTTCTGGCCACTGGGTTAATTAATGCCGGAAAGGTTTTACCCGACGTTGAGGAAGAAACCATTTTCCTCAACTTGGACTGTGTCCGTTGGTTCTGTGTCCAAGATGACAGTAGCGATTGTGGGCTTAGGGTTCATATCAATCTTGGCGGAAGATGTGCCACATCGGTTGCATTTTGGAGTCATTTCGTACGGATCTACAGGATGGACTCCACCATCCTGCCCCTTTACGCGTTTCCCGAACAGTAGTCGGTTCGCTCTCTGTGTGGGCTGTTGTTCCTCCGTACGTTATTGTCTCCGCAATTTCGGTAATGTTCTTTTCGATTTTCTGGACATCGATCCGCCCAGTGTCCTGTCTTTCTACACGACCAACATGTCGTGTCACATCGTTCGTAATTTCAGTCTTCTCGGTAGGTTCTATACCGAGAGTCTTCGTGTCTTGGGGTTCAAGGGTCTGGTGACGGGGAGCGTCACGGTTGTCACTCGTGCGATAGGGGTCAGCTGCGTGACGGGCGTTCGTTCCACCTATATCGCTGGTCGTTTCGTCTGTCCGCGCTGCGGTAAGGTGATTCAGCACGTGCTGGGCTAGGCGAGTAACGTCTCTCGTGCCTGCGGTTGTTATCGCGTGGCGACGTGCTTCGGTATGGGGTTGGTGAAGGGGAACGATCTCGGGGATATGGTGGTCGTCTCGGCAACTCAGGCCTTCTTGGAGAGCGACTACGTCGTCTTGGGCTCTGCTCTCGTTTGTCGTGTGAGCTCGACGATCTTCCCGAATGTTGCGCCGTTATCGTGGTTGCCGGTTCTACTATTGTCACCTGTTTAGGCGCAGTCTTGTCCTTTTTATCATTATCAAGTGCGGCGAGTCTTGATTTCCGGCTTCCGCGTGCAGAAGAGGAGCACGCTGTTGTGTTCACCATGCAGCTGTCAGCTGTTGGTGGCTCCTTATAACGACGCTTCAGCTCCCACTTCAGTTCAATCTGTTGTCCGATCGATTGGAGCTCGTCTATTGATTGAAAATCTCGTCTATCAATCTTGTCGATGTACTCCGGATGCAGATTTCGGTATATCCGGTTTAATTGGCTTTCGACTGAGGGCAGAGGGGACATCTTATCTATTAGTACCCGCATGCCTCTCAGGCATTCGCAGGATTCGCTGGATCCTTGTGTTCTTTCTCTTAGTACCTCCTAGCCTCAGTTCGTAGTCAACTGGCCTGAACTGTCGCCCCAGAGCCGACTTTAGGTCGCTCATATTTTGCCAAGTCTTGAATATTGGCCTTGCCCAGATTCTTGCTGATCCGTTCAGTATGCCCGGCATTAATTTTAAAATGTCTGAGGCTGGTGTGTCGACGCTCTCCATAGTTTCTTTTAATCTTTCTATGAATTCCTTGACATCTTTTTGAGGAGTTCCGGAGAACTGCACTTTCCACTGACGCAACAGTTTTCCAGCTCTAGTTTCCTTCAAATACGTATTTTCGAAGGACCTGTTGCGCATGTCAGGTTGTGTGTACGCAGTGGGTGGCAGCTGTGCTGCGTGTGGTGGCGTAGCTGGCGGTCCGTTTTGCGTGTTGGCGTTAGCCATGGCTGCATAGTACTGCTGTACCGCAGCGGGAAAATAATCCATGGCTGGCAAGTGTGTGTTGCCTCCCACGGCTGTACTATGTGCGGGGGAGGTGAGCCATTGCCCTCCTGGATATCCTGGCATGGCATGGTTCCGGGGAATGCTGGCCAAATGGGCATGGCTGTGGCAGCATTGCCAGCCGCATCTTGAGGTGTTGGGCCATCTGCCGCTTGTTTATCATCCACTGTCTGCTTTTTTGGTTCTAGTCCCGTAGAACTGAGAACTTCCGATATCTCGCTTATATAGGGTTGTGGATCTGCGGTGGCCTGCTCCGTTTTCTTGATACTTCCTGGATCAACACCGAAGAGCCTTCTTAATTCATAACGCACTAACTGATCACGCAGTGCATCAGTGGTACCATCCGTTTGGAAATTTAACTGCGCTGCTTCTTTGTGCACTGCTTCCAGATTTAATTCTGTGAGAAGCTTCCGGTGCCTCTTCTCTTCTGCGTCAATCGTAGACGCTGATGTTCCAGGTGTAGCCATGTTAATGTAGTAATAGTTAAATAAAAAACAATTTTTAAATCTTACAAAAAAGTAAAAAGAAAATTAAATAAGTGATAAACTTCCTCTTTTAACTTATTCTGTATTATTAGTTTGAAGTATTAATGACTAGTGATGATTCTTCTTGTTGTTGAATATATATTGATAAATAGTAAAAATAAATTCTTAAGTTACTTTAATTTAAATGTATAAAATCTGCTCCCAAGTTGAAAATATTACTAAGTGCTTACAAAAATTTATAGTTAAATTTCTTTGTTATCCAAATTTGTTTATTGTTAATTATTTAAGTAATTTATTACTTAGTTTATCTATTTAATTATTTACTATGAGTTGTTAATAGTACATTGAGACACAAGGGAGTAAAATAGGCGTTTTCCGACGAGGGTATGAATCAAATTACCCGAGTCCGAAAATTGGTGAAAATTCCTCCTGAGATACACATCTATACTTTAAATACTTATATTTTTCTTTACTTAAGCAGTGACATGTGTTAATTCTTGATACTGTTGTCTCGCTCTTCAGTCTCCGTTTTTTTTTTTTTTTTTTTTTTTTTTTTTTTTTTTTTTTTTTTAAATTTTGTAAATCTCCAATTTACAGATCCAAAAAAAAAGAATCTTATTTCCTTCTGTTCTTTTTGCTGCTTTTTATTTATATATATATATATATATATATATATATATATATATATATATGCTTTTATTTATATACTGCTTTTTATTTATATACTAGACCATTTTTAGGTCTTAGGTTAAGTTAGGCCTTCATTCCTTGTAGATATATTCAATCAGCAGGTTTGTATGTATTTTTAAAAAATGCTAATATTAATTAAATTTATCAGCATAAGGAGATATTGGTGTAGTAAAAGTGATTTAAAAAAAATACGTTAAATGATATTACTGTTAAAAAAGATTTTAGAATAATATACTATGAATAATTGATAATGTGATTTGAGTGAAAAGATATTTTTACGTTATTTTCTATTTCAAAATTACTTGTCCTGTTTTCTATTCTTCCTTTAAGCCTTTGTGTAAAGTACGTCCATTTGTAATTTCTCTCTTCAGATTTTATTTCCTTGTCTATATTACAGGCACCATGTCTCACCATATATCAGCAGTATACACCAGGGGTGGTGTCGATAACTATGAGAAGTATTTCTTCTTATTATGTAATGAATTGCTTTTCAGCACGACAGGAATGTAATCATGTAAGGGAAGAATTTCTGTACACCTTCTGCATTAATAGTAAGAAAGTATAGAGAAAAGCGGCAAGGTTGAGGGAAATCAGGTGTGTGTGTGTGTCTGTCTGTGTGTGTATGTGTTTGTAGCACACCGATAGGGGAAAATATAGAGCAAACAGTCAGGAGAAAATAAAGGTTTTAAGAAAAATTAAAAATATAATGAAATAAATATCAAAAGATTTTCATATATATAGAATAAAGTCAATAATTTGTGTAATGTACGTGGAGCCCGTACTATTTTATGAAATTTAATACAAGATTGCTATTAATTTTTCATTTACACATATCTTTTTGCGAATATTCAATGAATATTATATATGTGTGCTAATAGTTGATTAAAGTGGAAAAATATTGAATAAAATAGCGTATAAACCTGCTCCACGTATTTTGATATACTATTATGACATGTAAAATGAAATATTATAGTTGAATAAAATAAAAATAGGCTATTTTATATATAAATAAGAGAAAGAATAAATTATAAATATTATTTCATATCAAGTATGAATCAGTGGAAAAGCGCATAAATATATTTAACAATATTATTAAGCTGGCTTAACAGCTATATTAATTTCTTGTTTTCACAATATCATAATTGTTAGAAATTTTCAAATTTACTTATTAAGTTCACAATATGTAAACTCGTAATTACATTTTCTATTATATATGTGAAATACACAATCAGTTAAATAGAGTTAGTCGAGGTGACTATAATTTATTGATATTATATGTATTTATGTTAGTAATATTATTAAACCAACGTATTCCATTAAGGTCATGCGTATTTCCACCGATTAATATTATTATTTTGAAACATTTCTCAAGTACATAAATATTCAATAATTTTTTTTTGGTGCTTGCTGACCGAATTTTTTATATTTCACACTTATAAGTATAAATATTGAGAGACACAGTGTCCATAAAAGGGGGGAAAAGGGGAAAGAAATTATGACCTTTACTACTTATTAACTCTGTCTATAAAAATAATTACACATGAACTGAACTTGAAAGGAACAGAAAGAAAAAAAAATTTACAGCTTTTCATTATTGAAACACATAAGGAGACCGTTCATCCTTTTGAAAAACAATTATAATAATAAAGTAAATTATCTATTGCTCTATGTATCTGTAATTTATTTAGGGGGAATAGGGATCACTATAATAAATTATGTACAAGACTTGAAACATACATTCTAAATTTCAGCATCAGAGAGAGCTATTCTCTATCTCTCTCTTCACCTGTCAGCTCGCATGGAGTTTTTCGGTGTTCTCGAATTCTTGCCGTCGGGCCCCACGCTATTGGGCGCCACTTTATAACCCTTTTTTGAGGTTATTACTTACCGCGTGACGGCCTTCGTTCGGTGTGTTGTCGAGCACTCCATGCGCCAACAGCAGTATGCCCAAAAAGGGGGGAGGAGAATAAAGGGGGGAAATTACTATAGAAAACTCATAGATTCGAGCAATATTATCACAAAGTTTATTATCTATTTACATATAGCGCCATTACATTAATGATATTAACTAGAACAATTACAATTGCATCGCGGCCGTACGAGACTCTATCTCGAGCGGGTTCACAAGGATATTATTTATTCGTCTATGCCTCACGGGGCATAGCGCGGTCTACACGACGCGACGGTAGGCGAAGGGGAACGGGGAAAAAGCGCGGCACGAACACTGCGGGATCGGGAGAATGCCCAGCAGGCACCACTATTCGATATAATACTGCAAGGTACTTGCCCGATTTGCCGACAAGGGTTCTCCGACCGCTGAGCTGCAGTGTCGAGGCGATGCTGGGAGCGGCGGCCGGGCGATGATGAAAATGGCGGCGGGATTTCCCGTGCGGCAGCCGTCGTCCGTCGGCCGCTCGTTCTCTCTTCTTGGCTCCTCCGGTACACGCGAGATCTCTCGATTAGCGGTCAGGTACCACTTGGATGCGGGACTTCGTACGTATCTTACGTCGCGATGTCTTCGCAAATATTCAAATACAAACTCTAAGATATTACACACGGAGCGGTTCCTGGATTACTTCGCGGTGCCGTGGTGAAGCGCGATGTACGTGTGCGTTGGAGAGCGAGCACCGAATATGTGTTTTCTCGTCGGTGGTTGAACGCCGACTCTCCATAGTATCTACCTTCTCTGCTACGCGTACGCCTGGCGCGTCGATCGCGCGAGTGTGTTAGTGCTTCTTCATTCTAACATCCACACGCATACGTGGCCGTCGAAAACGACGGTCACAATATATACATACATAGTGTCCCAGATATACCTGCTCAAATTAGCGACGGAGTAACAGGAAGGAAAAGTTATGTGTAAATATTAATATTCATCTCGGTCAATTATAAATAGTTTTTGCAGTACGCGCCAATGTCTGTTAGCCAATCAGGGCTCAGAGAAGTGGATCATTGCCTATTTATCTTAAAACAACGTTGAGCTAGGTATAATATATATCCTAGTTAAGAAATTAATATCAATGTTATGCATTATTATATAAATTCATTGACATTGATACATACTTTAATTAATGAATTATCAATTTATATCGCGCTCCTAATTTTGAATATTGAATTCACTTATCTGCAAGCTGTAATATATACACATGTAATAAATATTTATCGCGTCAACAATAGCTTACACATTCGGATAAAATGATATATGTATATATATATATATATATATATATATATATATATATATATATATATATCATTTGTGCACTCTCCATAAATTAAAATTTGATTATAAACTGAACGTCTTATAAATTTAAACAAATTGCCAAAAGCAATAAAATTATATTATATATTAAATTATTTATTTTATAAATTGATGATATCTATAAGCAATTGCGTATAATTAAAACAGCACTAAGATAAAAAAAGCAATATTTTTGAATGTGTCTTATCAGTAATGTCAGAATTTAATCAGTGAAAATTATTTGATAAATGTGTATTTATGATCTTGAGATTAGTTTCTTGTCGAAACATTTTAATTCTTTTATGTGCGCTGTCAGTCAAAACTAAATAAAACGAATCTTGAATAATATTTACAGTTTGTCTATGAAGAATCAAAAATTGTTATATTCTTTCGATTTGAATTTTCTAATTAATATTTGGAATCAAGATATATAATAAATAATATTAAAGAAATAATAATAAATTATATGAAATAAGAAAAAATTATATGTTCAAAAAATGTCCATGGATGTGAAAGTGTCAGATTAATCTGAAAAACAAAAATCCTAAAACCGACTAAAATCTTTCTTTAGATTACTAATCTTAAAGTTGGACAGGATTATTTGCGTAAACTGACCTACTATTAATGTTTAAGCTGATTATTTTGAGTTGTTATTCGAAATGATAGTGAACCTCTATTAAATTGTAATAAGCCGCTTATAAAGTAAATATGCGCGCATAATTTATTTTTGAATGTAAGGTAATTTTCAACACAAAACATAGCTTATGTTCTTCCGAAGCTAATATGGAATATATATATATATATATATATATATATAGAAAATTTGAGAACAATCGGTTTACTCGATTTTTTGTTTATCATGTATAAACCAAAACACGCTATGTCTTCATAAATTCTTATGAGTTTTCAAAATAAACCCCTTTCTTAATTTCATCAATTTATGCATATTACATTAATCGCTCTATAAATTCATTTTTTTTTAATAGTTTACTGATAACTTTTTCAGTTTTCTTGCGATTATTTTTAAAAATTGTATAATGTTATTTTTATGAAAGACCACATAATCTTAATGAGATTAAAAATATGTTCATATATTATTGAAGAATAATTTATTATACTATAAATTTTTTTTTCAAATCACAATATCCTTAGACATATAAGATTTGATTTTAAAATAATACACAAATATCTCTATAGAAGTCGACCCGATATACCTGTACATCGTATTCTACCGTCCGAACATGAAACTCCACATATAAGTCTTCTGCGTGCAACAGAGAAATAAAGGAAATGCCAAAGCGAGTAAGTGGAAGAAAAGAAGCAAAAGTAGAGGATTAGAGATTTAACTTTTACCTCTCTCCACTCTTATTACATACCCCCACTTTCTTTTCTCCAAATACATCCACTTGAACGAGTAATCTCACATGATGTCGCTGCCTTGCGGCCAAGTCTATTCGGATGTCCTGTGGTGTAATTTGACACTATATCAGTGGAACATCCACCCCTTCTCTGTACCCTCCGTACTTTGCATAACCGTGCTATATACAGAGATTCCAGGGGGAGATGTGTAATTATTATGAAAGCTTGTGTTAAGTTTCAAGCTTGCGTAGAGGGCGCCACTATATGACCAGATGTTCGGATATGAAAATATCAGACTATTCTGTAATGGCTAAGCACCTCTGTAGTTGCATAAAAAGCTGACCGCTGGCAACCAAAGAGGGAAAGGCATTTTAATACTGCGGACCTGCGCATACAAAAATGCATCCGAACTTTCGAAGATCCTTCTCCAGATTTTCTTAAATTAATTCTTATTGTTCAGTTGTATTTTGAGTTACAGAAGTAGCGTAGCGGTATGTCTTATAGAGATATGTAAGTTTGTATGTATGGGTGAACTGGTCAGAGAATGAGGTACGGATATAGGAGAGTGATTGTTGTTAAATGCTCGATTACATTGAGCGGGGAAAGGACGGCAACAAGTGGGGCACGACAGTACGAGAGCACGTTCGAGAGTTCGAAGGACAGTCTAATACAGATAAGATGATAGAGATGTGTCGTCGTACCTCTTGCCGTAATCTCGCCCGCCAAACCATTTTTCATTATATGAATTTCGCACATTTTTCTTCTATAAATAGTCAAAGGTCATTTCGACTGAACAATAAAATGAAAATATCGAGTTTTTTATGCCTACGGGCTTTATTTCCCATCGCGCATGTTAGCCGATAAACATGTAATTTCTTTGGCTCGAAAAAAGAGTTTTATTCTCTAATTCCGATATCTTCCTCGTATCATTGTACCAGTAGTACACTTACTTTGAAACATTATGTTAGTGTATGACAAAATGAAGTTCTCGCAAGATATTATAAATGAACTTTCATAAAATAAAATCAAATGTTTAATAATAAAAAAACAAATTTTTAAAGAAAACTATATATATATAGAAGGATGGGTTGATAAGTTTCCGGCCTGACCAAGAGATAGCGCCACTAGGCCTACTTTGAGGTGGCGTTCTATAGTGCCGTCCTATAGCTTGTAGATATAGTTTCAATCCGATCGCCATATTAGTTTAGCTTTCATAGAACGCTCAACAAGACGCTGAAACCAAACAATATTGATTACATATTATACATTGATTACCTCGAAAAGGGTAAAACGATCACTGATCAATACTACGTAGACTTATTGCAACGTTTGAGCCACGAAGTTAAAATTAAACGACCTCATCTGACGAAAAAAAAAATCTTGTTCCATCACGATAACGCACCAGCGCACAATTCAATCGTTGCGATGGCTAAAATTAACGATCTGTAATTCGAATTGATGCCGCACCCTCCCTACTCTCCAGACCTAGCCTCGAGTGACTATTATCTATTTCCTAACCTCAAAAAATGGCTTGGCGGTAAGAGATTTGCGGACAATGAAGAAGTAATCGAATCTGTAAATGGGTATTGTGAGGAGTTTGACGAATCAGTCTATAGAGATGGCATTACCAGACTAGAACACCGCTGTGAGAAATGTATCAGCTTGGAGGAGATTATGTTGAGAAATAAAAAAAAATTCTTAGAAATGTTGTTTTTCTTGGTCAGGCCGGAAGCTTATCAATCCACCCTCGTATATATATATATATATATATATATATATATATATATATATATATATATTACTATTTGGATGTAAGTTATATTATTTACTTATGTTTAAAAAGCCCGAAATGACAGTATTCACGAAAACGTTATGGGAAAAATATTTAGAAGCTATTTATAAAATTAATTTATATTTGTTTCATTGTCTTCTTTATTATAATTTTTATTTATAAATATTGAAAAAAAGAAAAGAAGAAGAGACCATATAGCAACAGAGAAAACAACAAGAAAACAAATTTGAGAGAATGTACATCAGAAACATTGAAAAATCCATCAGTCAATGACATGAGTAGTAAAGCAACGGTAAATATTTTTATATTATTATTGTATGTCTTTTCGATAATTTATAAATTTGCTAAAAGGTGATTGAGTGACTGCACTGCGATAGTTATATTATATATTATTTTTTTATTAACAAGTATTGGTTAGTTTCTTTCTGTAAAATTATAATTATGTCAAAGTATTATACTCGTATATATTACTGTAATTTAATTCAAATTTAAACTATATTTAATTTTTAACAAAATTTATCTTATAACATTTCTAAAAATTAATAATGAAAAAATAGTTATGACTACTCTTATAGTTATATATACTGAATTTTAATAAAAGCTTGAAAGCTGAAGTATTATATTAAAATAAATATCTGTTATGAATGTATACATGTTCTAATATACGCAATTACATAAATGTAATAGCATTAAATTCTATTCAAATTTTCTTCTTTTTAATTCTTGAATGTGAATGTTTTATATGAATTGTCGATATATATATATATATATATATATATATATATATATATATATATAATATTTATTTCTTTTTCAGGTACACTCATTGAACGTTCAGAAGGATTTCTCCAATATTAAACTACAACTTTCAAGAAAAGCAAAATAAGAATTTAGACTTTAGAAGGATTAAATTAAAATTTGAATGAAATAATCGATGACGTAAACAATAAAATAAAATGTTGAAAAAAATGTATGGGAGTATATGTAAGAAAATTTTTAGAAAAGGAAGCAAACTTAAGACTTGAATTCATATTTTCAATTGACAATAATAGAAAAAATGAAGAAAAAAGAGCGATTCAAAAATGATTGATTGGTCGCTACGGGGATCCCAAATAAGTGAAGAATAATTGAAAATAACCCAAGGGAAAATGAAAATTTAGATAAATTAAATTTAAAATTATATTTATAAATAGAGAATTTCTGAAATATAAGTATATATCAAAACAGATCGGTAATAAGTAGACTACAATTTGTTTATGTTCGACAAGTAAGGTCAACAGGAAGTGATAATTCAAGTCCCGCACGGAAGTTGCGAATACACGTAGAGAAATTCACAATAATCTGAAGAATACTGAAAAGAGCTAGACAATCGCCGTCAGAAAATGATTTAATTCTTTATTGATATAGATCATTATCTCAAAACTTATTCAAGTACAAATATATATACAGAAATTAGTGTTTTCATGATTGTGACCATGATCTTTAATAAACTACTGTATTATAATATTAGATTTTTTAAATAAAACTATTTTTTGGTATTGCTTATGAAATATAGTAATAAAAAGCTATAATAGAGACTCCGATAAATTGATCTATTATCGTATAGTATATTATATAGAACTGTTTATAGTTAAGTGATTGAATATTTACTATTGCATTATTATTAGTTAACATAACAGTTTCAACGTACTGGTTACTAATATACAGCATTAATTAATAGAATAAAACATATATCTAATTTTATTCTATAGGACATCGGGTTCTACCGTTCTTTGCCCGAACATGAAATTTCTCGTTTACGTCCTCTCTAGATAGCTGGAAATGAGTGTCTACCGTTATAATACGAAACCATAAGCTTTTCATGTTAGAATACGACTGTTTTGTATATTAGGTGTACCGGTATAGAGTGAGCCTATTTTTGTGAAAATAAAATACTAATTTTAATAGGAAAGTGAAAAACATTTTATTGAAATTATAAGCCACTATTTTCTGCAACGTTTATGTACACCTGATATATTTATATAATAATAGAAATAAAATATATATAATATATGTAAATAATAATAGTATTGAAATATATATATAGTGAGGTCATGGCTGGTGAAAGCTGACCAAAGCGTCCAAAAAGTCCACAGCAATCTGCTGACAAAGTCATGGCGTGTCTTTTTTGGGATACATATAGCGTGTTTTTCCTTGACTACCTGGAAAAAGGTAAATCGATCAAGAGTGATTATTATATTGACTTATTGATACGTTTGAGGGAGGAGATCGCAGCAAAACCACTGCACGTGAAGAAGAAAAAAATTCTTTTTCACCAAGACAATGCACTATGTCACAAGTCCATGAAAACAATGGCAAAATTGAGTAAGTTTTGCTTTGATTTGCTTTCTCAACCTCGTATTTATCAGATTTGGCCCTCAGTGATCACTGGCTCTTTGCTAATCTCAAAAAAATTCTCCACGGAAGAAAATTTAACTCGAATGAGGAAGTTATTACTGAAACTGAAGCCTATTTTCAATAGGATAAATCCTTTTACAAACGTAGTATAGAAAAGTTGGAAAGGCATTGGAACGATTTGGTCTCCCTAAAAAGAGATTATATTGATGAATAAAAATGATTTTTGAAGAAAAAAATGTTTTCGTTGTTAGTCTCGGGACGTATTGAACGACATATTACTATTTATATGTACTGCGAATAAATTCAAGAATCTACGATCTGGAAAATTATGCATTACTATAACTACAGCTACGAGAGTGGATTGATAAGTTTCCGGCCTGACCAAGAAAAACAGAGTTTAAAAAAATTTTTTTTTTGTTTCTCAACATAATGACCTCTAAGGCTGATACATTTTTCATAGCAGTGTTCTAGTCTAGTAATGCCATCTCTATAGACTGATTCGTCAAGCTTCTCACAATACACATTTACAGATTCGATTACTTCTTCATTGTCCGCAAATCTCTTACCGCCAAGCCATTTTTTGAGGTTAGGAAATAGATAATAGTCACTCGAGGCTAGGTCTGGAGAGTAGGGAGGGTGCGGCATCAATTCGAATTACAGATCGTTGATTTTAGCCATCGCAACGATTGAATTGTGCGCTCGTGCTTTATCGTGATGGAACAAGATTTTTTTCAAGATTTTGCATCCCAAAAAACCGTAGCCATAACCTTGTTCGCCGAAGAAATTTTTTTTGCCTTCTTTGGAGTGGGTTCCCCTGGTCCAATCCACTGTTTAGACTGTTGTTTGGTTTCAGGAGTGTAATAGTGGACCCAAGTTTCGTCAACGATTACGAATCGACGCAAAAATTCGCTTAGATTACGCTTGCATAACGCCAAATTAGCGGTATAAATGTTCTTTCGAATCAATTTTTGGTCGACTTTTAGCAAACGCGGCACCCATCTTGCGCAGAGCTTTTCCATATACAAATGTTTGTGCAAAATTTTTTGTACACGTTCATATGACATCTTACAGGTCTCAGCTATCTCACAAACTATTAATCTACAGTCTTTCAGCACTATTTGATGGATTTTTTCAATCATATCTGGAGTTGTGACCTCAATGGGACGTCCTGAGCGAGGCTCATTAGAGGTGCTCACACAACCCTTTTTAAACTCGGAAACCCACTGCTTAACGGTGGAATATGATGAAGAAGATGTCCCCAGTGTAGAGTCCATCACTTCTTTAATTTCCTTCGCCGTTAACCTCTTCGAATAAAAGTATTTGATGATAGCACGATTTTCTAGCTTTTTCGTTTTTACAGAAAGCACAGAGGCGTGCTGTTCAGCGTGCTGTCAAACCTAAACTATCATGGTGATTGAACTGAAACTATAGCTACATGCTATCTGCGGATGGTACTATAGAACGCCACCTCAAGCTGGGCCTAGTGGCGACCTTTCTTGGTCAGGTCGGAAACTTATCAATTCACCCTCGTATTAGAAAATAAGCATTGTAATTCGCCTTCGTAGCCCTACCGTGCCAGTTGATTGAGAGTCCCTGTCGAACTGACCGATGGAAATAAATCTGAAATATGTGATACTTCTAAGAAATTAAATCTTTTTAGATACAAATACTGTCATCATTTAGAATCTAAATTTTTTTACTAAGGGAATTCTGCATGAACTATACAAACCTTTATTCATTTTAATATTTTCACGATATACAATTTTTTAAACTATTTTTAATTCAAACTCAGGTTTAATTTTTTTGAAACTGAGCTTATAGCACAATTTTTCTATCGCATTTGTTTGTATTCTTACTTGCTTTAGTAGTACACCTCATAAATATATCTTAAATTACTAAATAGGTATAATGGTACAGTTTACAAAAGAGGTTATTGCTAGGAGCAGTAACTTTACTATTGCGCTAGATATTCCAAGAACAGACTTAATAGATATTAACCAATATATAGGTTCTGACAAGACTAATTTAGCTTTCCCACAAAATAGGAAAGTCTTAAAAAATCATAAACAAATGTTAGAACTCGCGAAGGAGCATGGAACGGGGAACAACAATAATGGATCACACTAAGTAACGAACGACTTATGATTTATTAAGAACTATATTTTTCACTTCGTTTTACGCGTGCGTCACAATGTTATAGATAGCTTATGCGGAGGCTAAATTCGTAAGATCCCCAGCGGGTGCAGCGCGAAATATCTCAGTAGTATAACATTATATTATATATATAGAATGGAGGGGCGAGACTCTACTAAAGAAGTGTCAATGCATAAAATGAGGGAATTGCGGCAGGGACAAGTATGGACGGAATAGTATGATGCGAACTATTATACAAAAGTACGAACGGTACTTGCCGTGGTATGGCCTCCTGGCTATCGATGATGTTCGCTGTCAATGATGCTCCAGGACGGTAGCGACGCATAGATGGTCTCGCTCGGGAGCGGCGGCAGTAGTGCTTCGTTGCCTATACAGCGTCTGACTTCCAAATTGGCGGGCGGGAAACCGCGTCGCCGTATTCTCTGTGCGTAGCTGGCAGTGACTTGTCTGTAGTCCTGTAAATCAGCGTCGTCCCTCAACAAGATAGGCGTCCTCGTAGTTGATGTACGGGATCGCAGTCCGGGATCTCACTAGTATCGGAAGATAGCAGACGCCGATAGAGTTCGTGTTGCTGAGGAACGGAAAGGCGTCCGCACTGCTCAGCTGATGCAAAGATTCTCTCTCGAGTGCTCGACACTCTTCGTGTGCGTTAGAGTCGCCTCGCGCAGATCGCGAGTTCGCACCAATCGATATGTGGATCGATATTTCGGTTTCCAATCGTAACGTCGCGAAACGATGGTAACAATGCATATACAATCGTATAGTATATATAAACACAGACATGCATGTACAGAATACAAATGCTTCCAGATATATCTTAATCTAAAAAAAAAATTTCATCGAACTACTGTAGTTTGTTCGAAAAGAGAAAAAATCTTATGATAACAATCATTCTTACTATTACCATAGCTAAAATATATACTTAAATTACTCAAAGGCGGCAATTTGATGTATATATGAAAAAAATTTTTATTGTAATTTAAAAATTAATACGAACATTATATCATTTTTAAAACAATTTTAGTTAATAAATACTGGCTTTTGATATATATATATATATATATATATATATATATATATATATATATAATATTATTACCAGAATAATATACAAAAAATAAATATTAGTAAACGATGACGATACAATTTTGTTTATTAAATATGATTGATAATTTTCTATTAAATAGTGAATTACACATTGCCATTAATAGGTATGGAATCAATCGGTTTTATTGGAGAAAAGGCAAATAAATTAAAACTATAGTTTTATGTACATAGTATTAGGAGAGTAATAGCTCATAAATTTTGTTCTAACACTCAAACCGATGCATCATCGATATATATGGACAGAAGGCACTGAGTTTAATCATTGGTGTCAGTAAGGACTTACTTCAATTCGATCCATATCGGAGGAAAGCACATATTTTTTAACCATATTCAACGGTATTTCAAATATCTCGAAATATATTTTCATATATCTCGAAATCAATGATCGGCAACAAAATTAGTAGAAATATAGTCGAATTCAAAGAAGCTTTAATAAACCTGAAGAACCATTCGGGATATTCACGATAACGAGAACGACATCAAAATCTTACGATTACCAATATAAAATTATGAAAGGAACATGCTCACAGATCTTAGAGAGCGTTATGAAGTAATCTTTAAAAACGAACCGGGGCAGCTTATCAGCTATGAACACGAATTAATGTTGAGAAAAGGTAGGATCTATTTCCACAAGTCTTATTTAACCCTATTAAAATTCCGAGAAGGCGTAAGAAGGGAAATAGGACGATTGTTAAGGTTTGATATAATAGAAAGCACTCCAGCCCTTATATTAATCAAATAGTCTCTATTCGGAATATGAGCAGATAAATATATACCGTTTCTTGGAAGCGCGGGAGTGCAATAAAAAGTTATAAAACTACCATGACAGTTATGGACGAAGTCTCAAAGACATATAACCACTTCAAAGTAACGAATAGATTTGATCTCGCTATAAGCTTCTGCCAAATCTCGTTAAACTCGCAATTACGCAAATATACCCCGTTTAATAAAAGTAAAAAATATATAAGGTAGTACCATATATTATTAGGAGTGTGAATAAGTCTTTCCCGTTTTTTGTAAGAGATGGCGCCACCAATACTGTGCGAGTATTCAATGGTTACATATGTCATAATCAAAGCTTATTCATATGTCAACAATTCCATACTAACACATTAGTTAAAATTTTTTCGCATCATAAATTTTTGATATCGTGAAAATGTCGAAATTTGAGCCGAGTCGACGTCATTTGCGGGGAGTTTCACTTTATTGGTTCAATTTGAAGAAATCTGCTGCCGAGACGCATCGATTGCTTCAGGAGGCTTATGGAGAAGGTTGTGTCGATGATTTAAGTGTTTGCGGATGGTTTCGACGCTTCAAAAGCGGTGATTTCGACGTGGAAGACAGGGAGCGTTCCGGGCGGCCGCAAATCTTTGAAGATCGAGAATTGGCGACTTTGCTTGATGAAGATTCTTGTCAAACGCAAGAAGAACTTGCTGAAGCATTGGGAGTTGACCGAACAACCATTTCCAAGCGTTTGAAAGCCATGGGAATGATCCAAAAGCAATGAAATTGGGTGCCGTACGAACTGAAGCTGAGAGACGTCGAACGGCGTTTTTTCACTTGCGAACAGCTGCTTCAGCGACATAAAAGAAAAGGTTTTCTGCATCGTATCGTGACTGGCGATAAAAAGTGGATACGTTACGATAATCCGAAGCGAAGAAAATCATGGGGACTACCCGGCCATGCATCATCATCGACGGCCAAGCCAAATATTCATGGCGCCAAGCTCATGCTCTGTATATGGTGGGACCAGCTAGGTGTGGTTTACTATGAGCTTCTGAAACCGAATGAAAGGATCACAGGCGAGGTCTATCGACGACAATTGATGCGTTTGAGCCGCGCACTGCGAGAAAAACGGCCACAATACTCCGACAGGCACGACAAAGTTATTTTGCAACATGACAATGCTCGCCCACATGTTGCACCGCCGGTGAAAACATACTTAGAAACGCTCAAATGGGAAGTCCTACCCCACCCGCCGTATAGTCCAGACGTTGCTCCGTCTGATTACCATCTCTTCAGATCGATGACGCATGGCCTGGCTGACCAGCACTTCCATTCCTACGAGGAAGCCAAAAAATGGGTGGATGACTGGATAGAGGCCAAATCGGTCGAATTTTTTCGCAACGGGATTCGTATGTTGCCAGAAAGATGGGAAAAAGTTGTAGCTAGCGATGGCCAATACTTTCAATAATTCATTTGTAACCATTTTTTCACAATAAAGGCTCAAAATTTGAAAAAAAACGGGAAAGACTTATTCACATACCTTATATATATGGTATATATATATAATTATTATCATAACGTAGCGATGCGTCATTGTACATCTTTTCATGTAAATAAAATAAATACTGAGTTAGAATAAGTTTTTAATGATCTAGCGTTGTAGCTTCAAGCAGCTAGAAGTTAACTATTATACAAAGGAATTATGGCTTCTAGAAAAATTATTTGCCTTGCAAAAGTTTTGTTCATACGTATTTGGGATCAAAATAGGAATTAAGACAGGCCACAAGGCATAGAGCTTCTTACTGAGCTCTGTTTCCTGAACGAACGATTGATGCGATAGATGTTGCCAATCAAGAATCATGATTTATGAATTTGACACATACCCGGCGAAGACAAAAAAATTGCCTATATATTCAGAAGTCTATGACAACTCTGCCAGCTAAAAGAGAAACATTTGGTCATAGCTATTGTAGCATAAAGATCCAATAAAGATCTTTTGCAGAGTATGAAAACCATAGCGAAATTAAAAAATCAGGATTCAAAATGCCGCGAAGATAAGATAATGTTTCAGGAGGGCAAAACTTGTATGGCGACAGTTGCTCTTTAAAATGCGCAAAGATGGTAGGCGAGAAGTTTTATTAGCCTAGTTTGTGGAATATCACGTTTCTCATCTTGACATACTCTGACAACTATTAGCGAAGCAATCAAACATAAGAAGTATGCAGGGTAAAACAAATCTCAACATGCCACAGAAGCAAAAAGATACTCCCTTTGTACACTTCTGTACACCTTGATCTATGAGAAGGGGAAAAAACAAGATCTATATTATCTATCACGGATGACATGTCAAAATTCAATAAACTTTACTCGATTTATAAATTGAATACGGGCGCAACAATTAAGAAAATTTTTATGGAATAAAAGAGGAATTACATAAACAGAGCATTAAATGTAGTCTTTTTAATCCTTCACGACCCCCAAAAAATGGAAATAAGGAGTTATGTGATGTTTCCAAACTTTTGTAGTTGAAAAGTTGTATTAATGAAACATATCCCGATACAATAGGAGCTACACCGTACGAGGTGTAATATGGGAGAAAGCGTAATCTTTATGATCACGATTACGCCAAGGTATCAAACCGCATGCCATCCGGTGTTAGATTAGCGTTAATAAAGGAAAAAATGAAGAAACGCGGAGAAAACAGAATCGACAAATTAAACGAAGATAGGATACTCACGAATTTTGTCATAGAGATAGTCTTTGTTCGCGTCTGTAATTATTCAATAGCGACAAGGAAGTAACGACGAAATTTTTAGCTTTGTATGAAAGACCGTATCAAATCATAGAAGTATATCCGTGAAATGGATGCATTATCGAAAGCATTCCTGCTCACCCTGCAAAATTCTGATTTTATACTACTGATACATAAACGTCCGAAAATGAGGAGATGATTCGTCTTCCTGTAATGGAGAGACAATAACGCGATTTAGAGGAGCTTTCTCTACTGCCAGGTACATCCACACTAAAACCAGATTATGTAACCTCCCATATAAGTGCAAGTAAGTAATTGGGATACCCTTACCAAGGAACTAGAAAGTATATGACAGTTCTCTTCCTTTTCATTACACGGAGTCTGATTACGTACTTCATCTCAAAAAGATCACGCTCTGATTTGAGAAATGGATAAATATGGCAAAGGAATTGGGGATGGGGAAAAATGGGACACCCTCAATATAGATGTTACGCTTAGGCTTTTGCTCTCGAATAGTACGACTGTATTTGTTTCAATAATTATATTATTGTTTTGTCACTCGCCATTCTTTTGTTTTTATATACCCTCATTGCTCTATTGTTGCTTATATTATGAATGCTGTTATTTACATATAAGATATGATGTGATGTATTTATTAGTTCAAATTTTTAACTGTATTTTAAAATTCAAAATTTTGAAATCAGAATGAAATGCAGCTGCAAATGATACCATGACCGATCTACTCAGCTCTCACTTTATTATTTAAACTTGAGAATATTTTGGAAAATTCAGTGAAAATATTGTAATATTGAGCTGCTCTGAATTATATCAGCATCAGATTTCTTTCAATTACTGTCGAAACACGACAAATGTCTATAGGTCATCGAATTTCCTCGTAGAATTTTTTCAAAATTATTTTGTGGATATATTCGAAAAAAAATTTTTTCATCAAAATCTTAACATAGGCCTTCATTAATTTTATATCGGAAAGCGTTAAAAAAACTAGACGATTTGAAAGTATCGTGGTATTTTCACAAATTAATATAATTACTTAATATTTATATAATTACTGTAAAATAATTGCGTATATAGAGTTTTTGAAGATGATATTCTAACCACGGTGCTTTATACAAAATTATCTTGAAATAACAAAGTTTCCTGCTTTCAATATACATGTATTGGATAGTTAAAACATGAACACCATATACTGAAATTTTACGTGCCAATTTTGCAACTGATGGAAACCTGTAGAAGAAGAACATTGTAACAACACAAACAAATGAGTATAAACAAAAATGTATGTGTCGCCCAAATGAGCTATAGAATTTCTCTTGACAACGTGAAAGTGGAAAATTTGAAATTAAATGTCTCTAATTTAGAATTTCTTCTCGAAATCTGGCATTTATTATATGTAAATATCATTGACAAAAAGTATAGTGAGAGAGAGAGAGGATTAGATATAATATATTTTGTGGCAATTTAGATATAAAAGAATATATCAATATTAACGGTTTTTTCGCTTGGCTTTGGTGTTGTCTAAAATAATATTATACATTTTTTATTTTACTTACCTTTTTGGCTAACGAAATTATTAAGTACAGACATTCGCGCGAGTGCTGATTACATTGAGTTTCAAATAATTTTTGAAGTGAATACATTTTTTGCGATTATTATTTTATCATAATTATTCGTATAACTCAATTTTAGAGTTATCTAACAAAGCTCAATTAGTGAGACAAGGAAGGAAGGCTGACACTTTCGTCATTGGGTTATTTTATTTTCGGCGTTGATCATCGAAATTTTGTTGTTTTTTTTCTTAAACACTCAGTTTGCGCGATTCATTTATTCCTTTCCGTTATTCATAGTAAAAATTTAGAAATTGCGTGTATTTATATATAAGAGGATGAGAGTAGTGTGGATCTCCTATATATGCATAGGAGAGAATATCAACTCCGCAGACGATATATTAGATAGGTCGCAATACGCGTGTATATTCTGCGGAGGGAATGCTTCTCCATCTCTCCGGCAGGTGGCATTGCACTACTTAATTCCTTAAACCACTCTATTATTATGTCTTCGTCGTATTCCTATCTGTGTTTTATGTGTGTTTGATGAAAGTAGGTGCGATGTAGGTAGGGTTAGAATATATAGTCTATTATAATTATTTACGGATAATAAATTATTTCTTTTTATATTAAAATTTGTTTTAAAATTTGATGTTTATTTTTTTCTATAGATGTGGAATGTCCTCAAAGGAATCATTTCCGTTGTCCTGGTAGGTGCAGTTGCCACAACCGTGTTCGGCAACACTGTTTTGTCTTGTCTGTCTTCTGTCCAGTCTATTGCTAGTGGGCTCTCGCAGGTTTCACGTCCCTCCACTGTTCCGATGATGGTGTGTCGTCGATTACCACTCATATCTCCTCTGCTCTCGTCTATCTCTCAGAACGATCGTCTGAATGCCCTCCTCTTCGCCGCACCCGAGTTCCAACTCTTCAAACGACGAAACGAACAACCTTATCCGAGGGACCACTGAACAGCAGAATTCAACAAAGCCAATTGTGTGGTGCAACTCATAAGCACACGTATGCGATCGCGCAATAACAAAAACAAAAGATTGGAAGCAACAAAACCATAACAAAAAAAGAAAAAGAAAATCAAAATCCCCATCGTCAGTGCCAGTGCAGCTCTCTCTTATTTTCACAAATTTGTAAAATATAAATATATAGTAATATTATTTAAGGTAATATATATAGTAATAATATATATAGGGATGATACAATCTTTATGTATATATATATATATATATATATATATATATATATATATATGTAATTTAATAAATAATATGGAATAATATGTTACTTTGGCTATTACCGTTTATAGCTTTCTAGAAGGGAAAGAAAATCAATATATGGAGTTTTCAGTTCAATTTTAAAGTTCAAGTCACTCAGTGCCACATGCTGTGGTATAATTTTCATTTCTGTGTGTTCTCGCTGTAAATTTCGTCGATATTTATTAATCCCTCGTCGTCCGTTCCTATTCTATAGACACGGATAATTTCTTGAAAACCCAGTGCTGTGATTGGACAATCACCTCTGTAATATTCGCTGGCACACGAACAACCTCACATAATATTCCCATTAGTTAATGTATATCTAATCTGAAATGCTGTCCTTTCAGCAATTATCGATGGCTCGCACTTTTCAGACGTATGCAAGTGTGAGTGCGGAGACGATTCGTCGCTCGTACTTGGACAGTCACGCGTATACCCGCTTGATCACCGCATAAAAAAAAAAATTTCAGCTCAAAGCAAGCTAAGTCTCAACCAAAACAAAACAAATGAATTTAACAGACAAATGAGAAAAAGATTTTTGGTTTTCTAACACTCGCTCTTTACTTGATTCCTTATGATTTTCCCTTACCATGCCTCTCTTTTCAATTTACATCGATTTCATTGCTCCGTTTAGCTAATCGTTTCAAAAATCTCAAAAATTCCCAATTTAAGGAAACGTTATTTTTGCTCACTCGCATGCACCAAAAAAAACCGATGTTAATTAACATATATAATCACTAATTTAATCCTATATTTAATATTTAGGATAAATTAGTATTTAGGATAAATAACGTAAGTTTATAAATAATATGAATCTATAACTATTATAATACACTAACTAATATAAGATTATCATTAACAATATACTATAAATTGATTTTTTAATAGATAAGCTAATTTTATAAATAAAATAATTTATACATAACATAAATTGCTATGTAATGAAATTTTATTATAATATAATATTCTAAATATCGCAAATCTATAGTATACAATATACTTTGTTATTTATAATGAATAGAGAAAATTAGCAAAAAAATACTAATAAGAGAAAAAAAGACAAATCTAAATGCAATATAAGTTCATAATTATAGTAGTATGAATACTAATAGTAGTCTTCAGAATTTATAAATAATCTATACTTATAAATACTAAAATAAATAATAAATAATGATAAAATAATAAGATAATGTAAGCTTATTATAATTAAGAGCAGTAAATAAATTTTTATATTTTGTATAATATTAGCTAAAATTTTAAATTACTAATGGTATATAATATTGTATAAATGATAGTTAGAATATTTTATTATCCTGTCGTTCTCCCGCACCAAATCGTACATATACGCACCACACATATGCACGCATCTCGCAAAATCGCGCGAAAATCATACACCGCGATTTCCAGATAATAGCCCCACGTTGGACGCCTTTGCGACGTTGATGATTTCACCTACTGTGCTGATAATAGATTACCCTCGCCGACGTTTCGTTCGAATTCTCTGCTGTTTCTCGGGCGAGGTATCTGGGAACAAGGACCTCGGGGTGGGACCTTCGGGGTAAATTTATTTAGATAGAAGTAAATTTTACACCACTCGGTAACAAGGTATTGGTACTAAAATCCGCATTTACTTTCGGTGGAGCCACTTCTTTCTTTCAAGTCTGTAAGTCAAGTAGAACTTCCAGAGCTCCCAGGAACAAAATAAGCTAAAATGGTTTCTCGAAGTCTATAGTTCAATATTCTCACAAGGAAGCAAAATAAGCGCACTTAGCAACAGTCTATTAGAACTCTGGAAAATCTCCCCCAGCGCGGAGACATGTCTTACATAGTTCTCAATGTCCAAACTTGATTGCGAGTAGAAGAGTAAGGCATAAAAGGCTAGTCCTGATTGGTAGTATTGGAACTTATATTGACATTTCGTTGTGTGCTTCAGTAAGGCAAAACTGAATGTCAGGTCCCAGGCACATAAGACTTGAACCTTACGATTATAATGTAAGCGGCGCGAACAATTTAAAAATCTATTGACGCTCGATCTCATACATTGGTGCGACGCCTTCGCGGTCGCTCGCTCTCACTCACATCTATTCTTCGCACTGCTAAAATGGCCGCCTCGCGCTCCGTGCGTAGCCGCTATCTTTCGCGCCAACCCCTCGCAGCGCTTCCCTCCCCTCTCCCGCGCCACTCAAGATCCCGGTCACATCATAGCGTGGCAGGCCCGCACTACCTAACGGATTTTTCGCGACG
Organism: Sycobia sp. Sy_11; assembly: GCA_018907035.1. NCBI lineage: Eukaryota > Metazoa > Arthropoda > Insecta > Hymenoptera > Epichrysomallidae > Sycobia > Sycobia sp. Sy_11. The sequence continues at coordinate 893,245 of JACCIC010000029.1, forward strand.
ACTCGATTCGCACTCGGAGATCGTGAGCGCGACGCTGGAGTCCGCCCATCGCACCCGCTCGTAATACCAAAAGAAAGCGATACAAATTTACATAAAAATGTTTCTATCACGCACAACCTCGGAAAAATATATCGATTACAACTAGATTTGATAGAAAACCAATAGCGACTAGAATGAATCTGCCTTCTTCGATCTTTGCACTCCTCGACCAATCAGCGTTCTCTGCTACTCTTTGCCGCAATGTGCAGCATTTGACCCTTCTAGTACTGTACTATGCCCGTCTTGTGTCGGCGTCATCGTTTTCTGCTGCCCGCCAAATCCAATTTTACACGCCTAGTATCTATTTATACATACTGCATATGATGCATCCACTTCTCCACCATGCAGCTTCGCCATGTACGGCATGCCTTCATGGTGTGGCTACTCATCTCCACCCTTTTTCTCACTCGTTTTTCTTTTACTGACATCCTTTTCGCTTCCTTGCCCGTAGGTGTGGTGGCCACTGTGCGTGTATTACTTCCTGAGATATTTCTTTTGCCGTTCGTTCGTCGGTAATCGCATCAATTAACCTGGTCGCCACGTGCTTCCCGCAACTCTGTCGTGATGTGCAGGTATCCGATGAGAATTGACTTCCGTGTAATCAGTTATCGTTCCCTTCTTTCTCTTATTTCTTTTTCGTCCTCAATGATTCTCGCGCACGTTTCCTGGTGTGTGGGCACAGAGATCTGTATAGGTTATCTTCTCCTTCTTTCTCTCTGACTCCTGCATTTGTTTACCAACTTTTCCTTTTCTCTTTTTTGATGCTTCCATGTAACATTGTACTCCATCACTTCTATCCCATTCTTTAAGATTATAAGTTTATAAGATTTTTCATAAACATATTCATTCCAGCAAGAAGCGAGGTGTGGTCAGCTCGTTCTCAGGTGTGCGGTTCCTTCCTTATTTCAGCCTCATCGGAATGGTTATTGTGTAGTTTCTTTTTCAGGATGTGTCCCAGGATCATGTCCTGTCCCGTATGTATATTTCGCTTTTATAAATAGTTATCCTATTTTGCCTCCAGTGATAGTGGTTAGCAAATGGAAGGGTTTCGTGTTTCTCTTTTAGATATTTTTATTGCAAGATTTAAATTGCCGTGGTTTCCTGCGCACTTTTCGACAAACATGCCAGCAGAACTAAGCATTTCAATAAGTTCCTGATATGCTTGTAAGGCTTCATCCAATATACCTTCGCCAGCTAAGAAGTCATCAACCTATCTATTTCTAAGTATAATTGTGGATCCAATTTTATGTGAATATGCAACCAAATTGGCTACATCTTCTAAGGAAGTATTTACCAAAAATGGAGCTGATAATGTTCCATATGTAACAGTAAGCAACTGCCTGAGATACGTTGCCACTTAGTATCAGTAAGATCGACAAGCATTTGTCGACAATTTTTAATTGTATCACATACAAATACGTTTGAAAAAACACCATCTAGCAATAATAACAACGATGTTTTCCTGTAGCTTTGGAGTCGGATATAAAAATTTGTTTAATGAATTTGCTGCTTTATTCTTAGTCATAATTGTCATCAATTAATCAATCAAGACAACCCTTATTTTTTACTATCATTCTGCTCGAATACTAGATAATGAGGCAAAAAGAATCAGGCATCAACCTTGTATTCATGTGATGGAAGAAGTTCCATATGACCAAGGTCAACATATTCTTCCATAAAAGCATGATAAGCAGTGCAAAATATCATACAAGCTTTGGAAATTTGAACTCTGAATTTAGAAGTCTGAATCTACGAAATTAGGCTGATTGCAAAAAGGCAGTTTAATGATATATATACTAGCATCCCCCGTCTCGGCTTCGCCAGAGATAATATATATTAATCAATTTCATAAACAATTCAATAATATCTAAGTAAAAAGTACTCTATATATACAAATCTATATCTCAATAAATAATTGACCGTAATTTACCTATCGTCACTTCAGTATAAAAAGCTGCTTCAATGTAGCGTCTACTTCAAACAGTTAATATTTTGCCGACAATTTTATACTATATATATATATACATATATATATATATATATATATGCATAATAAATATCGCTTCAATGGAGAAAATTGTACTTTCGAGTTCGAGCGGTAGGAAAAGATGTCCAAGTGTCCCGAGACGACATTTACAGAGAGTATCGTGTTTGGACTATACGAAATGTCTCGGGACAACTGCTATAGAGAGTTTTGTGTTGGGGACGTAGAATACAATATCCAGGTATGCTGGGACGACTCTTATGGGGAGCGTTCGAATGATAGAATAAGAATCTCTTCATCGAAGTCGTACCGGCATACCTGGATTTTGTTTCTCACCAACTATACATCAAATTCCCCGTAGATGTTGTCCCGACATACCTGAACACCGTGTTCTGCCAACTAAACACAATACTTCCCGTAGAAATCGTTCCGTCATACCTGGACATCATCTTCTATCGTCCGAATATAAAACGCCCTGTAGAAGTCGTTGCATAATACCTGGAAATCGCATTCTATGATCCGAACACGAAACTCCCCGTAGAAGTCGTCCCGAGAAAGCTAGCAACGCTTCCTAACGTCTAAACACAATACTTCTCGTAAAAGTCCTTCGGAAAGACCTAGATATTGTATTTTACTTACCAACATGAATCTTTCCATAGAAGCTGCTTTCCTCATACCTGAATCTCATTTTTCATTAACTAAATACAATATTCCGCGTAGAAATCGCCCAGAGATACCTAGACATTGTATTCTATCATCTGAACAGACAATTGCCTATAGAAATCGTCTTGAGGCAACGGGATATCGTAATCCACCACTCGTACACCCCAATACAATATTTATCAGTATCATATGTACATTATAAAATATATATATATATATATATATATATATATATATATTATATTTCCGTTTTTTCAATTAAAAACTCTGAATATTTTCGTAGTGCTGCAAACTGAAATTCAAGCAAAATGATATGGCGAATAGCATATTTTTTAAGCTTTTCGAGCTTGTGGGTAAAAGAACCCTGTTTTGTCATCATTTCTTTTGTTCGAACTAAAAAACACATAGTCTCTTGTCACAATTCTGAAGTTAATAGGATGTATAAAAATGAAAATATAATCTGTCGTCACAAACTATATTCAGTATGATTTGGCATACAGAACCATTTTATAAGAGAAGGAGAAAGAAAGACATATATATATATATATATATATATATATATGGAGAGAGAGAGAGAGAGAGAGAGAGAGAGAGAGAGAGAGAGAAACAAATTTCCCTACGTAAGAGAAAATAAAATTTAGAAAAATAAGATATCCATAAGGTCTAAGAAGAATGTCAGATTAACCTGAAGAATAAAAAAGGTAATACCGACTAACGTCACACCTCCTTTAGGATACGAATCCCAAAGTTGGATATGTACATTCGTTTGAGCTGTCCTGGTATTAATACTTTAAGCGGACTACTTTGAGTTGATGTTCGTGATTCAAGACGCCATCTAGTGGCCACTAGTGAAACCACTTAAAACCATTAACTTAATTGATTGATGAAAGTAAAATGATTTTCAATAAAAAACATAGCCTATGTTCTTCCAAAGATAAATAGAATCTATATGTCAAATTTCAAAACAATCGGTTCAGTAGTTTTTTCGGTTATCGTGTACAAACGAAAACGCGCTTTGTCTTTATAAATTAGTATGAAGTATGATATGATATGATATGATATGATATGATATGATATGATATGATATAATTATAATATAATACAATATATATAATATATATCTATAATAATTATATGTAAATATAATTACATAAACATAGACAACAATAAAATATAAATATAATTGTATTAGAAGCGTCCTCCTCGTACATCTAGAGATCGCAAACGATTGCAGAAATTTTTCTATATATATATGCTTTAATAATAATAAAATAATCCTTTTAAATATTCGAATAAATATTTCTTTATGTAACCGTTAATTTTCATCGCAGTTTTTTAAATAAAGAATATCTCAGAAACTTATACATGCAATAGTTTTACTTAAAACAAAAAATAATCGGAATGACCATGAAATAAAAATTTTTTATGACAATATTTTTGAAATATTCGTGATTAAAGTATTCAATAATCAATATTTAAAAAATAATAATTAACAATATTGGTTAGCCAATTATATAATTATTTAAAAAATGAACAGTATTATTTAATTATGAAGTGTTTTAAGAAACGTTATACTTACATAAAAATCAATATATACAAATAAGTTCGATATGTGTGTGTGTGTGAGTTCGTACGCAATATTATCTCTCTCTCTCTCTTTCTTTATGTGTATTTGAGTGTGTATACGTGCCCACACACGTATAAATAGATAATATTTATGTTAACATAACTTACTTGCATATATTTTTTTTCGTATATATAAATATTTATTTATGACAACTTTAATAATAACATAATCCTGTTAAATATTCGAATAAATGTTTCATGTAACCGTTAATTTTCATCGCAGTTTTTTTAATAAGGAATATCTCAGAAACTTATGCATGCAATAGTTTTACTTGCAATAGTTTTACGTGATTGAAGTATTCAATAATCAATATTTAAAAAATAATATTAACAACATAACGTATATACACTCAAATACATATACAAAGAGAGAGAGAGAGAGAGAGAGAGAGAGAGAGAGAAAGATAATATTGCTTACAAACACACACACATCTAACTTATTTGTATATCTTGATTTTTATTCTAAAAGCAATTAATAATTAGCAATTAATATTTATTAAATAAAATAATTATATCTTACCCTTTTTAATACAGTACACAGAAGCTAATCGTATTCACTAAGCAGGACACACATACAAAAACTTTAACTTATTATAAAAATGAAAACTCAATATACTTTAAAAAAATAATAACTGAATAAAATACTATCAGGTATGTGAATAAGTCTTTCCCGTTTTTTTCAAATTTTGAGCTTTTATTGTGAAAAAATGGTTACAAATGAATTATTGAAAGTATTGGCCATCGCTAGCTACAACTTTTTCCCATCTTTCTGGCAACATACGAATCCCGTTGCGAAAAAATTCAACCGGTTTGGCCTCTATCCAGTCATCCACCCATTTTTTGGCTTCCTCGTAGGAATGGAAGTGCTGGTCAGCCAGGCCATGCGTCATCGATCTGAAGAGATGGTAATCAGACGGAGCAACGTCTGGACTATACGGCGGGTGGGGTAGGACTTCCCATTTGAGCGTTTCTAAGTATGTTTTCACCGGCGGTGCAACATGTGGGCGAGCATTGTCATGTTGCAAAATAACTTTGTCGTGCCTGTCGGAGTATTGTGGCCGTTTTTCTCGCAGTGCGCGGCTCAAACGCATCAATTGTCGTCGATAGACCTCGCCTGTGATCCTTTCATTCGGTTTCAGAAGCTCATAGTAAACCACACCTAGCTGGTCCCACCATATACAGAGCATGAGCTTGGCGCCATGAATATTTGGCTTGGCCGTCGATGATGATGCATGGCCGGGTAGTCCCCATGATTTTCTTCGCTTCGGATTATCGTAACGTATCCACTTTTCATCGCCAGTCACGATACGATGCAGAAAACCCTTTCTTTTATGTCGCTGAAGCAGCTGTTCGCAAGTGAAAAAACGCCGTTCGACGTCTCTCAGCTTCAGTTCGTACGGCACCCAATTTCCTTGCTTTTGGATCATTCCCATGGCTTTCAAACGCTTGGAAATGGTTGTTCGGTCAACTCCCAATGCTTCAGCAAGTTCTTCTTGCGTTTGACAAGAATCTTCATCAAGCAAAGTCGCCAATTCTCGATCTTCAAAGATTTGCGGCCGCCCGGAACGCTCCTTGTCTTCCACGTCGAAATCACCGCTTTTGAAGCGTCGAAACCATCCGCGAACACTTGAATCATCGACACAACCTTCTCCATAATTCTCCTGAAGCAATCGATGCGTCTCGGCAGCAGATTTCTTTAAATTGAACCAATAAAGTGAAACTTCCCGCAAATGACGTCGACTCGGCTCAAATTTCGACATTTTCACGATATCAAAAATTTATGATGCGAAAAAATTTTAACTTATGTGTTAATATGGAATTGTTGACATATGAATAAGCTTTGATTATGACATATGTAACCATTGAATACTCGCACAGTATTGGTGGCGCCATCTCTTACAAAAAACGGGAAAGACTTATTCACACTCCTAATAAAAATATAATATATATAATTATAATATACTACAAAATATGTAATATACATCTTGTCGAGGGTGGCGGGAGGGGGGAGAAGAGGAACCCAAGGGTTTAACGTGGATTACCCTATTAGTGGGTGTTGCAGTTGTTTATAGCTGCTTATAGCATGCGCGTCCGTGCGCAATATACCTCTCATTCTCTCTCTCTCTCTCTCTCTCTCTCTCTCTCTCTCTCTCTCTCTCTTTCTGACTTGACCATCTGCTTGGATGCTGTGCAGGGCCTAGTAGTGTGCCTATAGTATATACATTACAAATCGTTGGTTAAGTGACTACCTAATTTGCGAATTTTTATATTTTTGTCGAATTTACCAAAAAAATAGCCTACGACCTATTCTTGACTGTGTAGAAGACGTGGTTAAATTTTGAACGCGATCGGTACAGTAGTTTCGGAGTTTATCCTAGAGAAACACACATACATTCATTTATATATATATATACATATATATATATATATATATATATATATATATATATATATATATATAGATGTGTACATAAATGATCATTTGTTAAATTTATAAAAATTTTATTAATGATTAAATAAAAAAATATATAAATACATAATATAAATTAAATAATATAAATTATTAATTAAAAATATATTTTTGTACTGTTTATTTTTTTTGAATATTTCATAAATTATAAGTTTTTGGAAAACATATTTCAGATTAAATAGATGCATTATTTAGAATAAAACAAAATTATATATATATATATATATATATATATATATATATATATATATATATAGTTCTACCAATAATATAATTATATATGAAATAAAAAATATTTTTTGTAAAATGTTATATATAAAAACATATCGTAATTAAATAATTATCATACAGGGCATAATATGCCACTATATTTAGGAGCTCTACTTACTCCTGATGTAAAATTTAATCCTGGTACATACACAACCATACTGTTTAGTTTACTTTCCTAGATAAGGAAAAATGAATGCAAATTTACCGTTAAATTCTCTCTAATCCGAATATATATTTTTCTTCAATTCGTGTCAGCCAGACTAATCTCGCACACCCAGCGCTGCCGATAGTGGATACGCGCCTACATCTTATGGCGCAGTCCAACACCCGGGAGAAGCCCACCCGCGTGCTCTACAACCTTATACGCGCACCTGAGAGGTATCCACAATAGGTAATCAGGTACGCGCTCGAGTCAGACAGCCATCCACATACAACCGAGTACGCGAATGGCCCCCCGTGCTTCTTATTCGGTTCACGACGTCGACCAACGCGCGCGAAACCAACGGGCTTTTCCTATCCCTAAACGCGATCGCACCTCAGCGACATCCGTACTTCGCCCACTCACAGCGGTACTATGAAAAAGGTAGTGTCTTACTCACCCCGTTTCTCCCTTATCTTAAGCTATTGCTTCCTTCAGCAGGCTGATAAATATCCCGCGCTCTAGTTACTACGACGTCCCAGATCAAATAGACCGATCGCTTGCACCTTCGCAAGCATACGAGTTTTTCGACGGCTCCAAACCTCACTCTACGAACCCTTTTCCGCGATCCTAATTGGATGTTCGCAGCCGCATGTACGTGTCGATCGAGTGTTGGTCAGGCAGTTGCTCGACTTCTCTCTCTCTCTCTCTCTCTCTCTCTCTCTTTCTCTCTCTCTCTCTCTCTCTCTCTCTCTCTCTCTATATATATATATATATATATATATATATATATATATATATATATATATATATATATATATATATAAGGAATATTTCTGACCATTTGCTATAGATACACAGGGAATGTTGATATTTAAAACATTTATAGTTAAAACTTTTACTTTTGCTTTTTAGCCAAAAATACCGGAGGAAAATGGTTCTTTAAATCATAAATAGTAGATATGCTTTAGAAAATTATCGACAAAGAAGTGAGAAATAATTTTTTTCATTGTTTGCAAATTCGAAATCTCAATTTAGAAATAAATAGTGTAGCGGCTACGCCATTCCTGCGATTCTGAAACTCACCTTCGTATAAAAACATGCTATCTCAGCGGCCGCTTCAAAAAAATTCTACTTGAGCGCCCAGTTCAAAAAGGTACTATCTCAGCGTCCAGTTCAAGAAGGTGCTCTCTCGCAGAACATATTTTTCTTGTTTTAATTTCAGTTGGTACCAATACGTACATATTCGTGGTATGGAATTTATAATATAAACATAAATTATTTATGCCGTTGCGCCTTGTGCTCGGCACTGTCTCTTGTTACCTTACATCATCGCTCTCTATTACGTCGTCCCACTCCTCCGCCCGTGCGCCGCCCAGCTGACGACCCAACATGAGCTGAGGGATTATAGTGCAAGTGTAGTGATTTAGTCGGTGGACATTTCGAAATATTATTAAACTGAAACAGTATTAAGCGCTAAAGACAACGAGAGGTTGCAGTAAGGGGGTATATATGGAGTTACATAAAGGGGGTCGAGCTACGAGTGGCGAATTAGTCCCAAATTTGTCGGAAAATTATCATGTGTGTAGATTCTCTACAAAGATACCCTACACTATCAGCATTGACTTACAACGGGAGGACGGGCAACCAAAAAAGGAGAGGTAAGAATTAAGAAGAGAAAAGAACATTTGTGTTATCAATAAAATTGAAATAATATAATAATTAATGATGGAATAATAATAAGTTATATGATAATAATAGGAAAAAATATTAATGTATACTAAGCTAATTTTGGTTAATAATTAAGCTTATTTATAGTTTTAGTTCTAATCAAGCTATATTCACGATATGCAATCAAGCAAAAAAGAAAGATGTAGTTCACAGAGTTTTGTTATTGAAAGGATGGTAATATTAATCGTTATAATATTGGCCAGAATTGAACAATCATATCGCTAGTATATAAAAATTCAGGATGAGTGGAGGTGGATTAGATAATATGTCGAATTTTGCGACATGTGAGATAACCTTACATTGCCTGTCTAGGTAATGTTCAATTATAATTTTATATTATAAATATTATTTCTCTTGATGTAGAAGGTTCGAATGTTAAGCTAATTTTCTATTTTCAAACATACATTTCATATGAAAGTGTATATGCTGTTGTATCAAATATGGATTGATTTTTTTTTTTTTTTGAGATACTAGGCACTAGTAATATTTATTCAAATAAATAATCAAATTTATAAAAGGAAGGCAGATTCTTTGTAGGAAATGAAATTTGTGAAGAGTGAATCTTAGTAGAAGGTTTTACAACGAAGTCAATAACTTAAGCGCACTTAGTTATGGTATCTGGAAAGGATTTAGTTGTAATTAGAAATGATAAAGATTCAATAAAAAATTTAAAGGGGAAAAAAGTATAATTTTTAAGTATATTTTTAAGTATATAATGTATAAACTTTAATTTGTACATTTCGTCCCTGGTATGAGTTACTTCGTGTTCCGATTCAACCCACTTTGGCATCTGACCCTTCAACCCACCGTCAGACTCTTTTTGCCTTTTTCTCGTTCTCGCGACCCTTTTCTCGCGTTTTCGCCCCTTACCGCGCTGTGCCGCGTCAAAAAACTTTCGGCAACCCCCCGTGCCGCGCTCGCCACATTGTCTACTGTCCGCTTAGCTCGCGTCGGCCCGTAGAGAGAAAACATTCGTTCGAGCGTCTTCGGGCACGCTTCGTTTTATTTCTCTCTCTATTCTTTCGCTTTTCCGTTCAATTCTTCATGCGTGATCGATGGTTTTGTAGAAATTATTTATTTTATTATAAAACAATATATAATGCCATTACTTTTATTACGATGTATTATTAATTAATTCATGATTTTGATGAATTAATTAATAATAGATTTTATTGTTAATCAATTTGTGCGAGATTATGGCTCGTCAGAAATTATTTCCATTAAATGCAGTAGTTATATGAGTAGTAATAAAATCTACTTAGTTAGTAAACAAATTCAGGATATCGTCTCTTAGTTGTGACAGAAATTTTTTGGAAATATGTCTGCTTGTATATCTACAGAACAATATTGTAAATGTTGTTAAATAATTTTCTGTAAAATTTAATTATTTCTTCCTTTTTACTAAATTTTTTTTTTCAGCTCATATCCGCTCAAAATTAAGATTCAAGCAACAAGAATTAAATAGGCTTTTACATTTATGAGTAAAATTATCATTAATCTATACAAAAAAAACTAGCAATATACATTCATTAATAATTATAATAAGTAGTTGAACAAATCAAACGTATCAAGCCATTTTTTTAAATTGTAATTTACTGACTTAAGCTTCTAGATTAATTATTAAAATATATTTTATCTAGTTATATAGATATTATTGGTACATTTTTATTGATTATTTAGTGTATAAAGCGGGTTACGTACATATTACAAATGTATGTATTTATAAATTTGGATGTCATATATCATATTACTTTCTGAATTAGCTATGATTATAACTATACATTATGAGTAATGGCATAATTGCAGCCAATGCAATATTATATGCTTTAAAATGTTGTAAATTTGTTTATCAGTAATGCTGTAACATATAGTTATTGCATTATATTACATTTAACTTAATGAATTACTTAGCTATTTAAAATTCTTAAACATGAAGATAAATTTAATAAATTTTAGAAATAGATATCTTATACAAATTAATGATTTAATACTTAAAATCAAATATTATAGAACTATTGTATTGTATTTGACTCCGTGGAGGATCGCGCCTGATGACGCCCGATCGCCGCCGTCCGTACCCCCCCTTTCTTTTTTTTTCTCCCACGAAAAAAACTCGGAAGAAGCACAGCGTGCATTCATCCTCTACTCACCGACCGACGGGTCGGCGATCGCGGCGACGGGGCTGCGTCAGGCGTAGTATTCACGTGATATAGACGGTTATTGAGAGAGCTGAGTACATTTACATTTAGTGAAATAAAGTGCGCACGTGCGCCGAAGAGGGTAATTTTGCTTTTGTTTTTCTTCCTTCCCTTATACTGCATAAAACGTTTTGTGGTATTTATTCTCTTACAGGTCGGGAGCACACCCCCCCACTACCGCTAATATTTCCCAGTGCCTGTGGAACCCGCTCCCGAATTAGTATGTCGTCGTCGCGCGCTGCAATAATTTATATTGGTTATTGTTATTATCGTCGTTGTTAAATTAGGCCGTAGATATTCTGTGAAGCGAACGTGAATGAATAAATGTTTGTTAGATTCACAAATTTGCATCGTGTTCATTTTCCCGAATCCCGTTCCCGTATTCGCTCATTCCACGTCCAGCGCAGCCGGCACGCTGCTAGTGAATAACACGTACTCGGTACCTGTGCGTAAGTACACGGTTACAATATATATAGAAAAAAAATATATAGACAACATCTACGGGAAATATTGCGTTCGGAGAGTGAAATATGGTTTCCAGGTGTCTGGCGATGATATCTACGGGGAGTTTTCCGATATCTACGGGAGAGTTTGAACGGTTAAAGATGATGTCTAGGTGTCTAATACGTCTTCTACGGGGGATATCGAGTTCGGACGGTGGAATACGATGTCTAGATATCTGGAGACTATTTCTACGGGGAATTTCCTATTCGAACGGTAGAATACGGTGTACAGGTGTTTTGGGACGTTGACTATACGGAGTTTCGTGTTGGGATAGCTTTCGTATTTATATAGTAGAATACGATGTCCACATGGGAATATTTCTAGTTTTGTGTGAGGATGTGTCAGAGCATGATAACCAGGTCTTTGAATGACTTCTTCAGGGAGGGCTGGACATCTTTCACCTGGTCACCGTCCGAATTGGAAACTCCCCATAGAAGTCGTCTCCAAACACTTGAATTGTAAATGACATTCATACAAAGCACATCAATAATAATAATATACATCTCTTTGTTCAAATTTTTTAACTTGAAGCAAAATGTAAGAATGTAATACAACCTAAGAAACTTAATTATTGTATTTATAACTGGAGAATGTAAGCTGTGAAGCTAATTTTGATGAAATATCAGTTTTCATTTTATATCATCTGCTGCATGATCAGGCATCATTTTACCAGATATGTGTTTATATATTAATCCATACTTGACTACATAGAATGTAGTATAGCCATTAAAACAACTATAAAAAAAATAAAATATACCAAAAGTGGAATGATGAATATAATTGTTTCGTGGAAGAAGGAAAGTCCATCAAAATACATCGAACGTATATGCATTATAGTAACCTCTAGTGTATAAAAATTTTTAATTATTTTTTCTGCATACATTTGACAACAAGCTGGGAATTTTTGCCAGTTCATCAAGAAAGTTGCGCCTATATATATATATGCCAGCAATAATTTGATTTTGTTGCCCCACAATACTCTTACGCAAATTTAACGCAACTTGGTGATAAACCACGACGCCTGTACGCTTGGCACCTGCCATTATCTGGGTATGTTTATATATTCATCTATCTTCCACTACATAGAGTCTAAAATAGCCATTATACCAATTACAAAAAAATATTATGTTTTTACTTGTAATGATGTATAAAAATATCATTAGATATTTACGCTTCTTTTTCTTTAATATTATCACGTATTCTCTAAATTTTCCATCAGGATATACCACTTACACGCCAACATACTGGGCTATTATTGCCAGTTTATTAATGCGACATTTGTTTCATATTATCATATACAGTCCTAAAATTATTTAATAAAAGATCAACTTTTTCACACTTTTAGATTGCGTATAAATAGCGTTATTTACAATGTACTGACTTTATGCATGATCATTTAATATTATTTATAAATTGTAAATCTTTGTGAGATATTGTATAGGTCATAGTTTTAATAAATAACTTAGGAATTAAAAAAAATCGATGTTAAAAATCCATTATTTTTCAGTGATATAAAATATTTAACATATTTAACTATGTATGTTATCAGATGATATTATTCTATTAAGGCGTCTTACTATACATACAGTGTTTTAAATAAATTTAACTGAACTTTTTCTGTAGTTTGAAGCGTCTTACTACTGAACTTTTTGCTATGTATATAATATTATGATACATATCTATATACATTAGGTTGTCAAATATTTCCCTTCAGATTTTTTGTTCTTCATTCAATGCTTTATAAAAAGTGTTACAGTGATCGGATTTACTTCAAATATGCGCCATTTTGTTCGATAATCTGCTTCCATTTAGACGGCAACTTCATAATACCTCTCTCGTAGAAACCCCTCTCCTTATTTACGCAGAACCCTGACAGCCACTTTTCACAAGCCTCTATTGAGTCTAACTTTACACCACCAAGGGCGTTCGACATGGACAGGAACAAGTGGTAATCACTTGGCACTATGTCCGAGCTATATGGAGGATGCGATAAAACCTCCCATCCGAACTCCCGTAGCTTCTGACGAGTCATCAACGAAGTGTGTGTTCTGGTGTTGTCCTAGTGGAAGACTACACCCTTTCTGTTGGCCAATTGTGGACGCTTCTGGTCGATAGCCTACTTCAGTCGGTCCAGTTATTCACAGTCGATGATTGTGGATGATTCCCTTGCAATCCCACTAAACATACAGCAAAACCTTCCTGGCCGTCAGTCCCGGCTTGGCCACTGTTTGGGACGATCCACCGGCTTTGGACCACGACCGTCTTCACTTGATATTGTCGTATGTAATACATTCGTCGTCGCCGATCACCATCCGCTTCAAAAATGGGTTGAGTTCGTTCCGTGTCAGCAGCACATCGCAGGCGTTGATTCGGTCCAGAAGGTTTTTTTGCGTCAAATCATGCGCCACCCAAACATCAAGCTTTTTTTTGTATCAAACCTTCTGCAGATGGTTTAAAATAGTTTAGTGACTAACTCGCATCTCCTGGGCGATATCACGGGATGCCACATGGCGGTCTAACTCGATAAATTCCATGATTTGATCGGTATTCGTCGTCACAGGTCTTCCACGGGCTGGCTTATCCATGGTGTCGTTTTCACGGGCTCTGAATCGTTGAAACCATTCCTCTGTAGTTCGAAGTGATAGCATGTCATCCCCCAAAACACCATTAATCTCACGGAAAGTTTCTCTAGCGGATTTGTCTTTGACGAAGGAAAACTTTAAAATAGCGCGAATTTCTTCGTTAGTGAATTCCATGTTTACACGTCTATAATCGTTTTGTATGTTATGTCAAAATCTGTCAAATGATGTATACTATTTCTAGATACGAGTTCTGTAGCGCTTTGTACATAGTCGCCAAATTCATAAGACAAAAAGGCGGAAGGAAGATATTTGATGACCTAATATAATATTGCAAAATTTTTATCAAATATATTAGATAAGCTCGTTGGAAAAACAAACTCTTATGTAATTCAAACAAATTGTGAAATGGAACTGCAGTATCTTAACTATTAGGCCGTTATTTTCGTAATCTTTAACTATGTGAACGTATACTATATATTATATTGCAATAAAGAATAATTATATTGAAGTATTTTACTTATGTTTTATATACATATATATACAAGATTATATTTGTATAGTACTCAGCGAAAGGCAAATTAATTTCGAATGCAAAATCTCTACTGTTCACAATTTACATCTACATTTATAAATGTTAAGAATATCTTCAAATAAGTGTAGTAACCGGTAGAGTCATGCGTTATATTGCGATGTAAATCTTGGATCCACCTTGCGAGAAATTTTTCAAGCATTTGCATTTCTATAGGGAACGAGGGACGTATTTATTACAACTTATTATTAAACAAACACATATTTATAATTGTAAAAATGAACAATAATTATTTATTAATCTAAAAATAATTATATTCCAATATAAAATATGTTTATGCAAAATTAACTATTTTTATTTACTTAGCTAGTATGCATCCGCTATCTAATTTTTAATTGACTGAAACGAATTGATTTTGAATAAAAAAAATGAATATTATATATAAAAAAATATTAACAATAATATATATAACAGTTGTGAAGAATTTATAGGAACTATCTGATCACCCGGTGTGTGTCAGAAATATATACGATGATATCTATGTCACGACATTTCGTTTCAGTCTGCTGGTGCACATGAACAAGCTGCGCAGAAGTGCCGATGTGCACAAGCTATTCCTTATAGGTTAGCTTGTGTACGTATAGCTCCCGCTGAATCCAACGATCATGTATACAAACGAACGTCTTCCCGTTTGTCTCTATGTACTTCGCGAAAGAACACCATCAATATATATCATATCATATCATACTAATTTATAAAGACAAAGCGTGTTTTTGTTTGTACACGATAACCGAAAAAACTACTGAACCGATTGTTCTGAAATTTGACATATAGATTCTATATTATCTTGGAAAGGACATAGGCTATGTTTTTTATTGAAAATCATTTTACTTTCATCAATAAATTAAGTTAATAGTTTTAATAATCAGTTACATCAACGGACACTAGGCGACGTCTTGAATTACGAACATCAACTCAAAGTAGCCCGCTTAAAGTATTAATACCAGGCCATCTCAAACGAATATTCATATCCAGCTTTGGGATCATATACAACTTTGGAATGCGTATCCTAAAGAAGGTATAACGTTAGTCAGTATTACCTTTTTTGTTGTTCAGATTAATCTGAGAGTACTCTCACATCTTATGGATATCTTTCGATTTTTGTAAATTTTATTTTCTCTTACGTGGGAAAATCTCTCTCTCTCTCTCTCTCTCTCTCTCTATCTCTGCCTTTCTTTCTCTTTCTGTTATAAAATGGTTCTGTATGCCAAAACATACTCAATATAGTTTACGACGATAAATTATATTTTTACTTTATACATTCTATTAAATTCAGAATTGTGAAAAGAGACGGTTTTTTTAGTTCGAACAAAAGAAATGCTGGCAAAATAGGGTTATTTACCAACAACCTCTAAGCAACTATGTATATATCAATAAAATATATCGTCACTTCTGCATAAAAAGGCAATATCCATCGTTTGCTTAAAAAATATGCTACACGCATACTAGCATTTTGCTTGACTTTCAGTTGGCGTCACTACGGAAATATTCACGGTATTAAATTGAAAAATATACGAAATATATATATATATATATATATATATATATATATATTGTATGTATATTAATTGTACATATTATATATACACATTTTAAATACGGTTTCTACTGATAAATGTTGTATTGGTGTGTACGGGCGGTTGATTACGATATTCCGTTATCTGAAGAAGATTTCTATAGGCAGTTATGTGTTCGGATGATAGAATACAATGTCCAGGTGTCTCTGGGCGATTTCTACGGAAAATATTATATTTAGTTGGTAGAAAACGAGATCCAAGTACGAGGAAATCAACTTCTATGAGAAGATTCGTGTTGGGACGGTGAAATACGATATCTAGATCTTTCTATGGGGAGTATTGTGTTTAATCGTTTAGAAGCGATGCTAGCTTTCTCGGGACGACTTATACTAGGACTATCGTGTCCGGCGCTAAAATACAAACTGTTTACGTCCACGTTCGTGTGCCGGGGTAAGGTATCTCTCATCTTTAGTGAATGGTGTATGTATGGGGGATGCGGCTAAAATACAGCAATGGTCTCTCAGGATAGGATCAAACGAGCTTTTGGACCAACGGGCTTGGTGCACCCGGGAGTTACCGATGCTGGGAGTGGGAAATTGGCACTTACTTCTTAATTGCCGCAAACCCGTTACAAGTGGTTCAGCGACCACCGACAGTCATATCGTTGGAACGTTCTGCTTTAATGTGCCGGGGGCTTGGCTTTATCGGCCGGCCAAGACAAGGTACTACTCTATAAAAACCCCCCTAATCCTACATTGTATAGCAGTTGCGATAGGGGATGCATGGTTCCAGGGCAAAAGATGTGATCCACTACAACTGCCAGTGAAATTCACACCGCCCGTTGTTAAAAACTCATTGTCCGCCAAACGGGATGCTAATAGCAACCTCAGTAGGCGGACGTAAGACCACATGCTTAAAACTAAAAAGAGATTAGAGGAGAAAAAGGAAAAGGAGAAAACCAGGGAGAATAGGAGACCTAAAGGCAAGGCCTCCTATTCTAAAGGCAAGACTGCAGAGAGGGAGCCAACTAAAACGGAACAGAACAAACTCAGAGCCGGAAAAATGCCACTAATAAGGCTCACTAAAGCTGGTGATACAAAGGACACCATCCAGGCTGCTGGAAAATCAATATTTCCGACTAAGTCAGAAGGGAATAATGGAAGCCCCTCCTCAGGGCAAGTGAAGGAAACTTGTTGTCAACAACTACAACAAGAGGAAATGCCCAGCAAATCACCGCAAGAAAATAGGGATGAACACACTAAAAACAATGCAGCACAACTTCCGAACGGTAGTCCAATTAACAGCTCTACCATGTACTGCCTAGAGGTCCCTGCTCATAACGCGAACCTCTATGAAAAGATAAAAGAGGTCCTCAAAACAACGGAGGACCCGCAAATGAGGAAGGAGGGGCTAAGGAGCCTTAAGGAACTGATGGTGGTCATTTCTGCAATGGCCATCAGATGTGCTCGGGCGGAGGCAAAGTCGGAGGCCTTGCACGAGCTAGCAGCAAAAAAACAACGAAGGGGCCACAGACCTATACAGCTGTAGTCTCCAATGATGCTGAGAAACAAGAAAAGCAAACAAAACTGGTCACCCCAAAGGGCCAGGTCGCGAAAGCCACGATAAGGCCACCGTCCAAGGTGGTCTTATTCAAGCCTAGGGATGTGGAAAAGATCTCTACAACAAGTAGGGCAAAGGAAGTCTTGCAAAATACTTTCAATCCCAGGCAATCCAAGGTTCTGATCAAGAATCTGAGAGAGACACGGAAGGGTCACCTAGTGGAAACAGCGACCGGGGTTGCAGAAAATCAAATCAAAGAGTCTAATGCAGCTCTTTGAGATAGAGGCCCTAACAAGGAGGAAATTCTTCAAACCCCGCTTCAAAACGGGCAAGAGGAGCGACTCGGTTACTGGGTGGTGGAAGTTACCCCGAATATTCGGGGTAAACTCGTACAATGAAAAAGAATATACATAGATTGGTTATCTTGCCGTGTGCAAGATTACCTAGGTGTCACCAGGTGTTATAAGTGTCAAGGCTACGGGCACGTAGCTAAGCACTGCAAAAGTGGACAATACTGCTCCCATTGCAGTCAAGGGGGACATGGCAGCAAGGCCTCATATAAAAATAAAAATAAAGATGCAGTGCCAAAATACGTCAATTGTAAAAAGGCAAAGAAAGCGCTACCATGGAGAGATTAGTCAACTCCACGGACTATGGCCAGTAATGCACGAGATAATCGAAGTAGACCTGTTCTGCGCTTTGCGCAGCTAAATGCCAGAAGAGCACTGAGGGTCACTCCAGAGATAAGATCAAAATGTGCGGAAAGAGGAGTAGACATCCTGCTTCTCCAGGAGCTATACCAGCGCAGTGGCAGAATAGAGGGATTCGGACTGCGCACACGGAAGGTATATGTAGATGGGCAAATCCCCTGGGCGGCTATAGCAGTCCTCAATCTCGAAGTGACAGTGCTAAAATTAACGTACTCAACAAATACACATATCGCTGTAGCGGAGGTTAGGTTGCATTCTTTAACGATGTATTTCGTCAGTAGATACTTCCAGCTGAGCCAAGATATAAGGGTACACCTTACACACCTAAGTAAGGTGATACACGCATTTCGAGGAAGGATGGTGCTAAGAGGTGTTATTTCCAATGCCACGTCCCCTTGTGCGGGTCTGATCGCACCAACTGCAAAGGGGAAGAATTGGAAAATTTTACAGCGCAGTGAACCTCCGGATCGCCAATGTGCCAGGTAGTATCGCTACCGTCTTCAACGAAGTTGGAGAAAATTTGTCATTCCTTATTAAATTGATTGGTTTTGAACAATTTGTGTATAGAGGGATGTTATATTTAATTTACTGCATTTGATAGTAGTGATAATGTATATATAGATTAGAATATAAGGTTTAGTTTAGTTCCTGATGAGGAGCCGTAGCGAGCTCGAAAGGTTAGACTACGTCTTCATTTAGGTAAGAATGGTAGGGACAATCAGATTGCACTTTACTAACATAAATTTTTTCAGCTAATATTTTATTTTCAGATTAGTCTACGGGAATAAATGTAAACAAGGACAGTCTGACTGTCATTATAATTTTAATTTAATTTTTAATTTAATTTTTATTTTTAATTTTTATTTTATTTTTTTGATTTATTTTTATTTTTATTTTATTTTTTATTTTTATTTTATTTTTTATTTTTATTTTTATTTTATTTTTTATTTTTATTTTATTTTTTATTTTTATTTTTATTTTATTTTCAGAATGAATTGATTGGACTGTAAGACCAATAAAAAAATATTTATTAATTCATTAAAGAAGTTGCTTGCAACGTCCGTCTGGATGATAACACCTATACGACGGACTGGGTGAGCACTGCTATGGCAGTGCTAAACACCCTGTTCACTTCAGATAATTTGCAGGATGAAACGCAAGAGCAAAAATATATGAGGTGCTTGGCTAACACTCTCCCCTCGAGTGGAGCCGAGGTAGAATTTAATCTCACCGAGTTGGAGCAGGTCATGGCCAAGATGAGGCTGGGTAAGACCGCAGGCCCAGACAGCTTCGACTTGGCCATTATTCGAACAACACTGCCGACCATCAGGCAGGACTTGATCAACATATACAACTCGTGCTTGAGTTTTTCGGTTTTCCCTAATGAGTGGAAGGTTGGTCAAGTTGTCACGATTCGAAAGGGTGAAGACAAAGAACCTGAGGACCCTGCGTCCTACAGGCCCATTTGCCTCTTGCCACTGCTCGGCAAAACCCTTGAGGCTCTGATACTGAATAAGTTAAATAGGATAATTGAAACGAGGTTATCTCCTAGACGGTAGGTTTCAGGAGAGGGCGTTCCACAGAGGACGCCATTGTTCAGTTGCGTAAGTCTGTGAGTGAATCGAGCAAAAAATATGTTGTAGCAATCTTTCTGGACATTGAGGGCGCCTTCAACAATGTATGGTGGCCCGCTGTACTAACAGCATTTAAAAGCAAGGCATGCCCCAGGAGTCTCTACAAACTAATAAAAGATTACCTGAAGGGCCATCGAATCCTCATGTGAGATGGCTTTGAGGAAGTACAACTTGGGGTCAGTAAAGGATGCCCGCAGGGGTCCGTACTGGGCTCAACTCTGTGGAACCTAGTTCTAGATCCCCTTCTTTGTCAGCTCTCAAGACTAGGGTGCGAAGTCATTGCGTGCGCAGACGACATCGCACTCCTCGTGGAGGAAGACTCGCGTAGCGAGATCGAAAGAAATGGCCAGAGTTACGTTGAAGAAGTGAAATCCTGGTGCCGCCTCAATCAAATGTTGATTCTGAGAGGCCACTTTCACCCAAAAGTCCCCCCCCCCGAATTACGGTCGGCAGCTCGAGGGTAAAGAGATTAGAAAGCGTACGATACCTTGGAATCCACATCGGCGAACAGCTTATAATCGGTTGTCATTTGAAAGCGGTATAGTCCAAATGTGTGGATTTGTTCAACAGGATTGGACGCCTGGCAAGATGGGAATGGGGCCTTAAATTTAAAGCGCTCAGTACTATATATACCGGGCTGTTCACACCTGTCGCTACTTTCGCAGTGGCAGGACGGCACGATTTGATGTACGCAGAACAGCAAGGCAAGTTGGCAAGTACTCAAAGACACGCGCTCATTAGAGTCACCGGCGTGTACAGAACCATGTCAACAGACACCCTAGCAGTGACTGCGGGAAAACTCCCCACCGTGCTAGAATGCAGGCGTAGAGCGGAACTGTTCACGAACCGTAAAAATTGCAGCGTCACCTGAGGACTAACGTCGTGCCGCGAGAGAGATATCTAAAAGATATCTCAATGACTGGCAGGAAATCTGGAATAACTCCACAAAAGATAGGCTGACATATTCTAATCTACCGAATGTCAGAGATAGGATAAAGGCTGATTAGATCGGGCCGTCGCGATGGTTAATCTAGTTCCTCACTGGGCATGGTGACTTCGGGTCATATCTCTCTCCTTTTCATCTGAGAGAGAGAGCGATACATGCACATGTGGAGAGGTGGACACACCTGAGCACGTCCTGACCGTCTGCCCTAATTATCAGGAAATCAGGATCAGGTTCCAGAGAGATTACAATACCTCCATTGAGGTCAAAGCTCTATTGAGCCAAGAAAACTATAAGACACTCGAGAATCTAGTCAAAGGGCTCCTATAGACAAAGGAGTCTCTCGAAGCGATAGAACGTCTACTTGAAACAGATGTAATAGAGGAACCTGATTAGGTAGGTAGGGAACTGGCAGTTGCAACAGATAACACAAATGAAGCATCATATACAAATAACGTAATTTATACAAAATAAAGCTTATACACTAAAATACTGGACCGACGCCATACACCGGTTCACAAAACTGTAAATCAAATAAAATAAAGGCAATATATATACACGAACACAAATCTATTTTTTTCCTAAATAAGTAGACGAGCACTATACACTGGTCTACAAACCGCGATATACAATTAGCAATTGAGCAAAGCCAGCCTATACACTGAAAATCAACTCTAGTCTGAATTTACAAGGTGAAATAAAAAGTTGTTCGAAACCCACTATAAACTGTAGGTCCACAAAAGTCGCAATGATGTAGAGATCTGCACCATTGAAGTTTCAAATTCTGATCATAGAATACGATTTCTAGGTGTTATGGAACGACTTCTACAGGGAGTTTCATATTCGGACGGTAGAAGATGATATCCAGGTATGCCGAGACGATTTCTACGGGGAGTATCGTATTTACTTGGTAGAAAACTATGTTTAGGTATATCGGGACAACTTCCACAGGGAGTTTCGGGTTAGGATGATAGAATGCGATTTCTAGGTATTTTTGAACGACTTTTACAGAGAATTTCATGTATAGTTGGTGGGAAAAAATGTCCATGTATGTCAGTACGACTTCTATGAAAATATTCGTATTCTATCATACCAACACGCACACTCCTAGTAAGAATCATCCCGGGCTACCTGGACATTGTACTCCTCTTCCCAATCCAAAATTCTCTATAGCAGTCGTCCCGAGACATTTTCTTTGGTTCCAACATGATACTCTCCGAAAACGTCGTCTCGAGACACTTGGATATCTTTTTCTACCCCTTGAACTCGAGAGTAGAATTTTCTCCATATATATATATATATATATATATATATATATATATATATATATATATATATATATATTGTATAAAATGGTCGACAGAATATCAACTTTTTGAAGTGGAGGCTACATTGAAGCAGCTTTTTATACAGAAGCGATGATAGTTAAATTGCAGTCAATTATTTATAGAAATATAGATTTGTATATATAGAGTTTATACTTGGATATTATTGATTTGTTTATAAAATCGGTTAAATTATTATCTCGGGTGAAGCCGAGACGGAGGATGCTAGTACATATATAATGATAGATAAGAATAAATTTGATTTAAACAATTTAAATACATTCTCTTTAGATTAAGAATTTTTTTAATGGAAAAATATCGTTTCAACTAAATATATTTAAATATATATTTTTAGAATGAAAAACAGTTATTTATATGTATAAAACACATAATTCTGTCTTTCAATTTGAAGAAATCTATTTATTTAAAATTATCAAATTTTGTTTCCGTGTACTTAAAAGTACAAATAATATTTAAAACAATGGTTGTAGATCTTATGAAAATACATTTTTATACTATGTGTTGAATTTCTACATTCAGAATTTCTCGAAAAAAATGAATTCGATATATATGTATATTGTATACACATAGAATTGTTCAGGGGATTCTGAGACTGAACAATTGAAGTTTTCTCCATAAATATATAGTTTTTACCGAAAAATTATATAGAATAAAAATTTTCAATGGGCTCTATAATTTAAGTTTTAAATTTTTTTTCCCAACTTTTCATTTGCTAAGATAAATTAAACAGACCATGATTTTGGTGGAATATTCATCGATTTGGGAATAAATATTTAATTTCAGTCTAAAGTTATTGTAATATTCGTAACTCGCATTCCAGAAAACACAAGTACAAAATTTTTCAGAAAAATTGTGTAACAGGACTAACTCAATATAGACACACCACTGTTCAAGCTTCAGGGGGACATTAATATGGAATTTCATCAGAGGCTAATATTATCTATAGGATTATAGATATATAGATCGATAATTTATAGTTTATTTTTTAGTAATTTTTAATACAGTTTACATAAATATTATTTAACTGCTGAAATCGGTTATATTACTGTCTGGAATGAAGCCGAGACGGCGCATACTAATATATCTATAATAAAATATCTATAATAAAACTTATAATTATATAATACATTTAAATGATTTCACGATTAATTTCTATAATTTTTTAAAACAGTGCATGCTTGCAGTAAACTCGCTGCAATGAAAATGTCGCAGATATTTTATGATCAGGTAGTCTTGTACTAAGGCTACTGCAATCATGTGGAAATCTAAAAGCGTACTCGCAACAAGTACTGTACACTCAAAACTTCTATGTGAGTACGATAATGGAAATCATGCATGAACTTGAGAACAACGAGCATAACCGATTTATCGTTTTTTTTTAATGCTTATTCAAAGTATCCTAGTGGCGTTTGATAGAAATTTTCATTTCATATCAAAAATTATAAACACAGTCTTTCGAACATATCGTCGCTTCCGTATCAAAGGTTCCATCTGAGCGCGCGGTTCAAAAAGATGCTATATCAGCGTCTAGTTCAAGTAGGTGCTATCTTTCAGACCATTGTTTTTTGCTTAAATTTCAATTGGCACCAATACCTACATATGCGCGGTATTTAATTTAAAATACGAACATAAATTTTGTATTTATATATTGGGTTTACAAATAAGTTTCCACCGTTTTTTATAAAGAAATGCGAATTTATTTTAAAAAAAGGTACAAATAATGTCATTCAAAATGTTGCCCATCACTTTCTACTACTTTTGACTATCTTTCGGGCAGCAAGTGGCTACCCCGTTTAAAAAACTGCTCGTCTTTTGAGGCGATCCACGAATCGATCCATTTCTTCAATTTCTCGTAAGAAGTAAAGTGCTGCTCAGCCAAACGATGAGTCATCGACCAGAATAGA
This sequence comes from Sycobia sp. Sy_11, assembly GCA_018907035.1. Lineage (NCBI taxonomy): Eukaryota > Metazoa > Arthropoda > Insecta > Hymenoptera > Epichrysomallidae > Sycobia > Sycobia sp. Sy_11. The sequence continues at coordinate 917,654 of JACCIC010000029.1, forward strand.
TAGTAATCTGAACGAACAACTTCTGGTGAATACGGTGGGTGGGGTAAGACGTCCCAATTCCGTGCTTCTTTTCCTTTACAATTTTTGCAATATATAGCCGAGCGTTGTCATGCTGAAAAATGATTTTATCGTGCCTTGTGGCATATTGTGGACGTTTAATCTTCAATGGTCGACTCAATTGTAACAGCTGTTGTTGGTAATGTTGGCCGATGACGGTTTGATTGTGTTGGAGTAGTTCGTAATAGATTACTCCAAGCTGATCCTACCAAATATAAAGCATTAGCTTCTTGCCATGTATGTTTGGCTTGACCATCGAAGTAGAGGCATGTCCGGATTTACCCCATGACTACTCTCGCTTTGGGTTACCGTAGTGAATCAACTTTTCGCTCGCGTCACGATTGGATGTAGAAATCCTTTGCGATTTTGCCTTTTGAGGAATTGTTCGCAAGCGAATAAGCGACGCTCGACGTCTCTTAGCTTCAGTTCGTAGGTAATCTAATTTTCATTTTTGAACCCACTTTTAAATTTTCGAACCACTCCCGACAACTTCCCTCACTCCAATTAACATCACCACACGCTTCTATGAGTAGCCGATGTGCTTCAGCTGCAGATTGCTTTAAATGAAAGAAGTAAATGAACCATGAACGCTTACTTGGTTCAAAACTTGTCATCTTAACATGATGAAAACTAAATGATGCTAGCAAAAGACAAGGGTATCTCGATACGATTTCTATGGAGAGTTTTGTATCGGGGCGTTAGAGCATGATATCCAGGTGTCTTTGACTGATCTTTACAGTTAGTAATGGACATCGTTCACATCGTATTATAGAACATAAACGTAAAAATTCCCGTAGAAGTCATCTCCACAAACGTGGCCACCCTACTCCATCATCTGAACACGAAACTCCCCGTAGACGTGTGTTAACCGTATTCTACTGTTTGAATGCGAGAATCCCCGTAGAATACGTCCACGGACACCTGTACAGAGTATTCCACCGTTCGAACATAAAACTCCCACTAGAGGTCGTCGCTAGATATCCAGGCACTGTATTCCACTGTTTGAACTGGATATTCCTCGTAAACTCATCTATATATATATATATATATATATATATATATATATATATATATATTGTAACCCGTGCTGTGTGTATGCACGGATACACTTACTTGTATTCCCTAGACTTGTGTTCCTCGTATACTGCTAGACTGCTGAGATAGAGATAGGGGAGAAATAAAGGACATCTAATACACTCAGTTCGAGTAGATGATAACGTTCGTTATCGAACAATAGATATCCAATTTAATTCATTTATGTACACGAGTTGCTTGTATCTCACGCAGCTTTAGAGTCATCTCGAGTTTCTCACAAAAAGAAGACATACTACGTTAAGGGGGCGCGGTGGGCTGGTGGCTGGTAGGGGCCGAAGGCGGGGGGGGGGTACTCCGCGAAGGATGCGGTGTCAGACGGGAGGACTCTAAATCTACTATAGAATAGACATCGGTATTTGCTGGGTAAATGCCGTTGATCAGCGGGGCTCTCGGCTCCGGGTGGCTGTCGTCCAGGAGGCAGGGGCTGGGTGTCGTGCGGCAGCAATGGAGATCGATGACTCGGCTGCGGCCTCGCTCTTGTGATGTCACCAAGATGGCGGCTGACTCGGAAAGACTGCATATGCTGCGGTGGCTGCGCGTCCCTGCGTTGCTCACGCTTCTTGTCGTGTCCTGGGAACGATTACAGTCGTTCGTGGCAGAGACAGTCTACACAGGAGGTTCTATCTACATACTTGGTGTTCGCCTCTTTCTCTTTCCCCTCTCTCTCTCTTTTTGGCTTCTCCATCGTAGGTGATTTCAGCGCGAGCTACTGAGCTCGACGGTTTCCCCTTTAGTGATTTTCTTATTAACCATATCTTCTAATTTCTAAATGCGTTCTTTGGCATACAATGTCGTTAAATCTATGCAAAAATGGATTTTGCCGTCCTTCTTTGGCACAATAGCCGGGCAACTACTCCTAGAGCTCTCTGAAGGTTAGATAATTACTTCGTTCAGTAGTCTATCAAACTCAGCATGCGCCTGTTGGAGCAGTTTATCGGATATGCGACGTAGCTATTGTTTTATGGGTCGGCGCCTATGAACGTCGATGTGGCGTGACCGTAGTTTTGCCGAGGGTAGTTTGTTGCTTTGTTTTAGCAGTAAGTCTCTCAGAATACTCTCAAGCAACTGTCCTTCTCTCTGCTTTAGCCTGGTCACGCCCGCTACTGCTCCTAACGTAGTAATCGCTTGCAGGTGGTCTCCCTGCCTACTTGCAGATCGCCGAAGTATGCTTCTTGGCGCATGTCAAGTGGCTTTTGCAAAGTCAATGATTATCTTGAGTTTCACTAGGATATCTATTCCTAGCATGACATCGTACTTCAGTGAGTTCGAAATTTTGAAGCGTGCCGTTGTATCTTGATGACTGATATTAATTGTTAGGTCAACTTCTCCGTCATTGGCGCATAGCTGTCTGCCGGGCAGTTCCATATAAGATACAACTGATATGATCGCCGACTGGATCATCTTTCCTGGCTATGCCAATATATAATTTTCTTGCTCTCGGATCTACCAATGCTGGGAATATTTTCCTTGCCATTTTCAAATTCAGTAAGAATTGATTCTCTTCATTCTGTGTTATTGCGACCGGATGGGAACGAGTGACTTATTTCGTCTGCTAGGTAATGTTTGGTGTATATGAGGTGTCGTCGATATACGTATCGCTGGTTTCTGGAGTCATACGACTAGGCGTTAAAGTGTTGACTCCATTCTCTGATCCCCTTTTTAGTTTTCCGACAAATGCCTATTGGGGCCACAGCGTGTACAATTAACGGTTGTCACATCATTTTCTTCGCACTTAAAGCAGTATAACCTGCGTTCGGTATGGGACGGTATGGCGCTGCTGCTTTGTTGCATATTTAATGTATTTTTCTTTCCTAATGTTCCCATTTCGGGGTTAGTTCGTCAGATGCTATACTCGTGCCTCCTGTTGATGTCGTGCCGACTTCCATAAAATTCAGTACTTGCGTGATGTCAGATTACTCATGTTAATTACCTTCCGGTGCGTTGATTTCGTCGGAGTCTTTCCATTTCGCTATATCTCTTCCGAAAAGGCGACATTCATAGCGAATTAATCTGTCGCGTTATTAATTTGTCAATAGCGGATTAATCTATTTCTCTTAATAGCTATTCTTTGTTCATTTCGGCGAATATGCTATTCAGCCGTCTCTCCTCAATTACGACTACGTTGTCTTTATTCACTGTTGGTGCAATTTAGATTTTTTCTGTTTAATATTTCGTTAAATTCATTTAGTATAGTTATAAATCAATATATATTTTATTTACTCCTTTTATCGATTTAATTTATATAAATTAATTAATTAAAAATTTTTTTTTGTACATTTCATTGTACATATTTGTTATGTTAATTTATTATTTATTTATGTTGGTTGATGTATTTATTTCAAAATTTGTTTAAATTACTTCATCCGTCTATGCTTGTTTCCTTCCTTTGTCTACGATATTAGTGTAATTGTCCCTGAAACATAGGTATTATCGAATTCCTGTATGTGGTTTCTAATTGTTTATAATTAATTTTGTTATTTTATTTGCTGTTATACAAAATTATCTATTTATTTCTTCTTATTTTACCACCATAAAGCTTATTTAAGTTTAGTGATTTTTTAATTAATAGGCGTTAATTATTATAACATTCACTTAAATTTATCTAGCGCTGTTAATAAACATATAGCAAAATTTGATTTGCTAGTGATTATTGGATAACTGATGCGAAATTTGATTATAATGCATTTGTATTTTGCTTTAACTTATTGTTACGACGTTATTTTTATCATTCTATTGTTTTTATTGTTAATTTAGTTACTGTTAATAATTGTATTAACCATCTATTCTTCAATTACTGATACACTTATTCACTACTAGTAACCTAGATAAGTTAATAAATATTTTCATTGGTCTTACAGTCCAATTAAATCAATATAAAATAATACGTAATAATAGCAATATATATTTTTATTAATATTAATACATCAATATACAAAAATAATAAAAAAATAATAATAAAAAAAGTAAAAAAACAAAATAATAATAATAAATATTAAAATTAAAAATTATAATGACAGTCAGACTGTCCATGTATATAATCATCCCTATAGACTATTCTGAAAATAAAATATTAGCTAAAAAAATTTATGTTAGTAAAGTGCAATCTGATTGCCCTAACATTCTTACCTAAATGAAGACGTAGTCTAACCTTTCGAGCTTGCTACGGCTCCTCATCAGGGACTAAACTAAACCTTATATACTAATCTATATATACCTTATCACTACTATCAAATTTAGTAAATTAAATATAACATCCCTCTATACACAAATTGTTCAAAACCAATCAATTTAATAAGCAATGACAAATGTTATCTAATTTACTAGACTCTAACATTAAATTCATATTATTTTGATTCTTGGAAATGTGAATACTTTCACGATTGTCCCTTTTCTACTTATTATTAATACTGTGTTCTAAAATATCCACACTTACAAAATCAAAAGAATTTAAAAACTTTAAACAATGCTCCTTTAAACCGGAAGTAATATGTGAGCTACGTAAACTATATTTATGTTCAGAAATTCTCTTGTTTAAATATCTACCGGTTTGTCCACTGTAGTATTATTACAGTCCATACAATTAATTTTGTAAACACCTCCAAATTTTAAACATAAGTCGCCCCTATCTTTGCAATTATTAAACAACCTACTCAAATTATTGCTATTTTCAAAGAAAATTTGAATGTTATATTTCCGAAAATTTCTTTTTATTCTTTCAGATAATCCTTGAACATATGGTAAGACAATAATTTTGCCTCCGTTAAAATCAATTCCTGCATTATGTCTATTTTCGGTATTATAAACGTCAAACAATCTCTCAGCAATTCATTTACTAATAAATTCAATTGGATATCCATTAATAATAAAAGTTTCTCATACTATCTGTAAATTATTTCGTCTAAAATCTTTATGTGACAATTTTATTGCTCCGTCAATAACACCCTTCAGTGCTCCAATTTTGCTACCGAATTGGTGGTGTGAATTACATATTTATTAATATGTATATAAGCAGTCGACAAAAGTACAATTAAAGTATAGTAACCTAGATGTTTCTTTTAACACAGTCACTATTGTTCGCAAGAAATATTTTTGACCATCTGCTATATTCATATACGGATTTTGTATTTAAAAGAGCTGTTTAGTTTCATAGATGCTATGGAAAATTATTGATAAAGAAGTGATAAATAATTTTTTTCATTGATTAAAAATCTGAAAATTCAAAATCTCAACTCGCCTTCGTGGCGCTACCGCGTCACTTGATATTAAATTAGTAAGTAACATAGTAATAATAAATAGTAATTAATAGTACATGAATAGTAATACTCCAATATTTCAAAATTTTATCGGTAACATTTGATTGATGAAGTAGTATATCTATATATATATATATATATATATATATATATATATATATATATATATATATATATACTATACTAGCATCCCCCGTCTCGGCTTCGTCCAGGATAATAATTTAACCAATTTCTTAAAGAATTCAGTAATGTCTAAGTAAAAATTTCTCTGTCTCTATATATAGAGTAATATACTAAATCTATATTACTATAAATAATTGATCGTAATTATTTATACTATAACCTATCGTCGCTTCTGTATATACAGTAGGTATAAACAGAATGTACAATCGTATTTAAAACACACACACACACACACACATATTATATGGATTTAATGGGGAAAATTGTGCTTTTGATTTCGAGCGGTTGAAAAATAAGTCCAAGTGTCTCGAGACTACGTTCACGAAGAGTATCATGTTCGAACTATAGGACATGTCTCGGGACGCCTGCTGTAGAGAGTTTTATGTTGGGGAGGTAGAATGCGATGTGCAGGTATCCCGGGACGTCTTTTACTAGAAGTGTGCTCAAATGATGGAATACGAATCTCTTCATAGAAGTCTCTTAAACAGTCCCCATAGAAGTGGTTTCAAAACATCTTGACATCGTATTTTAACATCCCAGCATGAATCTCCCCATGGAAGTCGTCCCGTCATATCTGGATATCACCTTCTATCGCCCGAACACGAAACTCCCCGTCGAATTTGTCCCGTCATACCTGGATATCGTCTTTTAACGTTTTAACACAAAAGTCCCCGTAGAATTCGTCCCGTCATACCGGCATATCATCATCTATCGTCCAAACACGAAACTCCCCGTAAAAGTTGTCCCGCAATACCTGGATATCACCTTCTATCATCTGAACACGAACATCCCGTAGAAGTCCTCCTGTCATTCCTGGGCATCGTTTTCTACCGTCCGAATATAAAATACCCCGTATAAATCGTCAATAATCAAAAGTACAATTTTCTTTATCGCAGCCGTATTTAACATGCATATACATATATATATTGTATAAAATGGTCGGCAAAATATCAACTTTTTGAAGTGGACGCTACATTGAAGCAGTTCTTTTATACAGAAGCGACGATAGGTAAATTACGGTCAATTATTTATAGAAATATAGATTTTTATATATAGAATACTTTTTACTCAGATATTATTGAATTGTTTATGATATCGGTTAAATTATTCTCTCAGGCGAAGCCGAGATGCAGATGCTAGTATTACTATGTTTCCCTTTATCAGAATCAGTAGGACATTTGACTATATCAGTGAACTAATTTTTAATATAATTATAGACTAATTTCTGTGTTAATACATTTGGAACTTTCGGAAAGTATATTATATAAATTTTATATAAAATACATGAGAAGATGTATTTAAAATTCTTACGACGCTAAGAACACATCAAATTTGCCTAACTATTTTAGTGTTGTGAAAAGTCGTTTTTTTGCAGATTATACTTATAACCTAAAAATATTTTAAGTATATAAACAATAATTTGATGATGTATATAGGTGCCAAGTCCATTTTGCGCAAGCACGTGCATTCATTTTCCCATAATCTTGCGCACCAGAACAAATGTTGGAATAGACGCACAATTTTGTTAAATAAATAAGCAATTATTGTTTATACAAAAGAGTTTTTATTTACAATTAAATTTAAAATTTTCATATATATTAAAATATTATACATATATTAAAATAATATTGTAATATACTTCAATTTCTTATAAATTATTTCTACATTTTTATTTATATTATTTAATTACTATAACTTTTGTCATTATGTTATCCAAAATAGAGCATAACAAAAAGTGAAGTGAATATATCTGAATTCATATGAAGCATCTTCTTCTTTTGCATATGAATGAAGAGAATTTCATTTTATTTTGAGCAGCATAGTTTCGATGATCGACTATAAATTATATGATTATTAGTTAGTTATATAACTCATTATAGTTATTTCAAATACAAAAAAGTAAATCAATAGTGATATAAATAAGAAAATTTTAAGCATGTCAGTGTCTAAATGAAACTCAAATTAAATAATTTCAAAATTTTAGCGAACAACAATAATTAACCTTTGAAAAAATATTAAGACAATCTCATTCTTGTGAGATGTTAAAAATATTATTTGACATTCAAATAACTAAAATCACCATATAAATATAAATGAAAAATTTCAATGGTAAACAAAATATTTTGTAATATTTGTATACAATCTATCCTATTTTTGAAAATTAAAAAGTTTACGTACGTCGACTGTTCTGAATTAAATTAATAAATATTTGTATCGGCCTTACAGTCTTTATAATATCATATATTAGCTAGATAAAATATGATATTAGCTATTTAGACTTTTTTTTAATAAGATAATCTATCAATTCATACCTGTTTCAGTACATCCTTTCGTTTCGTCTATCATTTTTCCAGTCCCCTAGGCCTCTAAATCAATTATATAAGACTTTGAAAATATACAGGAATTGATCTAAATAACTAATTCAAAAAATTATTACAAGATATTTGAGAATTGTAAGTTTGAAAACAATTCAGTTTTTAATATTGCTTTAAAATAAATTTATGTTTCAAATTATTTTAAAACCATATAACATCAAAAATTAGAATTGATTACATTTAACTATTAATAACTATAACTAAGCATACGTATAATCTAATAAAGATTTATATTTAACATATACTTGGTACTTAACTATTTACACTGTAACCACAAATAAGTATAATATAATAAAAATGTATATTAAATCTATACTTGGATTTTAATTATATATAACTTTTAATTCAATAAGAAAACGTTATATTATATCTTCAATTTTAGAACAATACAAGTATCAATTAAATAAAATAATTACGTATTATTGTATTTACTTACCTATTATTCTTTATAATATTACCCAATCTCCTATTACTCACCTCTATACTGTTACATAAAAAAATGATTTATCCTTCCTTATTCATAATTTTCTAAAGTGTATCTACAATTTATGACCTAAAGAATCGATTCCCGCCGGTATATTTAACTTAAAAGCAGTTTTTAATATAAAACTCTGTGTATGACTATAACAAATGGTCAGAAATATTATATATATATTCAGCAAAATATTCAGTAGTAAGATACTTCAAACTGTAGAAAAATTTCAGTTAAATTTTTATAAGATACTTTATTTATTATAACAGTCGTTTCGACGGTTACGAATTTCACGTCGTTCGATATATGGATATCGAACGCGATCTGAAGCGACGCGTGCGACAGGAACGAGACACACGATCAAACCACCGAGCTGAGCTGACGTACTCCGGACCCGTACGCGCAGAATCCGTCTACGACCGAGAAACAAAAGAGAGTGAGGAGAAAAAGAAAGAGGTGAACACCTAGTGTACCTCCTGTGTAGACTGTCAGCCATGCACTATGGTCATCGTTTCCAGGGCACTGCGACAAACGCGAAGAGAGTGGGTGCTGAGTCAGCCGCCATCTTTGTGGCAACTCAGGAGCGAGGCCGCAACCGAGCCGCCGCTCTCCATTGTTGCCGTACGGCATCCAGCCCGTGCCTCCTGCAGCCCAGAGCCCCGCTGGTCAACGGCATTTAACCGGCAAGTACCGATGACTATCTTATAGTAGATTCTGCGCCCTCCAGTCTTACACCGCGTCCTTCATGGAGCGTTCTCCCCCCCCCCCCTCTTCCTCTCAACCTCTACCACTTCACCACGCCCCACTAACGTAATATGTTTTCCCTGTAACAGAACACGCTCGGGATGCGTCTAATGTCGCGTTCAATAATAGTAACTTTTGTATAGAATTCGAACGTCTGTTATATAATAAAGAATATGCTCATAAGCTACAATAGAATGTACTAGATCGGTTTTATTTACCTCCGTATCAGTATATATCAGTGCAGCAGTACATATAAGCGGAGGTAAGTGTAGCTGTGCGTACGCAGAGCACGGGATAGAGTATATTAAAACGCGTTAATATATAGTAAGACGCTTTAATGTAATAATAACCTCTGGTAACATACAGTAAATTCAGGTGCGATTATTATAGTGCATTATTTTCTATAAATAAGGTTCGAGATATATGAATACTTCTCTTAGTTTAGAAGTATGTAAAAGAATTTTTAAATAAATGTGTAATGTTTCAGGAACATAAAGATCTTGAGCAATTTTAATTGTTATTTCAAAGTCTTATGAGGATGTAAGTTAAATATGTAATATATTATATCACTAAAAAATAATGTATTATTAACATTGTTTTTTTTATTTACCACATTTTTTTAATTAAAATTACGAACTATGCGATATCATAAAGATTTAGAATTTATGAATAATATCAAAGGATCATACACAAAGTCAGCACATTGTAAATAACGCTTTTTATGGGCAATATGAAAAAGTGTTAGAAAACTGATCTTGTATTAAATAATTTTAGGAATATATATGATGATGTATATGATGATTTAAAAAGGTTGGGCACATTAAGTATGCACATGTCAAACTGGATGTTTTAAAAATAACAATGCACACTCAAGACAATACTATTCGAGTATATTGGTGTGTAAGTGATATATCTGGATGAAAGCTTTTATTAAATTTCTCACGATTGAAAATTTGGAGAATACGAGATAATATTAATGAAAAAGAATCGTAAGCATCTAATAATATTTTTATCCTTCATTACGAATAAAAATATAATATTTTTTTTACAGTTGGCTTGATGACTGTTCTACATTGTATGCCGTGCAGGATGGATTAATATATAAATGCATAGCTGATCAAATGATACCTGATAATGCAGCAGATGACATGAACACAAAACTGGTATTTCATGAAAGTTAGCTACACATTCTACATTCTCTACAGTCTACATTCTCCAGTTTTAAATAAAGTAATTAATTTTTTTCAGTTCGGTTACATTCTTGCATTTTTCTTCAAATTAAATGATTTGAACAAGGAGATTTATATTATTATTATTCATTAATTATTTGAAATCATTATTTATGAATTATTGTAACTTTGAAGCTATCATTTTCTAACGTTTATTGCGATTTGTAATATATTTATTGATAATAAGTTATTTATAGTTTATAGTACTATAGACAAATTTGAACGATTATTCAAAGTATAAACCATATAATTAGAATTCTGAATTCTAATATTTTCTCACCATCATCATTGTCATCGTTATAGTAGTTATTTTATTATTTACACATAATTTTTAGTTATTATTAAGTCAGTATTCTACATTAGACCCTCGAAAAAAACGCTATTTTTGTGAAAATTTTCTGAGAATACTATTGAAGATATAGATGTAGGATTTGAAATGCTTGATAAATACACTCTTGAAATACATAAAAAAAATTTTTTTATTTATTTTATACATTTTTTATACATGTAAAGTATGGTCAAAGCCAACGTTTCAAAAAGTAGGCACATTGTCGTGGTCGTAAAATCTTGCCGACGGTTGGTCTCAAACAAAAAAATCAAATAGTTGTATGTTCAGTATCAGACCCCAGAAACTGATCTAACTAGAATATTTTATGTAAGTGCAAAATCAACAAAATGGCGGTTGAAATACGAAAGAAAAAAATTCCTTTTTTCCGCCTTTGTTTGTTAAGAAAATATAGTTAGAATTAAAATTTTAAGTTGATTGTAATTAGGACGGTTGATGCAAATATATAGAATATGTGTTTAAAATTTAATAACGATCAATTCAATAGTATTTTAGTTTTCACAACCACGGTACTTGAAAACGCTGTTTTGAGAAAAACGCGTTTAAAGTTTTTGTAAGTGAAAAATCGTAGAAAAAATTATCTTACGCTCAATCAACGATGACTGGGCCATACAATACGCCTTCAACTTGTTCTAGGCGAGTATTTTACTTAATTTAGTCTGCTTTTTTGAGTTCTGCTCTTCTTAGAAGCCTCAGTCGAGCGGCGGTTCTCTCGAATTAAGCGCTGTTGCTCGTGCATATTGGCGAACTGCATGGCGGTTTGGCCGATTTTCAGGCCGATAATTTCCATTATTTTCAAAAATGGACTGAATCCTTTTTTAAAAATGCAGGCAAGCAGTGTGGCATGCGATTTTTAACGATTTTTTCCATTATAGATATGCTTAGGTCAGCAGTATTCACTTTTTTAATCACGACTTTTGGTTTCTTCACAACTTTCTTCGGTACAGCTAATTTTTTTCATTTTCTTTTCTTCGGCCTTCAGTTTTGCAGTCTCAGCTTTTCTCCTTTGAGTTAAAATTTCCTTCGCATCACCTGCAGGTTTGGAAATTCTTTTGGCAACATGTAGCACACACTCCAGCTTTTTCACAACGAAATTTTCGCCGTACTGGTATATATCAAGCAGTATTTTAAATGTTTTCGAGTCGCCATCGCCTATATAAAAGCCATATTGCACTGCATATTTCTCTAGCGATCTTAAAAACATTTTTACAATATCTTGACCCTCCATTTTATCGGCGCTACCTTCGTGATTTGCACTACATTTGGCTTTATGCTTTTTATACCACGCAGCAAAATCAATAGCGTCTGTGATTTTTTACGATAATCACATGCTCTGAAATAACTTGACATAATTACAACGTCAAGAATTTGGTTGATGTACTTGCCAATTAAAGTCCTGATACTAATGAGCGAAGTAAAATCTTGAGAACTAAAATCTTAAGAACTAAAACAAAATGTTTTTCCCTGGATCCGGCTCCAGAAACCGTCAGATTTTCACCAAATCCCTTTTCTTTGTATTAAATCCCATTTCTTGTTTGTACCGCTGCTGCCTATGTAAGCTTAGGAATGCTTAGTTTGTCTGAGTCTTCCAAGTCCTCGACCTCTTGGGCAATAACGGGACCGACCTATTTCCTACTGCTGAGTCGATCCGCTAACTCCTCCCAGGGTTAAATAACCCTCGTTTGGGCTTTCTTGGCAAAATCAGTCTTGGATTTGAAATCATCCAAAGCTTCCAACAGGCGTCGCACAATACGTTGGAGCCGAGTCAGCCGTGGAGGAGGAACCTCGTTCTCTCCGGTACTCGAAATTCCTGCTTCGGGGGGAGTGGACGAACGATCATAGTCTGATGACTTCCGTCGCGGACTCCCGTGTGTTTCTGGATTTTGGACCCCAGGAGCGATGTGTGCGGTCGTGAAGGCTTCTTCTCGCTCCATAACTGCAACTATGGAGCTAGGTGTTACCTCCATCATCACCTCCTCTTGCTGCGGAACTCCAGCTTCGGAGGAGGCAAAGGACGGTCCGGGTTGGGAGTAAGATTCCGCAGCTCCCTCTGAGGGCTGAATCTCTTCTTTACGGTCGTGACACTCCCTCTTGTGCCGAAAATCCAACTTCGGGAAGAGTGGTCTGAGCCCATGGAGCCCCAGTACTAGGCGATGAAAACTCCCTTCCCCTATCGTCATGCTTCGGATGAAAAGGTCCCGACATGGATTGAATGACGGCATAGAAGTACGTAAACCTTCTTATCCAAATCAGGATTTTCTTCCTGTACTTCTTCAATGATATTAGAGGAGGAATCCAGAAGAGACCAACTAAGGGGACGGGCAGTTTGATAGTCCTGATGGACTACCGTCAAGGCTAAGTCCTGCCCTCACATCTCCCCAAGCAGCTTTTTCAGCTGGTCGACGAAAGTCTCTGCATCTGTAACAAATAAAAAAAAGAAAACTATATTAATGGGAAGGAGAGAACTATTGCTTCTCACGCGACCATTGCTCTGGAGGGTCCTTTCTATGAGAGGACCTTAAATCTTGATACGAACACCGTTGAATCGCTGGTTTATTTTTGCACGGACGAGCTCGTTTCGTACGTGGGACGGAACCTAATACCTTACAAGTATTCTCAGGAATGTCCTACGCAGAGGACTTTAGATCAACAACTTTACCCGCTGGTAAAGTTTTTCTTATAGCAGGTGCGTCGCTCTTCGCTGATTGCGTTTCCACGGCGGATAATGTATTCCCACTGTCTCAAAGCTTCTATCACTCGAACCTGGGCTGGTTTCCAAGAGATCATCTTCCTCTGATTGAGCGTACATCTTTAGATATTCAGCATGAACTAACTGCTTAAACTGGCAACCTTGCAGCTCCTAGGCCCCTTTTTCTGTACTATTAAAACGGACCTACGTACTTTGAAGCTAATTTCGATGTTGCCCCTTGAGCCGAGGAGGATAAGATACGGTTTTTCTTTCATACCAAGTCGCCTACTTCATACGGAGAGGGACGTCGTTTGGCGTTATAATATTCAGTCTGACGGAGAAGAACTCCGTTAATTGACAGGATAGGTTAATTTACACTTAACCTTTTTAGATCGTAGGTTCCTCCGAAATTTTCCACAGATTTAACATTATCCCTATATTGGTTTTTCCTAAGTCGATTATCTTAATGAGGAACATTCCATAAAAAGAGGAAACTGATTGATTATTATAACGAGATCTATATAAAAAAATTATAATAATCAATTTACATAACAAATTTAAAATATAAAAAACAATTATTTTTCATAAATAACTATAACAAATTATATATTGTAATCCTACCCATATTGAATCCGCGTTCATCTAACGCATGCTACACGCACACAGAAATACAAGGGAGCAGGGATAATAGAGTGGTGCAAAGAATTACTACTGTTATATATAGGGATGTATATATAATGCACTTAGCTATTTGTTTTAATGAACCATTGTTTTCAGACGTTATTGCGTTCTATAATTCAAGTTTTTTAAATATATTTCGGAAGGTTTTAGAAAACAATTTTGTATAAATATTATTTTGGTTTCATACATTGTATTAATTTACTATCAAGGGATTATAATATAATTACATATATTATTATGTCTGTATTATGGCCTTAATATATTAATGAATTTAGAACAATATTTTATAGAAAAATATATTATATACATTATAACAGGGTGCCAGGTAACCAAGGTAATACATATGACCTTGGCATATATTTCTTCCAATATAACTCGTCCTGTTACTATGGATATAGATATTGATAATTTAAATACTTACCGTCGCGAAGGTATAACTTACCTTGGCGGGAAGAAAGTAATAAATTTATTTGAATATATTCTAACGGTGCGCGTGTCCGCCTCGAACACGAGGATGGCGGGCACGGCCGTTGCAAAAGGTGTGCCCGGCTGGGCTTAGCCCCGAATGAATTCGGCAAAGGAGAGGGGCGGTTCGCGAAGGGCGAAGACTCGCATGCAGGATTTGCGGGGTTCACGGAATAAGAATACAGAAGAATTAAAATTGAATTGGATTTAATATCTCACTAGCTCACTAGTGCGCGAAGGCTCGTCGAGCGCAGACCGAGGGTCGCCGAGGTGACGGCGCAATGCCACAATGCCGTGGCACAAACACGCGCGTTCGGTCGTGTACACTCCCCGAAGAAGAGGTACGTAGCGAGGGGGAACACGTGGAGCACGAGGCGTGTTCCTGTAAACGATGAAACAAGACACCGAAAGCAAAAACAAAGCGCGTGGAGCGAAAAGCCGGCTAAACGCGTGTCAATCCTAGCTCTCTTATTTTCTCTCTAACTCTTCACGCGCGCGGCCGTCTCTCTCCACTCGCCGCTCTCTCTCTCACTTACCTCTCCGCCGGTGTAGTTGTGCATCGGCCTGTAACATATAAACATCTATACATCGGAATATACATACACATATTTACAGGCTACGGCTAGAGAGAGAGCAACGAGACGTGGGAAAGCAAGCGCACGCAGTGCTTGCGTCTCCCGTCACACGCCCCCCCCTCCAGACGCTGGTAGCCGAAGCGTGACAGCTGAACCCAATATCTCTCTCTCGGATCGATCATCGTGTCAGGATGAGGAACTGGGGTGGCTGCGGTCTACCGCTGGGGATCACCGGAATGAGGAAGGACGGGTCAAGAACTCCCTTCCCTAGACGCACTTGTTTTTGGAGGGCACCTTTATTTATTATTTGCTTACAATGCTAGAGCATGAATAGCGTCACTTCGCTGTTATTGGGCTCCGCAGGGGCTCGCGCTTGGGTTCTTCGACGGGTTACGATTCACGTCCTACGCGGTCTCCCTAATCTACGCGGTGCGATATCGGTGTTAGATCGCGTGGCATTGCCCGCGGGGGTATCGCTTCGTACGCTCGTATCGGAATTACAATGAGGCGCGTCGACGGGGCGCCGTACGCTCACCAGTGGTGTTACGGTGCGGATTCGCTCGCTCGCCTCGACATTACAATTCGACACATCGCAGTAACGCTCTTCGCCCGAAGGCTCTTCCGTGTCGGAACTGCTATCCTCTTCGCGGTCGTGATCTCGATGGTAGGGCTTCAGGTCGGCGACGTGATGCTTGCCAGCATCTCTTCCCGTAGAGTCGATCAGTCGATAAACGTTCGTGCCGAGTTTCTCCATGATGGTAAAGGGCCCGTCGAATTTCGGGACCAGCTTGGCGCTGACGCACTGTATGCCAGACGAGAGGATGCGATTACACCGCCATACGCGATCGCCAATCGCGTAATGCACGTCGCGACGTCTCGCATTATAAAAGCGAGCTTGCTTTGCCTGCGCTTTCTGCGAGTTTTCCGCTGCCTTTAGATGGAGATCAGATAATTTCTCCATGCGCTCTTTCTAATTTTGTAGAGCAGCCTCTTCTTGCGCAATCTGTGCGCGCTGCTCCTCCTGGCGACGATGTGTGCCAGGGGCTGAGGGGTGACGACCCGTGTTCAGGAAGGCCGGACTTACGCCAATGGAGTCTTGTACGGATGTATTGTACGCGAACATCAGCTCGACGATGTGCGCATCCCAAATACTGTGAGACTCCTCAATGAAGGGGATTATCGCGGTCTTCAGAGTCCTATTGACCCTTTCTACCGGATTGGCTTGAGCGTGATAAGGAGGTATCGTGGAATGCTCCATCCCACGCTCCATAAGGAATTTCTCAATGATTTTATTACGCAATTCGGTGCCATTGTTCGATAGGGATACTTCGGGCGTACCAAAGCTTAAAAATACGCGATCTTTCAACTCGCGGCGAATCGTTTGCGCATTCGCCATTCGGATGGGGATATACTCTACCCAGCGAGTGAATAGATCCATGAAGACGAGCAAATACTCGTATCCCCGGGTAGATCGTGGAAATGGACCCATCATATCTCCAGCTACTATTTCCCAAGGGCGGGTGACCGTTCGATGGCCCATCAAGCCAGCTGGTGCAGCCTGCTGTACCTTATATTGTTGGCACACGATGCAGTCACGGACAAATTGTGTCACATCTTTGTGCATTGATGGCCAATAGTATGACCGTGCAATACGGTCATACGTTTTATGGCGTCCGAAATGACCAGCTGTGGGCTCCTCATGACATTCATGAAGAACGGTACGACGATCTACTTTAGTCACGACTATCTTCCACGCATCCTGGTCATCTACTAAATCTTCGACGGTAGCATCGGGACGGTAGTAGTATAGTCGCTACCCAACGACTTTCTACCATGGGAGGTCGGTCGGATCGCTCACCACTTTCTTACGAAGGCGCAAATACCAGGGATCTTGCACATCGGTGACACCGAGGGAGGCGACTTCGCAGGTCGGCTCGTCTTCGTACAAACGAGAGAGGGCGTCTGGTACGCAATTCAAGGTAACTTTCCGATGGATGACTTCGTAGTCATATCTCTGCAATTCCAAGGCCACCTGAGGTGCTCGTCAAAGCTCTCCGTAGCGATGATCACATCATCGAAGTAGGCGAAGGCCACCGGCTCGATTTCAGGGCCGATCAGCTTGTCGCTTAACTGCTGAAAGGTGGCAGGGCCACCGGCGATACCATATGGCATACGCGTCCATTCGAATAACCCCATGCCTGGAACCGTGAAGGCAGAGAGGTATCACGATTCCTCACGAAGAGGGACATGGTGGTAGGCGCTGGTGAGGTCCAGTGTGGAGATGTATCGCGCATTCCTCAGTTTCCGTAAGATTACGTCCATGTAAGGAAGCGGATACGCGCTGACCTTGGAAACGGAATTCAATTTGCGATAGTCCACACAGAATCGGTAGCTCCCATCGCTCTTGCGAACCATCACGACGGGGCTAGACCATTCGCTGGTTGATCTGCGAATTACGCCCTGATCAAGCATCTTGCGAACTTGCGCATGCATTTCCAGCTCTATCTTCTGAGAGACCGGATAATAACGCTGGTTAATCGGCTTAGCATCGCCGACATCGATCACGTGGTCGGTCAGATGCGTGCAGCCCAGAGGCTGATCAGCCGGAGGCAGCGTCCGGTCGAGGAGTTCCTCGAGAGCTCGACGTTGACTATCGTCAATATCGGCCAAGCCTATAGAGGCAAACGAATACGCCGAGGTAACTGAGATGGTGCAGAGTTGTATCGGAACGAAATTCGCAGCACCCTCGATCGACATGGTGTTGTCGCGCGGGTGGACGACCGCATTGAAGGCGCGGTAGAAGTCTGCACCGAGCAGACAGTCATTTTCCAAGTCTGGAATTATGATGACGTCTAGCTCCGTTTCTACGTCTGCTATGGCAAACGGAAGGGTCACCTGGCCTATTATCGGCTCAATTTTTCCCGTGGCGAGTCGAGCGCCAGATCCAGGAAAGAATCGAACTAGACGACCGAGGGCAGATGCAATCTGCAGGCCGATTATCCGAGAGCTGTACGAGCAGCCCCTGCATCAAGCAGTGCATGAATGCGAAACTCGCCTATGCCTACCTGTACCCACCATCGTGAATACCGATCGGGGTCGACACTTGTGGCTGAGTCAGCGGAGTCACGGTCGTGATGCTCCTCCTTTACAGACAGGAGGGGGCAATCATCATTACCCTGTGTCCTCGCAGCTGCATGCTGATCTTCAGAGGTCTCACGGAGCGTAGGGGCGAGTTGGACCTAAATTACTCGCCCTTTTTCGCATTTCCTGAACACTCGAGACAGCTGCGCAAGGTGTGGACAGGCCAACTACAGCCCCAGCACAAGAACCGCGGATCAGGACCTGCTGTCCGATCTTTGTTCTTGTCACTGAGGGGCTCGCGCACCAGCTTTCCTTTGAAGGAGGGCTTCCTATCCGACTTAGGTGAGGTCGACGCTCTGGTCTTTCCTGTACGCGGCGACCTCGGGCGTGAGTACACGACCGGACGCGCGTGTTTGTGCCACGGCATTGTGGGTGCATGTAGTGCACACGTGCTGAGGACGAGTCCGAGCGGACGAACTTGTCGCCCGACCCACGGAATAACAGCCCCATCCCGGGGTTTCTGGACAGCGAAGTGGCCGCCTCTCCCGGTGAAAAAAGGTGCTACTGCCGAACGAGGACGTGCTGCGGGGTCAACGAGCGCACCTTCGACTCGCTGTATCTGGCAGCCCCTTCTCTCTCTCTCTCTCTCTCTCTCTCTCTTCCCTAGCTCCGCGCGCGCCGTCGCCTCGGCGACTCTCGGTCTGCGCTCGACGCGCCTTCGCGCACACGTAGTGTAAGCTAGTGAGGTATTAAATCCAATTCAATTTTAATTCTTCTGTCTTTTTATTCCGTGAACACCTTTTGCAACGATCGTGCCCGCCGTCCTCGTGTTCGAGGCGGACACGCACACCGTTACATGGCGCCCAACGCGATCTCGGGATCGCACGACTTGATATAAGAATATATATACATTTATACATATTTGATTATATATGCTATTATATATTTTATTATATATTTTATTGCATATAGTATTGTGTGTTTGCTATATATTTTATAATATATATGTCATAATATATTGTATTATATTCAGTGCCCCGGCGAATATTCGCAAGTGACGCGGATGCGCAGAAATAATTTAATAATTATATTATATCGAAAATTGTGGTATTACACAGTGCGAACGCACTGCACATCGCGAGTGTTTACGTTGCGAGTTCGTAGATGTAAACACTCTCGAAGTCGGCCAAGACCAACGGCAATTCGGCAAAAGCGGCTGAAAAGCAGCACAAATGAAATATAATACCGAATACGGTAATATAATATTTGTGCAGTTTTTCAAGCAAAACTAATTTTAAGTTAAATACACACATATACGTTAATTTATATAATACTGATATATATATTGTAACGTTCCTATCCCCCTCGGGATAGCCTACGCGGTATCTTCCCAGGGTAGTTTTGAGAGGGGAGGAAGTTTTTCATTAACCGTCTGTCTTTTGAGGAGCGCCTCGCAACAGAGATCAAGTTAATAATTTCGGAAAGGAAAAAAGTCAGGATTAAATCGAGCTCTGGAAAAGGTATTAGCTCCGGGAGGAGTTCGTGTGAAACAACTTCGGGGCAGTTGGTTCACCGGGCGAACTGCCGATTTTGCCTTTTGCGGGCCTTTTTATAGCAAAATAATCGGATAATTCCGTCGCCGCTCGTTTAATGTCGGACGAGGCGCCGAATTATAATAATTATATTAATAATAACAATAATTATAATAATTATATTAATAATAACAATAATTATAATAATAACAATAATAATCAATAATAATTATAATATTCAATAATAATTATAACAATTATTATTTTGTATTTCGTTATCATTAGCAGCCTGTGTGCTGCGCACAATAATAATACACATATACACAAGTTTAAATATTTATATACATATATTTATACATTATGTGTACATTAAATTATTTGTTTTAGTTAATTTAATTAAATACAGCGGGTGCATTCGTGTTTGGACACCCGTTGTATATGCTGGTATTCGCGCGTTCGCTATATTGGTTGCGGCTCAGGCTGCTCAGTGAGAGCGTGTAATAGTGTGCGTGCGGCATGTATTAGAGGGGATAGCGGCCGCCGGTCTAATACATTGAACGCGCGTTCTCTTGCCGCGCGCAGTGTATCCCCTCTACGGCATACGCTGTACTTAACTTAGTGGTAGAGAGAGAGACTAGATATCGCGTTCTCTCTACTTGTTCGAGTTTCGGCAGTTGCGACGACTACCTTCTTCAGTAGTCGTCGCGACCTTTGCCCGGTTTTCGGTGTTTATTTGGTATATACGCGAGTCTTAATTTAATAATTATAGAAATAATATGTTTAATATATTATTTCTAATAATATTCGATATTCTTTCTTGTAAATTTATACATCTAATTCCGTGTATGTATTGTAAAATACATCCACCAAATTAGATGTAATACTATCTCAAATTTTAACGTGTAAAATGAGTCCTTTGTTCGAAGTAAATTTGCGCGGCCATGTTTTTGGCCGTCGCATCTCCCTCTTTTTTCGGGAGCGCGGCGCGTGTGCATAGTGTATAATTTTTTTTTTTTATTTTGGAAAATATAGAAGAGCAGGATCTCTTTACAACAAGAAAAAATATCATTACAGTTTCGCAAATACACGGTGTGCGAATTTCCTCGACAGTGTTGCAATGTAATATATATACATATACATATATACACACATATATATATATATATATATATATATATATATATATACATATATATATATAGTGAAGTGCGGGATATCGAACTAATTTTATTTCGTACATATTATTATACAAAATTTATAAGTTTGTACTGTTCGTAATCATGTTATGTGTGTATGAAAAATGTGTCTAAAAAAAAATAAAAAATAATGTGTGTGTGTTTTTTTTTTTTTTTTTTTTTTTTTTTTTTAAATAAAAGTGTAAAACATACAAATCTTTTTCTCGGAGCATGTGACACATCTCACATGCCCCGTTCTTGCGTCGATCCGCATGTGGAACCTCCGGTTCCCGATGCGCTGACGATGCCGCACTCGGTAGGGCGGGCTGCTCGCCGTCGGCTGGAGGCACGTCCGCCTCGCTGACCCGTGGTGTCGTCGGGACGGCTGCAGGTTTCGGCCCGACGTGTTTTACGATGGAAGAGCATCGGCCTTCCACCTGCAGACGAGGCGGTCGTGCTGGCGGTACGACCAAACGCGGACGTACCGGTATTCTTAAACTATTATTTAACTCCTGCTCGGCGACGAGCAGGTCGCGCTGCGCCCGGGTAAGTAAATTTTTTGACATAGTGTTCGCTAGTAAGTATTAACGAGTACTGAACAATAATTTTAAATTTAACTTTAAATTTAAAATTATTATTCAGTTTAAAAATTTTTATTTAACCTTCCCCGGGTTAAATTTTATTTTTCTCGAGAGGGCATCAACCCTTGTTCGTACTTAATATATAAACACTATAAATATAAATGATTAAAAAAAATTTTTTTCATTTAAATATAAACGCTTTTAATTTGGTTAAAATTATTTATATATATATTTTTTTTTTTTAAATAATTTTTTTTTTTTTTTTTAAATAATAATTTTTTTTTTTTTTTTTTTAATTTTTTTTTTTTTAATCATTTATATTAAATTTTCCTAATTTTACAAATGCGAATTAAATTTCAACTGGTTATAATTTAACATAATTAAATTTTCACCGCTAATATTTCTAATTGAATTGGATTTTAATATAATATAATTTCTTACAGTCTTATTCGCCGTCGTTGCTGGGATCTTCAGAGTCGGTGGCGGTGTAAATACCCTCGTCTTCTAATCTGGCAGCAACTCTCCTGGCGGCTCTTCGATGTAGTCGCCTATTTTCTCGACGACGTTCCTGGGCTGCTGGACTTTTTTGGTTCCATAGAACGCGAAATCCGATCTTGTTGATTTCCGCCATACCAAAAATGATGTCCACGGGCTGGTCTGGGACTATGGCGAAATTACTCATTCTGGTTTTCTCTTTGCAGGTGTATTCCACCTCCAGCGTATATGTAGACACAATGTTGACAGGATCAATGGTGTATAACGGGTCCCGGTTAAGATGGAGAACCGCTTCCCCGTATACACGCCGAGCACCACGTCGCTCAAGTATCCTGCCGATTTCTGCTGACGCCGTGGTCATCAGTGTCCCAGTGTTAATTAGTGCATGGAATGGCAGTGCATAACACTTGATAGGAACACTGAGTTCCAGGAATTGACGGCAGAGTTCTTGTTCGACGGGGTGCTGCATTTTGACTATACTCTTGGGCCTCTGGTCGGCCCTTATATAGTGAGTTCACGGTGGTATCTTATCTAGATTGTTATATCTTTTACGAAGATCCTTGATATGAATAATTTGATAATAATTTAATGTTTAATAATTTGACCTTTATTATCTTTCAGGTCGTATATAACTGGCGATACCTTCCTGAAAATAGTATACGGACCCAGATATTTTGGAGCTAATTTTGCGTTAAACGCGTCTAATTTATTAGATAATTCGTGTGAACGTTTATATACATAATCGCCGATTTCCGGGTTCCATTTTCGACGGTTTTGATCATAGTAATGTTTTTGTTTTTGGAAGCTCCGAGCTAATTGACTTTGTACAAGTTCTATTGTCTCTTGTATTTTTTTTATCCGATTCTCGGCTGTAATATTACAATTTTGACCAAATTTTTGGACAAGAGACCCGGGTGCTCTTAATTCTCTTCCAAAATTTATGTAAGCGGGTGTAAATCCCGTTGTTTCGGATGTAGCGGTATTATATGCGAATTGTAGCTCGAGTAAATAGCAATCCCATGTTCGATGATTTTTCTCTATGTATTGAGAAATCATGGTTTTTATTACTTTATTTGCTCGCTCTACTGGATTACACTGCGGCGTATACGGTGGTGTTTTTCTGTGAGTTATTCCAGATTTTGATAGCATTTCCGTAAATTCTTTTGACACGAATTGTCGTCCATTATCGGAAATTGTAATTTTCGGGCATCCAAAACGTAGAATGACTTGCTGTTTAACTGCCAGCGTTATAGCTTCGGCAGTCGCTTTTCGTAAGGGTTTTAATTCTACCCACTTTGTTAATTTATCCTGCATGACTAACAGCCAGGTGTTCAATCTTGACGATCTTGGGAGTGGTCCTATAAGATCAACGGCCACGATATCCCAAGGCTGTTCGACTAACGTCGCATGCAATTTTCCAGCCGGTGATTGTTGTTGAGATTTAAATTGATGACAATTCTCGCAGTTTCTTACATAGTTTGTAGTCATCCGGAGCATTCCAGGCCAGTAATAACTTTTGGATATCTTCACCAGAGTTTTCGAAATTCCTAGATGACCGGCAGTAGGATCGTTATGTACTTCGTTTAGTACTCTATGTTGCTCGGATTTCGGTACACAGATCTTCCATTGCAAATTTTCACTCGTATCATTGAAGTCTAATGTGTGTAAAATATGCTTATATAATCTGCCATTAATGATACAAAAATCGGGGTAGTTTTCAGGATCACTCTCCACATTTTTGTATATTTTTTCGTACCAATCTGCTATTTTAATTGTAGTTGTTTCGACGGCTAGCGGCTGTCGAGATAGAGTATCGGCTAATAAATTATCTTTACCAGGACGATATTTAATTTCGAAATCGTACTGGCTTAATTCAAGTGCCCAGCGGGCTAATCGACCGGAAGGATTCTCTATGTTATTAAGCCATTTCAGCGATTGATGGTCGGTGAGTACAATAAAATGATATCCTTCAAGATAATCTCGAAATTTCCACACGCCCCATTTAATTGCTAGATATTCTAGCTCAGTGGCGGAATAGTTTTTTTCGGCTGGGGAGAGTGTTCGACTTGCAAAGGCGATGACTCGTTCGTTGTTCTCATATGCTTGAGTAAGCGCAGCTCCCAATCCTTCTTTACTGGCATCCGTTTGCAGGATAAACGGACGGCTCCAGTCTGGACAGGAAAGGATGGGTGCGTTTGTGAGAAGCTGCTTGATTTTGTCAAATGCATCTTGCTCGGTTTCTCCCCAGGTCCACTTAGCTTTTTTTCTAGTAAGTCGATGTAGTGGTGCGGCAACATTCGAGATATCTTTAAGAAATCGTCTGTACCATGATATTAGACCCATAAATCGCTGAATTTCTTTCATGTTTTTCGGTGGTGCTAAATTTAGTACAGCAGCCACCTTTTCCGGATCGGTTTGTAGACCGTTTTTGTCTACAATATGTCCTAAATATTTTAGACTTGAGCGGGCGAAATGGCATTTATCCGGATTAGGTTTTAATTTCGCTATTCTTAATCGGTTGAAAACTTCTTTTAATTTTTGTAGATGTTCCTCAAACGTAGACGAGACTACTACGATGTCGTCTAGATATGCGAAAGCATACGGAGCCATTTCTGGAGTAATCACTCTGTCTAAGAGTCGTTGGAAGGTAGCCGGTGCTGAGTGTAAGCCAAACGGCATTACATTGAATTCATATAGGCCTTTTCCGGCGACGGTGAAGGCAGTGACAGGACGGCTTTCCGGTGTTAGAGCTACTTGCCAATATCCATTTTTCAAATCTAATGTGGATAGATATCGGGCTCCTCTTAGCTTGTCTAGTGTCGCATTAATTTGTGGAAGAGGATAAGCGTCTTTCTTTGTAACTTTATTTACTTTTCTGAAATCCACACAGAATCGTGCTTTTCCGTCCTTCTTTTTTACAATAACGACTGGTGAACTCCACGGACTGCTTGATGGTTGAATTACGTTTTCGTTTAGCATTTTATCAACTTCCTGATTGATAATTTCTTGCATGGCCGGATTTCTTGGCCGATATTTCTGTTTAATAGGTGTTTTTTCTTCCACGACGATTTCGTGTTGCAGGAGCGGAGTAGGACCTTTGATAAAGTTAAATTTATCCATCTCTGTTTTTAAAAATTTTTCTAATCTCTGACGTTCGGTGGGATTTAAATTCTGTAGTCCGTACGGTGTATCAATTGTACATACCTGATGTATTTGATTGTTTACTGATTTATTTATTTCACAGTTGTTTAATATTATACGGATTTCAAGTTTTTTTAGAGTATCCATACCTAAGAGCATAGGATGGCTCAATCCATTCATTACTAAAAATTTTTGTTGGAATCTTTTTCCTTGTACATATATTGGTCCATAAATATTTCTTCCAAGGCTTATTTCTGAGCCATTTGCCAAGACTGCAATTCGATTACTTGGCTCAGTATGCCATCCGAATTTCATACAGATTTCACTCAATTGTTCACTCACATAGGAACTTACTGATCCCGTATCCAAAAGGGCTGACACTTCGTAATCGCCAATCATTACTCTTACAAAATGTCTGTTGTCGGTTTCTATTTCTAATTGTTGTTGTTGGGCCGAACTAGGTTCGGTGTGGGCTCAGCCCTCCTGGCGTTTCCCGACGGATGGCACTTGCAATCACGAGTGTATACATTATCACGACCACAATATGAACAAAAGATCTTTTGCTGGTTTGTGCACTTAA
Organism: Sycobia sp. Sy_11; assembly: GCA_018907035.1. Taxonomy (NCBI): domain Eukaryota; kingdom Metazoa; phylum Arthropoda; class Insecta; order Hymenoptera; family Epichrysomallidae; genus Sycobia; species Sycobia sp. Sy_11. The sequence goes on from JACCIC010000029.1 coordinate 943,403, forward strand.
AACGATCGTGGCCCGTTTGTTTGCACTTCCAGCAACACTTAGTTCGGTCGTATACTGAAGCAATTTTATTGTTAAAATTATTTACTCGGATCTCCGGTTTTCTTGTTTTATATTCTGGTGTGGAGGTGTGATTTTTCGTAATTTTCTGTCTCTCACACTGTTTTTTGGTTTCCAGATACTCTTCTACTTGTTGAACGATATCTGACGTTGTTTTGACGTCATCACGACGAATATGTAATCTATATTCAGCGAGCATATTGTAGTACATTGTTTCGGTTTTCTGTTCCTCCGAAAAACCTCCTCGACGTCTCATTAGTGTAATTAATGAATTATCGAATGCACGGATGTCTTCATTAGGTTCTTGTACACGATTATGGATCTGTCGATCAAGATTTCGACGTTCGCTAGGTGACAAGTAGAATTTTCTCAACCCTTCTTCTAATTCCGAGAACGTTTTAAAATTTGAGGCATAATTTCTATGCCATAATTGTGCATCACCTCGCAATAGTTCCGGGAATCCATTCAAAATTTGTTGTTCGGATAAATTATATGCTCTTTTCAACTCATGGATCCTTTCGAGGAAAGAGTGTAGGTTTTTGCCATCAAAGTGACAATTCCACTTTCTCATTTGGTCCATCACTTTGGCGTTTTCTTGTGCAGCCGACGGTTGTTGTACGTATACAGTAGCAGGCGGAGTGCTAAAAGGTGTGTTCGCAGCTTGGTGTGCCACGACTGGACTGGACGTTGATGCAGCTGCTTGTTGGTTTAATAGTTGTATACGTAATTGACGAAATTCTTCCTCAATTTCTTCAAGATCTTGAGTTCGATTTACATCTTCGTTGAAGTCTTTTTCGTCTTCTGGTTTGTCGAAAAAGAGCTCCGGGTGAGCACGTACATATGAAATTAAATTTTGTCGCAAATACGCTTTTGTACCTTCTATTGGTAAATTGTTTTTAACGAGTTCTCTTTCAATTTGCTCTTTCGTTAGTTTATAGATCCAGCTTATGCGTGGTTTTGCCATTTTAGCAAGATTTGAAATTTATATATTTGTAAAAAAAAATATACTGTGTAATATTTTAATTCTTTCTGAGATGGAAAAAATAATTCCTTTTTATTTTATTTATAAGAAAACTATTATCTTAGTTTTCTATTTTCAAAACGATAAAATTTTAAATAAATTTCGATTTGTATTACTTCGTGCTTCGGCTCAACCCGCCTTAGCACCTAGTCGCTCAGCCCGCCACTAGGCTCTTTTCACACAAATCGAAATACGGTTTTTTATAAACAATTAAAAAATTTCCGCTTAAAGAAATTATTCTGTAATTTCAGAAATAATAAACTTTATTCAAATTAAATTTTTTTCGGATTTATACTGGTCCCTGTTCGGGCGCCATGTAACGTTCCTATCCCCCTCGGGATAGCCTACGCGGTATCTTCCCAGGGTAGTTTTGAGAGGGGAGGAAGTTTTTCAGGATTGGACGGCGGTTTCAGGAAAATAATATTACACGAACACAGTATATAATTTTTTATAACAAAAAATATAAATTTATTTACGAAAAAATAAATCAGCTCCTCTATCTACAGGATTCTGAAACAAATCAATATAAACACAAAAAATAATTAATAAAGGTAAACTATAGCTAGATCTATATATTTATTTGTATAAATTTTGCGCTATTTTCCGCAATGCCTCTAATATTCGGCGCTAGTTTCCGCACGAATACCCGGTGTTATTTTCCACGCGGGGATTTAATGAATCGAGACAGGTTGATTTGAAAGGGAAAAAAAATAAGGAACAAACTTAACTCCGCTGGTCTTTTGAGGAGCGCCTCGCAACCAGGATCAAGAGTTAAGGGGAGAATTTCTGGTCTGGATAAGTAAACTGCTGGTCTTTTGAGGAGCGCCTCGCAACCAGGATCACGTTTACTTCGGAAAGGTAAATTATTAACCGTCTGTCTTTTGAGGAGCGCCTCGCAACAGAGATCAAGTTAATAATTTCGGAAAGGAAAAAAGTCAGGATTAAATCGAGCTCTGGAAAAGGTATTAGCTCCGGGAGGAGTTCGTGTGAAACAACTTCGGGGCAGTTGGTTCACCGGGCGAACTGCCGATTTTGCCTTTTGCGGGCCTTTTTATAGCAAAATAATCGGATAATTCCGTCGCCGCTCGTTTAATGTCGGACGAGGCGCCGAATTATAATAATTATATTAATAATAACAATAATTATAATAATAACAATAATAATCAATAATAATTATAATATTCAATAATAATTATAACAATTATTATTTTGTATTTCGTTATCATTAGCAGCCTGTGTGCTGCGCACAATAATAATACACATATACACAAGTTTAAATATTTATATACATATATTTATACATTATGTGTACATTAAATTATTTGTTTTAGTTAATTTAATTAAATACAGCGGGTGCATTCGTTTTTGGACACCCGTTGTATATGCTGGTATTCGCGCGTTCGCTACATTGGTTGCGGCTCAGGCTGCTCAGTGAGAGCGTGTAATAGTGTGCGTGCGGCATGTATTAGAGGGGATAGCGGCCGCCGGTCTAATACATTGAACGCGCGTTCTCTTGCCGCACGCAGTGTATCCCCTCTACGGCTTACGCTGTACTTAACTTAGTGGTAGAGAGAGAGACTAGATATCGCGTTCTCTCTCTACTTGTTCGAGTTTCGGCAGTTGCGACGACTACCTTCTTCAGTAGTCGTCGCGACCTTTGCCCGGTTTTCGGTGTTTATTTGGTATATACGCGAGTCTTAATTTAATAATTATAGAAATAATATGTTTAATATATTATTTCTAATAATATTCGATATTCTTTCTTTTAAATTTATACATCTAATTCCGTGTATTTATTGTAAAATACATCCACCAAATTAGATGTAATACTATCTCAAATTTTAACGTGTAAAATGAGTCCTTTGTTCGAAGTAAATTTGCGCGGCCATGTTTTTGGCCGTCGCAATATTAATTGGATGTAAGTTTAAAATTTAACTTAAATTAAATATGTAAATCCCATCTAAGCTAATCTAAAATTAATCAATAATTACTTTTTAAGATAACTTAATATGAAAATATAACCGATATAAATAGATTTACATTCGCCATTATTATAATAATAAATTTTCGCCGTTACAGGCATAAGGTGCATTTAGTGTAAATTAAATATAATTAAAATTTCTCTTCTTTACACATAGTCGACTATAAATAGCGAAGTCAGCGATCTGTGTATATTTACATACACACACCACCGCGACTCTACGCTGTACATACAGTGTACATACGACTAACGCAAATTTTTCTTTGCTCTCAATTTAATTTGATCAAAATTGATTGTTCCCTTTATGTTTTTCGCTTTCTGATCTTCATTTTGATATTGTTATATCTTTAATATTTTTGCAGTATAATTTTTTCCCCTTCTTTCAAAAATACGAAAACAAAATTTGTTTTTTTTAAAGGTGCAAAAGAAAATTTTTTTTGAAAAATCGGAAAATATTTAAAAAATTTTTGAAAATTTTTTTTTTGAACACTGAAAAATAAAAATTTTTAGAAATTATAAAAGGACTAAAAATAAACTATATTTTTATTATTTTTTTTTTTGTGTTTTCTTTTTTTTTGTATTTTTGTATTTTTATATTTCTTGAAAAATACAAAAAGTAAAAACTATTACAATTTTAAAATAATTTTTTTTTTGGAAAATCGAGAATTCGAAAGCCAAATTAAGAATTTTGGGAAAATTTTTGGTAAATTTTTTTGAAAATTTTTGAAAATTGTTGAATTTTTTTTCTCTTATATTCTCTGGTTTTTTGCGTCAGTCGCCCCTAATGTTGGCGTTTTCGCCCTCGCACTCCACTATCTCTTGAGATTGCCGGCTTTTAATCATTTGCCAAAAAGTTTTGGCTGTAACGTTCTATTTTTCTCACGTTTTTTTTTTCTTTTTCCGTTTGTTCGTTTGTCTTCTTCTAATTTTCAACTGAAGAAATAAAAGATGGCAAATCCGCCAAACGACTTTAACGACTGGCTTCAAAGCCTATGTGAGGAAGAAACAAACACAATTACAACGGAACTAGAATTAAAAAATGAGGGTTCCCCATTTCAAAGGGCTGCTAGGCTATACCGCAGACTGGCACGAAATTATAGCCCAGGAGACTTTGTGGAATGCGAGAGTGACAATGATATTATAAAAACACGCGCGCGCAGAGATAAAAATCTGTTAAAGATAATCGTCACCGCGACAATCGCAACAACGACTTATATTTTGGATCGAATGGAAGCGACGTACGCCGAACAAACGGATGAATCAGCTGACATACTGGCTCGGGAAGTTCATCTGAGCACAGACCAAAGAAATAGCACAGCAGCTGTCGATCACCAAATACAAAATCTGATCGACTTCAATTTGGCTGAGATCAACAGGCATGAACCGCTCGCATGGAGCACTGCCAACGAATCGCCGATTCAGGCAGCCACCACGAGCGTAACTACGTCTCCCGACTTGTGTGTCACGAATGACATCACACGTCAGGCGCAAGTCGCATCTCATACGACGAATACAACGGTCGAGCCTCAACCTACTGACCTCGAAAACAATGTAAACCTTAGTCAGGGATTACATAGCCTGCAAAATATGCTGCAAACTTGGATGCAACACCAAAACTGCACTGTCCAAGATTTGCAGCATTTGCAGCAGAGACAAAGTGAGATGCACGCAACGCTAGCTAGCATTCGGTAACAGCTGCAGAAATCGCCGCGACGCGACCGTGTCACTTTCCAAGACACGTACGATCTGCAATACTTGGAAAGTGACAAAAACCTCAACAGTAATCGGTTTGTAGAGTCGACCGACGAGCCTACGTTTTCGGCTCCTTGCCACCCTCGGTACCAAGGGCCTGGAAGAGGGGGGCATCGCATGGATCGAGATGTGATGAGCTCGCCCGCGAATATAACGCGACCAATGCTGTCAAGCACCTTGGCCCAGCGCACGGATATTGGTAAAACCGTGCGCCAATGGAAAATTAGATTCAATGGTGCCAAGGGGAAAAGCATAGAAGAATTTCTGCAGAGGATCGCGGAATGTCGCAGGTTGACACTGCTCACGGACGAGGACATGCTCAATGCCATGACGGAGCTGCTCGTCGGTGTCGCCCAGCATTGCTACCGTCTATCCCGGAAAGACTGGACCACGTGGCAAGAGTTCTGCCACGCAGCCCGGAGCTGCTACGGCGTCGATCGACGCTTCCAAGCTGAGCTAATCAGCGAAGCACAGCGGCGTACGCAGGCGAAACGCGAGCCAACACGTGACTACGTGTTTTGTTTGTTAATGATTCTCAATCGGTTCGAAGAACCATGGTCGGACGACAAACAACTCGCCCTTATCTACCGTAATCTACTCCCGGAGATACAGAAGTTAGTTCCGCGGGAGAAGATGACAAGCGTCAATCGGCCAATAGAGCTTGCTCGAGAGGCCGAATGCGTCCTCGATGCGGAGCGAAATTATAAGCCACCGCCGTCACCAGAGGACTGCATAATGCCCGAAGTGGCCTTCCATGCGGCAGACACGTCTCGAACGCGCCCGAAACCAAGGATCGCAGTCGTGGACGTGAAGCCGGCCAACTTCAAAGCTTTGGTGCGAGAAGTTTTGCAAGAGGCTGGCGTTAGAGCCACCTCACCTGATTTAGAGGCGCCAGGCGTCGCAGCCCTTATCCCAAAGAGGAGCGGTTGCGAAGGGCGAAGACTCGCATGCAGGATTTGCGCTGTTCACTGAATAACAAGACAGAAGAATTAAAATTGAATTGAATTTAATATCTCACTAACTTACACTACGTGTGCGCGAAGGCGCGTCTAGCGCAGACCGAGGGTCGCCGAGGCGACAGCGCGCGCGGAGCTAGGGAAGAGAGAGAGAGAGAGAGAGAAGGGGCTGCCACTTACAGCGAGTCGAAGGTGCGCTCGTTAACCCCGCAGCACGTCCTCGTTCGGCAGCAGTACATTTTTTCACCGGGAGAGGCGGCGACTTCGCTGTCCAGAAACCCTGGAATGGGGCGGTTATTCCGCGGAGACGGGGTCGGGCGACAAGTTCGTTCGCTCGGACTCGTCCTCAGCGCGTGTGCACTACACGCACCCACAATGCCGTGGCACAAACACGCACGTTCGGTCGTGTACACTCCCCGAAGAAGAGGTACGTAGCGAGGGGGAACACGTGGAGCACGAGGCGTGTTCCCGTAAACGATGAACCAAGTCACCGAAAGCAAAAACAAAGCGCGTGGAGCGAAAAGCCGGCTAAATGCGTGTCAATCCTAGCTCTCTTATTTTCTCTCTAACTCTTCACGCGCGCGGCCGTCTCTCCCCAATCCCCGCTCTCTCTCTCACTTACCTCTCCGCCGGTGTAGTTGTACGTCGGCCTGTAACATATAAACATCTATACATCGGAATATACATACACATATTTACAGGCTACGGCTAGAGAGAGAGCAACGCGACGTGGGAAAGCAAGCGCACGCAGTGCTTGCGTCCCCCGTCACAATATAAATAATATATTATTTATTCATGTATGTTCCTTCGTCTTCAATTAATTCTCTTAGTAAGAAATTATTCTTACTACTCAGCCCTCAGTTTTACCCTTGGTAATTTATTTTATAAAAATCTTAATTTAATTGAATTCCATATATTTTATTAATAAATTATTTATAACATAAGATTATCTTTTTCGACTAAGGGTAAGGGGAAGGAGGCAGGATCTTATATGTAAAAATGCTATATGTAAAAGAAAGCAACAATGAAATCACGCTATTTTAAATACCATTTAATGTGTGGTCTAAAAATACAAAATCTTTAAATTATTTTCAATTTTAATAAAATAAAAATAAATTATTTAAAAAAAATAAAAAAATTTTTTAAGTAACAAAAAAAATTTTATTTATAAATTGAAAATTTCTTTAGTACACTGGTATATATATATATATATATATATATATATATATATAAAAAATTTTGATCATTGTTACCTTAACCAATCCCGTACTCATAACTTACAATGGAAACAATATATATAGTTTCGCGAATCCGCCTATTTTGACGTAAAACTACTAATACAAAAAAAAAGTTTCGTCCTATTATTTCCTCCTTCTATTTGTAAAAAGAAGAGAGAGAAATAAAAACCAAATTCCCGTTTCGTGTTATTTTATTTTTGGTACGCAGAGGTAAAAAAATTAAAATATTAATTTTTATTAACTATTATACGTTTAATAATTTATTATTCTGCATAAAATAATTCGCATTAGCTTTAAAAATTGTTGGGCGCCAATTGCAACAGGGAGCCAGGTAATCAAGGTACTAAATATGACCTTGGCATATTTCTACTAATACACCTAATCCTGTTACTCTGGATGTAGATATTGATAATTTAAATACTTACCATCGCCAAGGTAGAACTGGCCTTGGTGGGAAAAATGTATAAATTTATTTGAATTTCTAAATAATTGTAAAATTCTTATACATTTTATTTATTATTTATTCATGTATGTTCCTTCGTCTTCAATTTATTCTCTTAGTATGAAATTATTCTTACTACTCAGCCCTCAGTTTTACCCATGGTAATTTATTTTATAAAAATCTTAATTTAATTTAATTCAATATTTTATTAATAAATTATTTATAACATAAGATTATGTTTTTATGCCAAGGGTACCGCGAAGGGGGCAGGATTCGATAATTACTTAAGTTTTAATAATGTAATTTTTTCTTTATATAAGGAAAGAGGACATTGGTATTATTAAATAAAAAAAATTATAATTAGCAAACTAGTAAAAAATTATTTATTAATTTAAAAATAATTATATATCATTTATAAACCATACAACTATTTTAGTTTATTTAATTACTGTGCACCCGCTATCTAATATTTATTTGAAGTAAACGAAGTTATTTTATAAGAAATATTATAAGAAATACTAAAAGTAATATATAGAATTTTCGTGGAAAACTTATACGAATTATCCGATCACCCGGTAGGTGTTAAAAATATATAAGGTGATATCTATATCACGACACTTCGTTTCAATCTGTTTTTGCGCATGAACAATCGGCACAGAATCACCGATCCGCAGAAGCTATTTATTTTAGGGTAGCTTGTGTACCTGGGGTTCTCGAACCAATGTTCAGGTACACAAGCAAATGCGAATATATGCACGACCGTTAAAAAAATTTTTAATTTATAAAATACTATTCAGTTCGGCTTTTATTTACTGTAGCAACTAGCCGTTGCAGATTGGTTTTAATTACTTGTTCGGTCGAACTATAAAAAAGACACCACTTACGTCTTCATAATATTGAAATTCTATTAAATTTAAATTTAAATTCTATCTAGCTATAGGTAGCTCTCCTGGATAATAGTGTAATTTGTAAACAGCAAACACGGCCAATCATTCACTAACTATAAATTCAAATTCACTAAATTCTATAATTCTAACAAAACCACCAGTAGTATAGAACCAGACGCTTAATCGTAGCAAAAGAAAATCGAGAAAAACCAAAAATAAAGACAAAAACAATAATCTCAAAATCAATATCTTTTTCTTGAAACGGTAAAGCGAAAACTAACTCTTCCTATACCCTCATTCCCTGATATTTGCTGAAGTTAGAGAGAGACTATAGCCTGTCGTCTGCTTCTCTCTACTTCGTTAACGACACCATCAGTATATACATTGGTGTTCGTTACAATATATATAGTGTGAGTAACCAAACGGCCGGTCTGCGGTTGCGAAACCGAGTGTTCGCGCGTGAAGACGGAAATGCGCGAAGCGCAAGCCGCGAGAGTGCGCGACTTTCGCCCACGAAGGAGGAAGAAGAAAGAAGAATCCTTCTTCTTCTCCGAGCTGTCGAAGAAGACTGTTCTATCGAGACGAGATGCCAACAAAACTATTAAACCTCTCTCTTGATCCTGTCGCCATCCACATCCCGACTATCCCCGACGCACCAGCCGTCCACATTAGCGGATTTCCTGCAGCTACGCCTGATCCACGACCTCATGGTCGTCCTGACCGTGTGTTGTCCCTGAGCTTCGAAAACTCAGCGAGAGCGAGAGAACGAAGGAAGGAAGCCCTACCAAAGGAGATAGGGAGAGAGAGAAAGAGAGTGAGCAAGAAGAAGATGGCGCACGCGCCGAAGCAGCGGCGCCGAGGACTCTTCGGTAAGTAGCCTTTCATTAAATTATATGTGAAGTGTGTGTCCCGGCAGGAGCGTGAGTTAAATAACTATATTTTGAGAACCCGCATTTATAGTCTGAAGTTTACGAACGAATACGCGAGGAATGTTGTTGGAGCTGTTTTCCAGCTCCACCGGCGCCGACGCCACTAGAGATCTCCGAGGTAAGTAACTCGCAAAAGTCGGGTTATAATATATATATATATATATATATATATATATATATATCTTGTAACGGGGTATATATATATATATATATATATCTTGTAACGGGGTCCTTAGACACTATTGGGTATTCGCTCCTGAGACTAATTGTTTTATTAATCAAATATCCACTTGATATTGTGTCCTTGTTAACACATGAGAAGGAAGCCTTAACGGGTTAGGTTAATTTAAACTTAACCTTTTTAGACCGAACTCTGAAATCTTCCACAAACTTACCTGAACCCTTATATTCCTTTTTCTTATATCGATTATGCTAATAGATAAAATTCCAAAAAAATAGAGTGAAACTGATGGGTTATTATAACGGAATCTATATAAAAAAATTATAATAATCAGTTAGAAAACAATTTTTAATATATGAAATAAATAATTTGTTGCTCATAATTAACTATAAGAAATTATATAGTCTAATCCTACCTATGTTGCACCCGCGTTCGCGCAATATATCCTACACACATGGAAATACGTGGGAAAAGGAATGATAGAATGGTGCAAAGTGTTAGAATGTCGCCTGCTGGGTGGATTGGGCAGCGCTCCCTCCGAAGAATATACACGCATTCAGCGACCTATCTAATATATCGTCTGCCTAGTTAGTATTCTCTCGTATATACATATATGAGAGTAACATCACCCTAACACAAACGGTTTCTATATTTTTAGCAATATTCTATTATTAGCAATTTTTATGGCCATGGTATCCTTATTATATTTTCATTTTGTTAAAGTCAAATCAAGATTTAATTATTTATTAAAATAAAATAATTAAATATATAAATATTAAAAAAATTATTATTATCTCGCCTAGCTATAGTATGCACCTGATATCTCCTATTTAATTGCCTGCAGCGAAGTTTCAATATTAATAAAAAGATTTACATTTGCTGCGAAATAATAATCAGGCTTATTTGGTTACTCGCCATGTGGCTGTCATAAACACTGTAATAATTGTCACGCGACAATCAGCTTCAATTTGTTTGTGCGCATGAACAATACACACAGTGGTGCCCATGGTTCGATCTTCTTGAGATCGGGACGGAATCCCTCAGGGTTAACGAGAACACCTAAATAATTAACTTCAGGATGTCCAAATACCCGCTTTTCTCGATTATTCGTGAGTCCAAGTACGGATACTCGAGTTAGAACAATACGTACCCAATTTAAATGTTCTTCGAACTTTTCTGTTGCAATGATAATATCATCCAGATGTGAGAAAGAGTTCGGCTCGAGGACTGGTCAAATTATTTGGTCTATAAGTTGCTGGAACGATGCTCTATCATTAGATAGACCCAAAGGCATCCTGGTAAACTGAAACAATTCCATTCTAGGTACCGTAAATGCCGTAATCGGATTGTATTTCGGATCAAGTGGTATTTGATGATACGCGCTACTCAGATCTATGGTGGAAATATATCCAGGTTATTGCAGCTTCGTCAGAATCTGATAAATGTTAGGCAACGGATATTCATTGTGTTTCGAAACTAAATTTACTTTTCGAAAATCGGTAGTAAACTATATTTCCCGTTGCTCTTTCGTATCATCACCACTGAGCTTGACCAACCACTAGTGGATGGATCAACTACTACAGTCTCTAGCATCTCTTGATCTTGAATGCATTTCTTCTTGAATTTTCTTAGAGACTTAAGCCTTTTGACTTATAGGATCATTTATCACATCTATAATATGCTCTGCCCAAATTGTACGTTCCAGTGGCACTTCTCCCACCGGCAGGATCTCGTCCAATAAGTTCTTCAATTGCTGTTGCTCCTGCCTTGTTATATCCGCGATATCAATGGATGACAATCTGAATTCATCAGTTACATCGAAGCCAGTATTTTTTTCTTCTTCGCCTACTCAGATAGCTTCAGGATCTAAGCCAACAGTTCATTGCAATGGCGCCAAACGTTGTATTTAGTTAAGTGTAATAGCGGCTATTTTCAACCAGACTTTAACATACAACTAATACAATTATCAATCGGGTCATGGATGGTTCCGAAAGCTCGCGCGAAATTGGCACCTACGTAGCAGTCTTCTTCTAGGTTTGGGATCACAGCGACCAATACATCGCGCATGATACCTGCCATTTCGAATGTCAGTTCGGCGTGACCCGTGACGTAAAGCGGGGAGTTCCCTAGGTTTCTAGCACCAACTTCAGATGCAAGGTAGTGCTCCCATTGGCAAGCACTGGCTAATGATAAGCGAATTTTGCCCATGACAGTGCGTTGCACATTAGTGCCATTGCGCACCAACTAATTAGTATTGTTTAGCTTGTGTTTGTGTGGTTCCCGCTCGAACCAATGCCCACGTATACAAGCTATGTGAACACCCGTGATTTACTCTTAAATTTACTCTTTGTTTGATTCGCGAAAGAAATTCTAACAATTATTTTATTCCCCGTACGTAGATATTCGTTTAGTAACCAGCCGTTATTTATTAATATTTATAACGCGATTGATCACTTAATAAAATTATTGTCAAATGGACTTACGTCTCACTGAGATTTCGGTCCGATGCCGGCTGGATATTTTCAATGCTCTTAGGATTAACCATATATTTGAAAATATTATTCTTGACACAGAACGCAGAACACAGTTCAAAAGATCACCCAACATACAATCAAAATTATTGTATAAAAAAAACTCTATAAAAATGTTATAAAATTTTCTATACAAGAAAACGAAATAATTGCAGAAAATCAATATATCTCTTTTCGAGCAGTCAAGCTTAAATATTGCAATACCCCCACTCGGCGATATTCGCCCAAGTAAGAGAGTGATTGTAACCTGTCGTCTGACTCTCTCTACTTTGCGAACAACACCACTACGCATAACGTGGTGCTCATTACACTCCCTTTCAGACGTTACCAGTACTCCATTATCGTAGAGCTTCTAATCCTGAAAGAGTAAGAAAGGTGTGGGGGAAAAATAATCAAACGGCCATCAGTTACAAAATAAAATTAGATTAATTTTATTATATTTAAATTAATATATAATAATAACTATATTATAGTGGACACAAGTCAGAACTCATTCTTCTCCTGATGAATAAAAGTGCACCTGATTTATATACCTATGTGTATGACATGCACTGGGGTTTCTTACAAAAGGATGGCCGCACGTAAAACATGGCCGGGGGTTTCTAGTCCCCGGCGGATTTAGAGTTTATACCTCCTCCTTCTTATTTTGAGGATGATTCGGGTTCGGTGCCATTTCTTGAGGTCTTTTAAGTCATTCCTGCACCGCACCCATGTGAACGATTCTTGATCTACGTGGGTCACCAGAGTTTTACGTCTGTTCCTCTTGACCTTGAAGGTACCTTTGCTAACGGGTAAGCAATAACAGGGGGCTTGTCCATTTGGCAAGAAGCCCATCTGTTTGGTACGAGTACTTAAGACTTTTCGTACTTTCAGAAAGCTTTTCCGCCGGATTTTCTGCATTTCCTTCTTTTTTTCCTGCAGGTCCGCTCTTACCTGTTCGGCCATCTTCTCTTTTTTTCGATGGACTCGTTGGCCCGTCGAATCGTCGGCTCTACCTACTGTTATGTACTGATTTCCACAGCCAGTTGGTCAGCCTGCACCATTTGCTCTCTTTCTTGTGGCTCGAGACGGTAAGATTTCTAATTGCCTTTTCGTCTCGATCATCGGTATACTTCCATCCGTAGTTTGCAGGCAATCTGGGATGACCTGAATTTCATACCAGATCTGGAAAATCTCTTTTTCCAGAGCCCGGGTTATGGTGAACACCTATTTCGCTAGCTTTGTCTTCTTCTGGAACAACGCTATTTTGATACCTAGCATTGTTCTAGGTTCACCCCTAGGAAACGTAGCTGCACCCCCCTCTAATTCTTCTGGCATGGGAAGGTCACAGGTAGGTTGTCCGCAAATATTCGACGTAGAGTAGAAATTCCGCCAATCGGAGTCGACTCCGACTACAACTCCGGTAAATATTTTAAAAAGATCGAGGAAACTTTCTGGTGTAGTGTTCATCCTAAAACTAAAAAAAAACATTTTCTATAAATTACGTCTTCCTTGGCCTCCTGCGCTGCCTGGCTACTACTTGATGGTCGAGTTTTTCGGTAGAAGTCTTCCGGACGAAGGTGACCTCTTTCCAGAGGTAACCACGCTTACGCACGCCACCCCCATCGCATGTTTCGCATTCTGGCATCTTATCGGAAGTCACTCTCTGCGCACGCTTCTCGTCCGCTGACGAGGTTCTACCAACAGGTGAAACCCTAATTCTATCTTACGGTGTAGAATCTGCTCGTCTATCGATTGAGGCATTTTATCGGCGGTCGGAGTCCTCGGCTAATCGATGATACAGGTACTCCTGAAGCATCTGCGTCGTTTTTCTGAGGTGATGTTTTCTCAGATTCGACGAATGGATTCAGGAGTACCAAATGGATGAACTCTGCTATTCATCGCTAGTCATCAACAAGTTTGTACGTATTTGGGCCCTTAATCTCTATAATTATATGAGGAATCACGTACTTCGGAACATAGCCATTATTCCCTGGGCAGCAGAAGATAAAACGATTCCTTTTCCATACCTATCTCCTATTTGATAAGGCGAAGAACGACAACGAGCATAATAATACGTCACTGGATGTTCATGTTGCTCTCTTTATAGTGTCTTTTGTGACTCCTGGAACTCTTCTAATTTTCTTAATTTAGCCAACCAGGCCTGACGGTTTTCCTCCGAATATTTTCAACTGTTGCATGATCTTGCATACGGCAGAGTGATCTCGGCGGAGTCAGCTCCCGTTCAAAGTTTAGCATCGCTGGGATATACCCAGTGGGTGTATGAGGCATGGTATTGAGATACAAGTTTAATTCTATCAACTTCTCATCACGAGAATTTCTGCTTTCACCCACAAATGACATAATCTGGGTATTCAGAGTTGTATTGACCCGTTCCACTGGGTTAACCTGAGGACGATATAGCAGAGTAAAGGAATGATAAATACGTACATGTTGAAGATACTCATCGATACTTCTATTCTTGAAGTACGTGCCATTATCCGACAATTCAACAGGAAGACCTCTGGAACTCCAAATCTCAAGATGATTCGCTCCTTCAAGGTTTTCGGGATTGCCTCGCCATTTGCTTTATGGAGCGGTATACACTATACTCAATGTATAAAAAGATCCTGTTGGACTCGGTGGTATTCTCGGCCGATCTTGCTTTGATCCCATAATATCTCTTGCAATTATTTGCCAAGGTCTTTCCAATCAAACCAGCCTTTGCTCTACCCTATGCTGTTGGCATATAAGACAATTGGTTACATACTCCTCAACTGTCTTATAACAGCTCGGCCACAGTAATAGTTGGTTATTTCAGTGAGCTTTTTCTCTTGTCTCGGATGGCCTGTCGTAGTGAGATCATGACACTATCTTAATACCTCGCTACGTTTTTCTTTGGGTACCGTGATTTTCCAGGCAGATGCATGGTGGTCATTGGTGCCACATATATAATTTCATTTGAACGGTAGCAATAAAGCTTTCCACCAAATATCTTCCATTTTGGATAGTCGTTCGAACTTTTTCGAACATTATCTAACCAACCCAAATACCATTGGTCTTAGGTTATTTCTACCTAAGTTACAACAGCATACCTGGTTTCGCTTATTTCTTTCATTTCAGATAATGCGTTACGTACGTCATTTAACGCGCCTTTTTCATGCTCTATCTGGAAATCATACCCGTGTAACTTAAGAGCCCATCGTGCGAGGCGTCCTGTGGGTGTCGGCATCGTACGGATCGACCTTGAATAGTCCGTTACGATCCGAACGTGGTATCCTTCTATATATGCTCGGAATTTATCTATAGCCCACACGACGATTAGACACTCTCTCTCCACGACTGAATAATTCTTTGCACAAAATCAGTCTGTATTGTGAATTGCACATCGAACACTAGTCGATAAAGGACAGGGGTTGTAACAATAATGGATTGTATTTTTGTCGAAGGCTGCTTGCTGTGAGTAGCTCAGCTATCCTGGTAAAGTTTCTTAAGAACTTTCACGACGCCATACCGGGAAACCACCTCAGTTACCTGAGGTTTCGTGGTCCGGGTATCGCAAGACAGGTACAATCTTCTGGGCGTACGATCTTCTATGGATTTCGGCGGATTCCTTCACGATTAACGAGTACAACAAGGTATTTTAACTTGCTAAGATCAAAAAAAAAAGTTGTGTCATTATTAATCGTCTGTCCAGCTTTCTTAACTCGCTTGAGCGAATTGAACGTGCAGTTCAATCTATTCTAACTGTTGTTCGAATGTGTCTGTAACTATAATAATATCGTCTAGATAGCAGAAAGCATTCAGCTTAAGCTTTAGACCAATTACGCGATCGATCAATCGTTGAAAAGACGTCGTACATTCCAGCGCCGCTTCCCCTTTGGGTATGATCCGATCAAGCAATTGTTTAATTTTTTAATTTCGAGTTATGTCTGCGAGTCCAATAAAAGCTAAACGCGTGGTCTCGCAGACAAGTTTGAACATTCTATGTTCATTGAAGCTCAGTTTTCCTACTAAAGGACGCTGTACGCTTTTGGTGCAAAGAGTCGTAAAGATACTAATCGTTGCACTCCATTTACCTTCACTGCCACAACTTCCAGTCTGACCCGCTTCTTAGCTGCGCTTACGTACAGCGTATTTTATGCAGGCTCATGGACTGTACCAAAAATTGATGCGAAGTTTGCTCCGACATAAGAGTCCACTTCTAAGGAAGGAATCACTACACCTGAAAGGTTGTGTATAATTCTTGACAACTCTAATGGTAGTGTATCATCTCCGTTACATAAATAGGAGAATTTCCTGGCACCAACAACAACAGCAGGATGAACCTCTCGTCTGCAGGCTGAAGCCAGTTGTACATCAATTCTGCCATCACTGTGCGTGACGCTCCAGTATCATACCTCTGATACGGAAGTCTGCGGCAAATACAGGTATGACGAACCTTTTTAGGTGGAGATTTCATTCGTCACCAGTTTTGGTGCTCTACCAAGGAGGATCTCTCCGTACTTCAGTGGTTTTTATGTTGCCTATCGAGATTATTGCCGTCCTGATGTCCGTACTTAAGTGTTTAAAACAGCCTTCCAGTCAGGAAATAGCCTGTACTGTCTTGTCATTTCGTGAAATCTTTGGTGGTGATTCTAGCCTAGCCTGATTAGAAGGATAAGTAGCCGTCACCTTATTCTTGGTTTGGCGTACGCGGAATGCTACTTTCGGTCAGGCTACTGCTTCTGATGGAGATCGAGATTTATATGATTTCTTGCCTATTAAGAAATCCTCCGCTACCTTAACAGCCTCTACCAGTTCGTCAAAAGTTTTGCAGTCATTGCTGCGGACGAGACGCTGTAATTCGGGGCGAAAACTAGCATAGGGTCGATCTATTCCTCGAAATTCATTTTTTGAGCATTGTGTTAAGCAGCGTAAGATACTCTTGGACCGTCTCAAGTTTAACACACTATGCAGTTCCTCAACCCAGTACAGGAATATTGCAAACGTTTGACGTTTGAACTTTGATGTTCGTACTCGACTCACGTCCGCGTTGGTGTCTAATCTGGCTATTGATGGAAACTATTAACGCTTGAAGCATTCGCTGCATTTCATTCATGAACTTTTCGATTAAGAACTTCCTGGCTGCTTCGCATTTAATGTAATTAACGCTTGTATCTTCGGTACATAATTATCTTTTAGATAGTTGTTGAACCTTTGCATGCGAATAAATCTATCGACATCTACACGTAGGATCAGCTAGAGGAGATATCGGACTAGTTCTTCAGTGGTTTTGCAAAAACACCAATTTTCGACTTTCTCGTCGGTGTTTTTTGCTACTGGAACTTGAGCCTGACATAGTTTCTGCTGTGCTAATTATTTCTTTTCCTTTGTATTACATGACACGCACGCTATCACATTCTTTCGTGCCCTTGATGTACTTTAATATGCCAAGGTTCGCTTTTTGTTGTATTCGCACAAAATTTTTATGTGAGAACACCAAGGAATAAATAATCGTAAGAGAAAGGAAAGAATAAAATATATATAAATATATACGAGCCCTAAGGTGCCCCGATACCACAACAAAAAAATATTATAATACGAATATAAATTATAAATTACAAATTATTTTGATTTTTATATTTATTTAAGGCAATCTTGGTGTATTAGCTCGAGTATGGGTTATGTTGTCAGTGGTTTTCAGAACACGAGTAAAATATTTTAAAAAAAGAGTGAAAATAATAGTGTATAAAGCACTATTTATAATGTAATCTAACAATTTTAAATTTTCAAAAAAAGAACAAAAAAACAAATTTTTAAATTATTTTCAACTTTATTAAAAAAAATTTTATTGACTAATTTAAAATCCACTGACTAAAAAATGTTAAGGTCCATTATATTAACGAAACCCGTACTCATAACTTACAATATCGTTTCGCGAAGCCACCTATCTCTGACGTAAGTCGGTGCACACTTCACAATTCTAACACCTAACACAAAAAAAAAACATATATTTTTATGTTTCCCTTTATAACAATCAGTTTAAAGTTTTAACAGTCAGGACATCTGACTATATCAGTGAACTGATTTATAATTTAATTATAGAATACTTTTTGTATTAATATATTAAAATCTTGTATATTTAATAGTAATTTTTATAAAATAAAAGTTCTATGCTTTATAAGTGTCTTTTGGTTTCAATTTGAAAATAACTTGTAAACTTATTGTAAACTTATTTTTTGTGTTATTATTCAACATATGTGTAAATAATAAAATGTATATACGATGACGATGATGATGATGATAATGAGTTCAAAATTCTAATTATAAGGTTTATACTTTGAATGATCATTCAAATTAGTCTCTAGTATTATAAACTATCAATAACTTATTATCGATAGATGTATTATAAATCGCAATAAACGTTAGGGAATGTTAGGTCAAACTTACAATACTTTATAAATAATGATTGAAAAGAGTAAATTGCATTTTTTTTTTGTGTACAACATAAATTTTATTTAAGTGCTATTTGCATATCAATAATAAAAATATAAATCCCTTTGTTCAAATTTTTTAACATAAAGCAAAATTTAAAAATGTAATAGAACTTTTTTGTTTTCATGCCTGCTGCATCATCATGAATCATTTTATCAGCTATGTGCTTAAATAGTAATCCATTCTCCACTATAGAATGTAGAATAGCCATCATACCAACCGTAAAAAATATTATGTTTTTATATCTAATGAAGGGTAAGAATATCACTAGATGCTTACGCTTCTTTTTTTTAATATTATTTCATTTTTTCCAAATTTTCAATCACCAGTGATTTAATAAAAGCTTTAATTCAGATATACCACTTATACGCATACTGGAATATACTGGAATAGAATTGTCATGAGTGTGCATGGTTCTATTTAGAGCATCTAGTTTGACATGTTCATATTTAATGTGCGCAAATATTTTAAAAAAGGACATCTGTTTCATATCATCATATATATCCCTAAAATTATTAATAAAAGAGCACCTTTTTCACACTTTTACATTGCAAATGATGTGCAGTTATAATTCCACCTGAATGTACTGTATGTTATCAGACGTTATTATAATATTAAAGCGTGTTATTATATAACGCGTCCAACTATACGTTAAGTATACATCAGTCTTAATAAAGTATATGATACATAAGATAATTTTTATTGATTTTTTGGGATGCGTGTGGGATAATTCTCATTGACTATTTTGAAAAAGGAAAAACTATCAACGACGAGTATTATGCGAACTAATTGCAACGTTTGAGCGAAAAAATCAAGCAAAAATGGCCGCATTTGGCTAAGAAGAAAGTATTGTTCCATCAAGACAATGCACCAGCTCACACATCCGTTATTGCAATCGACAAAATTAATGAATTAAAGTGTGAATTACTATCACATGCACCCTACTCGCCAGATTTAGCACCCTCGGATTCTTTTCCAAATTTGAAAAAATGGCTCGCTGGTCAAATATTTCCAGCAACGATTTGGCGCTATTTTCCGCAGGAATATCCGGTGTTAGTTTCCACGCAGGGAATTTCATAGAACAGATTGATTTTATATAGTAAAACTAAAGGTACGCTTACTCCGGTGGTCTTCTGAGATGCGCCTCGCAAACATGATTACGATCTTTTCGGATCGTGCAAATTATCAACCGCCTGTCTTTTAAGGAGCGCCTCGAAACAAAGATCAAGTTAATAATTCGGAAAAGGTTTTTAATGACAGGATTTATCGAGCTCTGGACAAAAGCTTAGCTCTGGAAGGAGTTCGTGTGAAACGACTTTACTGGAGTCGGTTCAGAGGGTGAACTATCGATTTTACCTTTAGCAAGCCAATTTATACTAATATAGTTGGTAAATTCCATTATGAGGAAATTGTTTACAATAAAACATATTATTTTTTTATTGAATAATAGGGATTCTGCGCGAGCGTGTTCAGAGTTCTGCTCAGCTCGGAGATTGTACCGTGTCTCTTGTTCCTATCGAGCGCGTCGCTTTAGATTGCGTTAGATATCGATATATCGAATGACGTGAAATCCGTAACCGTCGAAATGACTGTTATCATATATAAAGCGTCTAATAAAAATTTAACTGAAATTTTGCTATAGTTAAAAACGTCTTATTACTGAACTTTTTGCTATGTATTTACTATTACTATAGTTAATAATAGTCAATATTAGAGTTAATAATACATTTACGGTACCAACAGTGAATTTAAAATAATTGTGACAAAATATTAATTAAAAATTATAACTTCTAAAACAGTAACAATAAATAATAATAAAAAATACTGCTAATACAGATAATGACTCTGGAAAAACAACTATGGGATTTAGATAATATCAAATAAAAATACTGATTCTGTAGAAAGAAGGATGCATAATAGTTTATATATAACTATAACTAAGTATACTAAATTTAGTGAAGAAACTATAAATAAGTTTGAAAACAGAGATCAAATTATAAATCTGAAATACCAGTAATAAAAGAAATTAATAAACCTAGTACAAATAAAAACAATAAATCCAGAAAGTGAGTTCAAATAATAATACAATATTATAATGAAGAATAATCGATCTAAAACATTAACAATCATAATAGAAACAGCTTGTAAATAAAAATAATGAAATTGGAGAGGAAAGTGCGAATAGTTTTGAAGATATTACAAAGAAAATAGTGACTGTCGAGAGATAAGCAAAAATAATGAAAATATTAAATGTATCTGAATGTGCAACTGAATACCTTTGGAAAATATTATGAACAGAAACAGAAAAATAATAGAAATAGAAAAAAATAATAATGCTAATGCTAAGAATAAAGTTAGTGTTGTTAGTTCCTACTGCGCGTCTATTGAATGTGCCGGGTGCTCAGTCTAGTGAAAAATAAAGCACGCGTGTGTGCCTGAGAGAGTGAGTTCAGTAGAGTTTTCCTTTGTTGTACTTTTTTCCCTTGTTCCCGGTGTCCCTCCCCCTCCCTTACTCTACAAACTCGCGCGTTCGAGATTCTTACAACGGAGCAGCCCTCGAAATTCAGCATAAAAAAAGGTGAGTGAAGGTTAAATAAATTTGTGTGCGCGACATTAACAATAGAGTACCGCATTACAATATGTATAAAAGAAATGTTGCTGACCAGTTGTTATAGTCACCCACATAGTTTTATATTAATAACTAATTTACCGATGGGAAATGATTCTTTAGGTCATAAATAGGTAAAAACATATCGATAAAGAAGGATAAATAATTTTTTTCATTGGTTGAAAATTCGAAATATTTAGAAATAAATAGTGTGGCGGCCGTGCCATTCTGGTGCTTTTCCAACTCGCCTTAGTGGCGTCACTTAACCGCGCAACTTGCCATTATATATCGTAATTAGTAAATCATACATGCATATACGAGGTAACAGAATAGTGGTGAGGATCGTATTATGTAGGATGATAAAAAAGAATAATAGGTAAGTAAATAATACGTAATTATTTCATTTAATTAATATTTTTGTCTTGGGAGGAAAAGTGAATGAACGGAACCGTGTAGTCCGGTAGGATTCTCAGTTTTTCGTGCCTGTGCAACATCTGGCATTTACGATGTTTAGACTTACGAGTATATGCGCCAGTCGACTGCGGGTTCGACCTTTTTTTTGCACTTTGAGTTAGGTATTCAAGATTTTAAAATGAAATAAGATTTTTATTCTATCTAAAATTTATTATAAAAATTTTTCTGTTTTTTAAGTATTAAAAATTATCTTATTTTTTAATTAGTTTTAATTTAAAATTCTATTTATTATGCTATTAAATATTTTTAAATTTTAATTTGGGCGTAGATTATTAACAAACTTATAATCTTCAATTGATTAATCTTATTAATTTTTGTGCATTTTTTTAGAAAGAAAAAGCGCCCTTATATGGAAAAATAGTATATGACACACGGGAGCAAAGGCGTTTTCGGAAAACGCCTATTTTGCTCCTTTCTGTCACAATGTACATCTTTCATATTTGAAATAAGTAGAATTAGTTACATAACTACTTAATAATCTTATATGATATAGTTGATCATCGCAATTATGCTGCTCAAACTAAAATCCATTTTTCCTCATTCATATGCAGAGGAAGAAGTTTCTTCATATGAATTCAAGCATAGTCATTTTACTTTTTATTATGCCTTATTCTCGATATCATAATGAAAAAAGTTATAGTAAATAAATAATATAAATAAAAATGTAAAAATAATTTATAAGAAATTGTAATATATTACAATATTATTTTAATATATGTATAATATTTTAATATATATGAAAATTTTTAATTTAATTATAAATAAAAACTATTTTGTATAAAAAATAATTAATTATTTAGTTCACAAAAACAATATATATCCAGTTAGCAGCATATGCCAGGCATGATCATGCACAACGCTGATGAGTATATATTTTGTAATCGACACGTATATTGTATGTTAAAAAAAGAAATATAATTTACAGTTTCTAGATAAATAAAACGACCGCAAAAGCAATAAAATGATATCTATGTTGAAATTTAGAATATTTAAGTACATTTAATTTAGTATAGTTTAAATTTTCATTTAGTAATCTAGTCATTAGCATAAAACAAAATATATTTGTAAATAGCAATTTAAGCGAAGTTATTATGTGATATTTACTAAAATTTCTTAATGCCAATTTATTACCAAAATCTTTCTTATTTTGCTAAAATTGTGAAGAAAAGCGCAAATGGTAAATAATGTCGAGCGTATTTCCGTAAATCCATGCCGAGTAATTGTTTCCGCGAAAATATTTGAGTGCTATTTATAATAATACATTAGGAATTACTAGAAAAATGTAATATAAATTTAACAATAAAAATAAGGTAAAGAAAGAGACAATGTAAAATTTATAATTATTTAAGAGTAATTGAGAGTAATTATTAAGAATGCGTAATTTAATAAAAAAAGTAAAAAGTAAGGGCGACTCGCTCAGCGTGATTCGCTTGGCAATCACGGCTGTTTAGCCCCTAGCTTGAGGCTACTTCGTGTACCTAGACACTGTTTAACCCGCTGCGAGACTTGGTTTCGGGAAATATGGGTCCTAGCGTGTAAGGTAAGACCATTAGGTCGAGCCTAGGCCGTTTCGGCTGCGAGGACTGCAGCGAGCGAGTCTTATTGATAATATATTTACTTGGCGAAGAACATGCTCGCATTTAGCATTGAGCAATTGTCCGCAAGCGAATAAGCGATGCTCGAGGTCTCTTAAGCATCAGTTTATAAGTAACCACATTTCCTTGCTTTTGGACTATACTCAGGATTTTGAGACGTTGCTAAATAGATTGCTGAGTCACTCCTAACTTTTGTACAAGTTCTTCTTGCATTTGCCACGGATCTTCCTCTAGTGAAGCAATTCTGTGTCACCATACAGTTTGGGCCTTCTACTGCATGTTTTATCTCCACATCAAAACTTTAAAATTTTTGGAACCACTCCCGACAACTTCTCTCACTAAAATTAACATCACCATATGTTTTTATGTGTAGCCGATGTGCTTCAGATGCATAGTGCTTTAAATGAAAGAAGTAAATTAACAATTCCCGCAAATGACGCTTACTTGGCTCAAAACTTGACATCTTAACACGACGAAAACTAAGTGATGCTAGCAAAAAGTCTGAGGTATTAAAAGGTTATACTGTTTCTAGATGTCAACATATACGATGTATAGTAATACAACTTTTTACAGCTGACCATTTCGATGTTATCTTGTTGGTAGCGCCATCTTTTCAAAGCGTCGGTAACTTATTTGTATGCCTAATATTACAACAATATTCGCGCCAGGTGATTTCTTATAAAACTAAAGCATAGCACTAATTAACATGTGATACGCAACTTTAGATTACCCTAAGTTGAAGGTAGTCTACAAATACCATGAAAAGGGACGAAAAGAACGCAACGCGTGAAGAGCATAAAGGGCGAATGGACGTTCGAGAACCGAACGAAGTCTTCCTAATCTTAAGTCCTGAAGGCAACCTGGTACTTGAAGCCGTGAAAAAGGGGGTGGCATTAACTGCCTCAAGAACTAAGCTGGAAAAGTAGCACATGTTCTCAGTTGTTTCGCAGGAGACCATGCTGCATCTTAGGAGTGGTGTCCGAGGGTGGCGCACGTGGTGGCAGCTTATATAACTTTATACACATAACATTACAAACAACGATAACGCTGGCACCTCGTAGATGGTTGCTTTCGCTCACCTTGCAAGATAATTTTATGCTGAAGGGAAAGATAGAAAACATTCGAGGTAAGCCCGAACAATCCACCCGCCTTCGTCCGGCGGACGAATAACCGTTTGTTTTATTATTTTCATTAGTTTTATTTTTTAATAAAGAAGGGGGATAAGCGGGCAATATGCCTTCGGAAAATGTTGGATGCAGTCCCCAGTGTCACGACCTTCACATGACCATTTGATCGTGAATGTGTCTCTAATATACGTCCCAATGTCCATTAGACAATAGGATATCGCTCATCTCAGAATAGAGTTCACATATTGCAACATTTTCTGTTGTACTACGCCATTTACCTCGATCTTATAAAAAGTGCAGGTATTCATTCGCCCAATGCCTGCAAAACTGATTCCGGAGTCTCTTTGTTAATTGAAAACGATTAAGGCGGTTCTCAGGTGTATTTGAAAGGTATTCGTTCACTATAATCTCTGATGTTCTTTCTATAAGAAAGTAGGGGTTAATGTATATTGATCATCAATGTCGGTGGTAAGAGGGCATAGAGAACGTGAGACACACCTCTATGTCTATCAATGCGGTGGAGAATTCCTCGAAAGTAAGCGTGTAGTTATTATACGCTCTTTTTAAATGTTATTTAACTTCATGACGGCTTCCCAAAAGCCTCCATAGTGCGTCGAAGTCGGGAGAATAAATGACCCATCCTATTTTCGTATAGATAGTGAGGGTAAATTAATGAGGTCTCACTATTGAGAGTTCGACCTACCCTGGGGTATTATTATATAATATAAATATATTAAAATAAATATTCCACAGCTGGTGATCTGAAGGGTTAAATAACTCGCATAATGCAGTTTAATTCCTTTTGAATGTTTCATGGGCCGTTCTTAGCGTTACCACACGGACAATACCATCGGCACCAGGATGAACGTCCGTTATTTTCCCCAGCTGCTAGCGAATATAGGGTTGATTCTTGTATATTACAACTACAATAGAGTCGTTCCTTAATGACGGATTATCTTTGGCTCATTTGTGCCTTTTTTGCAGCTCGTGCAAATACTCGACGTGCCAACATCGCCAGAAATCTTGTTGAGCCTTGGTAATCATCCGCCAAGAGGACAGCCGTTTTTCTGAAATATTTAATTCATTAAACCCTGGAATCATGCTAAATGATCTTCCTACTAAATAATGAGCAGGGACTAGAGCTAATAAATCCTTAGAGTCTGAAGATCAAGGGGATAAAGGTCAAGAGTTTAAAACAGATTGAATTTTTATCACAATATGTTAATATATTCAAATGTAAAACGACGTTCGACGATTAGGCGCTTAAAATAATGCTTAAAGTATTTAAAAGCAACTTCCAAAATTCTACCAAAATACAGAGATATCGAACGGATGGATTGCCAATTAGTACCTAGCGAAATGATTTACACTACCTCTAAATTCCTTAGAGTTAATTAAAGCATATAATTTTCGCATTTTATTATTAGTATGTACAAAATTAGTTCCATTTTCTATATAGAAATCTGATGGTATAGCCCTACTATTTATAAAGCATCTTAGAACAGCTATAAACCCACCCGTTGTCAAATCATCAACAAACTCAATATACGTACAAAGACGCAACCATATGCTTTAACACGTTTGTGATTTTGAAATTTCCTTTCTTCGATAAGAAAGGTCCAAAAAAGTCTGCTTTCGTGTGATAAAATGGTGACGTTGCTCCTAATCGTGATTTCGAAAGGTCATCCATTTTTTATGTAACAGGATTCGCTATAAAACGAATACACCTTACATATGTACGTATAATTTTTCTTTAATTATAATTTTATATAATTTTACTTGATTATAATTTCATATAATTTTACTTGATTCTTTCGGCCAAGTGGGCAATAACGTTGCCGAGTACTGTCGCTTATAAACAGGTCAGTCATGTGTTGACGCGATAAGTAACAAGATGCGGCGTTTGAGCCTTCTCTCGACGAAAGGGTTGAGTGTATTAAGTCTACACCCTTTAGTTTTCTTTGATTCCTGTAAGTATTTTAATTCAGCTCTAAAATGCTCGTATTGCAAGATTTTCATTATCGTCGTTTCTGTGTTAGCCACGTCGGTAATCGATAAATGATCCTTCTCCTTGACATAGTGCATTTGCTGGGTTAATCTATGGGCGTACATTTCGCTACTGTATATATCTATCTGGGAAAATCTCGATTTTTTCTTTACACGGTTCATTTAAAATATTTTTAATGTTTCCGGTGAGATTTGCAACCATTGTAATGTTATGGTTGAATCAGTCCCAAAACCGACTTTCTTAGAATGAAAACGATGCTTTGCCTAACTTCTTTGTACAATCGTGCTAGGGTTAACACTGCAGAGTTCTAATCTGGATATCAATCTCTTTGATTGGTGCTATCCGAGATTGAGTGCATAGAAGTCTTACTTGTGTTCTCTCATTTCTCTCATTTTAGATCTCACGTAGAGGCACGCTTCAAGTCCTACCTTACTTGTATCAGAAAATCCGTGTATTTGTATGCAATAGGAATTTATACCAAAATGTGTCGCTGAAACTTCAATTTATCGATGACCGTCAATTGTTTAGCCAATGCCTTTTAAGCTGTGTGTATTGACACTGATAGCGATTCATCCCAATTTACCTGCTTTCCATCATTCCTGCACTAAAACTTTCGTGTAAAGTACGAAAGGTCCTAATAGTCCTCAAGGGTCGAATATCCTCGAAGTCCTAAAGGGTCGAATATTTCAGACAAGACTATACGCTTCGTAATGGTTTTGACCGACGTGTTGACAGTGTAAAAAGTGTATCGTCCTGGGCTAGCCATGAAACGCCCAGAATATTTAAGATGCCTTTCGCATCTGTCATAAAATTCCGATATTTAGATCCGATATTATCAGTTACTTAACTTATCCAAAGCATGAGGATGATTCGATGCCCGTTGCCTTATGTTGAACCGTCCTCTCTTGAACAGTTTGATGGTTTGGTCCCGTATTTGCAGAATCTCTTCTAGAGAGTTAGTTCCGGTGATTAAACCTTCTACGTGTAAATCTTCTTTGATTATTTCAGCCGCAATGAGATTTTTTCCTTTGTCTATAGCCAACTGAGCTAATGTTCCAATCGATAGAAATGAGGCAGAAGACAGGCCGAACGTTACGATATTCAACTTTATGTAAATTAAGACCTGTATTAGCTTCTGCTGATACGTCGAAGACTACTCTCACCTTTTTAGTATTATTCGTGTTTTTTATAACTGCTTGATGTGGTAAATATCATGCATTCGATACTTCTTCGTGTACACGAATCATTTGTCCTAAATCTAAATATTCTTGCAATACCGGGTATTAGTTATTTTGAAGGGAAGTCTTACTATGTACCGCCCACTTGTATCACGTGTCGTAGATACTTTATAATGAAATTTACATACTTCTTCTTCAGCCGTTTTGGATGTGCGTGCACCGGTGTCGTCAATGATCTAAAATCTTTCGATCTGCTGATCTAATTTCATCAATTGGCTCAGAGCATTGATGCAGTGTATAGTTAATTCAGCAATCATCCATCATAATTGAGTTTTCTGCAGATACAGGCCTGTGCTATCAGCTGAACCTATAAGTTCGGCTATTTGGGGATCTATCAGAAAAGACAGTTTCTTTTTAAAATCATTGTGAAGCGAATAAAAAACAAATTCTAATGCGCCCTGCGATTGTGTATGCATTTCATTGACGATGCTTATGGGAACTGTATAATTTCAACAATTAATAATTGGAAACTTCAACAAGCGTGCAAATTTTCTTTTACAAAAGGCGCTGTTGCACATGTCTCTAACTGTGTTTTTGCCTGTATGAAATTTCCACCCCGTATTACTTTAACAATGGCGCACAATCTCAACTGAGAGCATATTGCTTTGTTCACAGAATGAAATGCTAGTCATGTATTTGCTTCTTCTTTTGCAGATTCATCCTTATTCCTCCTAGTTTTCTTTTTCAAAAAATTTTTTCGGATGAATGACTGGTCCTCGTGAAAAAGGATGTTATGATATTTATTGCATTTTCGACAACCACTGTATAAACATGTGACAATGCGAACTCTGAAGAATTTCCTACATTCCTTTGTTCTTTTAACTTCTTGCCATCTTTTGGGGATGTCAAGTGCTATGAAGTGCTTGCATTGGTATAACTGATATTCAAGGTTCTTACACATCGGACATCGAATAGTGGAAGAGTTTTTGCTCATTTTCCGGCGCCGTGGTGGATATGTGGTACGCAATTTCCATTATAAATTCGTATAACTTCTCGATGACGGGAAACTCATCCAGATTTAAAGTTTTTTTTTCATTTCCACCAAATATCTGGTAGTAAAGTGCGTTCCATTATGCGTGTTAAAATTGATTTTTCCACAGTTATTCTAACGATTCTAATGCACTCAATCGCTGCTTCATGTTGTCTGGCATTTGTATTAATTCTTTTCTATTGGCCTTGATACATTGTAATGTCCTCACGCTTATCTATCATCTTTTTTTAAACGAGATCCATCTATTCAAATCTCCTGAAAATTCTGGTAACCCTGCGATGGGAGGTTTCAATTTTTGAATTTCACTAATGTCCGTCTACTCTGCCATGGACGTGTTTACATTATCGTGTCCACCTTTACACTAATGCAATACAAAAAATTAATTCAATCAATGTATCGATTAATAAATATATTAGTATTAATAAGCTTATATAAATTGGGAATAGAAATTAATAATACATAATTAATAATAATTTAATAAATATAAAAAATGAATGAGATGTGGGAATTCGATTCATTTTTATGCTGTAATATATTGCAGTGCACTCATCAGAAACGAAGATCACGCACCACGCTTAGATTTACAAACCTTAATTAATTAAATTGAATTGGATATTATTGGAAATTAAATATTAAACGATATTAAATATTAAAACAATTGAATTATAGTTTTGTCAACTGCCCATATACAAATTAATAAATATTTTTTTATTGGTCTTACAGTCCAATGGGTATATATAGATTAGAATATAAGGTTTAGTTTAGTCCCTGATGAGGAGCCGTAGAGAGATCGAAACGTTGGACAAGTCTTCAATTAGGTAAGGGTGTCGGGGTCAGTCAGACTACACTTTACTAACAAAGAATTTTTTCAGCTAATATTTTATTTTCAGATTAGTCTACGGAGGTGAATGTAAACAAGCACAATCTGACTGTCATTATAATGTTAATTTTAATATTTATTATTATTATTTTGTTTTTTTACTTTTTTTTATTATTATTTATTTATTATTATTTTTGTATTTATTTTTTTGTATTTATTTATTTTGTATTTATTTATTTTTGTATTTATTTATTTTTAATTTTTATTTTTTTTTATTTTTTTTTATTTTTATTTTTATTTTATTTTTAGATTGAATTGATTTAACTGTAAGACCAATAAAAAAATATTTATTAATTTGATATTAAATATTATTATAAATGAATATTAATTATGCATTATACGAAATTATATTCAATAAATCTAAATAATATTTAAGTTAAATTAATATATAAAGAGGCGAGAGAAACACTTGAAAACTTGTATCTCAAATGTTTAAAGGTTTTGCAATAATTATAGATTTACGACTTATTTAACATTTATTTAGAATCGTAAATTTTAACGCATATATCAAATAAAAATTTTTTTGAAGACTAAAGTTTTAATGTTTTAAAACTTTTAAAAAGACTTAAATTTAAAAAGACTTAAATTTTTAAGGAATTGTTGTAAAGCAGAAAATATATTTTAGAATTAAAGTTAATTAAATTGATAGTAAATGTAAACTATTATGTATAAAATTTGTTTAAGAAAATTATTATTTCTTGAAATGCAAGAACTAAATCTGCTAATTGAATTACACAATTGAACAAAAATTTCTAATGTCGAAAGCACGAGAATAAAAAACTACAAGAATTCTTTGTTAGAACTACTCATTTGTTTTTTTTTTAAACTACCAAGACAAAATAAAACTTTCAGAAATGATAAAAACTACTTAAATTTTTTATTTGAAGACACCGTGCCTGGCGATTGGCAAGCTCGAGGCTGAGACCCTGATTCCGATGGTTTTTGCAATTACCGAAGGAGATTATCATGCACAACGGTAATCTGCCTAGTAGTCGGTGACACTGATATTCTAGAAGATCTCGATGTTCTAGAAATTGTAATTGTCATTGTTGTTGGTAATGCCGACCTCACAGGAGGCACCAAAATGTGTAAGATGTGCTAGAGATTTCCCCTTTGGAGGATTTTTTGTCGGTTTGGATGAGGTGCAGAATATTAGTAAAACACTACACTTTGAGACAAAAAATATAAATTTATTGGCTTATACGATGGGGAAAGCCTGTAGGCAGTAAGCATCAAATGTCCACCAGAAGATTTAGCAGTGACGATTATTATTACAAATTTTAACATCGAAATTTAATCCAGAAAAATAATAGTTTAATTATCACTATTGGAGAGCGCGTCGAAATCAATTTCCAAGTCCTGATCACCCAAACGGATTATCGATCTCAAATGACCTTTTTTTGTTCGTCTCTCACGTCGTGCATAACCTGAACCGACGCGCCCCATCACCCGTCGTGCTCTCCTCAATTTTCAGAAAGCAAAAAAGCGAGCATCGACTCGCACATATATTGCATATGCTTCATGCTGACTGGGAGAAAAGGAAAGTAGGAAAAGAGTAGTAGTAGAAATATAAGCAACAGAAATATAAGTTTCTCCTAAATTCTATACTATTGTTATAATTTGACTGCTTCCCTACTCTTTTCCGGAGTAAGAGAAAAAGCATGACTCTAGGCCAATATTTTTCATTCAATATGGTCTTCAAAGCGGTCGTTTAAAAGTGCGGTCTAATATATAAGTATATGATATATATTGTAACGTGGCAAAATATCCACGTTAAAAGTATAACGTGAAATATGCCTCCGAAGCGTCCAGGTCTCGAGTTTCGATCATAAAAATAAAAATACGCGTGCCTCCCGACGCATAAAGCGACACGTGCTCACCCGACGGACGGCCCTAACATTATGCGTCTAGGTGGGAAGGCTCGCGGTGGGAAGATCTAAGACGGGGGAATTTCTCGAGGTTTTGGGTGATCTACAATGTCAAAAAACAAAAAAAAAAACCTATAGCAAAACGTCATGCCTGATCAAGTTCTCTCCTCTTCCCTCCCTTATTTCTGGATCTAGAGCACCATCGCTCCCTACCACCATATCCCACCCGCGACTATATAAACCCGCGGACGCCCCAACAAGGGCAGACCCTTTCCACCGAAGTCCAACGACACATGTCGCGGACTCGACACCTCGTCTCGGACCCGGTAGTTGACGGACCCGCTTGACGCACGGGACTAAAGAACCCCCCTCCCCTCACCATCATGACTGCCCGATGGCTAGGCGTATGGAACGAACACTCTTTGCCTTTCTTCACCCCCTGCACTGCCCAAAGACTTGGCCGCACAGCTAGGCGCGTGGGACAGGCGTTTTCTGTCTCTCTCCCTCCATCACTGCCCGAAGATTTAGCCGCACGGCTAGGCGCGCGTGAGAGGCAACCTCTTTTTTCTCTCTCTCTCTCTCTCTCTCCGTCCTTGCCCGAAGTCCTGGCCGCAAGGCTAGGCGCACGGGACAGGTATTCTCTCTCTCCTTCTCTCACCCTCTCTCTCTCTCTCTCTCTCTCTCTCGAATTAACCTACCATCCGACTAGGTGCGAGGAGAACCTCGCCATCCTACCCCTTTTCTTCCCGCACCGAATAATTATGTAAGATCAGTTAGCGTTTCTTTGTAAGTCGCACCGTGTGGCACATTCTAAAGGATTACTTTAGTTTACGCGACAACTTTCAAAGCGGACTCGAGACGAAATGACTTTTGGCGGTCAAAAGAATGCCAGTGGCGCCCAACCCACAACGGACAAGCAGAACCAGGATCAGGAACTGCCGCCAAATGCACAGCTCCTACAGCAACAGTAGCAAGTACAGCAACAGCTGCAACACCAACCGCAGCAGCAGCAATTACAACAACAACAACAACGGCTGCAGCAGCAGTTACGCGAGCAACAGCAGCTACATCACCGGCAGCTACAGGAGCACCAACAGCGGTGCGAACAGCTACGGCGGGGACGGGACACAGCGGAAGGAGTATCGACATCTCGGTCTCCCGATTGTGGTGGGGCGAGGCCAAGTAGGCCTTCGCTAGAGCACTTACAGGATCTGCTCCGCACCCTCGCCATCCGCCCTAGTGAATTACCCGAGTTTTCCGGACGTGATTATGAGTCGATACGATGCCTTTCTCCGAGAATGTGAAGACATCTTTGCCACAAATGGCACTGAGCCAACGGCTCGGATCAGGCTCGCCGCCCGTCCGCTGAAGGAGGAAACAGCCAGATGGTGGACACCGGACCGGAATTTAAGCCTAGGCTGGGCTAAGTTCTCGGAACTACTGAAAACTAAGTTCGACTCCCAAGGATTGAGGATGAAACTCGCAGCCAAGTTGTATGGCCAACCCCAAGGGGAAAAGGAGACCGTGGGACTCTTCCTCGAACAACGGCACCTATTGGCCCGACGAATAATGCCCGAAGCACCTGAGACCGAGTTGGTGGCCGTTTTACTGGAGTTACTACGCGGAACTTTGCGGAAGCTGTTACGCGTGTCAGTTCCCACGACTCTCGAGGAGTTAATTACGCTCGCGGTGCAAATCGAGACGGACGAGGGCGAAGAAAAAGGTGCAATGCAACGGCGCCTTCCGCGCGCCCCCGAAGAAGCACCTCGGGAGGATACTTGGAGGGCGCCCAGCCAAGCCACATCCGGTCCGGCCGTCTCCTCAACGTCACCAAACAACCGATCAGAACACCGGGAGCTTCCGGAATGCCATTATTGTCCGGGTAGACATTGGCATCGGGACTGTCCACGGCAGACACACAATCCGCCGTCGGGAAACGGGAGCGGGGCGGTGACTTCGGCAACGACCCCTGCCCCCGGGAAAGCCACGCACTAGTGGCATCTACAAAAGTCGCCCACGCGTCGGTGAGTTACCTGGACGTAGAGATGTATGGGATACTGACGCATGCGTTGGTCGACTCGGCGGCTAGCGATTGTTTTGTACTCCAGGAGTTTCTGGGCCCAGAAAACTCCTCCGATACGGTACGCTGCCTCGTGAATACCGCACTGAACGGTAGCACAATGTCCGTCAGCCGCCCTTGCACCTTACCGGTGAAGGTGGAGGGGCTATGTGAAGACGTGCGGTTCCTCGTATGCGAGGACTTAGAGTCCGAGGTCACGTTGAGTCAGAGGTCGCGAGGCTCGGCGACGTGTATACCTGACAAGGCGTTCGGAGCCTAAAAACGGACGCGTGGATCCTCCGGAAGGCTACTTCGACAAGGTTGAGCATGGTTTCCCCGCGAACGAACCCCGAAGCTAGCCAAATTAATGGCAGACCACACCGCGGTATTCTTTCACGAGGGGCTTCTGAGACAGACGCCCCACGCAGTACACGACATCAAGCTAACTGACTCAACACCCTTTCGACAAGCGCCTTACCGTTACTCCGCAATGAAGAAGGCGGCGATCCAGGAGCAGGTCCGTGAGATGCTGGCCGATCGGATTATCGAGCCATCGACGTCTCCGTATAGCTCGCCGGTAGTCCTGGTACAGAAACGCGACGGAAAACTCCGATTTTGCGCATATTACAGACGACTAAATGCTGTCACGCAGAACACCACACAAAACCTCCCTGTCATCCAGGAAGTAATAAAGGACGTCGGTACCGCATGCATCTTTTCAACGCTCGACCTCAAGAGTGGATGCTGGCAGATACCGTTGACAGAGCGCGCCCGTCCCTATACCGCGTTCGCCACCCCGGATGGGGACCTCTACCAGTGGCAGGTAATGAGTTTCGGGTTGAAAAATGCCCCGGGGTGTTTTAACGGCTTTATCACCCAGGAAGTCCTCTGTAGGTACACAAAGAATTTTATCCGATTCTATCTGGACGACTTTGTGGTGTATTAAAATTCATGGGAGGAGCATCTACAGCACCTCGGCCGTGTGTTTGAACGATTGGAGATTTATGGCCTCACGTGCTTCCTGGATAAGTGCGTGTTTGGGAGATAAGATCTGGAGTTCCTCGGGCACCACCTTACCAGCAAATGAAACACCGCAAAGTTGGAGCACGTAGAGGCTATATTAGCAACCCCAATCCCCCGACATCGCCGATAGCTAAGCCATTTCCTCGGCTTGTGTTGCTGGCTTCGTGAATATGTCCCGGCCTTCGCCCAAATGGCGCACCCCTTAACACGGCTATTAGCCGCCTCCAGGCCATGGAGGTGGACAGAGGATCAACAAAGGGCTTTCGTCGCGGTTAAGGATGCGTTCAGCAGGCCGCTACGAGTATGCCGACCAGACACGCGGAATCCATATGCGGCAGGGGAGGGAGAACATCAAGCTGCACATAAGTTCTTTGAAGAGAGCACCACCCTCAGTCGACCAACAGGAAGAGCTCTTGACAGAGCCATCTATGACGTTGGACTACATCGAAGACTACGCCCCCCCTCCGTCGGACCGCGACAGAGTTGAGGAAGACTGGCAGGCTCCGACGGTGCAGGAGCCGGCACTTACAGAATTGGCAGTAGAGTGCCAACAAATTCCTGATCGGAGTGGTAGAGAGCGGCCATCGTCCCCACTACGCCTTAGAAACTAGGCCGAAAAGGAGGAGCAAACCAGCCGACGGACAGGCGGACCCGCCAATCAGGGCGATGAAACTCCGGCGTCTCACTCCTACAGCCTGCGACGCCACAGACCAAGAGAAACTCCGGCACTCCGCGTTCAACCACCAAGTGCTGACAGTGAAACTCACCAGCGCAAATATGGGAAAGACCGGTCTGAAGAAGAGCCGGCCGAAGTGCTGGAGCCTCCTGACCAAGTGGCTGTTAAAAGGAGAAGGTAAGGTAGGAAGATAAGGCGTGGGAAATTCTGCCAAAATTCTGCACAGACTTGCTGTCCCTGGTTCCAGAGGAGGTCAAACGAGGGAAGACAACGCCGACAGTGGGACACCGCGCAGTGTCGACGCCGGCGATACGTACGTTTGGTCCACCCATCGCCCCACGACTACTATCCCTACAGCCGAGCGCGGTAACTCCGAGCACTAACAGCCGAACTACTCCAGGCCGACCCAACACTATTGCGTCTCCAGCGCACTCGACGGGACAAGGACCACACGTGGCCTACGCCTCGGTAGCTCCGCAGACAGCTCTCTCTGCCACAACGGGGATCCGTAGGAGTGTTTTTGTGCGCACCGTCAACCCTCCGGGCAAACGGCCACATGGGTCAGAAAGTCCGGCTCTCGCCGACCCATCTCGGCCCTGGGCCACCGTTGCCCCACGGCCGAGGGCGTCAACGGCGAGTTATCGATCGTCCGCACCTACGCCGGAGGTCATCGAACTGACGGATGATTCCCTCATCTTGGAGAGAAGTCTACCCTCGCCACCACCCGAGGCGGTCGATACTACTAATGACAGCATCGTGAGAGCGTTGGAGGAGGAGTTATTGCAGGAAGCTGACGTGCCCATAGAAATGGACTACGAGTTCGACCGGCTTCTAGGGAGGAGTATCACCAGCTCCCCGCATCCGTTGTTCAATTGTTTTCCGCGATTACACAAAGTATTCGACACCCGGTCCGCGTGCTCCGACACCCCACGACCGCGATCCGCGCCCCGACGCGCCCACCGAACTTGAACTACTACGAGGGAGGGGGGAAGGGGGGAAAGGAAAGAGGAACATCAAAAAGAAAGAAAAAAAAATTTTATAAGGAAGGAAGAGCAGCAACGAACCACCGACTACGATGGCGCTCACTGGTTGCGCTCGGTCCTCCGGTTCTGGCGTCCACGGACTTGCCGTCGGTCCCGGCGTTACACGTCGTCGAGGATGGAGGCGGCGACGGCGCTGCTGGGCCCGCTCGAACCATTCGCTCCACTGCGACACCCAATGGCTTCTCCCCGTTAGCTCTTCCCGCTGTCTCCTATCCCGTCCAGCTCACGATATCTCTTTCTTTTTTTCTTTCTGCTTTCTTCACGCTCTATCTCTGCACTTTAGTCTGCTCCTTCTCTCCGACTTCACCTCTCAGCTTTTCGCACTGCCAACGTTATGCCCTCCGCTGCCTCTTGTTCTCCTTTTCTTCTTCTGTCGCGACTAGCGTGCTCGCTGGTTGGACGCGGAGTCCCGCGCCTCTCCCGTTCTCTGGGAAAGAAGGATGGGAAAAGGGAGGGGGGAAGTTCGGCGGCGGCCAGCGACGGCCGACCGCGGTCGCGACGTGTCGAATACGCGCTTACAAAGAATCGGTTTGATAAGTTTACGGATATGAATTTTTAAATTACCGTCAAATATTTTTTTTAGTAGTTTACAGATTTAAAACAAAAATTTCTCGTTCGATTACAAAAAAAAGAATTATAATTATAGTTGTACCGTTTCAAAATAAAAAATTATAACAAATCGCTATATTGCACAGTTAGATTTCTATTCTTATGTTACTTCTATTATCTTTGATTATTTCTATTAATTTATTCTTATTATTTCTAATTTATACTTATTCTAATTTATGTCTATTATTTCTAATTATGCTTATTATTTCTAATTATGCTTATTAATTCTAATGATCTCTATTATCTATTACTATATCTCGAATTTATTCTTTTTATTTATTCTTATTAACTATTTTATGTCTCTTATTTCTAATTATCCCTAATTTATGCTTGTTATTTATTCTTATTAACTAATTTACGTCTAGTATTTCTAATGATCTCTATTATCTATTGCTATATCTCGAATTTATTCTTTTTATTTATTCTTATTAACTAGTTTGTCTGTTGTTTCTAATTATCCCTAATTTATGCTATTTATGTATTCTTATTAACTTATTTATGTCTCTTATTTCTAATTATTCCTAATTTATGCTTATTCTAATTTATGTCTATGTGACAATTCGACGGTTCAAGGGAAATGCAAGCGAGCAGCATTTATATTTGTACGCGTAAATAATCACAGAACAAATTTAGAACAATAGCAGAAATCTTAAATATCGTCTAGAATAGGTTTACTGCTTAAATAAAAAAAAATTTTTTCTTTCAAAGGATATAATGTTCAGCAAAACAAAAACAAGTAAACCAAAGAGTATTGCAACTTTTTTTTTGGTAGATCAATCAACGATCAATTTATATAGTTAAGGATTGCCAACTGCCTACTAATCTACTTCGGTCGAAGGCCGTGATATCTTAAAAATTAATTTATAAAAGTTATGAAAATTTATAGCTTTTCGTTCTCTCAAAGTAAGATAAAATACTTGTACTTTTCCGGTTCTTTGGTTTAGCTTCAGCTTGCTTGATTATCTATACTTAATGTGTCAGATCAGTTTCAACAAAACAAAGGAACTTTTTCTAATAATAATTTCTGATTGTTTATAAACTTTTTATACTTGATTTGTTTGTTATTTATAACGAAATTCGTTGAATCTCCCTGGAGTTCTCATAGACTTGACGCAATCACACAATTTACATCCTCACATTCATTTACTTTTCGCGCTTTCTTTCGGACAATTTCAATAATATTGTACCAACACAGAGATTCTTGTCTAATATTACATAATTGCAAAGTCTTTTGTTATTTATCATTTTATGTGCTCTATTACTTGTATTCAAATTCAGTTTAAATTTCAAAAAGCTATTGCTTAGTACAAAGGGAGATAGTTATACTATGTTAATGTTTAAAGATTATTTACTTGCATTGTGTGTATGTCAAACAAAAAAAAATGAGAAAGACTATAATTCATTTTATTACTCCATAATTGAAATACGAATGGCGAAATGCGGAGAAATGCGGTATGACATAGCCAGTCAAGAACATTATTTCATTCGTGTTCATTTTTTTTGTTTTTATTTTTTTTTTTTTAATTATTAAATTGCTTGATCAGAGTATAAACACAACAAACATAAAATGCAAATTATTTCTTGGTAGTTTGCGTCGATGACTGCATTATAAAACCACACATGCATTCAGAAATTACAAAGTCTGTTCGTACAATGTGTATAAACGCGTACGAATAGATGTATCGCTATAATTTGACTTCTGCATTGCCTTTTGGCTCGTGTGCGGGGCGAACAGGAGTGGGGGGGCCGTGCCGAACACAAGGCGTGACGGAGCGAGCGCCTTAAAGTTTCCTTGTCCACGGGATGGCGCGCGCGTCGTCTTTTTCCTGGACAAGTCGGCGCGGGCGCCTTGTGACGCTCGTCACAATATATATATATATATATATATATATATATATATATATATATATATATATATATATATATATATATAGAATATCTTATAGAGAAGACCTTATAAATGATTAGAATGTCTTATTTTATACTTTTGTATAAAGTCATTTTAAAGAGTTAATTAATAAATATTTTTTTATTGGTCTTACAGTCCAATCAATTCCATCCAAAAATAAAATAAAATAAAAATAAAAATAAAAAATAAAAATAATAATAAAAAATAAGAAATAAAAATAAAAAATAATAAAAATAAAATAAAAAAATAAAAATTAAAAATAAAAATTAAATTAAAAATTAAATTAAAATTATAATGACAGTCAGACTGTCCTTGTTTACATTCGCCCCCGTAGACTAATCTGAAAATAAAATATTAGCTGAAAAAATTCTTTGTTAGTAAAGTGCCGTCTGACTGTCCCCAACACCCTTACCTAATTGAAGACTT
This sequence comes from Sycobia sp. Sy_11, assembly GCA_018907035.1. Classification (NCBI taxonomy): domain Eukaryota; kingdom Metazoa; phylum Arthropoda; class Insecta; order Hymenoptera; family Epichrysomallidae; genus Sycobia; species Sycobia sp. Sy_11. The sequence goes on from JACCIC010000029.1 coordinate 982,368, forward strand.
GTCCAACGTTTCGAGCTCGCTTCGGCTCCTCATCAGGGACTAATCTAAACCTTATATTCTAATCTATATATACCCATACCCACCACCAAATTTCGTAAATTAAATATAAATTCCCCCTCTACACAAATTGTCCAAAACCAATCAATTTAATAAGGAATGATAAACACTGTCCAATCTACCAGACTCCAACATTAAATTCACATTATTTCGATTCTTGGAAATGTGAATATATTTGATAGATCAATTATTTATTTCAAACTAAAATACCTTAAGCATATTATGGTTATTTAGTTTAAGTATAATGGTTATCTATCATGAGTTAAACTTAACAATTATTTCTTCTGCCTAAGACATAATTCATTGTAATAAGTAAATATTTACTCAACAAAGTTTGATTTAAATTTCAATGGTTAGTTAACTGTACTAATTGCTTTAATTAAAAATAAAAATATTTATTTAAATTTAATTGTTTGTTTCTAGCAAATGAGTTTAGTTATTAATACTAAACCATTTAATATATTTAACTCTACCTTTAAACGAACTAAACTTTAATTAGATCTAGTAAATATTATTTTTACTAAATGATTTTGTTAATTTTATTCTTTCTTTATTTGTATCAATCAAATATTTATTTAAGTTAACTAAATATATTTTACTAATTCCTTTTACTAAATATTTCATAGAAGTAACTAATCTTTTTTTCCCATGTATTATACACCCTTTGTATGAAGTCACATTTTCCTTTCATAAACATATTTTCTTTACAGTTCTTAAATTAATAATTTTATTTTTCAGCAATATTTAAGAAAATAAGCGATTTTTATGAAAGCAAATGAATTTGTGAAAAATCATTGATGTATTATAATACTTAATAATTGAATCGCTTACGAAAATAATTCATAATAAAATAAAACGCCGTTGAATAAATAGTTAATTAATTATATAAGCATATGGGGCATTTGCATAATTTTAATGTTCAATACATCATTAATCTCCGCAGATGGTTGAGAATAATAGATCAAATGGATTGCAAAGATTTTTATTAGTTAAAAAATAGATTGTATTTTTAAATGCTAAAACTACGCCGTATAATAATATTAATCGCGATTACATATATAAAAACCTGAATATAGAATTATAATCGTATTTATGGCCATGTACTGACGTATTGGTAGCCATTGGTTTAAATACTTTTTTATAAATTATAGTGAATTTTCATGAATTTCATGCATAAGAGTTTATATTTAACTAAAATTAGAAATATTACAAAAATTTATATTTAATTAATGATTTTTATGTAGTAAACTTTCAACCCATCGGTCAGTCAACACCATTTTGAAAGACATTTTGTGCCTAAAAAGTGTGAAATCTCGATTGGTGCTAAGAACACTCAAGTTTTTGAAAAAACAGCGGATATAATAGAAATAATTGGAGATAAGACACGGATCTATGCACATGTTCCAGAACCCACCGATCAATCGAGCAGATATTCTGTCAAAAAAGGGCGGACACCAAAAATATCACGACAAAGCCGAATCAGAGAAGGAACTGATGGCCATTCTGAATTACGAGTATAAAATATGTTTTGAAAATTGAAAAAAAACGTTTGAATAGTTGCATTGCATCCGGGTAGGCTTTTTTTATCGGGATGCATTAGATTTAGAAGAATAAATAAAGATTTCAAAAGTTATAAATAATGTTTTACTCGTATTTGTACACAGTAGTATATCTACATGTATATGTGTGTAGTAATATAGTATATATACGAGGGTGGATTCGTAAGTTTCCGGCCTGACCAAGAGATAGCACCATTAGGCCAACCTTGAGGTGGCGTTCTATAGTACCAAGACGCCTATAGAACAAGACGCCTCTGTGTTTTTCATAAAAATGGAAAATCATGCTGTCATCAAATACTTTTATTTGAAGGGGTTAACGCCGAAGAAATTAAGGAAGAGATGGACTCAACACTGGGGACATCGTTCCCATCATATTTAACCGTTAATAAGTGGCTTTCCGAGTATAAAAAGAGTCGTGTGAGCACCTCTGATGAGCCTTGCTCAGGACGCCCCATTGAGGTCACAACTCCAGGTATGATCGAAAAAATCCATAAAAATAGTGCTGAAAAACCGCAGATTAAAGTGCGTGAGATCGCTGAGACCTGTAAGATGTCATATGAACGTGTACAAAATATTTTGCACCAACATTTGTATATGGAAAAGCTCTCTGCAACATGGGTACCGCGTTTGCTAAAAGTCGACCAAAAATTGATTCGAAAGAACACTTCTACCACCAAGTTGGCGTTATATAAGTGTAATCCAAGTGAATTTTTGCATCGATTCATAACCGTTAACGAAACTTGGGTCCACCACTACAATCCTGAAACCAAACAACAGTCTAAACAGTGAATTAACTAACCTCAAAAAATGGCTTGGCGGTAAGAGATTTGTGGACATTGAAGAAGTAATCGAAGCTCTCCATGGGTATTTGAGGAGCTTGACGAATCAGTCTAGTAATACCATAGAGATGGCATTACTAGACTAGAACACCGCTAGGAGAAATGTATAGAGCCTTGGACGAGATTATAAAAATAAAAAAAAAATTTTTTTAAACGTTGTTTTTCTTGGTCAGGTCGCAAACCTATCAATCCACCCTCGTATATGCATTTTGTCATTATTATTAGCGTTGAAGCATATAATTTTATTTGTAATTTTTATGCTTAGCTTATATCATTTTTTTTAAGGAATTGATACTTTGTGTGTTTATTTTCAGATTTCCTGTATGAAGTTCAACAGAACAGATGCATTTAATTATGCATATCTGGGCCAGAGAAATACTCAGGTAATATAGAATCTGTATATTATGTTTTCTGCAATATCTTTGAAATGTACTCCTTTTCTTTATATATATATAATCGTTTTTTAAGTATTATTGGTGTCTTTATTTCTTAAAATTTTGCGTGAAATTTGATTTCTTTAACATAATGAATTTAATATTATTTTTTTTTGAATAATGCTAAATTATATCTCTCGTATTTTTTTCAACCTAGGTTTCATTATATTTATATTAAAATAAATTAAATGCCTGTAATGCTTTTTTATTGTTTATTTTATTTTAATTTAAATTAAGTTGTGAAAGTCATTAGCACATGAATATAACATATTATATTTATAACCAACAATTTATTAATTTATTTTTCCAGGCTTCTTGGCGTGATATCTGAAGGCTTCTTTTGGTCTCGCGTATTGTTTTCTCAAACAGTCCAAACATCCTACCGTTGGTAAGTACTTTTCAAAATAAGAGGCCTTATATGCATTATTTATCTTTTTTTCTGTCTAATAAGAATATATATGTAAGCTTCGTGGAGTTACGGTATAGATGCTTGAGAGGGCGCCACTTAAATATACGAGAAAAGTACAATGTTGAGATAGAGATAGCAGGTAAGATAGATCTCAATAGATACGAGTCATTAGATAAGACATGTTGTATAAATTATATAATAAATGTATATTGGTTACTTATTATACATATTAGCTTCATTACTTTCAAATATAAAGAATATCGGAGCATGAAGCTTTAATTGTTGATTCTCTCTCTCTCTTATTCCTTTAATCGTTGATTTTCAGTTAGTATAACACATGGTATATTATAGCAATTAGAATCTGTATGTATAAAATATTAATAATTAAACTCTATATTTTAGATGAATCAACATTGTGTTTTTGCTTGAGAAGAACAACCATAATCCTCCGTCTTGGCTTCACCGGAGATAATAATTTAACCTATTTCTTAAACAATTCAATAATATCTAAGCAAAAAGTACTCTATATATAAAAATCTATATTACTATAAATAGTTGACCGTAATTTACCTATCATCGTTTCTGTATAACAAGCTGCTTCAAAGCAGTGTTCACTTCAACAAGCTGATATTTTGCCGACCATTATATATATATATATATATATATATATATTGTGACGAGGAACGCAAGCACTGCGTGCGCCTGCCTTCCCCGTCACGTTGCTCTCTCTCTAGCCGTAGCATGTACATATTTATCTGTATATTTATATGTAGAAATGTTTATATGTTGCAGGCCGACGCACAACCACCGGCGGAGAGGTAAGTGAGAGAGAGAGAGCGGGGAGTGGGGAGAGACAGCCACGCGCGCGAATTAGGAGACAGAAGGGGAGCCGCGAAAAGGACACGCGTCGTAACCGGCCTTTCACGCACGTTTTGCTTTGGCTTCTCGCTACGGTCGTGTCGTGACTAACGGCGTGCGGGAACACCTTGTGCTCCGAGTGTTTCCCTCGCCTCGTACCTCGTCTTCGGGGAGGGTACCTGATTGGACGCGCGTTCTGTGCCACAGTATAGTGGGTGTGTGCGGTGCACACGCGCCGGGCAAGAGTCCGAGCGGACGAATTGTCGTCCGACCCCGCCTCCGCGGAATAGCCGCCCCATCCCGGGGTCTCCGGACGCCGACGTCACCGCCGCTCCCGGCGAAGGAAGGTGCTGCTGCCGGACGAGTACGCGCTGCGGGACCAACGAGTTCCGGCTCCCTGTAAGTGGCAGCTCCTGTTCTCTCTCTCTCTCTCTCTCTTCCCGAACGCCCCGCGCGCCGTCGCCTCGGCGACCCTCGGCCTGCGTCCCGCACGCCTCGTATATAGGCGCTGCATTGTATTCTTTTTTTGCACTGCGTTATTAAAACTTATTTAAATTTTAATTATTTTTATTCTTTATTATTATCAAGTGTGCTCTATTAGCCACCCTATTCCACGCGTAGTCCCACAACGCGATATTTCGCCCTTCGCGGACCGCCCCTCTCCCTCGCCGAAATCCTTCGGGGCTAAGCCCAGCCGGGCACAGATTTGCAACGGCCGTGCCCGCCGTCCTCGTGCTCGAGGTGGACACGCGCACCGTTACAATATATATATATATATATATATATATATATATATATATATATATATATATATATATATATATATAATTATAAAATTTAATTCAATACATATTTAATTGTATAGATATTTAATTTAATTTATAATTTAATCTCATTTAGTACTCTCTTAACATTTTTGGATGTCTTCAACGGAGTCAAAATCTCGACCTTTAACGAATTTTTTTTGACTGGCGCAATAGGAAAAAGTCGCAGGATGGGACGTCCGGTGAATAGAGCAGTTATGGTAATGTAGCGATAACTGGTATCGAAACGGCGATCGTAACGTTAGACGCCAAAAATTGAGACACACTGTACGTACTGTAACAGGGAGCATTGTCGTGATGCAGAACCCAAGACTTCGCGATATCTGGACGCACTCTGAGCACACTTTTTCATAATTTTTCGGACACATTTCAATAGAATATTTGTTTTGCGGTTTGTCCAGGTGGTACAAGCGGTTTGTGAACCACACCTTTGCTGTTGAAGAAGCAAATCAACATTGCTTTCAATTTAGACTTGCTCATTATCCGCGCCTCATCTATGACGCTCTTACGGCTTTTTTTAAAATCTGCTTGCCACCGATGCACCTGACTATGAGTCAGGGCATCACTACCATACAGTTTAAGCACTTTTTCATAAGTTTCTGTCCCGGTTTCGCCAAGTTTCGCACAAAATTGTATCGCGCGCCGTTGCTTTAAATTATTCTGTTCCATTTTCATGACATCCTCTACTGACGCATAATTACAAAACACTACACAGTTGGCGAAGAAATGATCATAGAAGAGCCGTCAAGATCCTAATCGAGAGAGTAGGGATTTAATATTACTGTATGTAAATATATATATACAGCGGTGCTTGTGACAATCGCCCAAGACCGGGATTTGAACACGGATCACCAAGTTACTAGTCCTTCACTCTAGCAATCAAGCCATCGTAGGCCTCTTATATGTTAGTGTGATGACAACTGAAGTTCAAGCAAAATATTGGTATACGAATAGCAAAATTTTTAAGCAGACGCTGGTATTGTTATTTAATGCAGAAGTGATCATGTACTATATACATATATATATATATATATATATATATATATATATATATATATATATATATATATTGTAACATGTATAGTTTACCTTACCTTATATATCTTAATTACTGCAACTGGGAAAAAACGAGGGAAAAAGGGAAAAAGAGAGAGAGAAAGAGAATAACGTTGGGATTTTCATATAGTGAATATATAGCTTAATAGTTAATGTATAATTGCTCTCTCGGGAAAAAAATTTTGGCTGTTGTTGTGCATATTTAGTAAAGAGCAAATAGAGATATTTTCGATAGATACCTTCGCTGAATAAATATATGTAGAATTTCTATTGTTTTCAATTCAGTCGGAGTAGATTTTGTAGAAGTTTCTACAAAATCATTAAAGTAATTATTGAATCGGCCGGTAATTCCCTTAGTACGGACGAAATAAAAAAATTGCAGTATTCGACCATCGTTGGGTTGCGAATTTCCAGCGTCGTTGAATTAGGTTGGTGAATTTATTTTGTATCTATATCTTCGAGCTTCGCTAAATAATAATTTTTCTTTGTCGATTTTACTTATAATTGCAATTAGAAAATCGTAGAAATCTTAATGTAGTATTTTAAAGTGTGAGAGAGATAGAGAGATACCGACATAGAATAGAAATCATAAGAGTAACAAGCGCATACACATCTTTCGGTAGTGGTTCTTCTTGTTCCTCGTAAGGTGGCGCTTTTGATGCTTTATCTCTTTGTTATACTTATAAATTTTTCTCTCTCACACCCTGTGTGAATGGAATCGTGCGTTAACATAGCGCGGGTGCATATTAGGTAGGGGTAGTATATCATTTGTTATATATACTTTAATAAATCTAAAATTTCTTTTCCTATTTCACTAAATAAATTTTCTTTTTATTTTTATTAGTAATAGAAAATATAATAATATCCCCTGTACCTGATAATTAACCCGTATTTTTCTGGATAATTAATAATCTATTTATATATATATATATATATATATATATATATATATATATATATATATATATTATTTAAATAAATTCCAGGATAAAATGGTAGGTCTGAGGAAGGAATATCTGTAAGGAACCTACGGTCCAAATAAATTGTTTTAAAACAATTTAATCTGTTCGGGGTTCTTTACACTTCTGTTGACGAGTACTTCTACCGAATGTTTCTGAAATCAGTACCCCGTTACAGAAATTGAGTCCAACATGCTTTAGGCGGTTTAGAGGTAATTGTTTTTTTCTCTCTTCCCTCTCACTGTTATGCAGTCTTTTCGTCAAAGCACTTGGCTAATATAAATACGCCAATTTTGAACCCAGGAGGGAAAAATTTTCTTTTATATTTTTGAAGAAATTTTTCTTTTCTTATTATTAACAAGAAAGAAAATTTATTATTTTTCCTCGATCCTTATACTGCCTTTAAGGACGTGATTAAAAGATAGAAGTTTTTTTCTGTCTTTTATTATATCAGGTCAATTACAGGGTCTACCCTCCATACCACATTAGGTCGTTAACAACTAGGTGTTGCACCCGTAGACTTTAGAAGTAAAGGTATTTGCGTGATCGTGTTTGAAAATTTCTTCGCATAGGATACTCATTGTAAAGTATGCGTGACGTGACTTACTGCAGAAAGCTCGAGGAATAAAAATAATCATCTAGATGATTATTTTTGATTCTTCACAAGCCCTGAGCCTATTTTCATCTTGCAAAAGTGGAGTAATTGTAGCTGGCAGCAGTGTTAAATATTATTTTTTCTGGACTTAAAATATTTTGTTTATTTATTGTATTGGTTTTTTGTTGTTTTTAATTTATTTATTTCTTATTTATTTAGTTTATTTTATTCTATCAGTAATAATAATAATCTGAAATAGTAGGAATTGATACCTCTCAAGGCACGGAGACATCAATTCCTACAAATAATAGCCAAATACAATAAAAATAAAGGCCAGGATAACACCTCAGGCGAGCCATGTAAGGCAGGAAAATCATTCTAAAATTTCCCAGAGAATAGTCACCTCACGAACACTGAGGAGCTCAAATTGTGTTAGATAAAGAATTTATATTGTATTCTTATATTTCTTTAGGTTATAGAGAGCACCCGTTTTTTTAGTAGGTCCCTCGCTAAAACGAAAAGAAGCACATTCTGAGTTATCCTCCACATTTGTAACTGTATTTAGGTATCTCGATTTTTTACAACATGGTTAAAAGATCGACCTCCCGCTCCTCTAAAACACCGTTGACTCCGGTCGACCAGTGGTGTTTATATCTAGCGGGACGTGAAGATGACGATTACCTCCATCAGCTGTCACTGCGAAGTGGTGTTACTATTTTTGACCGGCTTCGCAGAATAAACCAATGGCTGAAGGGATAATACGATCAGGATGACTTTGTCGAAGAAAAAGAAGAAGACCCGTTTTTCTTAAACACGATTCAGCCAGGAAATCCTTCGTCGAAAGGATTATAGCTCAGGGTGATCACTCCTGGCTAGACTAGCTGGACTACAGCTGATGGAGAAGAGAGGTACCCGTTGGAGTGATTGGAGCACGATGAAAGGTCCAACGGAATTTCGAAGCCTCTTGATTGCACTTGAGGGTGGGTCTGACCATCCAGCCTGGTGTGAATGAGCAGACTACTGCAGGAGGCCTACTTCTCCCAGAAGAACAGTCGGGATAGACGACCCCACCCCGTCGTCAAACGCAATCGCTAATGATCTTCATGCACAATGGAAGATATTGTACGGTTTATGGCAGTACAAAACCTCCGAACAAAGGTTAGAAGAAGCAATTGCTGCCATAACCAGTCAATTATCTGCTCTGTCACAGCTTTGTTCCGCACCGGTCAGCAGTACATGACTGGCTGACGATCCTGCACGGAAGAAGGTACAAATTTAACATTTATTTAATTTAATAACATACAAAATTTAAAATTTGACACATTTGTGTGCCATGCATCCACCGTGCAGGAAGAATCGTCAGTCTTCCCGCAACTTCCAGCTAGTGGTGTTTCTACGCAACGTTCAAGTCCTTGAGTCTGTGAACTGTGGCTGGTCACAAAATTTTTGGTGAGACAAGCCGAATTGGCATTTGAGGGCAAAATCCGCGTTCACCGGATAAGGCGATTTTGCGCAAAGCCGCTTATAAGTCGCCGAGCTCCAAGCGGGCTAAAACTAAAGTAGCTGCAACTGTACATCAGGAAAATCCTGATCAAGAAAAGAGGATCAATTCTGACATGACAGAAGTGCTCAAAGTTCTGGAATCAAATTTCGGGCAGGTGGGAACGTCTATTGGAACATCTAATTCTCAGGGTGATCGAAGGCCGAAACCCGCAGAAGGAAGAAGAAGGCCTTCGAAATCGAACCACCAACCATGGGGGCGGAATCGAACACCCCCTAAGAAGAAGTCTGCTAGAACTACCAGTCCGAAGCGTGCCAACAAAGCTCCGAAGGGCCGTTCACCGGATAAGACGAAGAGTTCAGACGGTCCGGTAAAATGTTATAAGTGTGGTGAATTAGGTTATCGCACTTATAAATGCCCGAAGTGTTCGGGAAACGGGAAGCAAGGTGGCCACTAGGGGTCAGGCCGACTGGCAATCCAAAGATGACCCCGGCCGAGAATATTGGAGGATCTCGTTCCTAGAATCCTCAGTTGTCCTCGACTAATCAGACTGAAAAAAGGCCTGATTCAGTTCAGAAAATACCGTCAACTGAGAGAAGTGACAGCGGCGAATTAGATCCCGGCCAAATTGAAGCACGGACGGAAATAGCGCGTTGGTGGATTCCGATAGGAATTGCTGAATACCAGATACGTGCATTGTACGACACTGGCGCGTCTCGCACTGTCATGGGTAGGATCGGACTACAATTATCAACGGCTTATCAGCGAGAGTTTAACCCAGCGTCTGGAGTTGGTGCGAGAGACCCAAGGAACTGTCCGCTTTATGTCACGGGTCACGTCGAACTGCAGTTCGAATTGGCAGGGATGACGCGCGATGTGTTGGTCGCTGTGATCCCAAACCTTGAAGTAGATTGCTGCGTAGAAGCCAATTTCGTACGAGCATTCGGTACCATCAATGATCCGATTGATAATTCGCTTTGGGTCCAAGTAGCAAATAAACGGGTCAGGATGGAAGTAGCCGTAGTCACATCTAATGAAATCCAACGATTGGCACTGTTGCGATTGACTGACGGCTTATCTTCTGAAATTATTCGAGTAGGCGAGATATACTCAGAAGAAAATACTGGTTTTGATCTGACCATGGAATTTTCGAGCTTAGCATGCATTGGTCTCGCGGATATATCACGGCAGGAACAAGAATGTATGAAGAAGCTCTTGAATAAAATCCTGCCGGCGGGAGAAGCGCCACAGGGACGTACAACGTGAGCAGAACATATTATACATGTAGGAGATGCTCGCTAGACAGATGCGAGTGGTACTGGTATCGGAGCGGTCCTTACGCACGAGATCGATGGACAAGAACGGGTGTTGGAGTTCACGAGTAGAGCACTCTCCCAGGCCGAAAGAAACTATTCGGTAACCGAGAGAGAGAGAGAGAGAGAGAGAGAGAGAGAGAGAGAGAGAGTGCTTAGCTGTCATATGGGCTATTGGTGAGTTCCGTCCTTATATAGATGGATATCATTTCCTTGTCGTTGCGGACCACAGCAGTTTGAGGTGAATTCGTACGATGCAGAACCCAAGTGTCAGACTCGTACGGTGGGCTCTAAGATTGGAAGGGCAAAGTTTTGATGTAGAGCATCGTAATGGGACATTGAACAACGTGTCAGATGCCCTTTCTAGGATGTCCGAGGAAGACGATCTTTCTTGCTCAATTGTAACCTGGGCAAGAGATACCCAGTATTAATGCTATCTGCAATGGTTCAAGAACGTCCAAGATCGTCCCAACAATTATCCAAAATGGAAAATAATCGGGGGACAATTATACTGTTATCATCCAGATGAAGTACTCGAAGTTATCATGGGCGATGAGGACGCTTGGAAGATCGTCGTTCCTAAGGAACGTCGTCATACAATTCTTAAAGAATGTCACGATAATCCTACAGCCGTAAATACAGGACGTAAGAAAACTTTCGCTGGAGGCAGCAAATATTATTAATGACCTGGATTTTATAAGACGGTTCAAGAATATGAGAAAAACTGTCTTATATGCCAGCAGTCCAAGGTGGACCACAGACCACATGCCGCATTAATCGGTCGGATAATTTTAGAGAGACCTTGGTAAATCGTCGCCGGGAATATTACCGGAAATTTGTAAACGAGTATATCCTGGTATTTCAAGACTTGTTTACATGGTGGGTCGAATGTATCTCCATCCGTAAAGCGAATGCCAGGACGATCCTCAAGGAATTTAATGAGAGGATCGTACTCAAATTCGGAACTCCAGAGGACTTCCGGATGTGGTATCGAATCCGACTGTGGTGTCGGATAATGGTATCGAATTTAAAAATCATACGAATGATGAATATTTAGTGGAAGCGAGTATACATCATACCCTTACACCACCGTACCATCCGCAGGATAATCCGGTGGAGCGGGTCAACAGGACGTTGAAAACCCGCATTATGGCGTTCGTAGAAGAATCCCATTATATGTGCGACAAGAAACTCGTTGAGTTAAACTTCTCGCTAAATACGACGCCACATAGTTCCACTGGATACTCTCCGGCTCTATTGAATTTTGGACGAGAGCTGACTCCGCCAAGAAGTCTTCGCTACAGCCAGGATCAGGCTACGGCGGAAACTCAATAAAATGAAGAGTTACTGGCTATCAAAATCATTAAGAAGAGTTCCTGGCTAGCAAAAATGAGTAATTTGCGAGAGCTCCAAAAGGCCGCTAAGACACGATTTGAAGGACAACAGCGTCGCCAAGCAGATTATTATAATGCCAGGCGATGTCCTTCTCCATACCAGGTAGTTGAACTGGTATTCCTGAAAAATCGTGTCTTATCCTCTACAGATCAAGGGGTAATGTCCAAATTAGCCCCTAAACACGTAGGTCCTTTTATTATCATACAAAAGAAAGGGAATAATACGTATGAGCAGGAATGTTGTGATGGACGGATTGAACAATTAGTTCATGCTGAATAACTCAAGCCGTACATCCAACCAGAGGAACACGATCTCTTGGAGACCACTTCTACGCTGGAATGAGAGGATAAGGTTTTACCAGTACCACCGCTGGAACCAAAAGAAAAGGTTAATCCCCAACCGCCGTTAGAACGCGACCAGGTGACGAGCGACCCACCTGTCATGCAAGAAACTTCATCAGCGGGTGAAGATTCTAGAGCGCGGTTCTCTGCGCACGACAATCTCGAGAATACTTGCGAGGCGTTAGATTCTGTCCCGAGTAGGAAACGAGGTCGTCCGCGCAAAAGTAAAACTACGGTCTTCTACTCAGGGTATGGCGTCCTCTCGTCGAAAGGGCCCAACAGAACGAAGACCGCGTGGGAGGCAGCGGAAGGAGAAATAGTTCTCTCCTTCCTACTAATATAATTCGTCCTTCTTTTATTTGTTTCAGATGGATAACCTGATGGATGAAACCTTCGTTGCACGATTTAAGGAGCTGCTCGGGGAGATGTGGGAGCAGGGCTTAGCTTTGACGGTAGTCGGTCGAGCCTACCGATCTGCCCGCCCCATTTCTCCGAATTCGATCTATCCGGATCCCTCCTCCGGAGTAATAGAAGAAATCGAGGAGGAAGATCCAGATTCGGACGAGGAGCACTACATCCCTCTCCGACGTCCTAGGTCGACGTCGACACCTTCTCGTCTCCAGGGCAACGAATGAGGAAGGGGGACTCCTTCGCCTGCCACCGCTTCAAGGGCACAGACCGCGCCTCCGCTCCTCCCGAAGCAGGAGCTTCGGGTCAAGAGAGGGTGCGTCCTGACCGTCCGTACCAGAGAGAGCCGTGCGACAGCGAACTATTGTCCTTTAGCGGGAGCTTTAAGTACCTCTTCCGGAGCAGGAGTTCCGGGACAAGAGGAGGTGAAGGCAGAGACGCAATCCAACTCCCCAACAAGAGCTGAGCAGCGACAAGAGGCCTCTGCAACTGCGCTCACCACTCCTGGGGTTCATGACCCAGGAATGCAGGGGACATCACGACTACAATCATCTGATTGTGATCACTCGTCTGTTCCTCCCGATGCCGGAGTTTCGGGTACCGGAGGACGTGAGATGCCTCCTCCACATATGACTCCAACGTAGGGAGCGACGTCTCTTGGAAGCAGCTTCTTAATCGGAGGGAGTCGAGGTGGTAGAGTACCAGGGTGTACCACAGTCGACCCTGCCGGTCACGGCAGGGGAAGTCAGTCGGGTAATTCACGCAAAGAAGATACCCGACCTGTGGTTTCGAAGAGCAAGAAGAAACCAGAAACCCCAGATGAAGACTTCTGGTCATATTACGTCCAGGAAGCTAGTGGACGGTACGACCAACGCCACCGGTGTTTCTGGTGCGGATATCCGGGCGTCACAAAAAAGGAAAAATGCCCAAATCGTGACGTCCGCAAATTCGTAAGGAAAACGCCCTGATTTTTTAAGGGCGGTTGAGGTCCTGAGAACTCTTTCTCTCTCTCTCTCTCTATGACACCCAACGGCAAAGAATAAGAAGTATTGTTTGTTGTTGTATATATATTTTTTTCTCACGCTGTTGGAGTGTCAACGTATAAATATTAAATATATTTTTCTATGTATATATAATTATGAAATTATTTCCTTAAGTTATCCCTTGGGTGTTGTCGCAGTTGCTTTACTCTGGTATACGTAACGTCTGGAGGAGGGGTGTAATATGTATAGGTTACTTTACCCTATACATGTTAATTACTATAACAAATGGGAAAAAACGAGGAAAAAAGGGAAAAAGAAAGAGAAAGAGAATAACATTGGGATTTTCATATAGTGAATATATAGCTTAATAGTTAATGTATAATTGCTCTCTCGGGAAAAAAATTTTAGCTGTTGTTGTGCACATTTAGTAAAGAGCAAATAGAGATATTTTCGATAGATACCATCGCTGAATAAATATATATAGAATTTCTATTGTTTTGTCTTTTTGTAGAAGTTTCTACAAAATCATTAAAGTAATTAGTGAACCGGCCGGTAATTCCCTTAATACGGACGAAATAAAAAAATTGCAGTATTCGACCATCGTTGGGTTGCGAATTTCCAGCGTCGTTGAATTAGGTTGGTGAATTTTTTTTGTGTCTATATCTTCGAGCTTCGCTAAATAATAATTTTTCTTTGTCGATTTTACTTATAATTGCAATTAGAAAATCGTAGAAATCTTAATGTAGTATTTTAAAGTGTGAGAGAGATAGAGAGATACCGACATAGAATAGAAATCATAAGAGTAACAAGCGCATACACATCTTTCGGTAGTGGTTCTTCTTGTTCCTCGTAAGGTGGCGCTTTTGATGCTTTATCTCTTTGTTATACTTATAAATTTTTCTCTCTCACACCCTGTGTGAACGGAATCGTGCGTTAACATAGCGCGGGTGCATATTAGGTAGGGGTAGTATATCATTTATTATATATAATTTAATAAATCTAAAATTTCTTTTCATATTTCACTAAATAAATTTTCTTTTTATTTTTATTAAAAGCAATGTGACAATTCCAAGGGTATTACTGATTCCTCAAAAACTTGGCGGTTTTTTACTATTTCTTGTACCTTTAATATGTTGTTCAATAAGTCTGGAGAATAATGCAGAGATGGTACTAGTAGTACCAAACTGGCCACATTTCCCTAGAATACAAACCTTTACATGAAACGTGTTTAATTTTTTCAGCTCGATCGGGCCACGAACAAGAGTTATTGAGATTAGAGTAAAGTCTTTTTGTAATTTGTTTGAAAACTGGAAAAAAGCGAGTTTCGCGTTGATAAAAATTTGTTATTTAATGGATAAAAACATCATAGAAGCTCAGCAATGGCTCAAAAAATATTACGCGGACTTCTCTTTATCTAAACCAACGATTTTTTGATGGTATGCTGAGCTTAAGCGTGGTCGTATGAACACAAACGATCTAGAAAGTTCGCGTAGGCCACTGGAAGCCGTTACAGTGGAAAATGTGAGTAAAGTATTAATTGAGTAATGAAATATCGCAAAGTGTAGGTTCGTGAGATTGCAGAAATGATACAAATATCGTCTGAAAGCGTATTTACAATCCTTTATGAAAAATTGAGCATGAAAAAGGTTTCTTCCAAGTGGGTGCCGCGATTACTTTCAGTGGAGCAGAAACAGCCACGAGTCTACGATTTAAAGAGCTGTTTATCACTACTTACGCACAATTAAAAGGATTTGCTTCATTGATGCGTTACCATGGATGAAACATGGATACATAATTTCACTCCGGAGGCAAATCGACAATCATCTGAGTGGCGTATAGCTGGTGAAAGCCGCCCAAAGTGTCCAAACACGCAGCAGTTTGCTGGTAGAGTCATGGCGTGTTTTTTGGGATACATATGGCGTGATCTTTATTAACTACCTGGAAAAAGGTAAATGGAGAAATGATCAGTGATTATTATATTCATTTTTTGATATGTTGTATGATCGCAGCATAACAACAGCACGATAAGAAGAAAAAAATCCTTTTTTGCACCATGCCACAAGTCCATGAAAACAATGGCAAAATTGAATGAGTTTCGCTTTGATTAGCTTTCCCATCCCTTGTATTCGCCAGATTTAGCCCTCAAAGACTACTGGCTTTTTGCCGATCTCAAAAAAATACTCCAGGGAAGAAAATTTGGCTCGATGAGGAGGTTATTGCCGAAACTGAAACCTATTTAAAAGCAAAGGACAAATCCTTTTATAAGCATGGTATAGAAAGTTGGAAAGGTATTGGAATGATTGTATCAATCTAAAAGGAGAATATATTGATGAATAAAAATGATTTTTGAAAAAAACATATTGTTTTCGTTTTTAGTCTCGGGACTTACTGAACGATGTGTTATTTGCCAGTTTGCGTGCAACAGGAGCATTGGCATTGGGTGCTGCTGGAATAATCAAAGCTGTTAATGATACAAAAGCAGCAAACCAAGAATTGGAAGAAAATCGAAGACATAACAATACAATGAATGGAATTGCTCTTAGAAAAGATCTTTATTTCATACCTTACAAAAAAGATTATGATCTCTACTTAAAACCGTATTACAAAAGCTTAAAAAAAAAATCTTCTCTATAGAATTACCAGGTCGATCATTCTCTGACATTGATTTCATAAAATACGTTCGTATTTTAAATATTTCTTCTTTTCATGATGTATTGATGCGTAATGCATTACCCACTAATGGTCCGCATTATAATGAATCAGGTATTGTGAATCGATTGATGATGCAAGCAGTCCTAGAACTCACTGTATTGTATGTCACAAACGAGTATAACAGTACTATATTTCAATAATTTGGTGATTGAAAGCCACCCTTAGACCTTATATTCTAATTTAATGATGCTAAAATCCTGTATAATTAAAAAAGATATCAAGATTTTAATACATATATATTTGCGGGCATTTATGCCTGTAATTTCTGTGTAACAATATTGTAAGGAGTTCTATTTAATCCCATACATTTTGTAATTCACATAATTTTTAACTTATCCAGGTGAATGAATCATTTACATTGGCGCTTTGCGGTACATCATTGATTATTGATGCTCACTATTTTCCTCCTATGGAACTTTCATCTAATAAAAATTATGTTCTTAGTTTAGTTGATTGTTTTACATTTAATTTCATTCCATATATTGATGAAAATAAAATAAATTTTATGTCAATAATGAAGTAATTAGCCTGCAGACCGGCAGTTATGAAATGGAAGTTGTTGAAAATTAAAATTATCTGAAGGAGAGATAAACTTCTAAAGGTATAATATTAAGTTTTAAACCTAAACACGCTTTATAGTGTTATCGAATGTATTCATCCAATCAACGTTGAACCTAAAGCTTCACCTGGGAATCTCTTGGGTTTTCAACAGCCGATTTTGCCAGCAGGTGCTATACTTAATTCCTATTTGCCAGTGACTATTCTAAAGGTAAATTCCTTCCAAATAGAGTCTAGTATTACAGGAAGTGCTTACATAAATGAGCGTCGTGTGTACACAATTCACGAGCTTTTCCTGCAGTGCCAACAGGATATAAGATTACTGAAGTAGTTTTACATGTCATTTACCTTCCTACCTAACCTAACGGTTAAGTGCATAGATCACATAGAATTACACATCGTTGATCAAAATCGATATCTAACGAATTTCTGAGGAGAGGTTATAACTATGAGATTACATCGTCAACAAGTGTCTGAGTGAGCCGTGGGAATTATTTACAAAGCTCATGCGTATTTGAGTAGCCAGTCATGTCAGCAAACGATCAGTAGAGGCAGAGAAAAGTATGTAGTTCTCTTTCTCACGAGAAGTAATCCAGAATGATCTTAGCTGATCTACTTGCACCTATTATAATCCACTTGACGAGATTAATTATGCAGTATACAATGTAACTTGTAAAACTCATGAATTGTGTACCTCATGAAACAATTTTAAAAGTCCTCCGTTTGTAAAAAGGAAAAAAACAGGAAAAAGAAATTAGAAAAAAACAAATAAAGTAGTTGACTTTGCTATAGGTATCATGGAACATTAATGGAGAATGCATATTCCGTAGACTTATATATTAGATCGCGCGCTTCAACGGACGCTCTGAAGCTCATATTGAAGGACAAAGACAGGCCTGGAGCAGTGTTTTCTCTCTTGCTCCGGAGAAAGAGTAGGGATATAGCTCAACAATAATAATGGTATGCAGTAGAGGAGAAACGTATATTTCTGATGCGTTCACCTACTTTCCTTTTTTTCCACTTCCTCACTTGTAAGAGAGAAATAATACGACTTCTTGTATTGGTCACTCACTCTGGTTTAAGCTTCAACTCTGTTCCCAGAGTACCCGGTCTAATATATAAGTCTATAGGATATTCCCACTTCTCTGAAATCTGCTCTAAACTGATTGAGAGAGTCTATAGGCATTCTACTGAACCTAAGTGTACTCACGAGTAAAGTGTGTCACGCCTCCCTCCAGCACACCATAGATGGGGGTATAGCATACTGTTTAAGAGCACAGGGGGAGGTCTACTTATAATTAGGAAAAATATTTATATAAATACAATACATTATAGAGACTTTTAAATGATTAGAATGTCTAATATACCCTATTTGCCTTATTTTATACTTTTGTATTTAATTTTATGTAAGTCATTTTAAAAAGATGTACATATACTTCACTATATGAAAATTGATTTCAATATTTTCTTTTGTTTAAATTAGAAATAATTGAATATAATCTCGAAATATCATTTTATTACTATATTAGGTTATAAGTTACTTTATTTAAAAATTATTTAAATTATTTAAATATAATAATTATTTAAAAATTTATTTAAAAATCGCGATATTTGCGTTTAATTGTCTGAGAAGTCTAATTAAGAAAACATTTCATTTATATAAATACGATAGATGAGTTATAAAGGTATTACATTAAAGTGAACTTTTAAATGATAAAGAGTTCAAATACACCATACTTTCCTTATTTTAAACTATCGTAGATATAATTTCCGTGATAATATGGTATTTTGTGTGTACTTGTGTTTCAGGATATGGAGTTTTAAACAATTCATTATTGAAATTATGTTAATGGATAAAATTTTTGTTATCAAATAAATATTTATTTGATATCAGAAAATTTTTTTTTATTGGTATAGAATAATATGAAAAATAATTATTTTTTAATTTGTATATACTTCTTATCATTACATTTAAGACAATATTTTCTTGATATGGGTATTCACGTCTTACAATCAGTAAGATATATAAATTATTAATATAAGAATATTACGTATATATTCATATACTATTCATTAGAATTAATAAATTTAATTTCTTCATGCTTTATAAGAGGTACAAAATTGTATATAACATTTTTACGATAGTACACAGCGTACTGCGATAGCATAATATATCTGTAATAATAAAGCCATTAGCTTATAAATTCAAATATCAGCTCCTTGAATCCCGGTTAGGTCGAAGTTTTTTAAGCGAAATAAAGTAACTATAAGACTTTAAATAAATAATATTATATTAATGTACGATTCAAATTGATGAAATAAATGTAAAAAAAGTAAATAAACGTTAAAAATTGTAAAAGAGTTCAAATAATTGTTCCTTTAATATAATTAGTTGCTTTTTAAGGTCAAGAAAATAATATTTTGAATCAAGAAACTATGCACTGATTTTAAAAATTTGAGAAATTTTAATTTTTAATTTTTTAAAAAATAAAATGTTTTTCAAATAATATTGTTTTATAGATAGAAATTACATCTGTCATTTTAATTTAAATTTCATAAGTGACGTATTGAAATTATTAATCTAAGCACATATTTACTTAATTTTTTAATCATAATGAAAGAACGATTAATTATCTTCATTAACGTTAACTAATACGAAACCATAAGCAATGTTAATTAATAATACGAGTTTTGAATCAAAGAAGTGAATGTCTTCATTCAAAATTCTTCAGTTATTATTTCAAAAAAATATTCACTGATATTTTATAAATCAAAAGTATATTCCTTATTTTAGTTTAATAAATATTTTTATCGGTCTTACAGTCTTTATACTTTAATAATTTAATTTAAAACAGTCGACATGAGTACAATTTTGAATTTTGAATTCCTGATTTGAAATCTGCAGTTTTTGCATCAAGAAAATATTTTCTTAATACAAAAAATATTTATTCACTTTGCGATGTTCATTCATGATAGCAATTTCTTGGAAAATATTGACTACCATCTGGTTGATATTGTATTAATCAGAGAAATTATTTTCTTGATTTTAAATCTGCAGTTTTTTCATCAAGAAAAGATTTTCTTAATCAAAGAAATTATTTATTAATTTGCCAAAATTTATTTAAAATGTTTTAATTTTATGTTAGTACAAATTTAATTGATCCAAGTTTATGCAATAACTTTTTTACAGAAAATATTAACTAGGTACAGAACAATAGCATAATTTTCTTGAATCAAGAAATATTTACTGGATCATAGTAATAATTTCTTTCAGTGAAAGAATATATAACACGTTCTTCCGAACGCTATAGTACCGATACTTTCTTTGGGAGACACCGCGCTCCTGGATATATAATAAAAAATAATGTCATTTTCACCTTTTTGCAAATTATATTAATTTTAAAATGCAAATAATTATTTTTATCATTCGATATCGTGATGGCTATAACATTTATTTAATTAAATTGTTGTTCTTTCAACAGGTGGGGGCCAAGTCTCGCCAACGGAAGGTAATGTATTTACTTAATGATAAATATGTACAGAAATATGTGTAATTGTTAACAGAGTTAAAGTAGTCCATAAAGGAATATTGTATATAATAAATAACACCTTTTAGTATAAGATCAAAATGGATTTTATTTCTCTATAAAATATCAAGCGATGCTCTCTTTTATAAGTGCAGCCATTGACTGAGGAAAAAACTATATATAACATAAAGTAATTGATACACATCAATAGATGTCGCATACGTCGCGCAACACATACAATATGCATTGTCCATATGTAGTACGATATAATTATATAAGTTGTAACGGGGTACTTAATTATTAAACACCTGGTCGAAGTACCCGTTAACAGAGTTGCAAAGAACCCCGAACGGATTAAATTGTTTAAAACAATCTTTTTGGACCATAGGTTCTTTGCGGATATTTCTTCCTCAGACATACCTTTGTATCCTTGAAAATTATATAAATGATAATATATTATGATAAATTATCGGTAATCCAGGGAAAGAAATAAAGAACGGATTAATGATCTGGTACAGGGGGTGGAAAATATTTCTATATTTTCTACTACTAATAAAAAATAAAAAGAAAATTTATTTAGTTAAATGAGAAAATAAGTTTTATATTTATTAAAATATATAAAATTATAATAATTTTTATTCTAACCCTACTTAATACGCACCCGAGATCGACTAACTCTCGAATCCGCTCACACAGGGTGTGAGAGAGATAAATCTGTAAGTATAGTGGAGAGACAGAGCAACAAGAGCGAACATTACGAAGAACAAGGTGTACCACTAATGGAAACTGAGTGCGCGCTTGTTACTCTTACTGTTCCTACTCTATGAGTATATCTCTCTTTCTCTCTCATACTTCTAAAGCTAAGTTAAAATGTCTAATAACGTTAATTGAAAGAATTGAAGAAAAGAGTAGAGATATATAACACTCTACTCAAATTCGAAAATACAATAAATAAAATTTTATACAATTATAATGTTTTGTCTTATTAAGAGGTTTAGTCATTATGTCAGCAATCATTCTCTCAGTAGGTAGATAAATTAGTTTGAACATATTGTTTTTCAGAACGTCTCTATTAAAGTGGTGACGTAAGTCTATATGTTTTGATCTAGCGTGAAATGTGTTGTTGTTCACTAGTACATTTGCAGTTTGGTTGTCGTTGTATAATATTATGTTGACAGAGATGTTCAACTCTGATAATAAATTTCTTAATAATAATATTTCTTTGGTAGACTCAGACATGGCAATATACTCAGCTTCTGCTGATGATAAGGCTACAGTTTTCTGTTTCTGACTTTTCCATATAATTGGGGAGTCATTTAATAAAAATACACTCCCTGTGAACGACTTTCTGTCAACATTGCTAGAACCCCAATCTGCATCTACAAAACCGTTAGTTGTTTCAAAATTCCCTTTTTTGTATGTGATATTAAGGTCTATAGTCTTTCTTAAGTACTTTCACATCAGTGTTTGTTGTTCATATTAATTGTGAATCAATTATATTTCCTTTCAGTTCTTGAATCATATCCCGTGTATTATTCTTAATTAGTTGTCTGTATTCATCATATATCGCTTTATCCCAATTTATCTTTTGTTAGACTGACAAAAATGCATAGTTAGTTTCCGGATCTGTAAATACGTCATTCTCAAATTCATTTGAATCTTCTTCATTTTTGTAAATATCTGTTTCACTGGATTTATCGTTTTCATCTGTATCCATTACGTTTTTATTATTGAACATTTTTCGTGGTCGTCCTGGTTTACATGTTCTTATTAGTGTAGGTCTTCCAGGTAATCGGTTTTCAGTTACTTCTATTTCTCTGTCTCTGTTATTTCATTTAGAATTATTTGTTAAGTTAAGTTCAATTTCTTCTAATGTATCATTATTTTCCTCTTCTCTTACGTCTTGGTCTCTTTTGCATATATTTTCATCTGGTATTTTAACGTTCCTTGATATAACAATTTTCCTTGAAATTGGTACCCAAATTCGATACGCTTTCGATTCATCTGAGTATCCTACTATTTTTTCTACAAGTGCTCTATTTGACAGTTTATTTTTCTGTCTCTTATCTAACACATATACGGTAGAACCGAAAATTTTTATATAATTTATTTTAGCTGCTTTTCCATACCATAATGTATATGGAGTTTCACTATTTATTGCTGCACTGGGGCATCTATTTCTTATATGGTTTGCTGCCATAACTGCTTCACCCCAAAACGTTTTTTCCATTGTTGATTTTGTCAGCATGCACCTCCCTGACTCCACTAAGGTTCTATTTTTTCTTTCGGCTATGCTAATTTGTTGAGGCGTATACGGAGCAGCTAGTCTTCTATATATACCGCACTCGTTTAAATATTTGTTAAATTTTTCATTACAATATTCTGTCCCATTATCACTTTGCAATTCTTTTATTCTCTTTCCTGTAACATTTTCAACTAATCTTTTATATATTATAAATGTATCTAATGCTTCACCCTTTCTTTTCATTAAATATACTACACACCATCTAGAATAATTATCAATAAATGTTATAAAGTATTTAGCGCCACTTAGTGTTGCTGAATGGAATGGACCACATACGTCAGTACACACTATATAATAATTCGTTGCATCTCTCACTTAAATGTTAAAATGGTTTTAGAGTTTGTATAGCTGTAACACACACTTTACAATCTAATATTTTACCATTAGTTTTAAAATTTATATTGGTTGTATTTATTAATAATGCCATAACATCATCAAATCATAATCTTTACATTTGTCTATATAATGAGTTTTTTCGTTATCTAGTATTCGTAAGTGATATAAATTGCTAATTCTATCTGCTAACAACTTAACTTTATTATTATTATCACATATTAAAGCAACCGTTTTCTTAAATATTACAGTATTACCTTTATCGACAATTTTTGCTACTGATATTAAATTTGTTTTTAAATCAGGGATTAATAGTGCATTTTCTAACCTTACGTATTGTTCTGTTGATCTATTTATAGATACATTCAATCTTACCGTACCTTTGACTTTTACTTTTGTTGATTTACCATTTGCTAGACTTAAATCTTCATTTACTGTCGACATATCAATAAAGTTCTTATTATGGTTGGTCAAGTGTGCTGTACAGCCGCTATCCAGTATCTAATTTCTTTTTTCAAGCTTTTTGTTAATCTCATTATTGAAAACATGGTATGCATCTTCGTCCCCAGTAATTGCATTTGCATTTTGATTTATGTTGAATGGATACTTTGATCTGCAATTTTGCAGCTATGTGCCCTGCTTTTTCGCATGTGAAACATTTAAGATTATAAAATTTATTGTTTTTGTTTTTATTATTATCATATGTCCTTTGTCTTGAGTTTTCATATTTCTTTTCAAAATGATCCCTCATTTTTTTATCAGATTTCTTTTTACTAGTTGACACTGCCATGGCACTAGTTGCATCCTCACTTTTTCCATTTTGTAGCCTTGAATCATTCTCTACTAATATTTTTATCTTTAAAGTTTCAGCATCTGATAAATCATCTCTAGTTTCAATGGCGCATCTGAAGTTTTCATATGATTCTGGTAAACTATACAATAGCATTATGGACAATAAACCTTTGTTAATTTCAATATCCATATTTATTAATTTTCCTTCATTCTTCTATGTAGTGTAATTTGTAGTCCTCATTCATTCTATGCAGTGTAATCTGTTTTAATAACGATGCTTTTCTAGTGGGCCCTTTAGATTCATATATATTTTTCAATTTTGACCACACTGCATTTGCACTATCACAACCTTTTAGTTGTTTTAACTCACTGGGGCTTATACACAGTATAATATCTGCTATCGCTTTTTTGTCGTTTTTAATCCACTGATCTAGTTCTGTAGTATTTGTTGTTGTCCCTTCGGGCTTAGGTAATTCGCGACTCACGTATTGCCATAAATCATTTTTAATGAACACAGCTTCAATCTGCATTTATCATGTCTCATAATTTTCTTTATTCAGTGCCTCAATTCTAACTGTACTATTCATCATGATATATATATATATATATATATATATATATATACGTATTTCACTTTTAATTGATAATGATTTTAAAAAAATGTTTATTTAAATAGTAATTTTTATTTGATTTTCAGTATTTTAATATAATACTATTCTTCTCTTATCGAAGTCTATGAATATTTTAGCTTGTGTGCACGTGTTCAATTTATACAGTTAACCTTAATGCCATGTGCTCAATTTTTCTCTTGCATATTATTAGTATATTACGTATATATTAAAAAATATATCACAAATCTTTACTTTATGGTAGACGTAGGCCCATAACCTGTTAACAGAGTTAAAGTAGTCCATAAAGGAATATTGTATATAATAAATAACACCTTTTAGTATTAGATCAAAATGGATTTTATCTCTCTATAAAATATCAAGCGATGCTCTCTTTTATAAGTGCAGCCATTGATTAAGGAAAAAACTATATATAATATATAGTAATTGATACATATCAATAGATGTCGCATAGGTCGCGGAACATATACATTATGCATTGTACATATGTAGTACGATATAATTAAATGAGTATATTATTAGTAATAATTATATTAATAATATCAGGAAAATTATATGCTCATATTTTTGTATAAAGTCTAGTCTTGCAGACACGACTTATTGATTGTTGATAATACTCGAATTCTATATATTCTTCTAATATAGACACGTTTATAGTATAAGACATATTAGCAATTTACTATTATACTTAAAAAAATAATTTTAAGCTAGATTGCATTTTTAGAATTGACATGCATAACAAATACGAGAATGCCTAAATGTTACGCATAAAATATGTTTACTGATTTAAATATTTTGTGCCCCTAAAAAGGGTGAATTAGTTAGCCCTATCAAGGGCTTTTTTGGACTATACAGTAAAGTGTAATTTTCTCCAACTGTTCTGAGGAAGCAAAATGTTTATTTTTCGTTATAGATAGCAAACTAAAATAAAAGCAATGATCAGTCAGTTAAACGCATCGAATTAACATTTTATTGACTCTCAAGAGAAAAAATAAACGGAGTGTCTAAAAGAGCACAACTGAGGCCTACAATGGATCGATCACTAGAGCGAAGGACTAGTAACTTGGTGATCCGAGTTCAAATCCCGGTTTTGGCCGATTGTCACAAACACCGCTCTAATAATTTACATTTGCTTTGTTTACAAGCACATCGTAGACCTCCGTCGCTGATTAGTACCCATATTTGGAAGCATAAATAGAGCGACGTTAAATAACAAAAAAAAAAGCACAAAAAATATTCTCAGCTTTAGCTTTTTGTGGCTTTAAAAGTTTGTAATATTTTCGATCTTTGAACCTACAAATGCCGTTGCACCACACACTCGGGCGTCTTTGCACGTTGAATTAGGTTATAATGGATAATTTGAAATAAATTAAATTTTAATATGATTATTTATAGGATGTTCGCTCCAAATATAAATTAAAGTTTGTTCATTATCGCTGCAGACTCGTTAATTTTATCATATTAATTTATTTTGTCGAACATTTGAATTCCGCAGAGCAGCCTTTATCAAGATTATAAATTTTTTTTAACTTTTAACTCCATGTAATATGTAATTTCAGTTAACAATATAATATATAAATAATTATTGTATTTCTTATCCATAATTACCAATAAAATAGACAAATATACCGAACGCGAAGTTTACTTTGGTTAATTGGTTAATATCACATCATTATAAAAAGAGAAAACACGTAAATAATTAGAAAAACTTCAATAAAAATGAAAAATAAAAAATTAATAAATATTAATACAGGATGACTTACTACAGATAAAATTATTATATTCAACTCGATATAAAACAATTTTAGAAACATTAATAAAAACTAATAATAAAATAAAATATGTGAATAAATTAACAGTAGTAATAGACTGAAGTATTTGTAGTTATTTACGAGGGTGGATTGATAAGTTTTCGGTCTGACCAAGAAAAACAACGTTTTTAAGAATTTTTTTTATTTCCCAACATAATATCCTCCAAGGCTGATGCATTCCTCATAGCGGTGTTCTAGTGTAGTGATGCCATCTCTATAGTCTGATTCGTCAAGCTCCTCAAAATACCTATTTACAGCTTCGTTATCCGCAAATCTCTTATCGCCAAGCCATTTTTTGAAGTTAGGAAACAGATAATCGTCACCCGGGGCTAGGTCTGAAGAGTAGGGAGGGTGCGACATCAATTCAAACTTCAGATTGTTGATTTTGGCCATCGCAACGATTGACGTGTGCGCCGGTGCGTTATCGTGATGAAAGAAGATTTTTTTATTCTCCAGATGAGGTCGTTTAATTTTCACTTTGTGGCTCAAATGTTGCAATAAGTCTGCGTAGAATTGACCGGTGATAGTTTTACCCTTTTCAAGGTAATCAATGTATATAATACCTCTTGCATCCCAAAAAAACCGTAGCCATAACCTTGTTCGCCGAAGAAATTTTTTTTGCCTTCTTTGGAGTGGGTTCCCCTGGTCCAATCCACTGTTTAGACTGTTGTTTGGTTTCAGGAGTGTAATATTGGACCCAAGTTTCGTCAACGATTACGAATCGATGCAAAAATTCGCTTAGATTACGCTTACACAACGCCAAATTGGCGGTATAAATGTTCTTTCGAATCAATTTTTGGTCGACTTTTAGCAAACGCGGCACCCATCTTGCGCAGAGCTTTTCCATATACAAATGTTGGTGCAAAATTTTTTGTACACGTTCATATGACATCTTACAGGTCTCAGCTATCTCACACACTATTAATCTACAGTCTTTCAGCACTATTTGATGGATTTTTTCGATCATATCTGGAGTTGTAACCTCAATGGGGCGTCCTGAGCGAGGCTCATTAGAGGTGCTCACACGACCCTTTTTAAACTCAGAAATGCACTGCTTAACGGTTGAATATGATGGGGAGGGTATCTCCAGTGTTGAGTCTATCTCTTCTTTAATTTCCTTCGGTCTTCACCCCATTAAATAAAAGTATTTGATGATAGCACGATTTTCCAGCTATTCCGTTTTTACGAAAAACACAGTGGCGTCTTGTTCAGCGTACTCTCATACCTAAACTAACATGGCGATCGGATTGAAACTATAGCTACAAGCTATCTATGGATGGCATTATAGAACGCCACCTCAAGGTAGGCCTAGTGGCGCCATCTCTTGGTCAGATCGGGAACTCGGGAACTTATCAATCCACCCTCCTATGTAAAATTAAAACATATTTTTAAATCAACCGGCTCGTCTTGGATGCATTTCAAAATTATTGCTGGATCACCTTTTCTTATATAATAAATATAAGATTATATGTTGTGAGCTTCTACATCAGACATATATATATATATATATATATATATATATATATATATATATATATATATCGCATTATTGCAGACTGTTTCATTTTGAAAGTGGTTTCTGAGTTCATATCCAACTCTTGAATCATAAAAATTCTATACTCACATCATATATTTTGATAATTGACATCATTATTTATTTATCTAAAATGTCTACAGGACTAGCTAGGGAAATGTACTTCTGCCGATGAATAACCTCGTATGTACCGGTAAGGCTATTCTCAGGGATTTCGCCCCGTGTACCGAAGGCATCATTTGAGACCACTAGATCCCCACCGATCAAGTTATTTCCCTTGACACGATGGCTCTCAACTTGGCATTGGGAGTTGGATATAACATCCATAACGCCTCCTGCCGAATACAATGTAGGGTTGTCTTTAGTCTCTGGACAGTCCACATGGCTGCTCTTGAGAGTCTACTGACACAGTCTTATTCTGCGTAGAGCTCCGACGAGCAGAGCCTATTTAGACAGAAACCCGCAATATATAACATACCGAAAAACATACAAATATATTGCTCAGCAGTAAAAGTTTATATGTAATATCTATCCATATAGTACTCGCAATATTGGAACTGTTAAAAGGAACATAAGAAAGGCAATGCAAAATTAGTCAAGCTATTATATTATTAATAATCATTATATATTAATAATCAAGCTCAAAATATTAATAATGTCAAAAACTGTCTAAGAATCATGAATTTTATAATAAAGTAATAGATTCATACATTTTCGAAGAAGACTAAAAACATTCTATTCAAGTATAGAATCCATGTATTATACGAAATCTGGGAGGAGATTCGGATTTATACTCAGAAACAGATGTGTTGCTGGTGGCTAATCACTTTCAAAGTTTTCGAGAGACTTGTATTGAAGTATACGGCTTATATCCTGCTCATCTTTTTATGGTTTCAGGATTGATATTTGCAGAAGCTCTTAAAAGTTTAACTAGAGTGTTTAATAGATATTGATATATTATGAATTATTGAAAGAGGTAGTCGAGATGGCATAAGTCAATGTAGCAGTCGCTATCCACAAACGAATAATACGTACATGGCTTTCGCATACCATGAAGCAATACAACATCTGCGAACTGGAAAATTTCAATAGATTAACTATGAATCTAATCCAGTTTTATTTAATGCTCCTGCAAGTCGATATGGAGCAGAAGCAAGCGTAGCTCTAACAAATATTTATAATTCTGCAATTTTTAACGAATATTTAGTTGTTATTCAGCCAAACAAAACAAGTGACACAATGAACAATCATATATACGCTAGCTTTTGTAAATTTTAACAAACATATTACATCATGATTTTCATTACTCATACATGAAACAACGAATGGCAGAACAGTGTAACACACTTCTATATGCTGACATTTTGATATATGAAGTGGATGATATATGAAATAATCAAATAAGACATATATAGATTTGATATTTGTGATTATGAATAAAATAATCAGCATGCAATACCATGTGTAAATAAGAAAATCTGGACTAATGAAAGATGCACGCAATGGGAAAATCATACCGCAATTCATTGTCCTAAGTAGCACAATATACAGTTTGTTCGTAGCTAGAGGAGAGATAGTGACAAAAGCTCAATTAATAAAATCCGGTATATTAAAGATATCAATCGCATTCAAAGATTATCCAATAGTTGTCCAAGATCCCTTTTAGTTAAAGCAGTGCAATATTCATTCAAAATTTCACATAGTGCTTACCGAAAAACAGAAAAAAAATATTCTCAGACTATGTGATTATAAAAAATACTTATTGAAATATAAGTTAACATGCTGCCAACGGCAAGCAAAGTACAGAGAGAA
This sequence comes from Sycobia sp. Sy_11, assembly GCA_018907035.1. Taxonomy (NCBI): domain Eukaryota; kingdom Metazoa; phylum Arthropoda; class Insecta; order Hymenoptera; family Epichrysomallidae; genus Sycobia; species Sycobia sp. Sy_11. The sequence continues at coordinate 1,011,912 of JACCIC010000029.1, forward strand.
ATATTAAACCATAAAGAACAACAGAAAAATCGGAGCGATTCGAATCAGAAAGAGTATGGCTTGAGACTAATTTAAGAGTTGCTGACGTAATATTAAGATTAGTATATAGAGTGGTACAAGGAGTAATATTCTGACTTGTAGAGTAATTGCCAATATATGATCACTGTGCTTAACTGGGTGAATACTGGATATACTATGAAAATCGCTGCGAAGTTGGCTGATAGTTTTCAAATGTTATTAGCACTAAAATTATCGTCAGCCGTGTTACATGATAAAAATTTGCTAATAGTGCAAATAAACTTTATGTATTTATTCAATATCAAGATGCAAACTGTTTCATGTTTAATAATTCTACTTCTTAAACATGAATAAAATACATAGATTAGTTTTTCTTTCCTTTTAAAATTTAGTTATCGAAGAAAAAGAAGATGTGCGGAATAAATATTATACATGAATAAATAATATGATAATCATAACACAAATTCTTTCTTATGTATATAAAATTATTGTGATTTCTGGTTGCATTTTTATTCCGGTTGTGTTTTCATTTAGCAATGGATAATCAATGTGATTCGAAAAGCTCATGGGGATCATCCGAGTATACTAAAGTTATCGATAAATTTTTCCTTGCTATTTTATATTTAGGTAAGAGACTTTCAGCTTTTTATATTATCGACACGTACTGGCTGCGCGATGAAGTACAGCTCAGATGCGCAAAAATTATCATTAAAAAATATCAAATACACAGAAACCCACGATACAAAAAGAATACGTATTATTTTATGCGCGAATAGGGAACGACCCGAACATCAAATACTCTCTCTTTGAAAATAACACGCACAGCGCAAACCGCTGGAAAGAGTACGCGATTCCTGCTCTCTAAACAATCGAAACATGCTGCCCCCCATTCACAAAAATTCGTGCGCCTTCGCTCTCTCATACCATAGCCAGTGTAAACAATAAGGTTAGTACTGAGGTAGTGAGGACTCGAAAGTCTTTACACCGCCATACCTACAAAAATTTTTTTTTGAGGGCACAGTTGTGAAAGCGCCCGTATTATGGAAATTTGTATATAATTATATATAATATTCATGTATATATTATGTGTGCAGTTTTCGCCGTTTTGAAAAGATGGCGCCACCGATAAGATAACATTTAAATTATCAGCTGTAAAAAGTGGTATAGTATATTTTGACATCTGGAAACAGTATCACCTTTTAATACCTCAGACTTTTTGCTAGTATCACTTAGTTTTCATCGTGTTAAGATATCAAGTTTTGAACCTATTACAAAATTATCATTTCACGACAATTGACTCAACTATTAAGGCAATGAAAAACTTTCACTGTTGTTATATATAAACGAAAGCTTCTTCATTACTAGAATGATTCTTAGAAGTTAGGATACGTATTAGTGACTCTTCACTATTTACGTGTTTAACATCTCTAATATTCGTACCTATAACGTCCGTTTTAGATCAGTGGAGATTGCTGCGGTATATCTTCCGCAAAAGGAATTGCACAGGGGAGAATTGCAGACAGTCAACTCCTCAATGACTTGGCTGGTAATTTTGACTCCGTCTATAACTTCTAGAATTTTCTTTACGAGTTTCTCTCTGTTGTTTTGAACACTCGGTGAGACAATCATCACTTTTTATCATATAGTCCTTGTTTTTTATGTAGATGGCTGCGGTTTATCGTTTTGCCTGGGCGTATCAATCCAGGTTAGTTGTTCCATCAGTACCAACTGGTTTCCGCTTCCGATCTAAAATGGGCATTTTGAAGTCAAGCTACCATGAGAAATGTAAGGTTGATAATTCACAAACTCTTTAAACTATTCTTTCCTAAGATTGCATATACTCAAAATTAGTTGCTCAAGCCTCTGCAAGAAAACTTACCAAATTGCAATATAAACAGATAAAATTGCAAAGTTTCACGATAAACGCATCCAGTTCTTTTTTGGTAAATACACTACTACTTTAATCTGAGCTAGTATTTCAACGTCCAAGAACTGCACATCTGACAGTCAGAGTACCTATTTATTCGTTCACTCGATTGCATTGCACAAATATTATATCTGGCACCAATCTGGAAATCCCCAAATATTAGGTGTAAAAGTAAGTTTCCGCCGTTTTGAAAAGATGCTCTCAGTAAGCTATTTCACAACGTCTCAAAACCCTGGGTATAGTTTAAAAGCAATTAAATTGGGTTCCTTACGAACTGAAGCTAAGACACGTCAATTTATCAAAAGGCAAAATCGCAAAGGATTTCTACATCGAATCGTAACGGGAAACGAAAAAGTAGATTCAGTTTGACTACCCAAAGCGTAGGAAGTCATGGGGTAAGCCCGGGCATGGCTCTGCTTCGATGGCCAAGCCAAACATTCATGGCAAGGAGCTAATGCTTTGCATTTGGTGGGATCAGCTTGGCGTAATCTATTATGAACTACTCCAACACAATCAAACCGTGACCGGCGAATGTTACCAACAACAGTTGATGCAATTGAGCCAAGCATTGAAGTTGAAATGTCTACAATATGCCAAAAGGCACGACAAAGTCATTTTTCAGCATGACAATGCTCGGCCACATGTTGCAAAAATCGTAAAGGAACGTTAGACACACTGAATTGGAACGTTATACCCTACCCGTCGTATTCACCAGACATTGCTCCTTCAGACTACCACATATTCCGGTCGATGACTCATAGTCTGGCTGAGCAGCACTTCACTTCTTACGAGGAATTGAAGAAATGGGTTGATTTGTGGATCGTCTCAAAAGACGAACAATTTTTTAGACGGTATATTAACTCGCTGCCCCAAAGATGGTCAAAAGTAATAGAAAGTGATGGGCAATGTTTTGAATGGCATTATTTGTACCTTTTCTTAGAATAAATTCTTATTTATTTATTAAAAAACAGCGGAAACTTATTTGTACAGCCAACATATTAAAGTAAAATGATTTTAAACTGAGTAAATTTCGCATATTATTTTAAGAAGTTAAGAAGTTAGAAAAAATATATAATCAAATGATTTTAAATATTTACATTAATGTGTCAATAAGTGAAACTACAATATATTGTTCTGAACTAGAAAAAAATTAAAACACATTACTACGCAATAATACACTCTAACTTCAATTATTATATTCAATTTATCCATCTGGGCACCATAACAGAAATTAATGGTAATTTCTATTATTCTAGTATAACCATAGTATTAATAGATTTATATTCATTGTATTTATATTCATTCATATTAAAATCAAAACATTTTCTTAATATAACCTAATAGTTTTGAATGTATTTCAAAATTATTGATCACCTTTTCTTATGAAATTTATATTCATATGAATTTCTATATTATGAGTTTCTATATTGATCATATATGTCTTATTATTGTTCACTGCTACAGGCCAGAAACAAAAATATATTTATAAAATTATTATAGTTCACTAGAATATTATATATATCATCGTGTATATATCATCGTGTATAGATCTAAAATTGTAAATAATAATCGATAAGATACTAAACATTTGATAAGAATAAGCAGCAATGCTTTCTTTGTGTTAAAAATTACTTATGTAATATAATGTTATTTTTTATTTATGTAATATGTACTTGATGTAACTGTTACTTGAACAATATTATATGTTTATGAAGATGAGTTTATTATTTATAATAGTATTTCATATGTGTAAGTTTTTTCTAACTAATAATTACAAAAATTAATATTAATTACATAGATTAATTAGAAAAAATTCATATGTTTTAGTAAAAAAATAGAATGTATAATTATTTTGTAATTAGTTATCTGTGCATTTGTATATTTTCTCAATGGAGTCATTTTAAGCGAATCTGAAAAATACATTATATTCCGTCAAGCAAGAGCGTGGTCGACTTTTCTGACAGTCAATGAAATGATATTTTGCTCTAATTCCTCCGCAAACCGATAGAAGTTTTGTCCTTGATGCACTGTCAACAAAAATTCAGTTGTCGCTGATCTCTTGAAAGAGAATCACGTTAAACGCCATGTGCGCTAAGTATGCATCGCGCTACAAGGCTGTCTTCCTTTGTATTCATCTGGAAGATCCCAACATGTCGCAATCAGCGGCTATTGAATATATGAGAAAGTCGGAGGGATTTGTAGAGAAGTGGGTAGAGCGATATAAAATGGCTAAAAATGTTGATTATTTACAAGAACGTGGCTCAATAGGAAAAGTGGACATAAAAGATGAAGAAAGAATAATCTATTGCAAAATCTAAACTGCAAAAAAATTGATTCTTCATTCTAAATGTCTCTTTGTCAAAATAAAAAGTACGGTTATATATCCTACTTTATTAGCATTTCAAAACATATGGAACTAACTGTATCGTCTTAGTTAACATTCTTCTTCTCAATTTTTTAAAACAATTTAATTGTACTTATGTCGACTACCCATATAAATTAATAAATATTTTTTATTGGTCTTACAGTCCAATCAATTCAATCTAAAAATAAAATAAAAAATAAAAATAAAAATAAATAAAAATAGATTAAAAAAAAAAATAAATAATTAAAAATAGAAATTAATAATTAATAATTATAAATAATAAATAAATAAATAATTAAAAATAGCAATAATTTGAGTAGATTGTTTAATAATTGCAAAGATAGGGATGATTTATGCTTAAAATCAGGAGTTGTTTACAAGATTAATTGCATGGATTGTGATAAATACTATATTGGACAAACAGGTAGATATTTAAAAAAGCGAATTTATGAACATAAATATAGTTTACGTTGCTCACATATTACTTCCGGTTTAAAAGAGCATTGTTTAAAGTTTTTACATTCTTTTGATTTTGTGAATGTGGATATTTTGGAACATGGTATTAATAATAAGTATAAACGGGAGAGAAATAATGTGAATTTAATGCTAGAGTCTGGTAGATTGGACAGTGTTTATCATTCCTTATTAAATTGATTGGTTTTGGACAACTTGTGTAGAGGGTGAATTTATATTTAATTTACTAAATTTTGTGGTGAGGATGGGTATATATAGATTAGAATATAAGATTTAGTTTAGTCCCTGATGAGGAGCCGTAGTGAGCTCGAAACGTTGGGCAAGTCTTCAATTAGGTAAGGGTGTTGGGGACAGTCAGACTGCACTTTAGTAACAAAGAATTATTTCAGCTAATATTTTATTTTCAGATTAGTCTACGGGGTGAATGTAAACAAGGACAGTCTGACTGTCATTATAATTTTAATTTAATTTTTAATTTTTAATTTTTAATTTTTATTTTATTTTTATTTATTTTTATTTTTATTTTTTATTTTATTTTTAGATTGAATTGATTGGACTGTAAAACCAATAAAAAATATTTATTAATCAATTTTTTAAAGGCACCAATTTTCAAATTTTTCCATGAACTCAATAATAACTCCATCGTTCCATGCCATTTTTAAAGCCTACGTCTCCTATAATAAAAAGTGGGGATATGTTACTATACTAACTTCCGCTCTTGCTACAATCGTGTTAACGAGCACGTACCCTACCTAAACTGTCTGCTAAACACCTCCATACATACAGTTTCACCGCCCATTTTATTATATCATCTGCATATGATGCTGTGTTTTTTTACCGTTATAACATTCTTACATTTGTTCTCTTTCTATATTAATTAATTTTCTTCAAAAAAACAATTTTCGTTTCCGGTTACGTATGACATGATAAAAACAATTTTCGTCTCTGATTAAGTATAAAATAATAAAACTGAATCCAATAAGCAATTAGATGGTAATATGAGAACGCGTCGTTCAGAGTTCAACAACCATCATATTTGAACATACTTTGACATGTATTCTTCTTCTACCCAAGATGAACTTAATCGTAGTAATATTATAAAAAACATTTCTCTGTTTTCAGAGCTATGTTTTCTTTTTTGTTGCTCAAATACGACTTTTTGATAGTTTTCTTTGCAAAATATGTCTTATTGTCTTTTTGTATAAAAATATGAGATAAATTTTATGTGTGTACATTGGTCCTATCTTTAAAACCATTCTACCACAGATCGAGCTGTGTTTCATGACATATAGTCATATTATTCGATAATTCCAGAAATGATACGTAAAAAATAATGGCCTATTATGAAATTGAACTTTTTATGAATATAAATATTTGTGTTAGGACATATAAATATCCTTTAAAAGATACTGGTAAGAATACTAGGTGTATGGTATTGCTGTAGCTGTCTTTGATATAAAATTAATTTCCAAAAAAAACACTGTGCGGAGAATTCGGATTCTAAAAAAATCCGCACGTAGGCTCATCCCCTCGCATTCTGCGCTATATCTAGTACCTACACAAAAGATCACAACCGCTTCAGAGTAAGACTTTCATCGCGCCAGAATAAAAGCGATCATGGTAAATCAAACAGTGCCTAGATTACTGCGTAAAGAGATATTCACATTTATATCTGAAATTTCTACGTAACGTTGATTTTATTTTTGAAACTTTTAAGTTTATAACATACAAAGATACAGTAGAGTTTGCAGTGCGAAAGTTGATGGCAGAATTAGAAGGATCGATACGTTCTTAAAAATCGATATTTTGAAAGATGCTCACATGGTAATCAACATATAAAACTAACTAAAAGAAGTCAAACCTGAAGCCATTGCGAATACCAGGATTGTCAATGATACTTTGATTAGTCAATTATTGTATTACAGAGGAAAACAAAGAGAATATAGATATTCATACATATCTCGACTAAGTGATATAGTCACAATAATTGAGTTGTTAAAAGATTTCTTAAAAGTAAAAGAATTGACGAAATTCTGGAATCTTCCACCCCAGAATCATACTAACAATGTGTAGATTCAGCGCTTAGAGATGTTTTCACAAGGGAGACGGCCTAGTTCGGCATGATTTACTCTCCAAACACTTCGCCAAGGTTTTTTTCAATGCACTTAAGCTCAAAAGCTTCCCCACTATAACCTTTCATACTACATTAATATCAGAGACCATTCTTCCTCAATTGTATGCTAGCATTCTTCTCTAGCTAAGAGTAGAGTTCTCAAGGTCGAGGCAATCCAGATGCTCGAGAATAATGTAATCGAGGTATGCGAATACAAATGAGACTACATTAGCGGTCCTTGTTCCAAGAAGGATGGTGGTATTTGCCTTTGTACCATGTACCACCAACCTCACTATTTCATCAAGACACTCTTCTATATATAATAGAGAAATTATGTATGCTGTTTAAGCTGTTTCGAAAAAGCTTAGTATAACTACATTTGTCTTCTATAGAATTTAACAGCTGTTTATTAATATCTTTATGCAACTGTGCTACCCCTACTAGTTCAACCTGCAGACAGTCCATTGATTACTCACTTTATATTCGATTATATTTAATTTATATTATTCTTTTAATCGCTTTTTCCTAATTCTACAGGTAATACAAACTTAATACATCTATCTTAAATTGGGAATAACTAAAAACTAGATAAGCTATTGTAACTAAAAGACTTTCTTTTATTACTGGTATTTCGTTTTAGGCATAAGCTAGATCAGTAAAGGAATTACCTATATCGGATATTTGTAACGGCACAATTTATTATGTTGTTAATATTTTAGAATCTTATATTTAACCTTCATAATACGGTTATATTTATATTTTAGAATTGAATGAAAATTATCATATTTTGTGTGCTTTCTCTATGAATTTATGGTTACAACCTCTCATTATAAGCTAATGTGTTTCCAGCCCCTACTTTCAAGGAGTTATCTGCAACCATTCTCTTCAGCAATACTCTACGATGATGATCCAGGTATCATGTCCGAAGTAGAAACTTCTAGTACTGGTTTCAGACGTGGTGGTAAGCAACGAAGCAGTTTACCAGTTGTCAGAACTCCTAGTAAGACACTTGAACGACCGCTAGGTGAGCTTCTTGTTCGTTCCAATTAATTGATAATAATCATAATATTAAAAACAACAAATTTTTTAAAATATATTTTAAGAATCGTTTCTTCCTTACATATGTCATGAGAAACATATTAAGTAGAAGTCGCGTTAACATAATATTTCGAATTATATATTAAGGCAAACATTGCGCAGAAATGTTCTCGTTGCAGGCTCATAAATCAGTTACTCGCAACTTTCTCTTCTATCAGAAAATATTGTCTTTTTGTCTGTAATATTAGTCTAAACAAGATAAACTTAGTAAACTTCACTCTACTTCGGAACTTTTTCAATAAAGAGTTTTTGAAGTAACCAAAATAGAAATATGTAAACCAGACAAAAGTAATTCTACTCGCTTCAAACTAATTACATAAAGCAATGCGTCGATGCAAAACTTGTCTATACTGATTATTATCTATGCTTTTCCTGTCTCCTGAAAACAAAATCTGTACCTGAGTTATGGAAGTCACTACATTGCTGCATTTTCCTCATAAATATTACTGTATTTATATTATATAGGCACAACCGTGAAAAGATTAAGAATACATTCTGACTATTTTTCATCAGACGTTGCGGTTGTTGATAACATAATTGATTACTCCATGTTTTTAAGAGTGAATTTTTCTCATCTCAAATTGTAAAAATAGAAATTATTTTAGTACTTCCTTATTGAAAAATCAAGCTGGTAATTACCACAATATATAATTAGTTATTCCAATATTTGGAACAGTTATTCCAACATCTGGAATTTTTTTACATCGAAACATGTGTGAACTACGATTTTGTAAACTCTGATTGATATTATTAACTATGAATATTTGCAAATTTTTTAAAATTTCATGAAATTTATTCAATAAGTTAGAGTTAATAAAACCACAGTAAAAATAATGATACCATTTCATTTAACATTTTAATTTGCGCATGATTATTTATTTCATCAATAACGCTATCTGGATAAATATAATAAAATTTTTTTCTCCACATTAACACATCTAACAATGGCTTATGAAGTCACTCCAAATTTCGAGCACTTACCTCTCTACAGTACGCAAGCAAAGTAGCAAATGTATTTTTCGATTTTCTAAATTTTATTCAGTGGTGCATAAAAAAAGGTTTTTAAAACCGAAATTTGAAAAAAAAGTCAAAATTATTCTTTTTAAGATGGCGGCTGACTCGGCAGCACTGCGTATGCTGCACGGCGTTCCTGGCGCTCCTCGCGCTTATCGCAGTGCCTTGGTGACGATCACTGTCGTACGGGGCTGTCACTGCGGACACGGGAAGTACACTTGGTATTCGCCTCTTCCTTCTTCCTTTTGTTTTTACTCATCTTCTCAGTCGTTAGGTATTTCTATGCGAGCGGGTTCAAGAGACATCTACTCAGCTCGACGATTAGACTGTTGGGCTTGGTCTTATTTGGCGCACATGACGAAACGAAGGTTATAATATATATATATATATATATATATATATTATAATAGTTTGAGTATTCACCCCGAACGCGAGGTAAGTGAATAGAGCCCTTGCAAAAAAACCCGAGCCCCGAACCGATTTCGGCAGAAACCGGCGTCTCGATGAGCAACCGAGGGCGCGAGCTCTGAAGTGGGATCCGGCTAAGCGAAAAAAAAACATGTTTTCTTAAAATACGTAAAAAAAGAAACAATTTATTAAAAAACATATATATATATATATTTTTTTTGACGAGTCATAAGGACCCGCACCGACTCGTCCGAATTGAACGAAAATGACACGCGCGCCATCCACCGGCCAGGAAAACCTTAACGGCTCGGCACCGTCTCCGTCTTCTTATTTCAACGCTCGCCCCCATACTTGTTTCAATCGTGCGGTGGTTGGTGATCAGCTGACAAGCTAATGCAACGAAAACTTAAGATAATGAAAGGTCAACCTAATTATTGAAAGTTTCTAACGAAGATGTAATACGATAAAAATTTTTTATGTTAGATTTAAGAACTGTGACGGGGAACACAAGCGCCGCGTACGCTTGCTCTCCCACGTACCTATGCTCTCTCTCCCGTCGTAGGTCTGTAAATATGTATATATGTTTATATGTAAATATTAATATATTTGTCACAGGCCGACGCATCACTACACCAGCGGATAGGTAAGTGAGAGAGAGAGAGAGAGCGAGGAGTGGGGAGAGACGGTCGCGTGCGCGACTTTTGGATTTTGAGTGACGAAGGAAAGCTTCGAGAGACACGCACGATCGGGCTTTGTGTTTTTGAGATACGATTAAACCAAAGGTCGGTCTGGCGCTTAGTTTTGGCTTCGCGAGGTGCACTAAGCCGCACGTGTGTGTTTGTGCCGCTTACGTGCATGCCACCCGTGGACACCGTTACGCGGACACCGCTGCTGAGCTCGACCTAACCAGCCTGCCGCCTGGCTCCCGTCTGCGCGGAGTAGCCGCCCCATCCCGGGGTTATCGACGAGCGGAGACGCCGCCTTCCCCAGCGAACGAGGACGTACTGTCACCGGTCCTGGGTTTGCCGTCGCCGCCTCCTGTCGTCAGCGGACTATACGACTACAACACCGGCCGACTGTAAGTGGCAGCCCGTTATTCTCTCTCTCAAAGTCACGTTAATTTTATTTGTTCGGAGTACGTACAGTTATTTAGTCTCCCTACCTCACGCGCAAATTCGCAGGCGATACTTCGCCGCTCGCGAACCGCCCCTCTCCCTCGCCAAAATAACTCGGGGCTCAGCCCAGCCAGGCACATCTTTTGCAACGGCCGTGCCCGCCGTCCTCGTGTTCGAGGCGGACACGCGCACCGTTACATGGTGCCGAACGCAATCTCGGGATCGCACGACTCAACATAAAAGTATATATATGTTCATATATACTATATGATATAATTCATTATATATTTTATTATATTTTGTGCGCCGGTGAAAATTCGCAAATTACGCGGATGCGCATAATAATAGCAAATGTCATTTGTGTACGGAATAATATAATTCCATATAATATAATTATTAGTGTGGAACATAGTTGTATTACACAGTGCGAACGCACTGCGCCTCGCGAGTGTTTCCATTGTTAGCTCGTAGACGTAAACACTCTCGAAGTTGGCCAAGGCCAACGCCAATTTGGCGAAAACGGCTTAAAAGCAGCACAAATTGAATATACAGTTGAATACGTAATATAATATTTGTGCAGCTTTACTAATAACAATACAAATATTAAATTAAATACTCATATGAACAGTAATTTATATAATGTTTTATGTGGTAGTTTGATTTAATTAAAAACCGAATCGAATTTAACTATAGGAATTTTATTGAAGTTAAGCTAAAGTAATCAATAATTTATTGATTATGCGATTTAATAATAAAAGATAATTAATATTAGGAATAATACAAATATATCACGTAGATGTATATTCGTTAGTATAATATTATAATAAACTTTTATTATAATAATTGTAATTAACATTTAATGTAAGTAAAATGTGATTAATAATACTATTTTATTTTATGCAAATAAAAAAAAAATTTTTACACATAGTCGCGACAAAACAAGTATAAAAACTGCGAAGTCGGCGATCCGTATATATATACACACACACACCACTGTGACTCTACGCTATTCATACGGATGTACACGCGACTGACGCAAAAAAATTTTTTTTTTTTTGTTTTTCAATTTAATTGAGTAAAATTTATTAGTTGACAGAATTTATTTTTCCCTTATGCTTTTCACTTTCAGATTTTCGTTTTAATATTTTTATATTTTTGTATATTTTTGTAGTTGGTATTTTTCCAAAAATACAAGAACCAAAATTTTATTAAAATTTCAAAATAATTTTCTTTTGCGTGGAATTTTTTTTTGAAAACTCGAAAATTAAAAAGTGAAAATCTTTGAAAATTTTTGAAAATTGTTGAAAATTTTTTTTTGAAATTGGAAAACAATATTCTTTCAGAGTCACAAAAGGACTACAAATAAACTATTTTTTTTTCTAGTTTTGTGAAAAGAATAAAATTTTTTTTTTCTTCTCTTATATCTTTTTTTTTGCGTTAGTCGCCTATAACTTTTGCGCTTTCGCCCTCGCAATCCACTGTCTCTCCACATTGTCGGCTTTCAGTATTTGCCAAACAAATGTGTTTTGTTCTTTATTTTTTCTGCTCAATGAAAACAGCGAATACTAAACAATTTAACAATCAGTAAATAAACTAATAAATAAAATCTATATATTTTGTAAATTATTAATCACAGATACAATTGAAGGTAACAATTGAGAGATAATTAAATAAAATGTTAATTATTAAATTGAATAACAATTAATTAAATACTATCAAACGATAATTATTAAAATTTTGTTAATTAACAATTAATCCAATCGGGTTAAGAAACAATTGATTATATTTAGTTCGTTAATAAGTAATTAAAATAAAAGAATAATTTAAACAATTAACAATTAAATAAACATTTTTTTGTTTGTTTTTTGTTTTTCTTTTCTTTTTTTATTATCTCCTCTCTCCTATCTCGCCGTAACAACCATCACACGAGCATCGCTCAACGGGTTAGTTACGGACATTATTTAATTCATTAGGGGGGGCATCACATGGATCAAGATGTGATTAGCTAGCCCGGTAATATAACGCGATCAACGCTATCAAGCACCTTGGCCCAACGCACGGATATTGGTAAAATCGTGTGCCAATGGAAAATCAGGTTCAATGGTGCCAAGGGAAAAAGCGTGGAGGAATTTCTGCAGAGGATCGCGGAATGTCACAGATTGACGCCGCTCACGGACGAGAATATGCTCAATGCAATGGCGGAGCTCTTCGACGGTTTCCTCGATGCTTCTCATCAATTTTAAAAGAAGAATTAAAGTAAAAAATGAATGGAATGTTGAAAGAATAATAGTAAATTATTTAATATAAATTAAGAATACAAAACATACACAAGTTAAAATAAAAAATTCAAATAGAAATTCTAAAAATGAAGGAAATAGATTTTAAAATTCTTCTAAGAAACTGAAAGAATTGTATTAAAATTACACATGAATTTGGAAAAATTATACAATGCCAAGTTTATAAAGTATAGAATTCTATGAACGCTGAAAATTAGAGAGAATTTCATATATTTCATGATAAAAATGTTAAAATTGAATGTAGAATTTATTGCGTAAAGAGATTTTATCTGATTCCAAGAAAGGAACATCGAGACAAAGTCTTCTTAAAATGTAGGGGAGGAAAAGCGTGATCGACACGTTGCCTCTGCAAAGTATCAAACCAAATCTACACAAAGAAAAAATGTGTGAAAATACGTGAGAAAGTATGTAAATGCATCAGTGTATGTGAGAGAATGTGCATGATAGCGTACCAGAGAGAGAGAGAGAGAGCATGAGTGAGCGCCAGAGAAAGAGCGCATGAGTGTACGAGTAAGAGAGAGAATGTCCGCACGGAATGGGGAGAGAGAGGAGACCGCGCGAAGCGCTGGTATAACTCACTCGGGGGATAGAATGCGACTGTATATGATATATAATAAAAGCTTTGTAAATGCATTGAAATATGAAGTACATATCTAAATTAAATTGCGCTAGAAGTATATATGTATAGCTGTTTCGAATTGTGCCCGTATGTGTGTATATATTCCTATATGCACATGCGCATAGAGATATATATAATAAATACGACAAAAGATATACTACTGTGTAAGAGTGATATAAGTACATGATGATAAGAGTATATAAGTAAGACTTTATTTATAAATTTTGAAATCTTTATTTATTCTTAAATTTAAATTTAATTTATTCAACTCAGAATAATCCCCTCGGATGCAATGCCAACGCTTTCTCCAATTTTCAAAACATTTTTTATAATCGTATTCCGGAATGGCCATGACTTCCTTTTTCGATTCAAATTTGGCGCTCTTCTTTGGCAAAAGTTTCGCTCGATTTACAGGTTCTATTCACAGGTCTCTAAAAACACATGTCTCTTCTCCAGTTATTATACGTTCTATCCAGTCCTGATAGTCCGAACGTATCGTTTCACAGATAAATCTGACAGTACTACCAACTTAAAAATTAAAACATTTGTCCGAATCGATAAACTTGATTCGAGTATCGATGGAAGATCGCACAAATGCGTAATTTTGTAGCGGATGATTACTAGATATGGAATGAAGACTGTTCAGTCCCATTAAACTTTATGCTTACCCATGACAATGCGGGGGACTTCCCAAACGTGCATCAACCTGTTTGTAGACTACCGTAATCAGATATACAATGTTTGTACGTCTAGACTATGCGCGCGACCCCCCCCCCCCCTTTGTTACTTTCAATAAATAACTTGTCACATCCCTCTACTTTAAGTTACCCAATCAGCGCAATCTTAAATTTCTATAGACCGACTGAAACATCCATTATTTAGCTACATGGAAATGCGAACGGAAAAGATAGACTGTCGCTCGAGAGCTTCCTCTCCAGAAGTTGTTGAAATTAAATTTTTAATAAATCAAATCCAACCCATATATGTTGTATTATCTCTTGTACTGATATCCTAAAATTACTATCCGAATCTAATAAATAACTGAATCTAACTAAAGATACTCTTTACATACCGTATAAGTGTATGCCTGAACGAGACGCCGATCGAGTCGACGTCACAGTTCCTGCACGGCCCTAACAAAGACCAATATTAATAACAAGTCAAATTAAGGATAATTAATTGGATTTAAAATTATTATATATGAATATTAAACAATTTAAAAACAATTTAAATTGAAATAAAGTTTTTATTTTAAGTGAACTCAAAAATTAAAACTAAAACGTACTTTAAAAATGAGCCTGTCAGTACAGAACTTGCGAGTTGCGTCACGCTGGATTTCCGTTTCGGCCCAGGCTGAACCAGCAGCTAACGATTGCTAACATACGCAATGAACGCTTATAAACGATATATAGAGGTGTTTTATTAGATCAGATTTAGGATGATCAAGGATGCGATTCTCGAGTACTTCTCCTTACAATTTCGTGGTCAGTGATCCTGGTACATGTTTTTACGTGGACTGGAGTGAGTCCCCCTATAAGTCGTGGCCAGTACGTCTGGTGGATGCTTGTACGACGGATATATATCCTTGACTAGAGTCGGTTTTAGGTCGAGTTGATAGGAAAACACAGGCCTTTGTAAATTTATTAAAACTCGGTAAGACTTCCCGACATTGAAAAGTGTGCACCATAAATTCAGAAAACAATCATTAATTTATTATGTGACGATGGGGCATGAGACAGGTGTAACGAGATATTTATTTATAGATAAAATAAATACGACAGAGATTAAAAGCTAAAATTAGAATTCCGTACTAGAGCCCCGTATAGAGCCAGCTACTGACACGAATTCCAAAGTCGTATCGTGTAAAAGGTTCAGATGAATGAAGCTGAACCTCTATGTTAACAGATAACAAGGACGTTCAGCAGGAAACAATTACTGGAGCGATTATGAGAATTTGGTGAGAAAAGAAACTATATTTATTGGCAGAATAAAAGCTTGAAGCGAAGAGCCTATATATATATATATATATATATATATATATATTGTAGAAAGTAAAATCCTGCAGCTCAGAAATTTGTTGAGCGATACAGAGCAAGGGAGGATCTGTAAAGAATAGACTATAAGCGTAAAAATGCTACGAATTGATATACCGGAGGAAACAGGCGAAGAAACTTTAACTAAAGAGGATCTGAAATATACTCTAGCAGAGCTAGAAAATAATGAGAAAAAAATAATAAACGAATAATAAATAAATTATAGATAAGAGAAATAATGCAAAGTTCAAAGAGAATAAGATAGAAATCGCCAAAGATCGAGCGGAGTTCTTTAAGGAGCGAAGAGAAACGAATCGAGAGTTAGTCAACTCACTAGCTACATAACTGACTGACATATTACGACAAAACTTAGTGATACTAAATCAAGGATCAACATACCGCAGCGCCGGAGAAGTAAAAGCCAAGGGTAAAGAGCGTCGGGATCATAAAAGAAGCAGATGACAAGATCTAGTATCAGTAAATAGAGGACCAATTTTCCAAAGTAATAGAGAGGAGCGAGCAAATAGAGAAATTCCCACGGTAAAACCCGTCGTGGTCCAAATCTGAGTCAAATCCTTTTGCATAGGATGCATGCAATACACCAAGGCCAATTATTTCAGCGCAGCAATCATTAACTACAGAAATATTTACAGATTTGAGGATAAGTTTAACTTTGATAATGTATACTATAACGAGAAATTCGATAGATTGGGTACAGGTTCATCGAAATTAGCTACACGCGATGAGATGAGAAAAATACAGCGACTTATACAGACATTCGAAAGAGATGCGACTAATTCAATTGAAATTAATGAGAATTTATTATAGAAAAAGAAGACGTGAGATGTGAAATTAAAAATTGTGGGCTAAAAAGAGTGGGTTAAAAAACTCAAAACAACCTAGTCTAGCTCTTTCAACTTGTCAGACAGAATATGTAGCAGTGAGTTTAACCTGTCAGAAATTAATATCGCTACATAGATCGATTAGTGAAATCTTAAATAGAAAACTATATCCGTTAGTTAAATTTTTGTTGCGATAATCAAGCAGCACAAGTGATCTAGACTTAGCGACTGGGTAGACTTCGCGAATCAATTAGCCGATATCTTTACTAAAGGATTAAAATCGGAAACTTAGGTTAAATTAATACAAAACATATTAAAGAAACAGATAGACATAAACGTGTGTTTCAGATCAAAACGAAGAGGAAAGTTGGAGTGACGCAGACTAAATTGAAATTATGTAGAAGAGCGAAAGGTTACATATATATATATATATATATATATATATATATATATATATATTGTGACGAGCGTCACAAGGCGCCGCGCCGACTTGTCCGGCAAACGACGACTCGCGCGCCATTCCGCGGACAAGAAAACCTTAAGGCGCTCGCGCGTGCCGTCGCGCCTTGTGCTCGGCACGGTTCCTCCCCCCCCCCCTTTTTTCGTCCCGCACACGAACCAGGAGGCAAATTACTTCGGAATTTCAATGGATTCAAGTTGAAAATAAATGAAAAGAAAAAGAATAATAACGAGATGACGAAGATAACGATAATGAATTGTAACCATTGTATTTTGTTTTGTTAGTGAACAAAAAAAACATTCATGAGAGATGCTTCTTATTGTTAATAATATCGGTTATTATTATTTTTTTTCTGTGTGGAAAGACCTCCAAAGACAAGATATGTAACCTCAAAAATAAGATATGCACACATAAACAAGTCGTGGATTTTAAACAGGCATGACAAAGAAAAAAAAATTTTCCAGCTATGAATAATTTTTTTTTATAACTAACTTGTTAGTCTCTGCATCTCTGTTTTTTCCGTATACTCCAAAATTTTGGAGCACTCTTACGTTTGATAATAAATTTAAGAATTCTTTTTTTTATTGTGTATCTGAACTTGAAAAAAAATGTATTATTATTATCATTATTATTAGTTATGTTATTATTTTTATTATTATGTTACTGCTTCTTTCATAGTATCAAAAAAAAGGATTTTTTTTGTAGGCATTTTACAATATTGATATAGTAATAAATAATAGGAAATAATTAAAGATAGTAGAATAAGATAGATGATAAGAGATAGGAAAAAATAATAGAGATATAAAGATAACAGACTATAAGATAAGATAATAGTATATATGGATAATAAATAATAGAAGATAATTAAAGATAAAAGAAATAAGATAGATGATAAGAGATAATGACAAACAATAGAAGATAATTAAAGAAAATAGAATATATGATAGATGATAAAAGATACTGATAAACAATAGAAGATAATTAAAGAAAATAGAATATACGATAGATGGTAAGAGATAATGATAAACAATAGAATATAAGATAGATAATAAGAAATAATAGAAGGTATAGAGATAATAGAAGTAAAATAAGAATAGTATATATAACTATGAAATTTAGATTTGATATTATTTTTTTTTCTTACCTAATGCCATGCAATTTCAAACGTTAGTATAAAAAAAACTTAGTATTAAGAAACGCCCTTCATCAGTTTCCTATGCAAGCGAGATAAAAAATCCCCCCCCCCCCTTATCCCATCCTTCTCCGCCGGCGAACGGGAGATTCGCGGGACTCCGCGCTCAACCACCGAGCACGCGAGTCGTGATAGAAGAAGAGAAAGAGAACGAGAGGTAGCGGAGGGGCTAGCGTTGGCCGTACAGAAAGGTAATTTGTGTAACTGCGGGAATGAACGGACTAAATAAACTCTGTTGAGTGAAATTGATATCGGACGAACGTTTTCTTTTCCCAATACATTTCACCTCCCTTTTCAGGCTGGCGGGATCTCCTCTGAGGTGATAGAGGCGAGTAAGTGAAGATAAAAATTTTTTTTATGTGTGCGCGAACGATTTTAATTCTATAAAAATTTTAAATTTTGTTTCTGGGTGGTCGTAATTCGCCGCATCGCAATATATAGACAGTTGTTAGAAAGAAAAATACAAACTTGCATACAAACATACACATATGTACAACTCACACAGATACTCATTTATACCCATTAAGGATAAAAGGAAGTTGCATCGAATACAAAATATATACATATAGATATATTTCTAAATAATTTATAATATACAAATATGCATGCTTTACAGAATTAATATTTTAGGTAACTAAATTGCTAGCGATGTAACTTTGTGTAGCTTTATTTATGAATTTACAGTAATTTAAATTAATGAAGGTGTACATGCGACTTTGAACATGTACTTTTGTAACTAAAAGCACCCAGTTAAATGAGAGAGAGTGTTGCATTCGATGCGTTTTTCACGGTTTACGACTAGTACGTACGACATACGTGTGTTTGTCTATATACATGAGCGCTCGGTGCTCGGACGCCTGCGGCGGTCCTCGCAGCCCTTCAGGCATTAACGTACGAAACGATAATAGAGATTTAACGTGTTTAGATAGCCAGTTAATAAAGACTATTTCTTCACACGTTAAAGACAGATTATTTCTTACTTCCTTCCCATACAATTCTAAAATCTCTATTGTATGCAAAGTAATGCAGCTTAATGTCAAATGCAAACATTTTGCCATTCAAAAATTATATATCCCAATCGGAATTGTAATTAGGATTATTATTAGGGCCTGACCCGGTGCACGAATCTCATTCTGTGGCTTTAGTTAGGTATCTTGTAAAAATAATAGAAAACTTGTAGCTTGTAAATCGAAAGTTATGTAAGTTTTGAAAGTAAATTCTTAATATACATTATAATTATTAAATTGAAATACCCTGATGACAATGAGTTATTAAAATTTGTTTAAATAAACTGAAAATTAATTCATTTTTTGACGCATTTTAATGACATAATTTCATATTAAATTTTATTAAAATGAGATAAATTAAGGATACCCTAATTTTTATGAAGTTTTCATTGCTATGTAAATAAATGTTCTAATTTTATCTAAAACTATGGCTATATTCGTAATCAATTATCATATATTCGTATCATCCAAAAAATATATGTAAGTACTATCTGTAAGTATAAACTACTATCTCGAGCGTAACGGAATATAGTCACACCATTTACATTGTTGCGGGAGAGACTGAGCTAGGATAATTGATTTTTTATTTCTTTCTGTAGAAATATTATTTATAGATAAAATTATCTACAGAAAATATAGATATATTTCTATATATATATTTTTATATATTTTGATAGGTATATTTATAATATAGAATTATATTTTTATAGAATATATTTTTATAGATATATTTCTATATATAGAAATAGCTTCATTTCATCTCGTACTTCAAGTAATTTTGCAGAGCTCGTCCGGTGAAGGTAATTCATATAAAGAATTTTTTCTCAAATAAGAATTGGCGAGTAGAAAGTAGGATATTTCGAATCGATTATTACAATTTCAGTTCATTCACTGATGAAGCAATTGGAACCGTTGGAAGAAACAGATTATTATTATTATTATTGTTATTGTTGTTATTTTTTAAGGAGTTTGTGAATGCTATTTATGCATTTCCAATGTACGTTTAACAAGAATAATATTGGAGAACGGTCACTAGAATATGCACGATTCCACATAAAACCCATATCACTACGCTCTAAACAAATATCTTCATGTTGTTGCACCGAGACCAGCCAGGAACTGTTATTCACTTAACATTAGCCTGGGAGGCAGTCCTTGTGCGGTTCATTCACGATAAGTTCTTTCATCCTAAAATTTCATGCATACTGAAAACTGCATTCGCTTTTCATAGTTTTCCAATCATCCGCTCTTTTGCTCCGAAACACACGCTTAATGTATTTTGCAGAAATCCTCTACATCCTGCAGAGATACTCACGGAAGTATCTATGTCCGGGAAGAAACAAGGTAAGGTACAAGTTCACCCCCCCTATCACTTCTCCTTCCACGGACCGATTTCGAGTATTACACTTTTCATCCATTGTCCTCGTTCATCTCATCCATCGTCTCTGCCACGTCTCTATCGTCTGTATCCATTCTTCAGTCGCAGCGTCTTCCAACATTCGGGCTCCGCTTGTGAGTACGCTTTCGTTTAGTCGAGAGCATATCAAAGGGATTGACTCTAACGATCACGAAAACCGCTCTCTCAGACACAGTGCGATTCGCGCATGCGATACTTAACGCGCCCACTCTCTGTACGCTATTCATAAATTCATCGCGTCTGCCCACACTTCTGCCCCGTAAAGCAAGATCGAGTGGGTAACGCTCATCAGCAGTCTACGTACGTTCTGACTAGGTCCGTTAATGTTGGCCATTAATCTACTTAGAGCTTTGGTATTTTCTGCTGCCTTATTCAGTCACGTTTCATAGGTGAGGCCAAAAGCTTAGCTTCGTATCCAAAGTGATCCCTAGATATTTGACTTCACTCCTGATCTTCAATCTTTCCGTCCCTATCGTCATCGGAACCACCGTTTCTATACGTCTACGAGTCAGCAGTTACAATTCGGTCTTTTGCAGCGCGAGCTGCAGTTGTGATATATGTATATTACATTTTGCTGTTCACAGTAAAATTATTAATATAAATTTTAAATTAGATTCACAATTAGATGGAGGAAACTTGAAGTATATTTCTTTTTCTAAATAAGTGATGATTATTGTATTATTTTTAATATATCATTTTTTCTATTATTTTATATAATATTTAGAAGCTGTGATCAATAGCTAGCAAAATTTACAGAAGTCGTTTGACCCTCTCTCAGCGTTGAAGAAATATTAAGTCAAAGATTAAATTGAGAATTAAAGATGTCATCCGAAAAATATTGCACAGCGTCCATTTTCAATTGAAGCGACGATGCATACGCCCAAGGGCATGTCCACTCTTAGTAAGCTGTCGGACTGTACGTTTCAGAAGTCGGGGCCCAATATAAAACCCTGTACCACCCCTGCTGTTACGCGTTTCCGTTTCACCCATGTCTCATACGTCACTCCTCGATCCCGTAGATAATCCCGTATGATACATAGAAGGCAGTGGTCAATTTTGAAAGTAGAGTCCAGCACTGACAATATTTCAATCTACTTCGCAGAGTTTCAGGTGTTCTGGACGTCTAGGGTCATCAGTAAAACCAGTGATCTGATCGCATGGCAGCACCGGTTTGCCGAGTGAAATATGCCCGTCATGTCAGCGCCAGTTGAAGTCCAGACAGGCCTGTACGAAGAAGACAAATCAGGATTCCCACTAAGTAATGATCCTTATTATTCTCCGCTT
This sequence comes from Sycobia sp. Sy_11, assembly GCA_018907035.1. NCBI lineage: Eukaryota > Metazoa > Arthropoda > Insecta > Hymenoptera > Epichrysomallidae > Sycobia > Sycobia sp. Sy_11. The sequence goes on from JACCIC010000029.1 coordinate 1,033,595, forward strand.
CAATTATCCATATTTCGAGCAACAACACTAATTATTATTTCTGCAAGTTGAAGTCTGCGCCTGAAGTAATAAACGTAACAAAAGATAAAAATCAGAGCTAGAAGTAAAATAGATCAACTACTGAACATTTAGTGATATTCCTAAACTTATTTCAGAGAAAATAATATATATATTTATAGATATATATATATATATATATATATATATATATATATATATATATATATATATACTAGCACCACCCGTCTCGGCTTCACCCGAGATAATTATTTAACCGATTTCATAAACAATTCAATAATATCTAAGTAAAAAGTACTCTTATATATACAAATCAATATTTCTATAAATAATTTACCTATCGTCGCTTCTGTATAAATAGCTGCTTCAATGTACCGTCCACGTCAAGAAGTTAATATTTTGCCGACCATTTTATACAATATATATATATATATATATATATATATATATATATATATATATATATATATGCATATTAAATACGTCTTCATTGGAAAAAATTGTACTTTCGAGTTCGAGCGGTAGAAAAAGATGTGCAAGTGTCTCGAGACGATATTTACAGAGAGCATCATATTCGGACTATAGGAAATGTCTCGGGACGACTGCTATAGAGAGTTTTGTGTTGGGGAGGTAGAATACAATGTCTAGTGATCCCGGGACGATTCTTACTGGGAGTGTGCGTGATAGAATGATAGAATACTAATCTCTTCATAGAAGTCGTAATGAGATACCTGGACATCGCTTCCCACTAACTATACATGACACTCCCCGTAGAAACCGTTCTACATCATCTGGAAATCGCATTCTATCATCCGAACAGGAAACTCCCCGTAGAAGTTGTCCCGACATACCTAAACATCGTTTCCTACCAACTAAACACGATAGTCCCAGTAGAAGTCGCCCCGATAAAGTCAGTATGGCTTACTAACGACTAAACACGATACTCCCCGTAGGAGTCGTTCGGAAAGAGTAACGTCTTAACATGAATCTTCCCACAGAAGTTGATTTCCTCATATGGACGTCATTTTCTATGAACTAAATATAATATTCCCCGTAGAAATCGCCCAGAGACACCTGGACATCGTATTATATCATCCAAACACACAACTACATATATAAATCGTCTTGAGACAACGGGATATCGTAATTAACCGCCCGTACATGCCAATACAATATTTCTCAGTAGAAACCGTATTTAAAATGTGTATATATAATATGTACAATATAATATAAATACAATATATATTACAAATTTCGTATATTTTCGTTTTTTCAATTAAATACCGTGAATATTTTCGTGGTGATGCCAACTGAAATTTAAGCAAAATGGTATGGCGAATAGCATATTTTTTAAGCAAACGATGGATATTTTCTTTTTCAGCAGAAGTGAAGATATATTTATATATAGTTTCGAGGTTGTTGATAAAAGAACCCTATTTTGCAATCATTTCTTTTGTTCAAACTAAAAGAAAAATACTCTCTTGTCACAATTCTGAAGTTAATATAATGTATAAAAACAAAAATATAATTGTCATCACAAATTATATTCAGTATGATATGACATACAGAACCATTTTATAAGTGAAGGAGAAAGGAAGACAGAGACGGAGAGATGAAGAGACAGATTTTCTCACGTAAGAGAAAATAAAATTTACAATCAAAAGATATCCATAAGGTGTGAGTGAAGTGTCAGATTAACCTGAAGAACAAAAAAGGTAATAACGACTAACGTCACACGTCCTTGAGGATACGAATCCCAAAGTTGGATATTAACATTCATTTAAGCTGGCCTGGTATTAACACTTTAAGCGGACTACTTTAAGTTGATGTTCGCGATTTAAGACGCCACCTACTGGCCGCTGGTGAAACTGATTGTTAAAACCATTAACTTAAGGGGGCATCTCTATTTTCGTCTTTTTGCATAAATTTTCAAGATTTTTTTCTTGCAGTAAATTTTATTATCACACTACAATGTTTTTTATATTAAAAAAATACATATTGAAGTCTGCAAAAAAAATTTTTTTTTTCATTTTTCATCCAATATGGCCCAGATATGGCCGCCACAATGAAGCTTGCTTTTTTTTGGATGACATCATATCTTGACACAGGAAGCTCTGAAATGAAAAATTCAAAAAGCATATCAAAGTATAAGAAAGTAGCTATAGCTTTCATATAATAAAAAATATTGAAATTGCAATCTCGAAGTCCATTTTTGAATGGTAGAAAAAGTTATTGGAGTCACCAGTTTAATACAATTGAAAACAACATTTAAAAACAAAATGTCAGTTTTTTACACGTAGCACCTTCTTAAAATAAAATTTTCAATTGCACCCTGTACTGCCAAATCCCATCGGATAATTTTAAAAAACCAAAGAAATAAGTTTATTTTAGATTCGAGAAAAAGAACTACAACATTGAACAAACTAATGTAGTAGAAAATTGAATTTATATCAAGGAAAGTATAAATTCATATAGAAGAAGTAGAATCACTGATGGAGTTAATGGCCAAAATAAATATATCAATTTTTATAATTATAAATTAACTTCAATGTGTTTGCTTAAATAATTAATAATTCACAAATGTATATTAGTAAAAAACCAAAACACAATTTATATTGGATACCACTTCTAACAATTTATATTGAAATTTACATTTTTGTTATATGAAATGGTATATATAGATATATGTTAATTTAAATAATTTTAATTATTTTTTAAAATTATAATAATTTTTTTTAATAAAAATCGATAAGACCACAACTCTAGATATATACTGAAAACCCCTTATAATATTAAAATAATTTGATTTATGTTATACAATTCAATAAGCAAGGGAAAATTCTGAAAATTGTAGACTTTGAACCCTTTTAAAAAATTATTTGGTTATTTTGATACTTTTATTTGAACATTCTATATAATTCATTTTTCAAAATAATTATACAATTTTCTTCGTGCATAGAAGAAAATAGAATATTCAAAAAAATATTAAATTATTCTTATAATTTGTTTTCACAAATTATTTTTAGTATGATTTGGCATACAACCATCTTATAAAAGAAGACAGAGAAAGAGAGAGAGAGAGAGAGAGAGAGAGAGAGAGCATTTTTCACGTAAGAAAAATTCAAAAATATACAAAAATCGAAAGATATCCATAAGGTGTGAGAGTAGTGTCAGATTAACCTGAAGAACAAAGAAAGGGTAATACTTACTAACGGCACACCTTTTTTGGGATACGAATCCCAAATTTGGATTTGAACATTCACTTGAACTTGCCTAGTATTAATGCTTGAAGCGGACTACTTTGAGTTGATGTTCGTGATTTAAGACGCCACCTAGTGGCTGCTAGTCGAACTGACTGCTAAGACTGTTAACTTAATTTATTGATGAAAGTAAAATGATTTTCAAGAAAAAGCATAGCCTATGTCCTGACAAAGATAATATAGAATCTATATGTCAAATTTCAGAACAGTCGGTACAGTAGTTTTTTCGGTTATCGCGTAAAAACAAAAACACGCTTTGTCTTTATAAATTAGTATGATATATATATATATATATATATATATATATATCTATATATATATATATGTATACATATATATAGATATATATATGTATATATAGATATATATATAGATATATATATATATATATATATATATATATTTATCTTTACTACAGCTATCAGCATTAAGTGTTTCATAACACTATTCTTCAACAGTACAGCATTCCAGTACCACTGCCGATATTAGTTTTACCACTTGAATTATAGTAAGGTCACTCAAGATGGTTGCTGCGTGTTAATTCGCATCAAATTCTCCGCCTTGTAATCGCGTTCTTCCAACTCTATCGTGTGCGCGAGTGAATTGTCTAGTGCGTTTTATCTCTAGTGCTTCTCTTTGAATTCTATAGTATTTATTATTCTAGAACCAGCATCTCGTATCACAAGGCTATATATATATATAAATATAAATATATATATATATATATATATATATATATATATATATATATATATATATATACGAGGTCAGATAATTAAATAATGTGACCGATTTTATTTCTCGGCCTGTGGTAGCACTGCGAACCTGTAACTCCGCCACCGTAATATTAAATTCCTACTCACTCGATTGAGACCTTGACAACCTTTATACGATCATTTCTTCGCCAGCTGTTTGGTGTTTTGTAACAATGCGCGAGAGTACATATTAGGAAAATGCAACAGAGTAATTTCGAGCAACGGTGCACGATATAATTTTGTGCGAAGCTTGGCGAAACCGCGATAAAATCTTCTAAAAAAGGTATAATTAAAGTACGCGATTCCATGCATACTTTTACTCACATTTTATGTGGTATATTCCAGATTATTATAGCCCGCAAAATTAATTTAAGTATAATGTCAGTGTGATGCCAATCATAAATTCTGTATGTCCATACATATAGATATAGAATATCTGTTTCAAAAGTTCCCAGACTTTTTAAGCAGGGGTTTAACTAATGCCGCCACCTGATCAAATCATGTGCGTTCAACAGATACATCTTCTATTAACATTCTACCAAAATTTCGTGACATTTTGATGAATACCAACAAAGTTATTGCACCACAAGTGAGATTCTGTATCTCGTGCAATAATTAATGAGTGGTTTCGGCGTATCAAAGATGGCTAGAAAAACGTCAATGACGACCGATGAAGCACCAAACTTAATAATATAAGCAAGTAACTAAAGCAATAAACTACATCAAGAATATACGTTAATTTATCATAAATGAGCCGAAATCGTCGGTGCGATATATGAAATTCGAAGTAAATTTATTAGGAGCATCGATTCATCGCATTTTCACCATGTATTAAAACCTCCGAAAGGTTTCTTCGCGCGTTGTTCTACACAAATTTATTGAGGCACAAAAAGCGCTTCGAATTTCATTGATCGAGGCCTGAGAAGCGCTTCGAAAGTCATTTGACATACTGTTTGAACGCGCTATACTAACCTTTGTATTCACTCGGAAGGGGACTATTTTTAAATAAAATGCCTTTCCACTATACAAATATTTTTAATAATTTTAATATCTTCCAACCGTATAAATATATTTATATATTAATTAATTTATTAATTAATTATTTCTTCTTAGAAGCTGTAATTACAGGCTCCAAGCATCACCATTCACCAACGCTTGAAAACCATACAATGTCGACACTGTGACAACAGACATTCACATGAAGGGAGTATAATATCAAATTTTTCCATTTACGTAATTCTACTTTAAAAATAATATATTATATTATATTTATATATATATATATATATATATATATATATATATATATATAAATTTCATAGAAAAAATATATTTATTTCTTTTGCTTTTCAGATGTGAGTCTCCAGAAAATAATGAGAAAAAAAAGAAAAAAAACTTTTTTAAAGTTTTTCACATTACACAATTGTATATTTATTATTTTAAGTTTATCAATTTTTAATAATTGTTTTTCCGGGGGTGATCATAACCTACGACCGTTTGACTATTATTATATAATTATAATCATGTTATTGTATGAAGACTGTTAGACCAATGAAAATATGTGTTTTCTTAATAAAATGAATTTATTGGTAAAATTTGTCACAAATTCTTTAACTCATACGACTTAGTATTAATTATTTTATTCAAATTTTTTAGTGTAAGTGTTTCCTATTTATAAATAGAAATAAATATTTACGCGACAATTTCTATTTTGAATAAACAATAAAGAAAAATAAATATTGACATTTGTGTTTATAGGTCTTGTTTTCCTACAGTATAGAAGTGAAACAAAAAGGGCATTATTACCCAATGAAATAACAAGTATCGATACGGTGAAAGCTCTTTTTGTTAGAAGTTTTCCAAAACAGTTAACAATGGAGTATTTGGATAGTCCAATAGTTAAAATTTACATCCATGATAGCAACAAAGATATGTTTTATGAACTTGAAGATTTAAGGTAAATATTATTAATTATTCTTAATATTTTATAAAAATTTAATGTAAAATTTCGCAACTAATTATGTATAATATATTTGTACAGATCTTTCATTGATAATTTAATAAGGTAAAAAAATATTTCAATTATGAAAGTATATAATCATGTTTTCTCTTCTTCCATTCTATTTCTCCATGTTATACTGTATTATATTGAATTGTGTTGCACATAATTTTGAATGAAAGTGAACTTTCCAAGTCACTAATTAAAACTACTTTTTCCAAACGATTTTAAATCAATGCAACCAATTTTTAAGACAAATATTATAAAATCATAGTGGATGTTACCTCTATTAGTCACCAAATATAACTTACAAGATTTATCAAAAATATTTTGATAAAGTGTTATTTTCCAATAATATTCTTGTAAATCATTTTTCATTATTACAATTAAATACTAACCATAATTACAAATGTGTTAGTATGCTCCTTTTATCATTCAGTTCACATAAATCCAATCTCAATTATTAGATGGTCCAAAAATTAGTTTATGCTATGTGAAGATAGATGAAAATTAGTAATTAAGTACATAAAGGGAAATAATAGAAAATCAATTAAAATTAGTAATTAAGTACATAAAGGGAAACAATAGAAGATCAATTAAATGATTAAATCTTTATTCAGTGTGAATACCATCATTCCACGAAAGATATTATAGGTTTTCAAATATCTCCCTTCTGCTGCTTTGCTCTTCATTCAATTCTTCATAAAATGGCTTTATAAAAAGTTACAGTGGTCATATTTACTGCAGCGCCGTTTTGTTCGAAAATCTGTTTCCATCTCGACCGCAACTTCATAATACCCCTTTCGTAGAAATCCCTCTCCTTATTTGAAAAGAACTCGGACAGCCACTTTTCACAAGCCTCTTTTGAGTCCAAATTAACACTACCAAGGACGTTCGACATGGACAGGAACAGGTGGCATTCACTTGGCGCTATGTCCGGGCTATATGGTGAATGCGATAAAACCTCCCATTCAAAATCCTGTAGCTTCTGACGAGTCATCAAGAAGTGTGTGGTCTGGCGTTGTACTGGCGAAACACTACACCCTTCCTGTTGCCTATTGTCGATGTCTCTCGTCGATAGCCTGCTTCAGGCGGTCAATTTGTTCACAGTAGATGGTAGAATTAAGCGTCTGGCCATATGGGGGCAGCTCATAGTGGATGATTACCTTCCAATTCCATCAAACACACAGCAAAACCTTCTTGGCCGTCAATCCCGGCTTGGCCACTGTTTGGGACGGTCCACCGGCCTTGGACCACGACCGTATTCACTTGATATTATCGTATGTGATCCATTATTCCTCGCATTATCCGTTTCAAAAATGGGTCGAGTTCGTTTCGTTTCAGCAGCACATCGCAGTCGTTGATTCGGTCTAGAAGGTTTTTTTGTGTCAAATCATGCGGCACCCAAACTTCAAGTTTTTTTTGTATCCAGCTTTCTGCAGATGGTTTAAAATGGTTTGGTGCTTAACTCTTATCTCCTGAGTGATGTCACGATGCCACATGCCGGTCTAACTCGATAAATTCCATGGTTTAATCGGTATTCGTCGTCACAGATCTTCCGCCGGCTGGCTTATCCATGGTGTCGTTTTTACCGGCTCTGAATTGTCGAAACCATTCCTTTGCGGTTCAAGGCGATAGCGTGCGATCCTCCAAAACACCATTAACCTCATAGAACGTTTCTCTAACGTTTCTCTAATCTTTCTATTCGCCTTTGACGAAGGAAAACTTTAAAATAGTGCGAATTTCGGCTTTTTTTTAAAACTAATCATGCATAGTGTCGTTTTGTACGTTATGTCAAGACTTTTCAAATGGTGTTTAGTTTTGCCCGATACGAGCTCTATAGCGCATTATACATAGCCACGAAATTCATAAGACAACAAGGCGGAAGGGAGATATTACATAATATTACATACTACATACAATCCTAATATTACATAATATAACGTGATTGTAATAGAATTATAAGAACACTTATTAGTAGACAAAGATGGTTTGATTTATTTAATAATTTATTACGAATTCTATGTTAATCGTTGCGAACTCGTTTTAAAAATACAGATTTTTCACTCGTCCTTGCTTTATTTATAACAGGAATTGAACCATCAAATCACAGCTTCCAGTGTTTTCTAAATTTTAAAAAATATTCTTCCATAATTGAAACATGACGATGATGATAAACTATGTAAGATAGATTTTCACAAAAAGCGACTTGCACTAATTGTTCTAGATACATTATGCGTAGGTTTTGAGCAACGTGCTAAAGTTTCCTTACAATAAATTAAATTGCCTCCCGTCCCGTTTATGAACTATTACGGTGACACTAGGCCACTCGTCGGTTCATCTGCTAATTATAAAAATATAGAAGCTCTACTTAATTGTTTGCGTATCAGCAACAGTGATCACCTCTTAGATCAAGTGATTGCAGCCGAGAACTTAGTCGACAAGTAGTAGCATTCGGTCGAGAAATTCTTGCATTTGTTGACTATCGTCTATTGTCTGTCGTCTCTAGACAGCCAGATACAGCGCGAGGCTCGCAGATTCTCAAAAACTCAGACCTGGGAGTAAAAACACAGCATGATGTCAGTTGATAACTCCTAATGATAGAAAATTTTGGATATAGACTGCTTCAAGAAGTCCTCTACTTGTTAGAATTACTGGAAATAATTTATCACTACGAGGGTACGCAAATGATATATCGATATCCAGTTTATCGGAGCATCTTCTAACTTCTCAGTGTGGATGCTCTGACTATATCAGCATGTTCTCCGATAATATAATCTTTCAGTATCTTGAGAGATTGACCATTCATGTCCAAAATGTTACTTCAGCGATATATAAATCCATCATTTTTGCAGAGTATGGTCACTGATTATTAAAAATGGATTTATCATAATAACTCTAAACGCAGAAAATCGAAGGAAAAAATGTCAGATATGATACCAGACATGAGTCCGTAATTTTTCATCACAGTCACGCTCGAGCACATGTTGTAGATTTGATCCAATACTATTTAGAGAATAGTGAATGGGAAATTTTGTCTCGGTCACCTTACAAACCAGGCTGGACACCATCTGACAACTACTTGCTTCGATCAATGCAGAAGGCTCTTATTGTACTACGTTGCAGTTTCGTAAAGGGAATTAAAAATTGTATCCAACCATTTTTTTTCGGCTGGACAGATCTGAAATTTTTTGTTTTACATTTTACAAATTGCGATAAAAATGGGAAAAAGTTATAGCTTCCGATAGATGATACCTTAAGTGAAGGATATATAACCATGTTTTCATAATAAAACCTCACATTTTTGAAAAATCGCTGAAACTTACTTGTGCACTAAATAGAAAACATTATGATGTAGGTTGTGGACTTTGCGTAATAAATTGCAGTAACAGAAATTTATCATATTGATTAAAAATTTATTAAAATAAATTAATTTTTATTACAAGTAGCTGTTTCATGCAGCACAAATAGATGTTTTATGTTTTTTTTTATTTTTTGAGTTTGTATCTAGTGTATGATAACGAAATGCATTAGTGCCTTCACATAAAAACTGATAAATATTTTATCCTAAGCATATTTTATTGCAATTTCACATTCCCACGTTTATGCGTTCTGTTAACTTCCATCAACGATGGCAAGTAGACGGCGTGAAATAAAGGGCTCTTACCACTGTAATCGAGCAAATGCAGAGCAAGTCGAATGCGATTAAGGTCTGACTGACACTCTGACGAAAGACGACACGATCAGAAAAGTGGTAAATAGAGATAAAAACAAAGAAGGAAGACTTAGAAAGACAAACTACAAAAAGAATTATAGAGAGAAGATGTTTATAAAGGCATCAAATGGAGGACGTGAACTCGACAATGCTCCAGGACGCACGGATAAAAATAAAACAAATACAAAGACAATTACACAGTCAAAGAGAAGAGGATAGCCTAAAAATATTACGCAAGGGGAATCCGAAAAATCTCCTTTACAGGTAATCGAAAACAAAAGAACAAAAGACATTACGCAACAGGAAACGAACCAAATATCTCCGGAAAATGGTCCACGCGTAACGTGATATTACAGGCGCCTTCTTATGCCGAAAATGAACAAGAATCACACTAAAATTTTGAGGCCGAACCAACATAATAACATCATGTTTATTATCGGGAAAATTCTCTATAGATGATAAGGATGGACATATTTTCTGGGAGTCCGTCCCCAATAATGATTGTATCTTTAGTGAATATGGCGTATTATTTGAAGGTAATGCAATAAAAACGACCCACCCCCCGATAGTTAACGACATAATATTTTCTTTCACATTTTCTTTCTGACCAAAAAACTAACATTTGCCTTAAGTAAACTATCTGGAGAGAAAAATGCGGTTATCCAAAACTAGTTATCTTTGACTTTAAAGAGGGTAGAGCATTTGCAAAAAAAGATACATTATCAATTAGTAATCTCGATATTTTCGCTTATGTAAATGCAAAATTCGTGTATCTGGAAAAACACATAAAAAAACAGCACCCTATTTCTCACACCGAAAACGCACATTTGAAAGACTCGAGGAACCAGAATCTCTTGTGATCAAGTATTACCATCATACTATATACGTATTGATGCCGAATGGTATAAGATGGTACGAAAACCCACAGAAGCAAAGGAACCTGCAATCCTGAGGCCTATGATTCAGTTGACCTGGAAATATATTAACCCAATCAGTCTAGCCAACTCTGGTACCTATTCAAATAAAGATCTCGAAAAATTAAAGGAACTAATTATGTTTCCAGTAGAAACAGCTGCATTACTAATCAACGTAGCATACAAAATGCATGAATTTGGAGTAACCGGAGGCAGTAACGTATCATATTTCATGAACGAAGATGCAATAGATAATCTAGTAAGTTCTGTCTGGAAAACATCATGGAATAAATTTTTCTCCTTCGGATCCGCAAGAGAGGGAATAATAGCTATCCTGATGATTATACAGCTGATAAAAACATTCATACGGATTGCATTCAACGGATACTTCCTTCATCGTGTATACGGCTGGTCCATATATCTAATATTTGCCATTACGAGCACGGCCGCACACTTCTTCATATCCCTTAAACAACCAGTGACGAAACAAGAGGCAAAAACAGCTACGGAATGATCGCTCAACCAGAACCGAACTCTCAGCCCAGCCAAAACCAGAACCAATGCTAACCACTATCGACGAAACAAAAGAAAAACAAACGTTTTTTCTGCAAAACCATAAAAATAAGTTCTCAGCTCACGCGACTTTTCCAAAATTAGACGAAACAATAAAAGTAAATTTCTTATTTCCATAATTTCCAGATATCGAATTTCGCATAAAAATTTAATACGTATTATGTAAGTACAGTAAATTGCGATACAAAGAATCATGTGAACTCCATGCATCTTCCTATAGAGATTTTTTTCTCACTGGGTTTTCTTCCCTCAGGTTTTACTTTGTTCACAGATATACTGCTCTGGGCGAATACGAAGATGGAATGGGGAGAAAATATTTTTGCCTTATATACATTACTCGATGCGAATTACCTTAACTGAGGCGGACGATTGTTTTCATACCTCTAACAACCGTCTTACGCAAGGGGTGTAACATCGAGCTAAACAATTATAGTAAAATAATATTAATTTTAAGAAATATAAAAAAATATATACCATAAAAGTATATAACAAATATATAAATATTAAAGTATATATATATATATATATATATATATATATATATATATATAATATAGATTGCAATACATAATTGTTGTACGCATAATAATAAATATATATATTGATAATAATCAAATAAGTTTTTGAAGAATAAATAAAATCAAGAAAATATGTCTAAACTAAAATCACCAAATTTCATGCGATATGTCATCATCCTATTTGGGCAAGAAAAACAACGTAATTCCTGCCGAAATAAGGCGTTTGACCTACAAAAGTTCATACGTCGAAAGCGTATATTTTTCCGACCAAGGCCTTTTAGATAACGCAATGTGTGCATTGGCGATGCGCTGGTTTACATTTTTTAATGTTTAATTTGCAGTAAAACTACTATTTTTAGCATCTAAACTGCATTAATCATAGAATAAACAATTGGTATAAATATTACAACAAACTTTGATAAGAAATATTATAAAATTATATTAATATTAAGGCTAGAGATAAGAAAAATCAACAAAGTAATAAAAATAGCTATAAAAAAGTGGAGCTGTGAGAGGGATTTCTGATAGAGATAGAAAAATCGGGTATATATATATAATAAGTCCCGGAATTTTTCACAAAACAGTGCAGTCAAAATCAAGCAGTCAAAATCAGGCAGTCAAATTCGCCGTGCCCGCGGAGGCGTGTGGATCCTGCGCGCAATATCAGTGCGATGCGGGACAATGTACAGGGAAGATAGTGACTGATGACAGGAATAGAACCGAGACAGACGTGAAGGTGTCGTTCAAATATAGACTTTATTTCTACACGATATTCTCCCGTTGTACAATATTAAAGGCCGCGTGGCTTGCGCGCCTACAGTAATAATATGCGAAAAGCGCAAACCGCAAAACGCGCGCGCACTCTCTCTCTCTCTCTCACGCACGCTCGTCCGCCCACTGGCGGGGCGCCTCACAAGGGTACACTCGCATGAACTAATCTGGGCGTATTCCAGTTGGGGCGTCCCAGGAAGAAATACCAGGAATACCGGCATCGACGCCGGGCGGCACGCGCGAACACTCGCGGGCGACAAACGGCAGTGTTCCGCCTACACCGTCAGCGCGGATTCAGAACGAAACTGGAAACTAACACGGCAGACACTGGGTGTCGGTGCGAGTAGCAGGGCCTCCTGCACGGGCCCGTTGATGCCAACAGTCGTCGGCTGTCGCGGACGATCCCCTCGGTCTCGCGTGCTCCTCTTCCTCGATGACTTGGGACGCGCCGCTACTCGCGTTGCGGAATCTGTCGCGAGATCGATCTCTCCTTTGCTTGCGCGTCTCGCGCGCATGCACCAAAATCTCACGTTTTTCACGCGGCTCCGGCGCACGTGGCTCTCGTAGAAGTATATCAAAACGAGACTACAAAACCTGCTCTCGTCTCCTCTCCGCGACGACCATTCGCTCCCCCCTCTCCACACTCTGCTCTCCTCCGCATCGAGGTCGTGTAGTGTTTACACTCAGCGCACGCCGCGGCTGACGAGTCGCATTTCGGTTGCGGCCTGTTTATAATATATATGTATATATATATATATATATATATATATATATATATATATATATATGTATTGTGGGAAATAAATCGGTAGGCTGAGGCGAATACGGCTTCCCTTTCGAAAAAACAAGAATCTCTATTCAAGTGAAGCTGTACTTCGGTTTATCTAATCGAGCGTAGGAATCATACAAATATCAAACAGATTTTTTATTTTTTATTCCATTGTTTGAGAAAGTATTCACGAGCCAGTGGAGGAAACTCCAGGCTCAAAACAAGCCAAAGTATTTCGTGTACTTCGGATAAAGCTAATGTGGACGACAGGATGAATATGCCCAGACATCACAATTAATTTTTGTTTTTTATTTATACTATTGTTAATTTTAAATAGTTATATATGTTGTTTTATGTTTTCGGGATATCTTCACTTTTTTCCATAACTGTTCAAAGTTGTCCTTCTTGTACAAGCGTACCTTGTTTTCTCTGATTTATATGCAGACTCGCCATCTTGACATACTGTTGTGTGCTTATCATGATTTATTTAGTTGAGAAAAATTTTTGTAGATAATTTACTATTTATTCCTGCCCATGTAGTTGAAGTCGTTTGGAAGAAGAGATTCTAATGGTACGATTTTAGTTATTAAAAAGTTTATTTACTTAATTGTTTATTTGTAGTTTGATTTATTGTAAATTTATTAATATTATTGCTGTCTAGTTTTATTATTAATTTCTTCCACGATATTGATTTTAAAATATTATTCCTTCGGAAAGCGTATTTATACACGAGGTGTGTTCAAAAAGTAACGAGAATGATTAAATTAATAAATATTTTTATCGGTCTTACAGTCTTTATAATATCATATATTAGTTAAAATAATGACGGTCAGACCATCTTTGTTTATGATCACCCCCGTAAAATCTGAAATAAAACTTATTATTACAATAAATTATATGAGAAATTTGAAAATAAAAATAAAATAAAATTAATAATAAAATAAAAATAAAAATAAAAGTACAATAATAATTAAAATAAAAATAAAAAATCATAAAAGTATATATTCTATGATAGTTGTTGTATATGTCGCAAAAGCTATACTGCTATCCCGAATAATCGAGGAGTATATGCTCTCAATCTTTTACGTTAAATAAAAGAAGGCGTTTATGTGAAAGTATAAGCTTTATTCAGTCATGTTGACTGTTCGATCGTTTTGAGAATTTTGCCGAGACAGATACACAGTTAGTAATGCAAGTTTAATGCGGCGTTACAGTAGTGGGGGAGTGAAGGCGTTTTTCTAAACATTTTCCACATTTCTATTGGTTGAAAGTGCACAAATTAAAGAAAGGAGAAGGCGGGGTTTAAATGATAGGCAAGAGTTCAGCTAGGTAGGGGACGAACGGATGAAGGGACTAGTTTGAGTGCAGGTAGTACGATACGGGAAAAACCCGCAATTACGGCAGGCACGCTACATATTTATTTTACAAGCGCGCTGTGTTTGATTGATGGTCAACATAGAGAAACCTGGACGGTAAAGTAATTAAGTGTACAGTAAAGAGACAGATGCCTGGCTTACGAGTTCACAAGAATATAAAATCTATTGGTTCCAACAATAGTAAAGAAAAACCTGTTTGCCCCCACCACCTGAAATTTAGCATCACCTACTTGTTCGACGTTTCGAACCGCTACGGTTCCTGCTCAGGAACTAAACTAAAATGAAGAACCCAACATGCTACATTGTATACCTCATGCCCACTCTCAATTTAATAATGCAACATATATAGGAGCCCCTTTTTTCTTCAACTTAAATGCGACATACAAATTCTATATTAATAAGGAATGATAAGTGTTGTCCAATTTACTCGACTCTAACATTAAATTTACATTATTGGGATTTTTCAAAATATGATTATTTTCAAGATTAAATTAATAAATATTTGTTTATTGGTCTTAATGTCCAATCCATACAATTTAAAAATAAAATAAATAAATAAAATAAAAATAAAATAAAAATTAAAAATAAAAATTAAATTTAAAATTAAATTAAAAATTATAATGACACTCAGACTGTCCTTGTTTACATTCACCCCGTAGACTAATCTGAAAATAAAATATTAGCTGAAAAATTTCTTTGTTAGTAAAGTGCAGTGTGACTGTCCCAACACCCTTATCTAATTGAAGACCTGTCCAACGTTTCGAGCTCGCTACGGCTCCTCATCAGGGACTAAATTAAACCTTATAATCTAATCTATATATACCTTATCCCCACGACCAAATTTAGTAAATTAAATTCAAATTCCCCTTCTATACAAATTGTTCAAAACCAATCAATTTAATTAGGAATGATAAACACTGTCCAATTTACTAGACCCTAACATTAAATTCAAATTATTTCGATTCTTGGAAATGTGAATACTTTGAAGACTCTCCCTTTTATACTTATTATTAAATCAATTTTCTAAAATATCCACCTTCACAAAATCAAAAGAATGTAAAAACTTTAAACAATGCTCTTTTAAACCGGAAGTAATATGTGAGCTACGTAAATTATATTTATGTTCCTAAATTCTCTTTCTTGAATATCTACCTGTTTGTCCAATATAGTATTTCTCATAATCTATGCAATTAATCTTGTAAACAACTTCTGATTTTAAGCATAAATCATCCTTATCTTTGCAATTATTAAACAATCTACTCAAATTATTGCTATTTTTAAAGAAAATTTGAATGTTATATTTCCGAAAATTTCTTTTAATTCCTTCAGATAATCCTCTAACATGTGGTAAGACAATAATTTTGCCTCTGTTAAAATTAACTCTTGTATTATGTCTATTTTCGGTATTAGAAATGTCAAACAATCTCTCAGCAATTAATCTATTAATAAATTAAATTGGATAACGATTATTAATGAACGTTTCTCTTACTATTCTTAAATTATTTTGTCTAAAATCTTTATGTGACAATTTTATTGCTCTGTCAATAACACCCTCTCATGCTCAAATTTTGTTTCCGGATTGGTGGTGTGAATTAAAATCTAAACCTATCTAACCAAGTAGGTTTTTTGTACCAATTAAGTTTCACCTTGTTATTACTACATTTAATGACATTGATGTCCAGAAAACTTAACTGATTATTAACCTCAACCTACCTTGTAAATTTAATTCCGTCATGTACAGAATTAAAAACATCCACCATTTCATCCTCAAAAGTATTTTAAATGATGAAAATTTAAACGATGAAGTGAAAAAGGAATGTAGGACATCTTTGGTTAATGTCATTAGTAATTTTAAAAGAGAAAATAAATTTGATAATTTTTTACATAGTCATTTTATACATGATTTAATTACCGCGAAGAATTTTTTGAGAAATAACCCTAATATAATCTTCCAAAAGGCCGACAAAGGTAATGCAACTGTAGCTTCCAATAAAATTGATTACATAAATTGTATAAATAATATATTAAATTTTGATAGTACTTATTTGAAAATTGGTAATCCACATATCATTAAGCTACAAAATAATTTGAAAGAGTTATTAAATAATTGAAAAAGAAATGAATATATAAATGATACTACATATAGATATTTAAAATGTGAAAATGGAACTGTGGCAAAATGTTATGCGCTTCACAAGATTCATAAAGAAAATCTGACATTTAGGATAATAATATATTCTATAGGTTTCCCAACTTATAATATTGCTAGATTTTTATCTAATATATTGATTAAAATAGTTGGAAGAACTAGTTCTTACATTAAGGATAGTTGGTGCTTTTACAATGAATTGAAAGATATTATTATTCCGAAAAACTTCAAGATGATTTCATTGGATATATTATCTTTGTTTACAAATGTGCCTTTAGAGTTGTTAAATGATATTATATAGGAAAAGTGGCATGGAATTAATTTGAGTACAAAATTAAGAATGAATGGATATATTACAGCAATGAATTTGGTTTTTAATCACATAATTTTTTCATTTGATAACAAAATTTTATGAACAAAAATACGTATGTCCAATGGGGTTGCCTTTGTCACTGGTTATAGCTAATTTAGTTATGGAAAAGTTGGAAAGTATAGCCTTGTCAAAATTGCTTTTTGAACCAATGATATTTAAGAGATACGTTGATGATATTTTTACAATTCTTCCGGAACTTTTGTGGATGAAATGGTGGATGTTTTTAATTCTGTACATGACAGAATTAAATTTACAAGGGAGGTTGAGGTTAATAATCAGTTAAGTTTTCTGGACATTAATGTCATTAGATGTAGTAATAATAAGGTGAATCTTAATTGGTACAAAAAGCCTACTTGGTCAGGTAGGTTTTTAGATTTTAATTCACACCACCCATTCGGAAACAAAATTTGAGCATCAGAGGGTGCCATTGACAGAGCAATAAAATTGTCACATAAAGATTTTAGACGAAATAATTTACAGTTAGTAAGAGAAACTTTCATTAATAATGGTTATCCAATTCAATTTATTAATAGATTAATTGCTGAGAGATTGTTTGACATTTCTAATACCGAAAATAGACATAATACAAGAGTTAATTTTAACAGAGGCAAAATTATTGTCTTACCACATGTTAGAGGATTATCTGAAGGAATTAAAAGAAATTTTCGGAAATATAACATTCAAATTTTCTTTAAAAATCGCAATAATTTCAGTAGATTGTTTAATAATTGCAATGATAAGGATGATTTATGCTTAAAATCAGGAGTTGTTTACAAGATTAATTGCATAGCTTGTGATAAATACTATATTGCACAAACAGGTAGATATTTAAAAAAGAGTATTTATGAACATAAATATAGTTTACGTATCTTACATATTACTTCCGGTTTGAAAGAGCATTGTTTAAAATTTTTACATTCTTTTGATTTTGTGAATGTGAATATTTTGGAACATGGTATTAATAATAAGTATAAAAGGGAGATTTTTTTTTTTTTTTTATAAAAGTATTCACATTTCCAGGAATCCAAATAATTTGAATTTAATGTTAGGGTCTAGTAAATATTACAGTATTTATCATTCCTTATTAAATTGATTGGTTTTGAACAATTTGTGTAGAAGGGGAATTTAGATATAATTTACTAAATTTGGTAGTGGGAATACGGTATATATAGATTAGAATATAAAGTTTAGTTTAGTCCCTGATGAGGAGCCGTAGAGAGCTTGAAACGTTGGACAGGTCTTCAATTAGGTAAGGGCGTTGGGGACAGTCAGACTGCACTTTACTAACAAAGAATTATTTCAGCTAATATTTTATTTTCAGACCAATAAAAAAATATTTATTAATTTGTATATGGGCAGTCGACATAAGTATAATTAAAGTGTTTTAATATTTTCAAGAGTTTCTCTTTTATATTTATTCTTAATACCATGTTCCAAAAATTTAAATTTTCCAAGCTAACGTTAGACGTGTTTGTTGAGCTCGGAGATTTTCGTTTGTAAACAATGGAGGAATGAATTTGTATTCAATTTTACGTAAAAAATGAAATAAAGTGTAGTGAAGTTTGTAAAATGTTAACAAAGGGATATGGTGAGTCTGCTAGGAGTAAAGCAAGGATTTACGTGTAGTATAAGCGTTTCCAACATGGCCGCGAAAACGTTAAGGGTGATGAACGACGCGGACGCCTAAGCATGTCAACAACCGATGAAAACGTGAAAAAAGTCAAAGAAATGGTTATAAACGATCGCCGAATCACATTTAGAGAAGTCGCTGATGATGTTGGCATATCAGTTGGCTCATGTCATGAAATTTTTTCTTCACTTGCCACTATCTGCTTCGAGCTGTGGCTTGTCCCAACCTTTTTAATTTTTCGTTATATTTTTCGATCGGAACTTTTTTTAATTATTTAAGAATTCATACACGAACATTATTATGCCTACCGAGCCCCACGTGTTAGGCGCCATAACAATGGACGCTCGCACGCGCGGCCGTATAGCGATGGCGTGCGCTCATATCGGGACGCATGTTAATATACACGTCACATGTTAATATGTTAAAGAGGCTACTTGCCGCTGAGTCTCCGGTGCAGCAGCTTTCTGTGTTCAGGACTTCCTCTCGTTTCTCTTTGGTTTCGTCCTTTTCTTTCAATCTATCTTTCTCTCTTTTAAGGATCCTTCCTTCCTTCTATCTCTCTCTACGTGGAATTTCAAAGCTAAAGCTCTGACAACCGTAAGGACGATTGCACAGTCTCGTGTGATTGCGGGGATTTCTCCGGTGATGACGCAAGTGGATCGTCGGGATGACCTAGAAACGGGCGATGTCGGTATACGTACAGGTTCGAGAGAATCGGAATATCTTGGATGGTTCTAACATCGATAGGACTGTTTCCCTCGGCAGCTCGGAAGAGAAGAATGATTGTCGTCGTGACTTTCTTCTTTGTCTGTGCACTGTCGCACACTCTCGCGGCTCGCGCTTTTCGTATTTCCACGTAAACATTCGGTTTCACAACCACAGACCAGTTTTTTTGGCGGTCACAATATATATAGTTTCAAGGTTATTGCTAAAAAACCCTATTTTGCTATTATTTCTTTTGTTCAAACTCCAACATATAATTGACTGTTATATTAAAAGTCTAACTAACTTGCAAAGGATTTGCAGTGTGATAAAATTCAATCACATAACAATTTATCGTGTAAAGTGTAAGAAAATTTATTAATGGTTCGAATAACTAGTTTGATATAAATTCTAAAATAATACGCGCTGACAGAAATGATTAGTATATTGAATAATGCTGACCGTTCATCACGAAGACGCAGTTGCAACTGCCTTTCAAACTGCAAGGAAGCGCCGAAGAACCTCTAAAGTGCCCTTTGAGGATATTTTACAATCTTATAACTTGAAATATCAGAAAATAAACGTTGAAATTTGTGGATTAGGCCCACCCAGTTTATGACCTTCTTAAGCCCAACCCGAAGAACTGCGCTAAAACCATCCCAATTACTTTATTCTATATATGCGGTGTATCTGTGTTTCATAACTATAATTCTCATTGATGCCTGCGCAAAAGTTACAAAGAGGTATATAACGAAATTTGTCCGTTCAAAGTCTTACACGTGATACACATCCGTACTCTACACTATTTTCAGTCAAAACGCATTATATACTATCGACAGCTTTATGTGTAAATACAACACTGGCCATGGGAAAAAATTCTAAACATAAATCTATGCACATATGTTGTATCTGTCTCTGGGCTTTATTAGTTGTAATGGAAAAAAAGTTTGATTGGAAACTACAGTTTTTTAAATTGAAATGGTAAATTTCTTGAGATCATTGGAATTTGGGGTGTCAGAGAAGTCTCTACTGCAGCTGAACTGCATATTGTTTTCTTCAAAAATATGTCCACAAGAAATTCTGCACATTTAAATAGCGTACTTCTGAGAAAAAAAATATTTCTCAAAACAAAATTGTTTGTCTGTAATACAAATTTAGTTAACTATATCTTCCAAATATTTGGAATCAGAAAAAATGTATCTTTGATAGCTTGTATATATTAATTATATATTTTTATATTTGGAATAAATAGCTATGTTTCCCCTTTTTAAATAATTAGTTAAAATAATAAAATATTTAATGTACGTGTAACACTTTAACACTTGATTTTGTAATAAATAATTATATATTTATATAATTATAATAAATTATTACCATACTAATATTTACTATTAATGCATATAAACTATTTAAATATAACAATTTAATCAACATGATTGTATCCAAATCTAGCTTTAAAAATGAACTTAACGCACTTCCGCCAAATCTTGATGGTTGCCAAATCCATCAGAATTGAAATTTTGATTTTTCGAATGGTAGAAAAATGTATTAGAGTCACCAGATTGATAACAATGAAAACAGCATTTAAAAAAAATTTAAGAAAATGTCATTTCTGACACGTAGCATATTTTTAACATAAAATTCTCAATTATTCCCTGTACTGTCAAAACCCATTAGATAATTTTAAAAAGCCAGAAAAATAAGTCTGTTTGAGATTCGAAAGAAAAGAACTAGAACATGCATCAAATAAATGTAGGCGAAAATTTAGTCAAAATAAATATAGCAATTTTGATAATTGCATCATTTGAAAATTTTGATAATTTGAATTTGACATTTCGAAATTTTGTCATGATTTAAATAGGTTAAATAAATAATTATTTTTACGAGATTGTGCTCCTTAACGTATCAAACAGGGAACCAAATAGAAAATAACTTCAATTTTGTTGCTTAAATAATTAATAATTCAAAAATGTATATTAGTAATAAAAACAAAATATATAATTTATATTAAATGTCATTTCTATTGAATTTTACATCTTTGGTTATATGAAATCGTATATATAGATATATGTTAATATGGATGATTTTAGTGTTTTCGAAAATTAATTTCCTTAAATGTAAAAATCGATAAAGACCCACAAATTTTCATATATACATTCATATATAAATCTATGTTTAAGAATTCAATAGCAAGGGAACATTCTGAAAACTTTAGACTTTAAACACTGTTCAAAAATTATTTGATTTTTTTGATGCTTTTATAATATTTTGTATAATCAACATTTGTATTTCTAAATAAGATCCATTCAACTAGGCTGCCCTGGTATTAATAGTTTAAGCGAACTACTTTCAGTTGATATTCGCCATTCAATAGGCCACCTACTGGCCGCTGGTGAAGCTAAGTGCTAAGATTTATTTGTAAAAATAAAATGATTTTCAGTAAAAAACATAGCCGATGTCCTTTCGAAGATAATATCGAATCTATATATCAAAGATTCAATTCAAAATGAAGGCTATGCAGTATTTTTCGGATGACATCTTTAATTCTTGATTTAATCCTTGATTTAATCTTTCTTCAACGCTGAGAGAGGGACAAACCATTTCTCTAGTTTTTGTTAGCTAATGATCGAATTTTCTAAACATTATCTAAAATAATAGAAAAACTGATTTATTAAAAATCATAAGATAATCATCACCTATTTAGAAAAATAAAAATAAATAACACTTCAAGTTTCCCCCATCTAATTGTGAATCTAATTTAAAATTTATATTCATAATCATCTATTTATAAATTTCTGTGAATAGAAAAATGTAATATTGATAGATTTAGGCGTTATGCGCAGCGCCCTCCGTGATGGCTAAGCACACGATGTGTGCATGTGTGTATATGTGAGTATGCACCGCTCGGCCGCTCTACGCAGCCTCGCGGTCAAGCATCATTACCCTTCGGTCAGTTCGACCAGTTAGACGCTTAATAAAGACTAGTATTAGAACAGTATTCAACTCTGCTTATTATTTATTTATTAATTAATACTCCACTCAATCCATCAGGTTATTGGACCTCGCAGCTTCCAATGCGCGAAGTTTTATTATTAATTAATTAAAATTAACAATTAAATATAATTATATTATATATATATATATAATATAAGAGAGACAGAGATAGAAATAGTGATATATATATATATATATATAAGATAGATATATATATATATATATATATATATAATATAAGAGAGACAGAGATAGAAATAGTGATATATATATATATATATATATATATATATATATACAGATTTATATATATACAGATTTATATATTAAGTTTGAATAAATTAACAGCATGCAACAAGTGAAAGTAATTGTTTAAACAATGTTTTAAACAAATTAAATAATTAATGTGCAAAAGTGATTAAACACAAATATATATGAATGCCGCTATATATATATGTGAGTATGTGTATGTGAATACTTGAAATTGAACGTGAGAGTTAGTAAGTAATGCGCGCACACATATACATGTGTGTGTGTATGATTAGACTGCTTGCATACTGAACGAGTGTTAGTGCGTGCGGGTATACAGTAAATGTATGCTCGCAAAACTGAGTGAATGCGTGAGAGCGAAGCGAAGAGTGTGTGTGTGTGCACTAACATGCGCGCGGCGGACTGCGTCCGTGTACTGCGCGAGAGAGAGAGGTGCGTCGGAACAGTGGGGCGCGCCCGAGAGAGAGAGGTCCGATTGAGGGAGCGAGAGAGGAGAGCGCCGCGGCGACCTACGTGTTGAAAGATCCATCCGCACCGTACGAAGTCTAGAGAGAAATGAGCAGCGCGTGCGCGCCGCGTCGATTGGGGCGCGAGCCAATCAGAGCGCGAGGCGAGAGAGTGAACCGCTCCCGTATAGGGAGGGAAGGGGGAGAGAGCTCCGCGCGCGCGAGTAGGTGCAAGGCTTAGCAGCCAGAGCAGAGGCGAATCGTGTCCGACCGTTCTAAAATCACCGCTGAATCTTTCGTTCGGAAATTCTGGCTTGCGCCCAGTGCTAAGCATTTGTTTTACGCTTGTCGGAGTCCGGCTGGATTCCACGCGATTTGTAAAAATAAATTTGTTAAATGCAGTTGATAAGATGAGATAGAAATTTTGAATTGAAGCGATGATTATACGCGTCTCATGTAAATTTAGACTAAAAGTTGCGCAGTTAAATATGATGCAGCGCGTGCAGTATATTTCGATAAAGGTATACGATTATACCGATGCCGCGCCCGCTTCCGCGCCGATTCTGCCTGTTTTTCGTAAGTTGCTAAGCGGACCAAGCAATTAAGAGCACGCTAAGCGTGCGTCTTTCCTGGCAATTGCGAGAGTGTGCGAAGCGAAATCAGCTTGCAGACACGCTGTGATAAGCTTGATTTGTAATGGATAAAGGTGGCTGGTAGCGAAGAGTGGTTTGCTAGTAGCTAGGCAAGAGCAGTAGGCGAACTTATTTAAGTGTCGTGTTAATGACAACCACGGTGGTACTCTTTTGTCTGCAGGGGCTAATATTTCCTTAGTTCAGGCAGACAGATAAGTTGAATAACCACAATGAGGATCACGCGTGAGACGACCGTTAAACAATGATATGTACGGGCCCGTACGATCTGGTTGTAAGCGACACCACGCGGATCGATGTGCGCACATCAAACAAATAAATGCATTTGAAGTGGAGACAGAAGGGGTAGTTAGACAGTGCCGCGAGCTAGAATGGGCATTAATATTTCCTTAATGTCTGTTCAGTCGCGTTGCAATATACGCTTGTAACAGCGTCGCTAATAATGCCGATGCAGGCTAGGCAATAGATAGTTAGATCAGAGGAATTCCTATTAGAGCCCCGTGAGAACACCAGCCACCGGCGCAGAGTGCGCGAGCATTTAAATAAATTAATATTTACTTGCATATTTTGACAGGTTTAGAGGAACGGACTCATCCGACAATAGTGGATACATTCAAGCGAATATGGGGAGAAAAACGACTCTACCTCATCCCCAGCGGAAATAAAGTATATATTTCGCTGGCGAGTTCGGACGCATCGAGCGTGTACCTGTACTTTTCGGACGAAAAGATAATTCAGGTTGGCAATATGTTGTCAGAGAGCGAGAAAGATGTTTTGATCAGAGAATGGCCGAGAGGTGTAAAGACGCTCAGGCTGGAAATACCTGAGTCGTCAGGAAAAGAGCCTATAACGCGAAAAGAGTTGCGACGAGCTTTAGAGGACTTAGAGCGAAAAGCCGATGCAAAGGCAACAAAGGCCAGAGTTGATGCGGCCAGAGAGCGGTCTGAATTCTTCAGACAGCAGAAGGAAGCCAATAGAGAGCTTATAAATAATATGGTAACACACCTGAATGAATCAATGTGCCTGCATGCATTGAATTTGGCTGCAATCAAAGAAAACGATTCGAAACCACTGCCAAAGATCAAGAGCGTGGAAGTTGTAACCGACAAAGACCATGAACGTCAATGTGAGGAAATAAGGAAAAGCGTCGCCGACGTAATGCAAAGATCAGAGGAGATTGAAAAATCTATTGATGATAATGTTGAATATTGGAATGAGCCAAAAGCTAATCCATTTAGAATTGATGGTAAACCTCGACCAGTGCCTGTATTTTCACAAGGCATGGTCGCCAATGATATCGATAACTCATTCGAGAACGTAAGTATTAATTTATATAATATTGATAAAACACATAATAATGAAAATATTAATATAATATATGACAATAATGTTAAAATATTGAATGACGATATATTTGATAATTCTGTGAATTTGAATATTGATAAGGAGAGAAATAATATAGATGAAAATAATATACATGTAAAGGTTAATGATAATTTGAATGAGAAAGTTGATAAAATAACTGTTAATACTATTGAAACGATTGATACTGAGATACTTGATTTGATTAAAAGAGACGTAAGTAATGAGAAAAGAAATGAAATTAGACGAAAACAAAACGAGATTAGCAATATAGAAAATAATCTTGATAAGGTAAAACTAGATGAAATGATTGAGAGGACTGTAGATTCGATTGTAGAAAAGAGACTGAAAGAAAAATTGAAAAATGATTCGATCCGCTGGCTGAAAAACTGGATGTAGTAATCAGCAAAGTCAGTGGCATCACGAGAAAATATAAACTTACTGTAGATATGAGGTTCGACATTTTTAATGATTATTTATTAACCGAGTTGAGAACTAAGAAAATTAACTATGTTTTGAGTCTAGAGTCAATTGAATCAGTTAACTATTCCGAAAGAAAAATAGACAAAGACAATTACCGAGTACGCGAAATAATAATTAATCATGTCGACATTTGCTATTATCAGAAAATCGTTGAAATTAAATCGCCTAGAAAAATATTAGAAAAGTTAGAGGAATACAAAAGATTGGAATGTAGAATAACGCGAGTTTCTGCTAGGAAAGAGTTGTATAAATTAAAGTACATTCCGGGTAAAGAAAAGGCCGCGGATTTCTGGATCAAATTCGAAGATAGGATTCGAGATATTGAGAATGCACCACGATCGAATAAATTGTCCGATGATGAGAAAAGAGATATATTTTGAAATTGAAACACTTGATATTGCAGGTCGAAGCTGCTAGACCAGTACGAGACGTGCCAGCGAGCTCTCTGAGCGCTGTGAACAAACGGTCACCTCCGCCCTTTACACGGAGGAGACCATTTGAGAGACATGAGATTGGTTACAGAAAGAGACGCGATGGTAACAAGCCGAGAAGGTGTTTCACCTATGGACAGAATAGGCACATAAATGCGTATTGCCCCACGCCAGGGCAAATCTTCTGTTATAGATGCAGAAAGTCGGGTTCTTATGTGGCTAGAGACTGCCGTAGTAAAAGAGAAAACCCATTTGATCAGAGAGAAAAGAAACAAGAACAGAGCCAAGGTAAGAAGGCTCGATTTCAACAAAAGAGGGGTAAATCCCCAGCAAAGCAATCGGAAGCCAAAAAGGGAGGGATTCTAAAGAATCCCTTCAGTTTGTCGACTATTCATGAAGAGCAACAACAAAACGGTAAGAATAATATATATTCATATTTTAATTATTTTGACAGAAGTGATTTGCGAAAAATTCGCAAGAATAATGTACTTAAATTTATAGCGGACTCTGGAGCCTTTATGTTGCAGTCAAATAAATTTTAATAGTTTAAATTTAGATTTCAAAAGCAAGGTTAAATGCGCGAATAAGAACGTGGATTTAAATGTAGACGGAAGAGGAGATATAGAAAAAGTAGCTAAAGACGGTAGAAGTTTCAATTTAAACAATGTTTTATACGCTCGTAACTTATCTAAAAACTTACTGTCGCTTAGGAAGTTCGTAGATCAGGGACTTGAAATCTATCTAAATAAAGAGAAAATAGATATATTGGAGCCAGGTTCGAAGAGAAAGATTTTATCAGGAAAATACGCGTTTCCGTTTTGGATTTTTAATATTAAAGTCAAGTCAAACGATTTCGAAGCAAACGAGGTAGATAAACCGCTGATAGAACATAGATACGAAACTAGAAGCAAGAGTACCGCAGTGAAAACGTTGGAGTCAATACCGAATGAATTAAAGATCTTGGAAACGAAAGAAAATGTCAAGAGCGACTCTGACCTCTTGACAACGATTAACGATAGGGTTATAAATGCAATAGATTCTATACCGGAAAATGAACAGCTAGAATATCAAAAATTAATAAATGAACATGAGGTTAAAAATAAACAAAAGGTTAGCAAGTTGATATTGTGGCACCGCAGACTAGGCCACGTGTCAAGTAAATATCTATTAGAATATGCGAAACGAAACGCGAACTTGTTAAGTCAATCCGATCTGTCAAATTTGACAGAAGTAGTTCAGTGCGACACATGTTTAATTACGAAGAGTATTAGATTGCCATTTAATACGATCAGGCAGCGTGCAGACAGACCACTTAAGATTTTACATGCTGACACAATGGGACCCATCGGTCCAGTTGCTTGTCCGAAAGGTTACAAGTTCATATTAGTCTTAGTAGATGACTTTTCTAGAGTAGGCCTTACCTATCCTATGAGACAGAAGAACGAAGCATATGAGTATCTAGAAAGAGGAATTAGGAGCATTAGAAATATACTAGGAGTAGATGAAAAGGTGTGTTTCCTTAGTTGCGATAAAGGCACTGAATTTACAGGTGCCGATACTGTAAACGTGCTAAATAAGCTAGGAGCAGAATTACAATTAGCTAGCCCAGACACGCCTCAGCACAACGGAGTAGCTGAGCGCTTTCATAGGACCATTGAAAATAAAGTTAGGTCGCTTATGTGTGATTCAGGGCTTCCAGCAGGAACTTGGGATTTAGCCGTTAAAACCGCCGTGTATTTATATAATAGAACGCCGCATAAAGCGTTAGAGTTCGAAATACCACTTAAGAAATTATCCAAGCATTTTAAAATTGATCACGATAAATGGAGGAGATTCGGATGCTTGGCTGTATTCAGGAAACAGAGAGGAGCAGATTCTAAATTTAGTGCTACAGGCATAAGAGGCTATTTTGTAGGATACGCAAGTACGGGATACAAAATCTATGTACCCGAAAAGAATAAAATATTCGAATCCAGGGACGTTAGGTTCGTAGAAAATCTAGTCTATAAAGACTACTACGGTGACGAAGTGAAATCTGGTTTCAGACTAACTGAGTCACAAAACGGAAGTCAACTCGTAGAAGAAAACACCGGAATAATTGCACTTACCTATAAGTACTCGGCTTAGAAGTTAGAATGAAGTAAAAGGAGAAACAGTTCTATACACATTAGATTCAGACGAAGTTAAACTGCAAGACGATATTAAATACCATGCGACACTAGCGAAAATTAACGGAGATCCGAAAACTTACAAAGAAGCTGTAAGCTCCGCATATAGTAGGTTGTAGGAGAAAGCGATTCATACAGAAATAAAGTCGTTAGTAGATAAGGGAGTCTTTTCAGAGATAAACAAATCCGATATGTACAAGCAGGAAGCTAAACCGAACATACTAGATTCTAGGTGGGTTTTTAAGAGAAAAATAGACAACCAAGGTAAAGTCACCTATAAAGCTAGGCTAGTTATTCGCGGCTTCAAGGATCGAAACGTCTACGATATTCGTGAAACATATGCGCCAGTTTCCAGGTTAATTCTAGTAAGATCATTTCTAGCAATCGCGAATAAATTCGACTTAGCAATCAAACAGCTAGACATAAAAACTGCGTTTTTGTACGGAGATATTGAAGAGAACATTTATTTGAAATTCCCAGAGGGATTGACCTCAGATAGAGTTAGAGAAAACAAAAATATCTTGAAATTAGAAAAATCGCTTTATGGACTCAAAATCAGCTCGAAGCGCTGGAACGTAAAGTTCACCGAGGTTATTAGTAGATTAGGCTTTGAGTATAATAACATGGACCCGTGTCTATTCGTCAAAAACAACGATCAAGGTATAGTAAGTAGTTTTGCTCTATGTAGACGACGTACTAATCATGGGAAATTGCGAAAGGGAGCTAGATCGGGTGACAAGTAACTTATCTAAAGAATTTAATATTAAGGAATTTCATTCTCCTAATGAATTCTTAGGAATTAAGATAGACAGAGATAGAAATCGGAAAATTCTGAAATTAAGTCAGGAGAAATTTATAAAGAAATTATGAAGAGGTTCGGGTTTATAAATGGTAGGACTGTAAATTCACCCATGGCTGTGACCGACAGTACTGATAGAAAACGGAGAGATCGCGAACAAGACTGCGATAGCTATGAGAACATCCCGAATACGTTCTATAGGGAGATTGTAGGATCGTTATTGTACTTAGCAAATTCTATACGACCGGATATCACGTACACAGTAAATGTGCTCAGTCGACATCAAATTAGTCCTACTGCAAATGAGTGGGGAATGATAAAAAGATTATTTCAGTACCTCTTAGGTATAAAAGAGCTTAGTTTAACTTATCGAGGCAGAGAGAATAATCTAATAGCTTATTCTGATGCGAGCTTATCAGATTGCAAGGGAGCGTTGACAACCTGCGGGTACGTAATTAGGCTATTCGGCGATACCGTGGGATGGAAAACGCAAAAACAGCCAAACATCGCGTTATCTACTTGTCAGGCAGAGTACATTGCCATGAGCAATACTTGTCAAGAGCTCATAGCATTGCATAACTCTATTAGAATAATACTTAGGCAAGATCTGTTTCCGATTAAATTATTCTGCAATAATTTAGCTGCTCAAGCGTGTGCAAAAACCGATGGTAGCAACCGCCTGCGCCATATGACAGATAGGAAGGAACACTACATTAATGAGTGTGTTAGTAAAAAGTTAGTCGATATAGAATGGATAAAATCGTCAGATCAACTCGCGGATATATTCACTAAAAGTCTTAGACAGGACCCGCACTGTAGGCTAACTAAGTTAATATTAAACAATTAAAATATCAGCTGTTTTCAGATGAGTGCGAAAGCAACTGGAGCGATGCCGAAAATTGATACATTCATGCCATATATAGATGTATATACATAACTACATTAATCATATTCAGAAATATAAGAATATATTTAAATACATTTGAGAGAATTGAAATTATGCACTGGAAGAGAAAGAAGCCATTTTACAATATCGTCGCTGTCAATTAGTATATTAGTTTGTAGTTATTGTTGTTTATTTTATCTTATAAATGTAATTAACGGTATGAATGTAACTAGTGTGAAAGGCAAATAAAGATGTGTGTCTGGAACTCATGCAAATGAGGAGTACGCTGACTGTAACGAGAGAGAGTGATAGATTTAGGCGTTATGCGCAGCGCCCTCCGTGATGGCTAAGCACACGATGTGTGCATGTGTGTATATGTGAGTATGCACCGCTCGGCCGCTCTACGCAGCCTGGCGGTCAAGCATCATTACCCTTCGGTCAGTTCGACCAGTTAGACGCTTAATAAAGACTAGTATTAGAACAGTATTCAACTCTGCTTATTATTTATTTATTAATTAATCCTCCACTCAATCCATCAGGTTATTGGTCCTCGCAGCTTCCAATGCGCGAAGTTTTATTATTAATTAATTAAAATTAACAGAGGTTTAGTAAATTCAAGATTTGTTAAGACCACGTGTTCGTGACCCTTTGTCCCGAGATTTGAGAAGTGAAAGAGCTTATTAAATAAGCATTAAAATTTGAGATCAGTGAAGTGCAAACGTAAATTCAGTGCGTTTTAAGGCCTGTTTGCGTTATTTAGTTAAAGAAAAGAAATAAGATTTGCGATCAAGCTTTGTGATTAAGCTTTGAGATAAGATAAAGGGATTTAGAGGGAAGTCTCTATTGATATAGATTGCACTTTGATTAAAATCAAAATTATAAAAGATGAGTCAAGGGTCAAACACCCAAGTTGAAAAACGAGGTAAGCAAAAATCATTAACATATAAGTAACATAGAAGTAAAATACAATTTTCAAATCTGAAAGTCGAGACACAGTACGAATGAAAATTATAAATATAGAAATATTAATATTTTGTGAATTGAAAATAATAATTAGAAAAGTGTAAATTAGGAATTTAAATAATTAGATGCAAAATTGAAAGTGATAAATGTTAAATTAAAATTGATAATGATGAAAATAGAAAATTAGAAGTACTATAAAATATTTAGATTTGAAAAATGTGAAAAGTATAAAATTCTAGAATATGAGAAATAAGAAGTCAAAAATTAGACTTGAAAATGTTAAAATATAGAAAGTTGAAAGTAATAAAATTGAAAGTGTTAATGTGTGAAAAGTTGAAATTAGCTTCGTTAAAAGTATTAGATAAAAGTAGAATCAAGAAGAAGATAAGAAAGAATTAGATTAAAGAAAACGCGCATTTCGAAAAATTATAACTGCAAAGGAAAAAAAACCGCGAAAGCTAAAAGCGCGCGAAGTTCATGGGAGCAAAATTGTATTAAATCGCGAAATTATAAATTTCAAATTAAAAATGATGATCACGAGAAACATGGGATGGCGCGCTGGAATTCTTTGAAACCGAAAAACCGTTGAACTTAAAGATAAAAACATTTCGTAGAAATCGAAAAAGTGAAAGCGCGTTTAGGAAACCGTTGAATGAAGGGGTGGTAGTTCGAGGAATAAGAACACGTGCGCGGCAGAAATTACCGCGCGAAAAATTAAGAAGAAGAAAAACACGAAAAGGATGAGCGGAGGATACGAGCGCGCGCGAGAGTGAGTGAAAGGTCTAACATACCGCTGTACCGCGCGAGTGAGAGAGAGAGAGAGAGAGAGAGAGAGAAACAGAGAGAGAGAGCTATACATACTACTTACCGCTGTACCGCGCGAGTCAGAGAGAGAGAGATAGATAGATAGATAGATACATATATATATATACGTACTAATATATAGAGAGAAAAAGAGAGAGAGAGAGAGAGAGAGAGAGAAAGAGAGAGAAAGAGAGAGAAAGATAGATAGAGTTATACGCGTATATATTCTAATATATATAACGTTTACAACAATTTAATAATAATTATAAATATACATATATAAATATATATGTATATATACACGTATATATATATATATATATATATATATATATATATATAATATAAGAGAGACAGATATAGAAATCGTATATATAGATATATGTTAATATGGATGATTTTAGTGTTTTCGAAAATTAATTTCCTTAAATGTAAAAATCGATAAAGACTCACAAATTTTCATATATACATTCATATATAAATCTATGTTTAAGAATTCAATAGCAAGGGAACATTCTGAAAACTTTAGACTTTAAACTCTGTTCAAAAATTATTTGATTTTTTTGATGCTTTTATAATATTTTGTATAATCAACATTTGTATTTCTAAATAAGATCCATTCAACTAGGCTGCCCTGGTATTAATAGTTTAAGCGAACTACTTTCAGTTGATATTCGCCATTCAATAGGCCACCTACTGGCCGCTGGTGAAGCTAAGTGCTAAGATTTATTTGTAAAAATAAAATGATTTTCAGTAAAAAACATAGCCGATGTCCTTTCGAAGATAATATCGAATCTATATATCAAAGCTTCAATTGAAAATGAAGGCTATGCAGTATTTTTCGGATGACATCTTTAATTCTTGATTTAATCCTTGATTTAATCTTTCTTCAACGCTGAGAGAGGGACAAACCATTTCTCTAGTTTTTGTTAGCTAATGATCGAATTTTCTAAATATTATCTAAAATAATAGAAAAACTGATTTATTAAAAATCATAAGATAATCATCACCTATTTAGAAAAAGAAAAAGAAATCACACTTCAAGTTTCCCCCAGCTAATTGTGAATCTAATTTAAAATTTATATTAATAATCATCTATTTATAAATCTTTGAATAGAAAAATGTAATATTTATAGATTTAGGCGTTATGCGCAGCGCCCTCCGTGATGGCTAAGCACACGATGTGTGCATGTGTGTATATGTGAGTATGCACCGCTCGGCCGCTCTACGCAGCCTCGCGGTCAAGCATCATTACCCTTCGGTCAGTTCGACCAGTTAGACGCTTAATAAAGACTAGTATTAGAACAGTATTCAACTCTGCTTATTATTTATTTATTAATTAATCCTCCACTCAATCCATCAAATATACATATATCACGACTGCAGCTCGCGCTGCAAAACACCGAGTGATTGCTGCTGACTCGAAGACGTATAGAGACGGTGGTTCCGATAATGATAGGGACGGAAAGATTGAAGATCAGGAGTGACATCAAGTATATTGGATACGAAGCTAAGCTTCTGGCCTCACCTATGAAACCTGACTGAATAAGGCAGCAGAAAAGATCAAAGCTCTAAGTAGACTGGTGGCCAACATGAACGGACTTAGACACAACGTACGTAGGCTGCCGATGAGCGTCACCCACTCGATCTTGCTTTACAGGGCGGAAGTGTCGACCGACACGATGAATGTCAGAAAACAAGTGATCGCCATGAAAAGCTTACAAAGGGTGGGTGCGATAAGAATCGCGTGCACGTATCGCACTGCATATGAGAGCGCGGTTTTCGTGTTCATTGGGATCATTCCCAATGATTCCTCCGTGGAAGGAGATGCAATACGGGGAGGTGGACTTCTACCTTACCCAGTTTGTTTCAGGACATGGGTACATTCTTAAATATCTCTGCTGAAAAGGATTACCTCTGCAGTATGTAAGTATTGTGGATGGGCTTAGAACAATGTGGAGTACACGTTGCTCGTGTACAACCATTGGCACGAGCTACGATTACGGTTACAGACGCGGATAGACGTGATTGCGTCAGAAAACGTGATGCGACTTATGACGGCAGATGCGCACAGCTAGCGGTAAATCGTAAAATACGTTACGCATGTGCTTCGGTGCAAAAGAGCGAATGGATGTCTAGATTATTGGAAAACTGTGAAGCGTGAATGCAGTTTCTAGTATGCATAAGGTTTTAGGATGAAAGGAATAACGGTCAATGGACCACGCAAAGATTTCTGTCCAAGCTGAAGTAATGTGAATAACAATTTCGGGCTGGTGTCGGTGCAACAACATGGAGATATGTGTTTAGTGGGTAGTGACATCGGTTTTGTATCGAGCCGCACACATTTCAGTGGCCCTTCTCCAGGATCATCCTTTCTGACTGGACATTCGAAATGCACGAATAGCATTCACATACTCTTTTAAAGAAATATATACACACACACACACACACACATATATATATATATATATATATATATATATAATAGATTAATAAAAATAGATAAAGCTTCAGTTTATTTCAGGGTGGACTAAGAATCAGAATAAGAACCATACTTTAAGAGCTGCAGCCTGTATGGCTATATTGTGACGAACTGCGTAGTACGCGCACTCCGTCTACAGGAAAAGTGAGAGCGCGGGTAAGTGAGGACACATGTGCAAGTCGTAAATATATATATACGTGCGCGCTAGAAGCTCTTGACTCGTTTCCTTTTCTCACTTTCTTCTAAACGTATATGAATATGAAGGGAAGAATGTATAAGCACTTGTATACGACGCACGCCGCACAAGCATATACATATATATATATATATATATACGCGTTTATGTGTGTACGGGTATATATGCGCATGTGTGTATAAATCGGCATACAAGTATATATTCATATAAGTTACATTAAATTCCAAAAGGAAAATAAAAGGAATATTATTGAAATAATATAATAATTCGTAATGAATGATATTTAATTAATAAATAGTCTTATCGTTCATACAGTATAATAATTATATTAATAATAATAAAATAATTATTGTTTTACTCGTTTTTCTTATAACGATAATTAATAATATTACGATATCATAATATTATAATAATATTCTTATTATAGTAATCAAAAGAGTTGTTTAATGAAAATCTAAGAATCTAATATAAACAATCTGTTTAGCTTTACATTATTATTATTAACAATTATATTACATAATTACTATTTTCAAACAATTATAATTTGAAGCTTGTAATCCTTAAAAATTGTATTAATCAATTAATTAATATACGAATTACTAACAGTAATATATTTAAAATACATAAATAATATATGTTAACTAACTTATGACTATATAAAAATAATCGTAATTAAAATTGAAAATACTTTTCGAAATAAATATTTAAACAAAAATATGCAAGCGTCTATAAACTAAGGTAATGTAAACATTGTAAAACATGAGTATGTTATGAATAAATGCCGTAACTTCCTTAATTTTTAAGGTATAGTTACAATTCCAAAACAAAAATGAATCATAATTTTTAGTGAACAGAATTAACCATATAACATACTCATGATAAACATGCAAATATGTTATTTATTGTATAACGGAAAATCGAACTGGAAAAATTAACGATACGAGCTGTACTTATTCCCCATATGCTTCGGAAAAGTCCTAATTCCTCCCCCACCGCTGCAAGGCTTGCATAGGGCTAATGCAACTACGTTTTGAAGGAGGGCGAGTAGATGAGATATCATGAGCTTATTGGTCCAAAACTATCTTTTACGACTTTTCTATAAGCGCAACGTTAGATTTTTCGTATATAACGAGCATCCCAGTTTCGGGGTCCCTCCAGAGAAGCACTGTCTCATAGAAAGCATTAGCGGTATATCTGACGCAGTGGTATTCTGGAACGTACTCGGTATGTTGAGTAAAACGCTATTATAGCGATATACCGACATATAGTACATTTGAAACATTGCGACTCCGCGTGCCATTCCGTCGCATCCGTGGTATATTGGGAAAGGCTTTAGGCTGTACCCGGTATACGGCTGTGCGGAAGGCCCCAGTAATTGACAAGGCGCCCTGAGCAGTCTGTCAGTTTGGCGCTGCGACCATTCGCATTCCCATAA
Organism: Sycobia sp. Sy_11; assembly: GCA_018907035.1. NCBI lineage: Eukaryota > Metazoa > Arthropoda > Insecta > Hymenoptera > Epichrysomallidae > Sycobia > Sycobia sp. Sy_11. The sequence goes on from JACCIC010000029.1 coordinate 1,069,486, forward strand.
TATACTAGACGTCGGGGTGAGCGCTCATAGCGGTAACCCGACGTAGATATTACAGGAAGCGAAAACTGACCTATCCATCGGCGTTAGGCCAGCGGTACGCAGTGACCCTTTGCGTTTGAGTTTTCTTATTAATACGCCCTCACTATACGAGGAGCCGTTTTCAACCGTGTTTTTCCACTTCGTAACGTTTTCTTAGTCGTCTCACCGCGTGCTGAGCACTTCTACTACCGCCAGTTCGGTCCGCGTCTTATATTAATAGAATATTTGCTGTAAAAGAAAACGTTAAATAAATTCAAAAGTGAGTATTATTGTCTATATTATTTATAACTAATTCTTTATTCAATGTTCGGGGTGTCCATGGTATGATTGGATTCTGGGTAAGGTACTGACCGTTATCTAAGCGTTTACGCGGTAAGATACCAGTATCACTCCTGACGGAATCCAATCATTTTGGCCCCTACACTCCGATGGTAACGAATTTCGCAAGGAAAATTCGTTTTGGGATCATAAAATCCGCATTGCGAGTATCGCTTATCCAACCCTATCCTTGCTAGTACACGAGAGTGTAGGCAAAAAAGGGGGTAATTAAAACCGATAACTACGCGGTAACAATATGACAAATATTATTGTCAAATCTGTGATATCGTGGGAAAGGGTTATGGTCTAAAACTGTACAGGGATCATTGATGAAGTAATCAGTGATACCTCAACCAATTTGAGCCAAATCCATGACCCGAATTGTTGTCATGACCTTTCCTTTTATGAGATTCAGTTTTCCGATGATATTCTCGAGATATCACTGCGATATTGCAGTAATAACCCTGTAATATTGGCACAGTATTTCTGGCATATATATAACGCTATGTGAGATTTATAGTTTCTTCATACACTTTTATTTTTGCTGATAATAATTTCTTCTTGTTGTAAACTTTTCCAAATTGTCTTTCTCTGTACGAATTTCTTATTTTATATTTTGTCCACTTTTAAAAAGTTTTATTGACTTTTCTGTTATATTATTGTAAACAAGATCATCTATATAATAATTTTATTAAAATTAATATAAATGAAATAATTTTATTAAAACACAAAAATTTGTGATATAAGAAGGACGTATATTAATAAATATCTGAAGGTGCATTAAAAAAAATTATATTGTCAATAACTAATACTTTAAATAAAATATTCAAATCGAACATAAAGAACTAGAATATATAATGCCTATAAAATACGAATTAATGAGTTAAGGAAAAAAAGTTTATAAACATATATTAGTAATATGACAAAGATGAATTATTTTTATCTATAGAATGTTGAAATGTTCTAATCACAAGCTCTATTTTATTTAATTAATTGGTATTTATTAAATTCTAATTACGGTTTTTCAAAAAATATAATTGTGAAAAATTAAAAAGTATCATACAATTTCTGAGCGTAACTTTGTTTACAATATTGATATTTATTCTGAAATAAAGGTAAGCTTTCTCTTAAAAAAAATTACAAATTCTATGCAAATATTTTATGGTAATAATATATAATAATATTATATAAAAAGTTTTTTCGTGAAAATGTTAATTATAATATATATTTACCTTTAGATCTCACCTACGTGATATAAGAGACCGAAGCGTTCTTCGACTTTTTGAAAGCGAAGGAACAAATGGAATGCCCGGAAGCCAAGGTATTTCTGGTAGTTCTTTACTTCCAACTCATTGGGAGGATCAAAGTTATTTTAGTGAACCAGAATTTGATAGTGAATTTCAACACCAACATATTCATAAAAGCAAGGTTTGATAGTTTTTATATTGATAGTCACTTTACTTTACGTATTATTCTTTTATATTTAAATAGATCTTAATATGAAAATATTAAGAATTGATATATGAACTTATCTGTACTAAAAGTTTCAATATCGCCCAAGCACTATAATTTATACTAGGATTATTTTACTACTGTGTAATAATGTTTGTCTTAGTTAATAGTCAAAGATTTTATTGCTATTAGATTACTTTAATTGTGCTTTTGTCGACTGCTTACATGTAAACTAATAAATATTTTCATTGGTCTTACAGTCCAATTAAATCAATCGAAAATAATACCTAATAATATCAAAGTATATTTATATTAATATTATATTAATATATAAATCTACAAAAAAAAATAAAAATAAAAAATAAAAATAAAAATTATAATGACAGTCAGACTGTCCTTGTGTAAAAACACCCCCGTAGACGAATCTGAAAATAAAAATATTAGCTGAAAAAAATTTTATATTAGTAAAGTGTAATCTGACTGTCCCCACCACCCTTACCTAATTGAAGACGTAGTCCAAAGTTTCGAGCTCGCTAAGGCTCCTCATCAGGGACTATATAAGCAGTATATAAGCAGTCGACAAAAGCACAATTAAAGTATTTTAAAAAAACAATCAATATGAGAGTATTAATAAGATAATATTAGTAATATATTAAATTAATAAATTATAAATAATAAAATGATAATAGATAAAATGAATAAATAACAATTTAATTGTTAATTAATAATATAAATAAATGACCTAAAACTTTTAAATAGATTTTTATTTAAAATATCTTTAAATTTAGAGACAATTTATAGAGAATTTAATTCAACTAAAAATGTACACTATTTATAATGCATGCTCGAGCTTGAAATAATTTAATATCCGAATGGTTGGATAAAAAGGAAGAATGGATCGAAAAATTCTACTTGTCTCCTTTTTGTCAGGGAGAGCGGAACTATTGTAGTAGATCCACTTTTCGTTACCAGTCACAATATGCCACAGAAAACTCTTCTTTTTGACCTAGCAAGAAAAGACAGTGCGATGTTGTATCGATTTGTAATAATATTAACAACAATATACAAAAATAATAAAAATAAAAATAAAAAATTATAATGACAGACATATTGTCCTTGTATACAACCACCCCCGTAGACTAATCTGAAAATGAAATATTAGCTGAAAAAATTTTTATTAGTAAAATGCAATCTGACTATCCCCACCACCCTTACCTAATTGAAGATGTGGTCCAACGTTTCCAACGTTGTACTACGTTGGAAGTAGTCTGACTGTCTTCATTTTTAATTTTAATTTTTGTTTTTATTATTTTTTTACATTGATCTATTAATATTAATATAAATATATATTGATATTATTACGCATTATTTTCGAATGATTTCATTGGACTGTAAGACCAATGAAAATATTTATTAATTTGCTATTAGATTACCTTTATTTGAGATACCAAATTAAATGATTCTTAGAGTAGAGAATCTTCAGGCTCAAAATATCTCTTATTATGGAAAAATGCTAATATTGTATTATAGAATTATTTACTTCTTCCATCATATGCAAATTCCATTAATTCATGAATGTATATCTTTCAACAACTCTTCTTTGCATTATACCAATAGGCATATACTTACGATCATCAGTATATATTTACAATATTAAATAAATATTTTTAAAATAAATAACTTATATGGTATCGCAGTACTTGCAAAGAGAGTGTCTGAACTTCAAGTCACAAAATTTAAAAGAATTTTTTACATGAGTATGCAATTTCCATATTAGCTACATTATCGTCTAAAAATTTCATCGAAAATTTTATCCACAGTGATAAACTAAAATTACTATATTTTGAAATTATTAAATTATTAGAAAATATTTTTAAATGATTAAAGGTGTCACGATACGAGGTTCAAAAAGCAAAATCGCTCGCAAGGCACACAGCTTCTTCACTCCCTTCCCTGTCGCCCCCTCAAATCTTCGCATATAATTATTCAATCTATAAAACAAGCAGAGCGCCCTGTCATAAACAAGTATATTTGCGGTGCTCTTTACCTCATATTCCTACTCGCTCTCACAAACGAGGTTATATATAGATAGAAACTACATTTTTGGTTCCAACATAATGCTGTAGAAATATGGAAAGATTACATGAAAGAAACATTCAATTATAATATATTTTATAGCGACGGTTATTCCATGTCATTGACTCTCCCTAGAGTGCAAATCACTTTCAGGGTTCAAGCCTTAACTGCAATAGGGGCAAAATAATTAATGTAAATAATTGAGGAACACTCACGCAGTATTTACATAAATATAACATGTGTTAAAGCATATATTACATGAGTCTGAACTTGCAAAAGTTCTAGATCTTTGCGGCTGATCGAGTAATGGGCTTAATAGAGTCGACCTCCCTACCTAAGAATAGAAGAAAAGAATGAAAGAGAAAAATGATGCCAATTTATGAATGTGTTGTGGGACTCTGCACAACGATATCTTTGAATGAATGATCATCACGCGGAGCCGAAATGCACTGGAAGTACGGAATGGGCAACTAAATATCGACCTTTCATACTGACTGATCGGGGCCGCCGGTCTTATCAACAAATCATGGTCGGTAATATAAAGACAAAGGAAGCACCTTCATCAGAGAGCTTAATAAATGGGTATCTCTCGGAGAGTGACCCCACAAGGAAGAGCCCTCATTTGAATGATAGAAGGCAACTCAATGAATCAATATGTACTAGTGAACATATGAAGATTAGAGGGATGCATTCTGGAAGAAATGGCATACCGCCTTAAGGCTCTCCAGAGAGTTGAACACCTTGTTTTTGGGGTGCAAAGTTCGAGAGAGTCAAGGATCAATAGTAGGTTAGACTAAGCTATTTTCCTAAATGAGGGTCCCATCCACGGTAGCTCTTACAGGTATGTCTTGGGGGCTGTTCTTGTTCTGATGAATTCACCGCTGATGTGTTCAGAAGGCCGCCCATATGCAGGCATGAACTGTTTCTTTCTTATACGTAAATTGTTTACAACAACGATATTTAAGAGCAGAAGAAAAGGAGGAAGAGTTGGTGGATGCTGTTTCCAAGGACTTAATAGGGATTCCAGGAGCCTAATATGATCAGAGAAGTTTCGGCCCGTTAAGTGAATTCGGGCCCGAGGAGATTCTTCTCGAACTTTCTCGACTGGTGAAGATCGTACTTAAAGCACTGAAGATGCAACCAAACATCAAGAAGGATGTAAAAACCGGCCTTCTAAAAGTTAAATATATCAATCGAGAAAAAGAAGAAGGAGAGCAATAACAAAAATTAAGAAGAACCAAGAAATAGGTCGGATATCATGAAGAGAAATAAAACGAATAAGTCGAAATCTAATGTCACAGAGCTGCCTGAACATGAAGGGAGGATGAAGGACTCAATAACAGTATACTAGAAAAGGAAAAAATAAAAATAAAGAAGAAAATCATAAAAATGGATACCATAGCTATAAGGCCGGCTGCGGACAAGACCTGCACAGAGGTTTTTGGAGCTGTCCATGATCGTGTTAAGCCTAAGGGTACTGGCATACAGGTAAAAACATGTTTTTTTTGTTAAGTCAGATTGGAACGAATAACAATTATTTCATAGAAAAATTGAAACAATATAACGTGATTTTTCGTTGAACTATCTTGAGAAGAGAAACTACTCTTTTGATTTAAGTTTGGATAAGCATTTTACTCTGAACCCAACTGATCGATTATACTTCTGTAGATAGTAGAGCGCTTCTTATGAAAACTAAGGATATCTTTAAGCTAGGATACATTTGTTCCTTTTAATGTTTCCTCCCATTTTTCTGTTATATCTAATTGTTAATTTATGTTTAACGTGAAGCGTTAGTAGCGAGTTCCATTGATCTATCGATTGTTGAAGAGCCTCCAGTAATCTCATTTCTTTCATGGGTATATCGATGAGATTTCTGAGTGAAAATTTCTTAGAATCTCGCATTTGTTCAAGTAGCTTACATACCTGTTGTTCATCTATAAATCTAGAAAAAAATCTTTCGGGTACTGTTTGAGTCTTAAAGTAGCGATAATCGCCACACGGTCTCAGCCTGGGTTCTTCTTTCTGAAAAGTTGTAGTGAGCTGATTCATTCCTCTTTTTGACGAAAAATATGCGCATTCTTAGCACTTCTTGTGGAAGAGTTCCTTGGTTACATCAAGATCCTAGGTTAGTAGTCATGTAGGACATTCAGCTATTAGCATGTCCATTGTAATTCTATGGTATATTAAAGACCTTCCTGACCCTGGTGAAACAACGGGTGCAGCTTGCAGCAAACAAAACACTATTCTCCGTTGAGGTTTTGCACTATGCGTAACGAAACATTTACACTATATTTTTCAAAAGGAAATCTAATTCAAGCGCTTTTAAAAACGGGGTAACCAGTGTCAGGATATCTATATTAATATGTTTCTGTGGGATGGGCATGTTACACCAGAAAAGATGATAATTTAGTGATACAAAAAAAAGAATACATGTGTAAAATAATCTGTAACACTCCGTCTTCACTATTCAATCAGTTGAACATATTATTATTAATTCTTACTTGTTAATCCTACTATTCTGTTTGAAATATTAATAAACAATATAGTCTTTGTAAAAGATTTAATACAAAAATAAATTAAACAAACAATAAAACTATTAAATAATTGGATTCTCCTTATAGATCCTCTGTAACATATAAGAAAAACGGAAAAATAAATTATTATTTCGTGCGATTTTCTTATAAATACGAAGGTGGATTGATAAGTTTCTGGCTTGACCAAGAAAAACAACGTTTTTAAGATTTTTTTTACGTCTCTATATAATCTCCTCTAAGGCTGATACATTTCTCATAGCGGTGTTCTCGTCTAGTAATGCCATCTGTATAGACTGTTTCGTGAAGCTCCTCAAAATACCCATTTACAACTTCGATTACTTCTTTATTGTCCGCAAATCTCTTACCACCAAGCCATTTTATGAGGTTAGAAAACAGATAATAATCACTCAGGGCTAGGTCTGGAGAGTAGGAAGGGTGTGGCATCAATTCAAACTTCAGATCGTTGATTTTAGCCATCAAAACGATTGACGTGAGCGCTGGTCCAAACGTTGGAATAAGTCTGCGTAATATTGACGACTGATAGTTTTGCCCTTTTCAAGGTAATCAATGTATAATACCTCTTGCGTCCCAAAAGCAGTAGCCATAACCTTATTCTTCGAAAAAATTGTTTTTACCTTTTTTGGAGATGGTTCCCTGGTCCAATCCACTATTTAGACTCTTGTTTGATATCAGGAGTGTAGTGGTGAACCCAAGTTTCGTCAACGGTTACCAACCGATGCAAAAATTCGCATGGATTACGCTTATTCAATGCCAAATTGGCGGTAGAAATGTTCTTTCGAATCAATTTTTGGTCGACTGTTAGCAAACGCGGTTCCCATCTTGCACAGAGCTTTCCCATGTACAAATGTTGGTGCAAAATATTTTGTACACGTTCATATGACATCTTATAGATCTCAGCTATCTCACACACTTTTCATCTGCTGTCTTTCAGCACTATTTGATGGATTTTTTCGATCATATCGGGAGTTGTGACCTCAATGGGGCGTTCTGAGCGAGTATCATCAGAGGTGCTTACACGATCCTTTTTAAACTCGGAAACCCACTGCTTAACGGTTGAATATAATGGGGAGGATATCCTCAGTGTTGAGTCCATCTCTTCTTTAATTTCCTTCGGTGTTAATCCTTTCAAATAAAAGTATTTGATGACAACACGATTCTCCAGCTTTTTCATTTTTACGAAAAACACAGAGACGTCTTGTTCAGCGTACTCTCAAACCTAAACTAATATGGCGAGCGGACTGAAACTATAGCTACATGTTATCTAAGGATGGTACTATAGAATGCCATCTCAAGGTAGGCCTAATGGCGCCATAACTTGTCCAGGCCATATACGAAAGGCCGGGGCCCCCTGAACTATTGTGAATGCAGCTCCGTCCTCCTACTTAGAGCTGACGTTCCGACCAGCTCTCATGTCTGAAGAACTGACACAACAGATGCTTCGGCAGAACCTTTAGAATGACTAGTACTAAATGACTACCAGTGTCTGATCTCTGTCTGATTATTTTGCGACGTCAAGCACACTATCGACTGCATCAAACGAGCTTCTTTGACCTTCTGGCTTTCAGTAACGATTTGTCGACCTATTTTATATAGCAAGTTGCACTCAATTGATCTCATCAGTAGAGCTTAGACAGTTCATTGCTATCTTCTTTACATGGTCAATGTAATAACGTAGCATTTTGGAGTTCGTTCTATTTTACAAAAAAGTCTATTAGTATACGATAAATGAGCCAGGCTCATTTCACACCCTCCCGATGTCTTCAAATGAACAGGAGCTTATTCTAACTATTTTACTTTAATGAAAAATGCTATGAATGTCACTAGCATTCAATTATCAGTCCAATACAAGAAAGTCCATTGATACCTCTGCTATGGCTCTTTGATCGCTGATAATGTATTGCTTCTTTATCACGAGACTAGATGATTACAAGTCAATATAAGCTCTCCGTTCGGACGCAGCACATTCTCTTACTTTCGGTATTCTGAGTCTCTAAAAATGCATTAAAAATCCCGCTTTATTTTAGCATATATATTTAACATACTTTTCAGAATACACTAAAAACTCGTGAGGATACATATTGGTGATACGTGCCCTAATAGCTCGTTCGATGGCAGTGTATAATGCTCCCTCTAAAATTAAGATTATGGTACAATATTATTAATAGTCTTAACAATACTTCAATATACAATAGAAGCGAGCCACACTCGTATAATGATTTGGTGATCTGTGGGTGGATTTGAAATTTCATTACTCTTAAACGAACTCTTAATTTCATCACTCTTAATTCTCAAAACTGTTATTTGATGTATTACAGAAAGATTCAGAATAATTATTTAGTAATTTGTTATTTGTTTGTTTAATATATTATTATTCAGCAACTAACTGCTATTATTTTGCGATACGGCATGTAAAGTCTGAACACAATCGGCTGCGAAATTAGTAAGATTTCTTACAATTTTATTTCTATTCATATGATTTAAATTTTCATCAACTAATGCACCATCTGAAGCAGTAATACTAAATTTCATAGAAATCAGCGTATCTTCTAATATTTTTTTACCATTGTTTTCAGTTTTTTTTCGATCGTTTATAAAATGTACAGAATAGACACGATTTTTATAAAAACTTTAAACCTGTAAAGGTATCTGATATCGACAGTTATCAATTCAAATTGTTCTTTCTACAAATAATATACCAATTATCAATATAAATACTTATTGAAATTACTTTCTTCAAAAATATAAAATAAGGTAAGTATGATAATTTATAATTCATTATCATATGCATACTCATTTCTTTAATATATTTATAAAATTTTTTGTATTTACATATTTCCCTTATGTATAAAATTTTCCTCTGTGCATGTTGCTAAGAAATAAAAGTGTCCAAATTTTATTTCAATTATTCTCAAATGTTGTTTTATTGGGAATCTAAAATAATTAGCTGAAACTTTTTCAAAGTAAAAAAATTAATTTCTGACAACAATTTCTAAACTTTTCCGTATACGCAAATCATGTCCCTTTATTTTTTACAAATTGTGTATTTATATATATTTTACATTAATGAATCACATTATATCCTTGGAGAATTTTTTTTTGTTAAAACTACTCACAATTTAGTATACTGAATGTATTCAGTATCTGTCAGTTCAATTAATAAAGCGGAGTAAATATACAATTATGTATTTAGTTTTTTTTTCATTTGAAGAAATATATTTTTCACAGATATGCAATGTAGGAAAAATTTAACCCAATTCCTTTATTTACAAGTTTTTTATAAATTATGATCTAGACTAAAAGTTGAATAAGAACTTTGTAATATAATAAAATATTTTTGTATAATTTATAAGATCTTAAATCCAGTGTAGGTATAGTATCTTCACTTTATTAACAGTTTCTATTTGAAATTTTGTCGTTGATGTAAAGTCAATAAGGAAAAGTGGACAAAAAATATGAAGAAAGAATAGTGAATCTGTTTTCGTGGAAACGTGCTTTAACACTTTGACAAGGATAAGCAAAATTAATAGCAAAAGGTTTAGATATATCCTACGAAAGAGGCCTACGATGGCTCGATCGCTAGAGCGAAGGATTAGTAACTCGGTGATCCTAGTTCAAATCCCGGTCTCGGCCGATTGACACTAGCATTGCCGTAATTATTTGCATGTGCTTTGTTTACAAACACATCGTAGACCTCCGTCGCTGATTAGCACCGGTCTTTGGAAGCATAAATAGAGCTCATGACCTGAAATGGTGAAGATGAATATGAAGAAAGACAATGAAGAATCTTCTGTTGACTGAAAAACATGTGTCAAAGCGACTCGCTTGGGCGCATAAGAATATTGATAGAGATTTTGAAAATGTCATTTTTACTAATGAATGTTCTATATGGGCACTTGTGTCGTCATATGAGCCTGGTCAACTTCTACCAATAGGCTTGTTCAACGGATAGTAAAACACGGAATAAAGGTGCATCTTTACGGCTGCTTTTCAAAGCAGGTATTCGACACTTTGCACCTCTTTATTGACAAGCTAAATGCCAAGAAAATGATAAAATTCAATAAAAAGGCTTTACTGCCATCTGCCAAACGATAGTTCATCGGAAAAAATGAAGATGGAATTCGGCAGGAGGACAACGATCCTAAACACCACAGCAAGCTCTATATCGAGTGGAAGGCTCAATCTGCCGATCGATACATTGCATTGACCGTCGCAGTTGCCCGCTGCAAACTCTATTGAAATTGTGTGTGCATATATTAAATAGAAGCTTCGTAGAAGCCACATATACTTTGAAACAGTTGTCTTACCAAATTTGTCGGATCTGGAGATCATTGCCACTAGAATACGCCGTCAAATTAATAGAAAGCGTGCCTCGGAGATACCAGGCAATTATCGACGCCGGTGCTGACTAGACACATTATTGACCGAATTGCATCATCGTTCATAATGAGTACAATGTATATATAAATATGAAATTTTTATCAAATAAACTTTTTTATAAATTAATACAACCATGCTCTTACTTGAGAGACTATATATAATAGAAATATTCATTATTTATTTAAGAAAAATCAAATAAAAAAAAATCACATGAACATTTTTTTCTATCATAGTAAATATTTATGACTAAGCCAAATGGAATTATTATTAAATATATATGCTTCGTTGTATTGTTTATATTTTGATATATGGCTTATATTTGTAAGACGATAACTTATATTTAAAAAATTATAGAGGATTTTGCGTAGGGGTTATATATGTGATGCGTGTATTTGTAAAAGAACTTAAGCTTTTAGGTCAAATTGAACACTGCACATATCTGTGCACAATGTACATATACACATGATAGTATACCAATAAAGTAAAATTAAATTTTTATATCAAAGATTTTTAAAGTTCAATTCTTACCATCCGTTCAGAAATAATATAGATACATTCAAGATGATTATTGATCGACTAAGAAAATCGGTAAATTAAAAATTGTACTTACTTATATCGACTGTTCTGAATTCAATTAATAAATATTTTTATTGGTATTACAGTTTTTATACAACAACATATTATACTAATATGACAGATAGACTGATCTTGTTTACAAGCACCTCCTGAAAAGAAATTATTACTAAAAATAAAATAAATTTCGATTAAAAATTAAAAATGATAAAAGTATATTATATATTATGTTATTAAAAGATAACTTAACTGCCCCCAGCACCTTAAATTTAAATGTACCTAAATGTCTGACGTTAGTGCTTCGAAATGTGGGCCGAATACAGTTTTCTTCCCATTTATTAAAAAGTTTTCTTTATGTAAGAATTCGCTCAAAAGAATGGCAATGAATTCTAATACAAATAAAATCATTGTATTTTAAAGAATTTTTTATCAATACTTTGTTGATCATTTGAAGTATTTATAGATTCATAGAACAATTTAATGAAAATTTAAAAATAGAATAATTATATTTTTATTTTTAGAATGCCAAAAATACATGTGTTAACAGTGGTTACTATATGAGCGGTTATAATACCATATCTAAAGGTACAGCTTTGCTACGTCCTTATAGTCCAGTATTACTTTTATCTAATAGTACAGATATCTCCGGACATTCCCAAACTCTTACAAAAACGGGTAAGAATATTATATTAAAATTTAATTAAGCATAGAAACCTGTCAAATCGTTCATTTTAATATTCGCTACAATTTTTCATATATGACAAATTATTAAACGTATCTTTTCCAATATTTGTATAGCCCTGATATAGCATCTAGTCCAATCCATAGAAATTTTTTTTACTACAATATTAAAGATTGAAAATTATACTTTTATCGACTCATTTAAATTAAATTAATAAATATTTCATTGGCCTTGTAGTCTGACTACAATATTAATAACAGCAAGAAAGATTCAATTCAGGGTGAGAAAAATTGTCGAGAAAATTTTAAACAAGTATTTTATCACTCAAGAGCCAAAGAACGAGACAGTCCTCCTCTGCATCCTTCTTAGAATTCATGCAGGCTGCGTAAGTTTTACCGCACGCACCCGGTTTTATGCGTATATATAGTCATGAAAATCAAGAAACAGAAAGTTTGATTCCCTTCACCGTATGTAGTAAAAGAGCTGCCTGTCATACTAAACTTCTAACATCTAGACCCTGTTACTAAAGAAGGCTAATTTATTGTATGAGATGAATAGACTAGTATTAGAATTTAATTTTTCCCAAGAAAGCCGAAAAGTTGTGTATATAATATTTATACTTATTATGAATTTAGAAGGTATTATTATTTAGTTTATTTTCTATAATCAAAAAGAATAACAAATAATGTATTAGAAAATGTATGTTTTGAACATATCAGACACGCCCTTAAACAGCTTTAAAGGATTTTAAATGTATAATTGTATTTTTATACATACTATAATGGTTCGGTACATGCTAATTGAGTCCGAATAAAAGTAACAATATGAAACGTGATATTTTGATGGCTCTGTCCGTCTCTGCACCCGTTGGTGCTTACAGGAATGGTAGCTGTTCCACGGTGGTGATATACAATCTTTATTTACCGACTTACAGACTAAAATCTTAAAATAACTGATGCTCTGATATTATAATACCGGAAGATGCTTCGTATTTCTAAGGTGCTACAATTTACTACTATTTTATTACCTAATGACTATCCTGTTCTCGTATCCTATAAGCTAATTGCTACCTTACTATTTTTCGTAGTAATTCAACATATTCTAACTTTATGATTATGCTACGTGAGATCGCGACGCACAGCTATTTTTCCTTATAAATTTCGCGCAAATTATAAAAGAAAACAACAAGACGAAATAATGATATATATATATATATATATATATATATATATATATATATATATATATATATATATATATATATATATATATAGTGTATGCAGGTTATCGAGAAGGTATCAAGTACAAATCGCTAAACTGCGTGCAGAATGTAGCAAAACGGAGGAAGAAAGAAAAAGAAAGCGACGTGGTTGTTGAGCGGCGTAGCGAGATCCGACTAAAAAAACTGTGGGACTCCGTCCACTCAAGTTTCGGAGCCTTGGTACAGCCAAGTAACGAGGCTGCCTACACGTACCGGCTGGTACGAACTCGCCGAGTCATTCCGATCGCTTTCAGGTCACTTGATAGCTCTGGCTAGTAAAATAGCCAATAGTGTAAGGGCTATTAACATTACTTGTATTCCTCTAATTATATATCTATTATATATAAGAGAGACATTTATCTTCTATATATGTATTAATATATTTCTATCTATCTATATATATGTATATATATATATATATATATATATATATATATATATATATAGATAGATAGATAGATAGATAGATAGACAGATAGATAGATAGATATATATTGAGAAGCAGGAGATCTCCATTCATCCGTTTTTGTAAAATGTAACATGAATATAAGAACAAAGAACGTGCTTTCAAAAACTGCAAATTCATAGCAAATTATATTATATCACTTACTGTCCTTATATTTATCCGAATATATTCTTATACACAAGTTGTTTTTCAAAAGTTCCCAAACTTTTTAAAAAGGGGTTCAACTAGTGGTGCAACCTATTTGTAGCCATGTGCTTTCAAAAAAGACATTTTCTATTTACATTCTGCTACCGCAATTGCATGATATTTGGATGAATAGAAGCAAAGTTATTGTGTCTCAATTGGCAGGTTGTTTTCTTTTTTGGTCGAAAATGAGCATAGAGCTAACATTAAATTTTCTTTTAAACTCTGCAAAACTTTTACCGAAACAGATCCAATGATGCAACAAGTGTATGATGGTCATTGTTTATATCGTGACCGAAACGTTCGGAATAGAAACTGTATACAGCTGAATTTTTTGTATTGATAGAAAAAAAATTTGAAAAGACATTAAGAAAATTAGTTTGATGTATATTTACTCGAATATAATTTATATAATGGCAATTGGCACAAACCCAAGCACCTGTTTTGCTCACACAGCATTTTCGATCATAGTGAGTGTGCTGTGAGCATGCACTTGCAATAACTCTTTGCAACGTTTATATTGGGTGTACAAGTAAGTTTCCAACATTTGTCAAAATATGGCGTCAGCAGGGCCTCCCAGGCAGAAATGTCAGACCTTATGTGTTATATATGTATGTTGTGTTCTGTCGATAACGTTAGTTTTGACAAGGTTGAAGATGAGTTTTGAAGACGAAGAATAAGACGTTTTTTCAATGAGTATCCGTGCTAGATTCAAGAAGAACTTCCTGTACCATGAGGCGTTTCACAACAAGCCGTTTTTGTTGCGCCTAAAAGCACTAAGATTCATTCTAATGGTTAAAAACTGAGTGCGGTACGAATTGAAGCTTAGAGACGTTGAACAGCGATTTTGTATGTCGGAAATAGTGCTAATGCGATATAAAAATATATTTATTATGATAACATTAAATGCAGACATAAATCATATACAAAGCCCAGCGAGTCCGTCCAATCGATGCCAAAACGAAATATTCACATAAATAGACATGCTTTGCATATGGCGGGATCAGAAGGCAGTTCTATGCTGCGAACTGCTTCCGAGTAGAAAGGATCATTGAATCGAACGACGGTATTCGTTTGAAGCGAGTATTATAGAAAAAATGTCCAGAATATGAGACCAGGCACGCGCCCGTATTTTTTCATCAAGATAACGCTCGGTCACATATTGCGACTTTGGTCAGAAGCGATTTGGAGAATACTGGATGGGAAATTCTGTTTTACCTGCCTTGGCACCATCTGACTATCACTTATTTGGACCTATCCAGAAGGCTCTCACAGAAATACTCTTCAGTTCAGTAGAGGGCATCAAAAATTGGCTAGATACATTCTTGGGCCGGACACACGTGAAATTTTTTTAGTCCGGAACTCAGAAATTTCCAAAAAGTTGGGAAAAAGTTAGCGTTCCATTGTCGATACTTTGAATATAGATATGTAACCATATTTTTAAAATAAAACGTCACATTTTGGAAAAGAACGCGAGAAACTTACTTGTCACCCAATATAGAATAAGGAGAGTGGTATATTGGAATTTCTTATCATTTGAAACCTTATCTCTTTAATGTATTACATTTATATAAATTACATAAACGAAATTTAGTTCTTTTACTTACTACTCCGATAATAGTATAACTACGATTATTTCCTTAATGAAATAAGCTTCAATTTATGAGCTTCAATTTAATTTCGTTTTGTTTCTAATGTGAATATCCAGAAGGAAGATTCATAACATCCGGATCAAACAAACTTCTTCCTATGTGGATCGAAAATATTTATCTGTTTATTATTTAAGTAAATTTGAAGACGCTGTTCTATCAGTTTGAGTAGAGAGAATAAGTTTTTTGATAGATTACTTGAATACAAAACATTATTTAACTGAATTGAATTTCTTCACTTATTCAGTGCATTAATATGTCCTAGCCCTTCTATCTTAAGGTCTGACTTTTGTTCGTGCATTTGATATTGCTTTTATAATTTAGATCAAGATTATTAAATAATATCCTCGTGTTGCTTATATGCTCACTAGCTCCTGAGTCAGCTATAAATCTCAATATATTATTTTTCTTAATTTTTCTAATATCATATATATTGAAAGTACTTAAGATATAAT
Organism: Sycobia sp. Sy_11; assembly: GCA_018907035.1. Classification (NCBI taxonomy): domain Eukaryota; kingdom Metazoa; phylum Arthropoda; class Insecta; order Hymenoptera; family Epichrysomallidae; genus Sycobia; species Sycobia sp. Sy_11. The sequence continues at coordinate 1,085,572 of JACCIC010000029.1, forward strand.
TGTTTGCATGATTACCTACGGGATGTTCTTCCTCATGTATTGCAGCAAGGCCAAATGAATTTTTGACCTTATGATCTCGCCTCTCTTGGATTGAATTTCGTTCTCATGAACCCTTTGCTTTGGATTTTTCATATCATCCTTGTTGAAATCCCTGCTCTTCATTGGAACGTTTGGCCCTGCATTCTCGTGTCAAGTGATTATCTGCTTTTTCGTATTTATAACAGAATACTTTTTCTGGGTTCGGATAGTTTACGTTTAAATGCTCATACTCGCCTCAGCCAAAGCATCGCCTCTTTTCCTCGTCGTTATTCGACATTTTCGCGCCCATTGCTCGCCTCGGCGTTCTAAATTTGTCACGTCATTCGTTATTGTTTCTTACACTCTTTGGCTCTGGTTAACACCGTTTAAGAGACGGAGGCGAGCGGCCTGATTCAAAATTCAGAGATCTCGCTGGAGCTTCTCTCACTGACTTTACGGCTTTTACCAGCAATATCCCATTTTTTAGTTTTTCTAACTCCATTTCTACTCCCATGGTGCCTTCGTGTAGACAGTCTGTCAGTATAGTTTCTGGAAGCAAACCTGCTACAGCACTGTAAAATATATCACATTTTTCTCTGTTCAATAGTTTACTCGATCTCGGTGCATTTTCGAATATTCTAATCTTATCTTCAAACCGATTCCAAAATTCGGCCACTTTCTCCTTACCCGGCATGTATTTTAACTTGTATAAATCTTTTCTAGCCGCAACGCGTGTGACTCTATATTCTAGTCGTTTATATTCATCTAATTTATGTACAATTTTTCGCAGTCTTTTTATGTCAACAATGCATTGATATTAAGTGATATCTATATGATTAATTATAATTTCCCGTACTTTATGTTTATCGTCTTCAACTTCCTCTTCCGTGTATTTATTTCATTTATTAGCGTCTACATCCACAACGTAAATTAATATCTTACTTTTTAGTTCGCTCATAAAGTTATCTTTAAAGAATTCAAATCGGTTTCTGTAGTTAATTTAAATTTTCTAACTGTTCCTAATCGTTACTAATAACGGTTTCCAATCGTCCAACCGGCAAATTCACTTTATCGTCTTTCAATTTTTTTTTTGATTTTAGTTTCTACTAATTTGTTTACCGAACTTGCAATATATTCCGCTATTTGCGTATCGTCGTGTGCTTCTACATTCTGTTCACCGATCGCCTGACGGTTCGTCTCCCTTTCACTGTGTGATCATTCGTTTTCTGTTCTTGTCACATCTATTTTTCTAGAGTCTTTACTAGCCGACTCTGTTCTTATATTTTGATTAATCTTTTCTTTTAATCACGTCATTTCTTTGTATTTCGTGTCTTTAATCGATACACAGACATTTAGTCTGATTTGAATCATATCCTCGCGTCGCGACACATCATTATCTTTTGTTATCAAATTTTTAAATAATCTTTTTATATTCTCATCGTTTATGCTTACCTCATCCCAGTTCTCTTCTGCGCCCTCTTCTCTACTTACCTCCCTGCCCTGGGAGCTCATTGGGGCTGGTTTATTAGCACCCATAGAGAAAGGATTTTCCTCAGACCAGTTTCCTTCATCTTGCGTGGTTTGCTCTATTTCATCGGATCCTTCGGTCACTTGAGCTATATTTCGTCTTATTTCCTTGTAATCTTTCTCGTGCCTGTAGTCATGCAATTTCTCTACGCTCTTAATTTGTGGCATTTCAAGGGCCCCCTGGTCCTTAATGGTTGACAGGTTAAGTACGCGCAATCCTATAATATCTGCGATCGCACATCTTGCTTTTTCTCCACCTAAATAATAATAATAATAACCCAAGCATTAAAAGCTATATTGTATCATATTAGTACACGCGTTGATGGTTGATGTTGAATAGGGCTCTTTCTATTAAAATCGGTTGTTCACTAGGAACATGCCACGCTAAAGAAATATTTAGTGCAGCGATCTTCTACTGCTCTCGTAACTTTACCCCCGCCTATTATATATTATAGTGCGCTGCGCACCCCCACCACTATTATAGTGCGCACTCTGTCCACATTGCCTCTTTTATAACAAATCAATTTAAACTCGTTACTCTGTAAAGATCCTTATTTATTACTCAACTTTGCAACGCACGACCTTTTAATAGTTATTTGGCTCAAAATTACCAAGAATCACCAAAGAAGTATTGGCAACCCAGAGTAAGAAGACCGTATCGCGAAGTCACCTCTTACGTAACTGAAACACTGCCGGTTAGGTACAAACATGTATAGAAGTATATACATGCATCACGCTTTATGTCATGACTTTCGCTCTTGCAACATCAACCATCTCGATATTTGTCGCACGCATTGCGATCGAATATCTGCCGGATTCTTACAAGGCTGTCTACGTGCATATAACACCTGATCATCTGCCACTGCCTATCTTAGAAGTCCGGGGATCAGTCCGAGATCGTCACCGCGGAACAATCTCTCTCAGTTCCAAGCAGCTAATCAACGAACAAAATAATAACAAAGAACGAACTACAGCGATTTTTCAGCATGCCTGTGCGTACGGAAACGGGCGTACATATGCGCGCAAGCATACATATACATACGTATATATATATATATATATATATATATATATATATATATAGCGCCAATTGTATATAAAAGGTATATGTGTATATGTGCTTTCGTACATATATGTGCACATTTGCGCAGATACGTACCTCTGCCTATGTATGCAGTTGTACATAATTGAATACGCACACATGCTATCTTTCCTTTTAATCGCGGCGTGCTCAGAATTTACAAAATACGTATGTCTATAATGTTCAAACAATTAAAAATGATTTTAATGTTAGCGCGCGCATGCAATATCTCATGCCTTTTGTTTCTACGCAAGCAGGTATATGCATTCATTATCTCTCTCACTCTGCCGCGCTCGTCCAAACAATCTGTCTCAATCTCTCTCTCTCTCTCTCTCTCTCTCTCACTTTGACGCAGCTACAGTCAGTTGCGCTCCATTTCTCTCACTCGTACAGTCGCGTACTCGTCCTCGCGCTTGTACAGTCAAGAGCGCTCTCCCACACTCTCCCGTGCTCAAGTCAATCAGCTTTCTCTTTCTCTCTTTCTCTGCCGTGCGCATACATTCGGGAGTTCTCTCTCTTTCTTACTTCTTCGTCGCGTACATGCATACACGCCCTTGAACTGTCTAGTTACTTAGCTCCTGTCATTCACTGTACTTTTATTTTGAATTTAGAATTTATTAAAAGATTTAGCAGTTTAATCAATTATAATTTAACATCATCGCTAGAGCGAAGGGCTAGGAACTTGGTGATCCGAGTTCAAATCCCGGTCTCGGCCGATTGACACAAGCACCGCTGTAATAATTTACATGTGCTTTGTTTATAAACACATCATAGACCTCCGTCGCTGATTAGCACCAATATTTGGAAGCATAAACAGAGCGACGTTAAATCACATAAAAAAAAAAAAAAAATAAAATGATTTAACCTCACTTGAATTTTTTTATATCTGCACGCGGTTCAATGCAATTAAAAATGTATTAATATATTTGATTTGTTATACATTTGAGCATATTTGATTTTGAGTGCACAGAATAATAAATGCGCATTCATATTTTTAATGCTCCAATGTTTTCTATTATTGCGCACGTAAATAAAATTTTGAAGTGTTTTAGAATGTTCCGCGCAGTATATACATGCGCGCAACAGACTATACTTCGGTCACTATAAAATATACTCGAGCTCATACACATTACACGCCCCGTTGGCCGAGTTATCGGATCTTGTTTTCTCTTCCATTCTTCCCGCGAAGTTGGGTTACACTTGCGCGTCGGCCAATTTCGCTTATTGCGGCGCAGCCGCATCTTTTTAAAGCTTTCTCAAAATCTGTTTTATTCTAAAAAGGCTTTCACCTCCCCCCCTGTTTATCTTTAAGTTAACTTTTTTTTCTTTTTTTTCGGTTTTGTGATTTGCGTTTTGAAATTTTATTATTTTTAATTTTCTTACTTTCAAATCAAGAGATTTCCTTACTTCTCTTGTTCAAATTATCGCTACTTTACTTTTTGCGTCTCGGTTTTGTCGGTTTTCTGCAATTATTTTAATGAATTCGCAATTCTTCGCACTCCCGATTCTGATATTCTAGTATTCTTTTCTTTCATCTTTACATACTTCTAATATTTTTATTTTCTATCTTTCTAATTTTCTCACACTCCTTGCATACCTTAAATTTAAATTTACTCATTTCATGGGTTTGTTGGGAGATATTGCACTTCGACATTACTCGGTTTTTTATCTCTCTCTTTACCGTCCTTCCTTCCTTCCTGTCTTTATTTTAGACTTAAGAAAAATATAAATTTTCCTTAAATTTCTGTGAAAAATACTTCACTTAATAATCGTTTTATAAAGCCTTTGCACTCCCGCGCTTCTTTGAAATCTGAATCAAATCGCGAACCCGACCACGTGTGAACGTTTCGCGCCTTTTTCTCACACTTAATTAATTTAAATTAATTATAATAATAATTATTCTAAATAACAATAATTCAGCAATAGTATCTTGCTGGAACCAATAACCTGTAGGAATCTACTAAATAAACAAAGCAGAGATTTATGAGTATATATCAGATCTTTATTAACACGTCTGAGTCTTATAGATACATAGAGCGAACTGACGCACAGCGAGGCAGCAAATAGATGCCGAGCGGCGCGCTCTCACATATATGCACACAGAAAGTCGTCAGTTCCACGAAGTGCGTCGAGCTAACGTCCCTTTTTCCCAACAATATTTACTTTTTTCTGTTATTTATTAATAAAATATACTTTTGATAAAAACTGCTAAGCCAACCTGAATTCTGAACATAAATTGGTACTCATACGTATTTACACTTGACTATGTAAAAAGTATGCTATAGTCGAAAGTCTTATATTTCACAAATTTGTTAGAGTTATACCTAGTATTTATTTTCTGAAATATTATTTTATCTCGGTTTTAAATAATACTACTTTGTATAAATATGAGTAAGACTTTTCAATTCAAACATCCCGGATTTATTGATTCAGACAAATGTTTTTATTTTTATGTTGGTAGTACTGTTAGAGTTATTTGTGAAACGATGCATTTAGACTATCAGGACAAGATGGAACATATAATAAGTAGAGATGAGACTTGGGTCTACGTTTACGATCCAGAAGTGATCGATCAATCGAGCGAATGTCGTGCAAAGGAGAACGAAGACCGAAAAAATCACGCCAAAATCGCTCAAAAATCAAGGTTATGCTCGCTGTTTTCTACGATTATCGTGGTGTGGTATATTATAAATTCCTTTCAATCGGCCAAACGGCTAACAAAGAATATTATTTGAGTGTTATACGTAGTTTGCATGAAGTAATTCGTCTCAAAATTGAAAATTGATTTTAGTTGAAATTCGCCAAAAATTCAACCAATATCGTTCCGCAACCAGGGTACTCACCTGATTTAGCATTGTATGATTTTTAGCTGTTCAGGAAACTCAAAAGACCACTTCTGGTACATCGTTTTGATTTGATTGAAGAAATAAAAGCCGAATCGTCTAAGGAACGGATGGCCATTCCGGAATATGAGTATAAAGAATGTTTTCAAAATTCGAAAAAGCATTGACATAGTTGCATCGCATCCGGGGGAGATTAGTTTGAGGGGGATGAATTCGATTTAGACGAAAAAAAAAAGATTTCCAAAGTTATAAATAAACTGTTACTACTATTTTTACATAGTTGTGTATATATATATATAAATCCCGGATGGCCATCCCGGTATATGAGTAAAAGAATTATATATGAGTAAGAAAATTGGAAAAAGCGTTAGCATAGTTGCATTGCATCCATGGGAGATTATTTTAAGGATCATAAATTGGATTCAGAAGAATAAATAAAGATTTCAAAAGTTATAAATAAAGTCTTACTCATATTAGTACACAGAAGTATATTTTTCTAATTTTTCTATTTGATTAAGGAAAAAATCCTAGATGTACTACTAGTAGAAGAATCGTTAATCAAACTTACTTCCATTTATGTAATTTATGTAAATGTAATACATTAAAGAAAAGACTTTTCAAATTATAAGGAATTCGACTATACCATACTTAGCTCATTTTATACTATAATGGAAAGTAAGTTTAAAGAATATAGTGCAAGATGAAAAATTAATTAATGATTTAGTTAATTCTTAGAATAGTATTTTTAATATTTAAATTTAAATATTTCTCTGTAGTTTCTCTATGTTAAAATAACAGAAAATGTTATTATATTTTTGGTCTCTATTTTTTGGTGTTGATTAATAAATTATCAGAATAATAAAAAAAACGACACAGACTGCGGTAAAGTTTCGCAAAATTTTTTCTTTTATTAAATTATATTATAAAGAACTCTTGTTATAATTTACTAATTGTAATCGACCATTGCGATATTATTAGCTAAACTATGAAGATGTAACTATGTATGTGTTCAGCAACTTAGTGACGCGTTTATATTTATTCTTCTTCTGCATAAGAATTACACATTCCAGACAAGTTGAAATGGTCCATACCATAATTATTCGAATACCGTACGAATGGAGATATTTATAATATTTTATCGTTTCTTTTGAACATCAGATCAATTAGGTAAAAAGCTAATTATTACCAAAGAAATGTATTTAACACATACAGTTGGTGTTAGAATACATATAATTTTGTTTTCATTTATAGTACATAAGATTGTTAAGAACATAAGTTATTTTGTATGTTTAGAACTAAAAATAAATATAGTGTATACAGAATTGAACGATGTGTACATATTTTGTACAAATTATTTATAGTATTTTCATATTAAATTATATTTATGATTTATATGAAACAAATCCAATAAATGAAATAACTATAGAGTTTAAATGTGAATGCGTGAATCTAGCTCAGAATTTTCTCTCAAATTCATATGGTGCGCTCAAAGTAAATTGTGCAGCATTTTTATACCAATTAGTCTAAGAGAAATCGAATCATCTTCAGTTTTAAGATATTATTAGGATTAAAGGTAATATCAATACCTGTTAGATTATTTTACAGCAGTCGACACAAATATAGTTTTAAATACAAAATAAATATAAAACTCATTGTAGAACTCATCTCGGCATACCTGAGCATCGTATTCTACCGATGGAACACGAAACTCACGATAGAAGTCGCCCTTACAGAGCTGGACATCGCATTGGTCTGACCAGAAAACTTCATATAGAAGTCATCCAGAGACACCTGGATATGTTCTACCATGTGAATACGAAACTGCCTGTGAAAGTCATACCGAGACACGTGTACATTTGCTTGTATCACGTGAACACGAAACACCTCGTGGAATTCATCCCGCATGCCTAAACAAATCAAATCTAAATAAATAAAACTCGCCTTCGGGGTGCTATGCGGCCACTTGATTTAGTTATTTACTGCCGAAAATTACGCAAATCTCATTAAAATGGAATAGCTTTCTATTAATCATAATTAAAAGTAGTATAATGGTTTAATATTAAAAAATATTTGTATAAAAATTTGGTCAAACAATATCAAAGAATATACAGCACGCTCGTTAAAGGGCTGTAGTGTCTACACTTGTCTTCGGATCGTGATCGTACTGCTTGATAAGGACATATAAATAGATTAGGAAATAAAAATAATAAGTATTATTAATAAAATAATTTATTCAACTTATAATAGAAAATTCTGATACTGTGGCCTTAATTTCAAAAGTCTAGACAAAAATATATAACCAATATCAGTTACAAGAACAAAAAGCTGATTTCTGTTTCTATAAAATACTGTGGATGTTCATATTCCTATATACAAAATTATTTGTCTATATCTGAGTGAAAATTGTTATGCTATTTACGCCTAATCAACAAATGAAACTGTTAATAGCGATATTTGGGACCCAATGTTATTGACACTCACAAATAGACTAATGGTCGGATATTTGTAGATATGTTTATATCCACAGTAGTTTATGTAAGAACATGTTTTAACTTTTTTCTTTTGTAGTGCATATATCTGAAGATTTTGTTCTTGTTTTTAATTAATCTCGCAATATAAAAATTGCCTGTTGCAAATATAATACATATCTGACGCGGACGAGTTTCGCCTAGCAATACACATAAGCTTACCTATCTATACCGGAAACTATAACAAGTACAAATGCCATCAATACTACTAGCAAGGAAAATCATGACACCACCGTAATTGAAGTCACGCCGCTCGCCTGCATAATCGATGACAAATTGGCCAGCGTCTATCAGCTCTTCTGACCATCTCCATTAGATCCGCATAACCAACTTAGCCATTTCCGGGCGGCTTGAAGGAACAGCTAGCCTATACCCGAGCCAACCTGCCCCTCCCACCCCCCCCGCATCCGTGCCGGAAACGCGTCCCTCGCGCTGGACCCCAGGCATATCTGCGGACGCGTAGATACCGTTATCCGTGTACCTACAACCTGGTTGCATTAGGCTAAGATATATTCATAATAAGAATTGTACCGGAGACTACGTACGAATACGCTGTGCACGTATCGATCATTAGAACTATCTAAAATTATGATATACACCAACACTTATAACCACTTATAATCGATCCTGAAGAAAAACTGAAGGAGTTACGGCAGAGGCTGGTCTGCTTTGCGCGGACCAACGGTACCAACCAAAAGACGGAAGTGAAATTGAAATTTCTATGGTCCTGACATACATCCGAATGTTATACGGATTACATTGGACTAGAAGTGGCAAGTGCCAGAGATGCAGAGTGGAGAAGCTCTGTAATGGTATAGTAAGGTCGCTTCGGAAATCTAATGTTCAATTTATTTTGAAAAACACGCGCGGGAGTTCTATTTTTCTACTGACGATAGACGACGGCGTCAACGATAAATAATGGAACGATCACTAAAACCCGACGAGACGATCCGTAGCTTTGTGGCGGAACTAGACACGCTCATGAGACGCCGAGCAGGTACGACATGCGGAGCTGAATAGAGACCGTGTACTATGACACGAGGGCCGAGCTCCGCACGAACCTTTACCTTTTGCAGATTCATACACCGAATGAGCTAGTGCAGAAAGTGGAAAAGTAGCAGGAATATAAGAAGCAAGCCCACCAAGAATGGAGTAAGAACCAGCATATTGCACGCAACAATCGTGATATGACCACGAAACCGTCATGATGCTCCATCACATAGCAAGCAGGGATATTCCAGTTACAAGCATTAGTCGATTCAGGAGTAGCGCGTTCAATTATTAGTGCGTGAGCAGACACGGCCTTCATACGGCAGGCAAGGTGACGAAGCAGTAATACCATGCATGTTACTATTACGAATGACCAAGGAGCAATTCCTTTAATAGCATAGTGACCAGTACCTTGAAAGTGGAAAGCCAACAAGTACGGCACAACAATTCCGTAATGAGAAAGTTGGAAGCCGACATTACATTGGGAATGGATATGCTCAAAAGCTTTGGACTAAGTGTATAATAATCGGCTGCTGAGACTACTGGTGCATTCTAAGCAAGGAAACCATTGCATTTCGATCCACTCGAAGAGACTGGTGAAATTTTTAACCACTGAGGACCAGGAAATGCAGGAACTGATGAAAGAGGAAAGCGATCGTTTTAAGAATACCACAGAGATCTACGCTACTACACAATCCAATCGTAAAACGACAGCAGTACCAACCCCAAAATTTTGTAGCGTAGATCATTATACACAAGAAAATCGAGAAATAACCAATGGAGGATGTGATGCTCACGGTAATACTAGTAACTAAGAAGGATGAAAAGAAGACGTTCTGCATAGATTTTTGGCGGTTTGCCCAAGGAAGACGCATACCCACTGCGACAAGTCAACACCAGACTGGATAAATTATAAGGAGCCGACACGTTGCTACCATCAAACTGAAAAATGGATAGTAGCAGGCTTCTGCTTATCAGCCGCCCACTGACCGCATTCGCCGTACCTGGTCGATGACTATTTAGGTCGCCGTGATGGCATTCCGGCTATATGCTACATCCCACATTTTTGAACAACTACTAGACCATGGAATCAATGAAGAGATTACGCCAAATGTTTTCGCTTACCTCGATGATATTTTTATAGCCACCAACCAATTCCGGTAATACATCGAGGTATTAAAGACGATGTTCTAACGCCAACAGCGGGCGAAATTACGACCTAATTTGGATAAGTGCGAATTCGCACCGCAACCGTTCCACGTGGACCTGACGAAAGCGACCACCATCACGGACCACGAACCAGACGCGTTGCCGTAAGCAACACCATTAAATCGACTGCTCCAGAAAAAACAATGCTGGCAGTGGGGGCTGGAGCAGCCATGAACTTTGGACCTACTGAAAACGCAGCTTTCTTAAACCCCTGTTCTCGCATAACCGGATTAGTGACAACTGTTACGCTACAGACCAACTCACGCAACAGTACTTCGAACGAAATCGACTCCTAGCCTACTCAGACAGATCAGAACTAATTGGCTGTTAAACTCGAGTGCCTCTTCGTGTTTCATCAATACCTTGAGGTATATGATTTCAGCGTATCTAGCGACCACTAATCCTTGAAATATCTAGGTCACACTGAGAGCTCCTCCAGGTGGCTCGCGTATTAGAAAATGGAATTATACGGTGAGATTATGATGTATAATACTAAGGGAATGGAAAAGCGAGTAAAAGAATCTTTCGAAATACATAGTATTACCACCTCGAAGAAAGATATCGACCACAAAACGGATATCATATACGCTATGGACCTCTATGCCGACACGTACTGCGTAGTAACGACTTCGAGGACGAGAATGGAACGTCGACGATTTACATATATACGAATGAAGGAGATAGAATCTAGCATAAATGCCACGACGTACAATTCGCCGTCCATCTAGGGGTATCAAATCGCCGGTTACGTACTGTATATCGTTGTATCGAAGAGGTCGATGATAATCATCGACTTACGCGATTCATGCGACAAATGGTAGCAGAAAATTCACGTAGGGGCCCTACGGCTACATAAGGAGCATCTCGTCCAAGAGGAGCAAGAGAAGCCATCTGACCCTTGACATAAATAGTACAGTCGTAGAGATAATCACGACGGCAGTAAAACCAGCCTCGGAGTACACTTCTACGCCGCTGATCGAACTGGTTTACTATCGAGTGCATCGACGGACACGGATCACCCCTCCTTTCAGTACAGGTACATATGGCCGAGAGCAACCCGCTACCAATACAGCCGATAAAGGAAAAATCGATCCTAGCAAGGGGCTGTCGCAATTTATGTCAGAATAACCATTCTGATCTATTATCTGTTTAAAGCACAAGAAAAATATTCTTTATTATAAAAAAGAAGCATCAGTGGGAGAATAGAATTTATATGTATCAGGTGCACAACTTTGCTTCCACCGTTGAATTTCGAGGCTTTATTGTAAAACAATGGTTATACATAATTTCTCCTATCTTTCGGGCGGCATACGATTCTCGCGTTCCAAAAACCGACGAGGTTTTGAAGCAATCCACGAATTGATCCAATTTTTTACTTCATAAGACCGGAAGTACTGGTCAGCCAGTCCGTGTGCCATTGATCAAAACAAGTGGTAGTCTAAGGGAGCAATGTCTGGACAGTACAGTGGATGAGATAGAACTTTCCATTTCAACAATTCCAAGTATGCTTGACCTCTTTCGCAATATGGGGTCGAGCATTTTTTTATACTGTAAAATCGCTTTTTCACGTCTCTCACATGTGATTGTTCAGTCGGTTTTAACAGCTCATAATGTACTACACCGAGCTGGCCCCACCAAATACTGAGCATGACCTTAGAATCGTGAATATTTGGTTTGGCCGTCGACTGGAATGCAAAAATGCGATGCAAAAATCCCTTCCGTTTTTGCTTTGTAAGCAGCTGTTCACAAGAAAACAAAAGCCGTTTAACCTCCCTCGGCTTCAACTCTTGCCGCGTCCAATTTCCTTATTTCTGAATCATTCCCATATCTTCGAGGTGTTTTTAAATGGCGTATTACGCCACTAATGATCCTGCTAATTGTTGTTGCGTTTGACACGAGTCTTAGTCAAATAATGCCTCCAATTCTTTATCTTAGAAACCTTCTTTCTTCAACCTCCACGCTGGTTTTCGACCTGAAAATCACCGTTCTTGAAGTGTTGAAACCACCACCCGCACGTTCTTTGACTAATCACAGCCTAACCATAGGTATTTGAGAGCATTCAATGAGCCTCAGCCGCAGATTTCTTCATATTAAAGCAGAAAATTAAAACGTCTCGCAAATGACGAGAATTTGGCTCGTAAGCTGCCATGTTTAATCGAGTATAACTTTATGATGCAGACACAATTCGATTAATATTTCAATGACGTTGTGTTAAAAATACCTAAGCTTATTATATGACACCTACGATCTATTTATTTCGACTATTATGTCGCGTACAGTTATCTATTGCAAAACGACAGAAGCAAAGTTGTGCACCAATAGTTAACGAAATAAATTCAAACTATTGCCCATTCTATCAAATGATGTATATCGAGTGGTTATTTTGTAGGAATATGAATATATGAATAGTATGAATAGTTAAAATTTGACTTAATTAAACTTTTTACTAAATTTTTGCCTAAGATAATCATAAAGAAGTGAATACATTGGTCTCTAAAAGTTACACATAATAAAGTGAGTGTGAACAAAACGATGAACACTTGGAGTAAGACAATCCATCATCATTGATATGGTTTCTCTACTTTATAGACGTTAATATAATCTAGAGCTAGTATCAGTGTACGCAGATTAGCTACATATTATTTGGTATCATTAATCATAGCCTTACTATTAGATGAAGAAAGAACTAAATCATTATTCGTGGACAATCGATTGAAGTAACGAGTGTGGCGTTGCGATAGATGAAGTACACATATGTCAAAACCTGAAGTCTATTCTTTGGAATACGATACTTATCGTGGCTGTATACAAATTAGTAGAGCCATGGCCCTGATATTTATAGAACCTTTTTTTTATTTTGCTGGAAAAATGCTTTATGTAACATTAGAGTAATGGATTGTTGTAAAACTTCCTATGAAATTTGGAAAAACTCGTTGAACAAAGTACATAGCAATAAATTTTTTCGCGTGGACGTGTATATATTCAATATAGTCGAGTGGACATTGACGGTAATTTACGGTCAAGTCGGTCTTCCATTTGAAACACACACGAAAACATTGAAAAATCCGGTACTGCGAATACTGTGCAACATCTGTGCCTATGATTCTCCTATTTGAAAAACAAAGCTCACAAAAATATTTTCATTTCTTTTTTGACTGAAAATGAAAATCAATAAAATTTATTACAAAATGTAATAACATGTAAAGAATATTGGATTTCACCTACGATCCTTTAACAACGTCTTAATTCATACGCTGAAATAGTCCAACTTTGCAAAAAAGTGAAACTAGTGAAACTCAGCAAATCAAAATTCAAAGCAATGATAGTTCTTGTTCATATTTTCTATACATAGAAGGTGACAATTAATATATATATATATATGGAGCTACAAAAGGTATAACGTATTTTAGAGTTTTTTATAAAAATACTAAAAAACCTTGGTTCTATAAATATGATATTTCTCGGCATTTCATAGTTTCCATTAATCGACTCAGAGCCAATCATTATAATCTTGCTGCCTCCTTAGCCAGGGTTAATATTGTACCCAACGGCAAATGTAAATGTAATCTTTTTGATGAAGATATTGTGCATGTTGTCTGGCGTTGTGCTTTATACGACGAACAAAGGAAAGAACTTATACAAAAATTACCTCAGTTAAACGCTCAGCCAACAAACATGGCTACGCTCCTTGCCGAACCAAATGTCACAGCGTGCACGTACGTTATAGAATATTTAAGGAAATGTAATATTAGTGTCTAAGAATGTATATGTATGTAAATGATACAATGTAAAGCGAATTAATCTATTAAGATTAGAAAGCTTAATAAAAAAAAAATATATATATATATATTTATAATTGAATAAAATATTTTCTATTTTTCTCTAGAAATGGATTTAGAAAATCAAATACTAGGAGACGACTTTCGTTCGCGAAGATTCCTTCACATTTAGATGGCGATATAAGTAATACAAAAAGTCAGATATGTCGTATATAGTACTTGTTTTATAGTTTTGGCCATTACCAATGAAATTCAGTTAACAGGCGCCATCATTTGTGTAAACATTATCATTTTTTGATCAATGAAAGATGAATCGTGATAAATTGTTCTGTCGACATGTCTTCTTGCACTATATTGATTTGAAAAAAGGTGTAGTAGAAACTTATCGATTGCTTCAATAATGTTATGGTGAACAAACTCCATTACTTAGAACATGTAAAGAGTGGTTTCAGCGATTTAGAAGCGGAAATATTGATGTTAATAACATAGAACATTCTGAACAACCGAATAAGTTTGAAGTGAATTGCAAGCATTATTGGACAAACACAGATCAAACGCAGAAAAAAACTGTTAATAAGTTAGAAGGCAGTGACAGAGCAGTTGGCAAATGTTTACATGCGATGGGAAAGATTCATGAAGAAGGAAAATGGGTGTCACACACTTTGACCGAAAGTATCATTATTAATTGATACAACATCATACTCTCTTTATTTGCCAGACAAAAAAGAAGAAATTCTGTGGTGTGTTGCGACTGTTGATGAAAAGTGATCTACTATGACAATCCTAAGCGCAAAAAGTCATGTATGGACCCAGTCTATTCGTCTACATCAATACCAAAATTCAACATCCACGTCCAAAAGGTATTGCTGTGCATTTGCTGGGATCAACAGGATATACCGTTCTATGAGCTGCTCAAATCGAATGAAACCATCACTGCCGAGGTATACAAATGACAACTGAATGATTTTTAACCGAAATTGACCGAACATAGATCAGCAATCGCGAGCAATCGGTGCAGTTATTCTCTTGCATGACAACGCTCGGCCACATAAGCCATCAAAAAGGCCCTTTTGGAGCTTAAATTGGAAGTGTTGCCACACCTAACATACTCGTGAGACAGAGCACCTTCTGATTACTACCTATTCAAATGACATGTTCAAGAACTACAAGAATTTGCAGATGATTGTATCGCTTCTCAACCGCCATCGTTCTTACACTACCTTAGCATCATATTACCACAGAAATGGGAATAAATAGTAGAAAATGACTGAAAATATGTTGATTAAGCTAACGTGTATACATTTTCCAACATAAATGTCATTTTTCCATTAAAAAAAGTAGGAAACTCAGTTCACCTCCTAATACTACAAATTAAGTAAAATATTTATTTTTCATATCTCTGCATATGAATACCTGCGGTTACTGCAAGAAGTATGATTTGTATACAATGGTTATGTCTAAAAATACTTGACATTTATTTATTAGCTTCCAGAAAGCTAGGTATTAAAGTTATTATTAATTACACATTCTAAATTTTTTGTGGTATCGAAACCCTTCGGATTGGCCTAGTGTCTAGCATAGTAGACATTTTCTCAGTTGTATTAGAAAATTTAATATATAGAGTTCATTTAAATTTATAGAAAAATACAAATAGTTCGAGAGATAATGGGTGCTATAATCGAGTTTAATAGAACGGATTATTGTTAGTTATATTAGTTATAGATGTATATTATGGTTATATATAGTTATATTAGTTATATTAATTACATATTATTATGCATCCCAATAACTTAAATTTAATGTTAGATTCAAGTAAATTAGACAACACTTATCACTCGTTATTAATATAGATTTTGTATTTCGCATTTAAGTTAAAGAAAAAAAGTGCTATAAATGTTATACTAATAAATTTAGAGTGGGGATGGGGTATATAAATTAGCATGCTGGGATTTACAATTTAGTTTAGTTTCTGAGGATGAACCGTAGCGGTTCAAAACGTCGGAAAAGAAGGTAATTCTAAATTTAAGGTGGTGGTGGCAGGCAGATTGTCCTTTACTAACATAGAATAGTACTCTCATTTTTTTTATTTTACTTATATTTTATTTTTATTTTTATTTTCATTTTATTATTAATTTTATTGTTATTTTTATTTTCATTTTATTATTAGTTTTATTTTTATTTTTAATTTTCTGATATAAATTATTGTAGTAAGCAGTTTTATTTCAGATTCTACGGGGGTGATCATAATCAAGGACAGTCTGGCTGTCATTATTTTAGCTAATTTATGACATTATACAGACTGTAAGACCGATAAAAATACTTATTAATTTAATTCAGAACAGTCGACATAAGTATAAATTTTAATTTTAATTTATTAAACGGTCTATAAACGTATGTTATATTTTAGAGAAATTTATTTTAAATATGAGTGGTTTATTAAAGAACATTGCTCAAAATGGATAAAAATTACTTTAAAGGATATAACAATTAAAGAACAACGTACTTTTTTACTTAGATGCGAAACATCGAAAATTTTTCCGACATATTTAGATAAAAATTGTCAAAATAAATTAAATTTTCTCGGAATTACGATAAAAGAGTCCCTTACGATTTAGAAAGAAATATTTTCAATTTTAAAAACAAATTAATAAATTTAGAAATCATATATAAAAATTATGACATTTATTACTTATCAAAATCTTTATTAAAAATAGAAGAATATTTATATAAATACTTAGCAAATGATGATTTAAAAGAATTCTTTCTAGTTCAAAGCAGACACTTTAATAAAATAAAGTACGAGAATAAATAAACTGAAAGTAATTAATAATAAATTAATTAATAATTTTAAAAAAGAAAATAGATTTCAAAATTATATAAATACTAACATCATACATGAATACAAAACAGCCAAGAATTTCTTATAAAAGAGAACACAAATATTATATTCCAGAATGCAGATGAAGGAAATGTAACAGTAGCATCTCACAACAAAGAATATATTAATACAATTACAATGAAGTTAGAGGATAACACAACTTACAAGAAAATGCAGAATCCTTATATTAATAGGCAACAAAATAAATTGAGAGAATTAGTAAAAGAATGGAAAAATAAATGTTACATTAAGGAAATTACTTTTAAACACTTCAAATGCAAAAATGGAACAATAGCCAAATGTTATGAGGTTCCCAAAATTCAAAAAGAGCAATTGACCTATAAAATAATAATATCATCAATTAATTTCCAAACATATTAGGTTGTCAAATATCTCACTTTCGCTTTTTTGCGGATTCAAAGCTTTATAAAAAGTGTTAGAGTGGTCGGATTTACTTCAAATATGCTCCGTTTCATTCATTAATCCGTTTTCATCTAGATGGCAACTTCATAATACCCCTCTCGTAGCAACCCCTCTCCTTATTTGCGAAAAACTCGGACAGCTACTTTTCACAAGCCTCTTTTGAGTCCAACTTTACACCACCAAGGGCGTTCGACATGGACAGGAACAGGTGGTAATCACTTGGCGCTATATTCGGACTATATGGTAGATGCGATAAAACCTGCCATCCGAATTCCCGTAGCTTCTGACGAGTCATCAACGAAGTATGTGGTCTGGCGTTGTCCTAGTAGAATACTAGACATTTGTTAACAGTTGATGGTAGAATTAACCGTTTGGACATATGGGAGCAGCTGATAGTGGATGATTCCCTTTCAATCCCATCAAACACACAGCAAAACCTTCTTGGCCGTCAATTCCGGCTTGACGACGCTTTGGGACGATCCACCGGCCTTGGACCACGACCGTTTTCGCTTGATATTGTCGTATGTGATTAATTTTTCGTCGCCAGTCACTATCCGCTTCAAAAATGGGTCGAGTTCGTTCCGTTTCAGCAGCGCATCGCAGGCGTTAATTCGGTCCAGAAGGTTTTTTTGCGTGAAATCATGCTTCACCCAAAAAAAAACAAAGGTCGCTGAGTTATGCTTTGTTGCACATAAACATTCCCGGCCGCACCTAGATTTCGCTTTATCGGCCGGTTGTGCTCCAGAGCTTTGCAGTATTGCTGATCTTTTCAATGGTGCAGATCTGTACATTATTGCGACTTTTGTGGACCGAAAGTTTGTAGTGGATTCCGAACCACTTATATTGCATCTTGTATATTCAGACTAGAGTTGGTTACGAGTGTATAGGCTGGCATTGCTTAATTGCTAATTGTGTATTTACAGTATGCAGACCAGTGTATAGAGCTGGTCTGCTTATTTAGGAATATAGAATATAGAAATTAGATTTATCTGTGTATAAATATATTGCCATTTTGATTTGGTTCGGTATCCTTATTTACAGTTTTGTGGACCGGTGTATAGCGTCAGTCCACTATATTTGTATGTATGCTTTATAAAATTTGTATATGATTCTTTGTGTATATTTTCCGCGACAACTGCCAGTTCCCTACCTACCTAATCAGTTTCCTCTATTACATCTGCTTCAAGCGGATGCTCTATCGCTTCAAGAGACTTCTTTGTCTGTAGGAGCTCTTTGACTAGATTTTAAAATGCCTTATAGTTTGCTTGGCTCCATAAAGCTCTAACCTCAATAGAGGTGTTATTTTCTCTCTGGAACCTGATCCTAATTTCATCATATTTGGGACAGACGGTCAGGACGTGTTCAGGTGTGTCCACCTCCCCACATGTGCATGTATCGCTCTCTCTCAGTCAGATGAAAGCGAGAGAGATATGACCCAAAGTCACCATGCCCAGTGAGGAACTGGATTAACCATCGCGATGGCCCGATCCAGTCTGCCTTTATCCTATCTCTGACATTAGGTAGATAAGAATATGTCAGCCTACCTTTTGTCGAGTTATTCCAGATTTCCTGCCAGTCATCGAGATATCTTTCAGATATCTCTCTCGCGGCTTGACGTTGGTCCTCAGGTGACGCTGCATTTTTGCGGTTTGCGTACAGTTCCGCTCTACGCCTGCATTCTAGTACGATGGGGGAGTTTTTCCGCTATCACTGCTAGGGCGTCTGTTGAGGTAGTTCTGTACGCGCCGGTGATTCTAATGAGCGCGTGTCTTTGAATTCTTACCAACTTGCGTTGCTATTCTACACATATCAAACCGTACCATCTTGCCGCTGCACACGTAGCGACAGGTGTGAACAGCCCGGTATAGATAGTATTAAGCGCCTTAAATTTAAGGCCCTATTCTCATCTTGCCAGGCGTCCAATCCTGTTAAACAAGTCTACACATTTGGACTGTGCCGCTTTCAAATGGCAACCGATTGTAAGATGTTCGCCGAAGTGGATTCCAAGGTATCGTACGCTTTCTAATCTCTTCACCCTCGAGTTGCCGACCGTAATTCGGGGGGGGGGGGGCTTTCGAGTGAAGGTGCCCTCTCAGAATCAACATTCAACATTTTTGAGAGGCCAGCCTCATTTTATTGAGGTGACACCAGGATTCCACTTCTTAAATGTAATTCTGGCCATTTCATCATGCGGCACCCAAACATCAAACTTTTTTTTTATGTATCCAGCCTTCTGCAGATGGTTTAAAATGGTTTGATGACTAACTCTCATCTCCTGGGCGATGTGACCAGATGCCACATGCCGGTCTAACTCGGTATTCGTCCTCACAGATCGTCCGCCGGCGGGCTTATCCATGGTGTCATTTTCACTGGCTCTGAATCGTCGAAACCATTCCTCTGCGGTTGGAAGTGACAGCGTGCCATCTCCCCACAACACCATTAATCTTACGGAACGTTTGTCTAGCGGATTTGCCTTTGACGAAGGAAAACTTGAAAATAGCGCGAATTTCGGCGTTACTGAACTCTGAATGTTTACACGTCTATAACTCTTGAATGCAATATCCAAACTAATCATGCATAGCGTTATTTTGTACGTTATGTTAAAACCTTTCAAATGATCTTCAGTATTGCCACATACGAGCTCTGTATCGCTTTGTACGTAGTCGCGAAATTCAGAAGACAAAAGGGCAGCCGGGAGATATTTGACAACCTATTACAATATTGCAAAATTTTTATCAAATATATTAGTTAAGCTCGTTGGAAAAACCAACTCTTATGTTAAAGATAGTTGGAGTTTTTATAAAGCAGTTCAAGATATTAATATCCCGAATAATTATAGGATGATTTCTTTGGATGTAGTATCTTCATTTACAAATATACCATTAGATTTATTTAAAGAAATTATAGAAGAAAAATGGTCAGAAATGAACTTTACGACTACCAAAAACAAGGCCACGCCAATTCATCGCGACCGGTATACAAAATCACACTACACAAATATACCGCGATCACACGAAATAAATTAAATGATAATAATCACTTCTTTGCGTAGTATAAATTTCCGAAATAAGCGAAATTATAAGCTAAACCGAAATAAGATATTAAATATAAAATCAAATTAATATAATACAAGTAATAAACATTATAAAGGTCGCGACGACTACTGTGGAAGGTAGTCGACGCGACCGCCGAAAACCGAAGCGTAGAGAGAGAACGCAATTCATAGTCTCTCTCTCTAACACTAAGCTTAATTACGAAAAGTACGTTAGGCCGGTGGCAGCTATCACCCTCTAATACATGCCGCATGCACACTACTGTACTCTTTCGTTGAACGACGCGCGCCAGCAGCGAATACTGCGGTATGGGAACGCGCAAGCTTTATACTGGCGCATGCATTCCAGCATATATAACGGGTGTCCTAAACCGAATTCACCCGCTGTATTTAATTAAGATAATTAAAATAGAATATTATTAACACCAATATATATATATATATATATATATGTGTGTGTGTGTGTGTGCGTGTGTATGTTATTGTATGTATATGAAATAATATTTGTACGCAGTAATCGACTGCCTTGTTCATTATAAGCGTGAAAATTACAATTAATATTAATTATTATTATTATGAATGTTATTATTGTTGTTATTATTAATAATATTATTATTGTTAATATAATTATTCTAAATCGGTGATTCGTCCGATGTTATACGAGCGGCAACGATTAAAGCCGACAATTTAATTATAAAAGAGCTTGGAAAAGGCAAAATCGAGAGTTTGTCCACTGAACCGGCTTAATAAATCCTGTCTAAGATATCCTACCGAAATTATTAACTTGATCTCTGTTACGAGGCGCTCCTCAAAAGACAGACGTTTAATAATTTTACCTTTCCCGAAGAGAACGTGATCCTGGTTGCGAGGCGCTCCTCAAAAGACCAGAAGTTCTCGTATCCCGTAAAAATCTATTACCTCTTATCTCTTGATCCTGGTTGCGAAAAAAGGTACGCTCATTATTAGAATATCCAGTCCCGAGGACAGTAATGCAGTTTCATTGGTTCCTGGGCATGCGTGGCTGGTATTTAAGGTTTATTAATAAAGATTCGGAGTTGAAATTCACACTAGTTAAACTATTGCAGAAAAGCTAACTATGGGCATGGAAACCGGATCAAGAAGAAGCTTTCAAGAAGCTGAAGCACACATTGAAAATTTAATGAAATTAGAAAATCTTTCGTTAGATTTTTCAATAAATTTAACTGCCGAATGCTGTGCATGATTTTTTCCCAAGAATCGAGGTTTAAAAAAAAATAATTTCTGCATGTCGATTTTTCAAGTGTAATGTATTAGCAATTTAATGACTAAAATGTAAAAAACGTGGTCTAATCTAAAAATCTAAGTTTTGAAAAAAAATTTAAAAATACATAAGATGGCGGACGAATTGCAGAAAAATAATAAAAACATTTTGGAATTATTTACATGAACAAAATGCACTTCAGAGAAAAATTTTACTGAAGAAAATGTTCTTAGAATTGATTAAAGAACGATGCTGGAATTTTTTCAGAAACGATAGAAGCGTTTTTAAATTTTTCAAAATTTGATAATATTTTGACGGCTAAAGAATGTTGGTATATCAATTTATTCGAGATTTAACTTTATTAGCAACAAATTACATGCAACCAAATAAAAACATCATATATTATTTGCTGAAATTAAAATTCGAAATTAATTATTAAAAAATGATTAACTTTACAAAAAAATATTAATGCTTATGTCGACTGTTTTTAGATAAATTAATAAATATTTCTATTGGTCTCACAGTCCAATTAAATAAATTAAAATTAATGCAGAATAATATCAATATATATTTATATCAATGTTAATATATATCAATATATAATTATTGAAAATTATAATGACATTCAGACTGTCCTTGTTTAATTTCCCTCATAGACTAATCTGAAAAAAGTGATATGAACAAATTTGACCCGAACTGGTGTGTTTAAACTCCGCGCGTAAAATGAATCGGTTAAATTTTTTTTTCCTATTGGTACAACCTTTCTTGATGTCCGTGTGAAATGTGAACGCTATATCTCCATCAGTACGTGTTTGTCAGCTGTTTTTTTTTACGCAAAGAGTTTGTCTGGCGATATGGATTATAGAGAAAAAAAATTGGTTAACGAGTTTGCTTGAAATGTTGTGTTTCCAATGGAATTACTGCTACGGAACCGTCAAAAACGTTTCAGAAGTTTTTTGGAATGTCTACTTTATCGCAAACGTAGGTATTCGAGTGGTCGTCAAGTCGTCGAAAACTTGCTTCATGCAAGTCGCCCATCCTCTGAAAATCAAGGCGATGCTCATTTTTTTTTTTGATTATCATGGGGTGGTTCACCATGAATTCGTTTTAGGAGATCCAATAGTTAATAAGGAGTACTACTTGGCCGTTTTCAGGCGTGTATGTGAAGCAAATCGTCGTAAATGACCCGATTTGAGAGAAGCCAATTAATGGTTTTTTCACCACGATAATGCACCGGCAAATTCCAGCATGATATTAATTGGATTGTATAATTGCATTATATTAATTGGATTAATTTGAAGACAATTTTCTTAAAATTGATCAAAGAAAATGCTAGAAATTTTCCCGAACTTTTTGGCAATATTTAAAATTCAAAATTCTCAAATTTCGAAAAATTTATAAACGCTTTTTATATTTCTAAAAAAATTCCAGCATGTTCTTTAATGAACTCTAAGAATTTTTTCTTCAGTAATATTTTTTTTTAAAGTCCATCTTGTTCGAGTAAATAATTACACAATGTTTTTGTGACTTTTCTGCGATTCAGCCGCCATTTCGTGTGTTTTCAAACTTATATCGTTCAAACTTATTTCGTGTGTTTTCAAAACTTATATCTTTGAATTTTCAAGTTTAGGAGTTGACGACACGTTTTCTGCAATTTAATCATTCTGTATTAAATATATTCCATTTGAGAAAACGAAATGAAAACTTTTCTTTTTCTAAAATATTGTTTCTTCGGAAAAAAATCATGTACAGTGTTTGACCGTTAAATTTTTTGAAAAATCTAAAAAAGGGTTCGGAAAGTTTATCAAATTTTTAATGTATCCTTCAGCTTATTGAAAGCCTCTTCTTGGTCCGTCTCGCAAGTCGATGATTGACCCTTCTGCAATAGTTTAACTAATGGGATTTTCAACTCCGAATCTTCATTAATAAAGCGTGAATATCAGTCACGCATGTTGAGGAATAGGTGAAACTGCTACACGGTCCTTGGTGCTGGATATTCTAATAATGGTCAGTTAAATTTTTTGATAAATTTAACAAACGAGTCTGAAAGTTCATCAAATTTTAAATCGAATACGCTTATTCATATGCTTTTTAGGATTCATTGTCAGATAAAATATAAGCGTTGAAAATTTGTCCATTCAAGTTTTAATGGATTAAATAACGTATCAGGATAAAGGCGGACTAACGTGTGCTTACTACTGTCGTAAAAAGCTAGTTTTGTCCAAGTATGCCCATAGTTATGGAAACTTATAGAAATATTCTCAATTATGTTTCCTCCATCACGTAAAAGACTTAACTTCAGTTCCTCAAAACCTTGAACAGCAATTAGTCGAATATTCTAAATCACCAACGCGTTCAATAATTATGATCCATCCAAAGTTTGTAAACTAATTGCAGGCAGCTGTGACTATGTAGGTTTGCATGAAAAGGTATTTGAATAAAAATATTTGATAAAATTATTAAGTGCAACTGTACAATCCTAGTCAAAGATTATACTAGTAAATTAGAAGCATTCGACTTAAAAGACTGAAATGGTTTGGCTTTAGAACTACATAAGCAAAATTATGATCTACTTACGTATATTTAATTGGTATGTTGGGTTCATAAGGCCCAAATGTATTGACAAAAAATTAGTACCGTACAAACTCACAGACTATTTTGAGATACATAAACATAAATGGTGATAATTATTACACAAGATATATACTAAAATTATTAAGAAAAAATTTGAGGGCATTTTACAGATCGTAAATTATATAGCTTTTACTTTCAAGGTTTTTCCAAAAGGACATACATAAATTGAATAATGGGAATAAATATATCAATAAGTTCATTACAATAACAGTTTGCTTTATATTTAACATTTAAATGAAAATATAAAATTGAATATAATTTTTAATATTATATCATCTGTGTATAACATATTGATACCATTTCTAGATCAATCACAAACTGAAACTAGTTATACGAGCAGCCCAGAAAAAAATAGTACTGGTGGTACGATTATAGTTGGATCAGTGGGCAGCAGTAACAGTCAGGTTTCTACTTCGTCCACAAGATATGCATCAGGTGCCTTCAGTGCTAGCAATAGTTATGAAGATCCTTATTATTCGCAATATTCGGGCACTGTAACACCAGTCATTGATGAGGAAGCAAGGTTCATTTTTTCATTATTTATTCCCTTTCTACGACATTTTATATACGTTGGCTGAAAAGTGCATAGACTAACTTAATAAAACCTTTTCTTCTAAAATTTAATTCTATTGTTCAAAACAGTTGCTTTCAAGGGAGATACAACGTTTAAAACGATAATTTAAATTTTTGATATCATTTTTGATGAAGGTTTTCTTTGTAGCCTTGAAATAAGCCTTATTATCGGCATTACCTCTTTACTACTACTGATACTTTTTAATACAAATATGCTTTTTAAGTTTTGCAACAAGAAAAAGTCACTGGAACTAGATATGGAGAATAGAGTGGATGGAAAAAAAAATTTATAGCCTAATGGATGCAATTTTACTATCGCGATATGTTCAACACATTCGTTCGATCCCTTTAGAGTCTGATCTATCGCGATTAATTTCACTTACGATCCTTTGAAATTATTTTGTGGCCTTGTTGTTATTTTCGTCGGTAATAACATATTTCAGATGTCCAATACACGCATCTTGGATATTCGTTTGGCTTCGTTTAAATTTAGCAAAACACTTCTCAAAAGCTGATTTTTGGTTAAGAATGATAAGATGATGGTGCAGAATCCGAATAATGTTTATCGAGCGGGGCCTAGATATCAAACATGCTTTTTTATAAAAAGCAATGGTTGATTAAGTCACGACTTACATATAAATATAGGAATTAAATTCTGTAAAATAAATCGAAAGAAAACGGAGTCTTGCTAAGGAATAATAAACGCTTATTCCTAAGTAAAGCACCGAACTCTTTTATATCATTATTAATTACGATAGCGCGGAAAAAACTCCGTGTAAATAGACGGGCCGCTTATGTAAATATAATGAATAGAAAAAGGAACCGTTTAAGTAAATGTAGTAAATAAAGCGAGAAAATTACTGGGTCAAGGCCGTGTGAATTCGTGGAAATTTAGATAAGCCAATTAACTAATAGATATAATATAAAATCAATTGAAAGCGCGAGTAATTAATTTGCGAATCATTATTTTTTGTTTCAGGGTATCTACAGCGAGATCCAATTAAATTAAGATTTACTATTATTATTATTTTATTTGTATAATTTATAAGATAATATATTTATTTTGTTATTTTTTGTAATATAGATGGATAAAAACAATTGAAATTTGTTTTCAAAGATTATATCATTTTTATCAATTTATTATTTTCCAAAATACGCTTATTTAGAATAATTAATTTAAAAATAATTTAATACAACAAATAAAATTATCTATTTGAGATAAATATCAAATAATGATGTAATTATTTTTTTAAATTACAGAATTTTATATAAAGAATGGTCTAGTGTGCCATTTTGTTCCATATAATTAGTATTTTTATATTCCTTACCCGATAGAATCAAGTACGGTTCTGTTCGACATAAATTATAGATTACCATTCCAATTTTAGATTATAAATACAGATTTATAAGTTAAAATTGTAAATAAAAAAATAATACAATAAAAATGTAATTGTAAATAAAAAAGTACGCGGCAATCCTGACAAATTCAAATTTATTTAGATAATACGCAAAACTATAAAAATTTAATATTTTTATTTACTACTTACATATTATAGCATTGCAATAACAAAACTAATATTTTATACATGAAGCCAATAAAATAAAAATATTGAATTTCTTTATATCTAAAAATTATACGTGTAAAGAATGTCAACTTGGTTTTCTATAAAATGAAGAAGAAAAATTCCTTAGACTACATTCCTGGTACTAAAAAATAATTCCAAATTTAAGTGTAGAAAAAAGGAGTTATAATAGCTAATTTATTGCGCAAGAATAGACTAAAGTAGAATTTCACAGGAATACTGAAAAATTACAAACAAATCAAAGAATGAGAAACAAACGCTGAAAAAATACTTTCAAAACTTTCAGAACAGAATCGAAAATTAGCGTTATACATCGTATAACGTAGAGATCAAATAATTTTGAGATCAAATAATTTTGAGTAGGCTGAAATCTAGTCACTACGAACTAAAAATAATTGAACTATTATGGTTATAAAATAGACAAATCTTACAATGAAAAAGTTCAACATTGTTATAGTAAAATTAAGAAAAAGGTATAAACTAGGTCCTTTTATTTCTGTCTAGTAAATAATAATTTTATTTCATATGCAAGTTTTAATTACTATACTGCAAGGAATTAATATTTATAGAATAATAATTTATTATGTTATTTCTTTAATAAAAAATAATTTAATGTAATACATAAACTAACAGATTGAAAGAATTATAAAATAATAAAATCTATTGTGTATTGGATTTTGTCATCCTAAAAATTAAGTACAATAATTAATTTTACAATTGTTTACTTTAAACAGATAATTTTGTATATCTAAATTTTCGAAAAAAAAAATTAATTTGAAAATATTATTCACTGCTATCTTTATACTTATTTCAATATTCGTAATTAAGAGATCTCATTCTATTCATTAATGAAATAATTAATATCATTTAATTTTTTATCATTTTTTTTGTAAGATTCCATAAACCAAAGTTTCGTATAAAATTGTGTAAATGATTGGTAAACAAGTTTTGATATAAACTCAATATGAAGTTACTATATATACACACACACACACACACACACACACACACACACACACACACACACACACACACACACACACACACACACACACACACACACACACATATATATATATATATATATATATATATATATATATATATATATTAATCGTTTGCGACCACCACGGCCCTGGACATTTTTGAGTAAGTAATTTGGTTAGAATTAGGAGTATGGAGATTATATATGTTACTGTGTGTGTAGATACGCATACATATATGCGTATTTCAATCAAACGCTGGATGTCGAGCTGATGCTTCTTTATTACTGTTCGTCTCCTAGTATCCCGCTCCGCTTTGTTCTACAATGAAATATATATATATATATATATATATATATATATATATATATATATATATATATATATATACAGTCCAATATAAATTAAAATTAATACACATATATATGCATATTTCTATCTTTCTCGCGCTCTTTCTCTCTCTCTCTCTCTCTCTCTCTCTCTCTGTGCGTACGTGTGTATGTGTGTAAATTTATATATATATATATATATATATATATATATATATATATATATAGATATATTATAAACTTCTTGTGACAAATGATGAACTACTCCGCTACGTATTTCATAAGAATATTATAAAAATAATTTTTGTATGGATCATTTATAATTTACATATTTAACTTGGGCTACTACGGCCCTGATTAATACTGGAACAATCGATAAAACAACAGGATTTTTCGTACACTTCGAGCTCCGTAAAATTCCGCAATATATTAAAAATCAGGCGCTTCAATCTATTTTAAGAGTGCTCCATATCGGGATCCTAGCGCCACGATGAACTATTAAAACGGAAATGAAAATGTGTAAATTGTAGATTTCGTTTTGCGTCCTCATTTTACGTTTTACAATGTTGAAACAAATTTTATACGAATCTTTGAAAAATTATACAATCGAGGTATCGCTTATTGCTTTTATAATATGTTTCGAAGTTATTTTAAAAAAATAAGAAAATGTTTATTTAACTGTCGTCTGCACTATAGACATCGCCGCTTTGCAGTAACATCAAATAACAACAAATATTATAAATTTTATACGTATAGTACTATAGTACAGATCAAACTTGGATAACCTCGGATGTAGCATTGAATCATGAATCGAATGAACTTTGTTTCATCTTTCTATTCTTAAAATGAAGGGAGTAAAACGAAATATAGGATTTTATTACGATTATAATGCAAGCTGTCAATTTTGTAGATAAAAAAGTGAGAACTTTAATTTCTGATTTTTTGAATAGGTGGCGCTGAAGAAAATCTTCAATGCCGTACAAATCAAATAGAGAATGATGAAGCCTGGTGCAGAAATATATATATATATATATATATATATATATATATATATATATATATATATATATATGCACATAAATACACACATGCATGCATACATACAAACACATTGCAAACATAGTAATGTATACGGAAATTTGAGATTACAGAGAGGTGCGAGATATATGAGCTTAAGCCAATAAATATATATGAAAATATAATAGAAAAGTAATTGTTCTTTACCTAACCTAAAGTATATATAATATTTATGTAGGCAAAAATGTTATTATTGCTTACGCAGATTTAATATTTATGTACATCCTAAAAAAATTTTATTAAATAAATCGTTTCTTATGACAACTAAAGCTCATAAGAAATTCCCAAAATTTCAAACATGTTTATTTTTTTTGTAGGATAGCCTTTTAGCTACAATTAAAGCTCATAATTTTAGGAGGAAACGAGAGTTTTGAGTGTTCACAACGTGTAATTGATGCATTTGAGTTGTTAATTTGATATGCACCCCTATAAGATAAAACGGATAAGAAAAAGTAACGTCAAATGAATATATAATTTTTAATTTAAATGTAAAATATCATAAAACCATCATTATTTTGGAATGTACAAAAGTATGATTGTGTATTTATAGTACTGAATTTTGTATAAGGAGTATCTACAACTCCTAAATTAATATATTAATTATAAATATTTAAATATATAGTTATTTATATAAAGCAATTTTTAAATTTATTCTTATATTACACATCATTATGCGGTTATTGGCACTTTGTATAATCTATACAATGTATATAATAAACACCTTTTATAGAACCTTTTGTAAGAAAACTGTTACACATTCAAATAATAAAATAATTTTTATGAAGTAACACTATTTGACAATAGCAGTTATATATTAGAAATTACTAACTTTTTCAATAAGTATCTTTTCAATAGTTTCATAACTATCTATTCAATAGATAATTATAAAAATTTTATTTTAAAATATATGCTTGTTCGGTTAAAGTTTTCTTTAGTATTTCATACATTGTAATTTTTTGGAATAAATATGTCAGATTAAATAAAGTCAAGATGCAAAATACAAAAATTATACATATATTGCCGCCAAAAATATCACGATATATAGTATAGAAATATTTTTTGTAAAAACATATATATATATTGTATTTAAATAATTATAATGTAGAGTATAATATGCCATTATATTTAGAAGCTGCACTTGCTCCCTATGTAAAAACCAATCCTATTAAATATACAATCATACTATTCTGCTTACTTTCCTAGAAGATGGTGATTTTATACTTTTTATTTAAAGTATATTATAATTTTCACGTACCCTAAACAAGTTACAAGTTATATTTTTTTCTGTTATAGAATTTTTGCCCTTAGATTTTCTATCCCTTCCTTTGGATTTACGTTGAGGGGAATATGACGGCTCATTATCCATTTCGCCTGTAGATTCACTACTCGTCCTTGAGTTATTCAGCGCGTTTTTCCTTCGGGCGAACCTTCCTTCGTTATCTTTCAATTTATTTATCTTAGTACTTTGCGGGCGTTTCTGATTTTTCGGCGTTTTTACTAATTTTTGCAATTTGCTCTCAATAATATCTTAATATCAATAATATCTGGTTTCCTTTCCTTGATCAGGTAACTGGCGGTTGCCTATGTCGGTTCCGAAGACGTGCTCGAATGTTATTAGCTCTCGTATTTATCAATTGCGGGTCCGGAGAGTCTATTTCTCCTTGTTTCAAAATAGAATTTTCGACTGAGTCACAATATTGTTGTCGTTTCTTGATAGTTTACTTGTTACGTTTACAGACTTGATTCCTAGTTTTATGTAGTCGCGGATGGGCTTTGATTACTCCATCTACATTTTTTTCTATATCCCCGCTTCCATTATACCTGAATTTTGATCCATTTCACCCCTTTGTACAATTTTTTGAAATCTCAGTATTCAACTCAGTGGCATCGACTTCTAACTTAGAAAAATTAGTACGCTTACTTTTCTGATCAGGCAATTTGAAAAATCTTTAACTTCTTCCGAAAAATTAGAAATACGTGGCTCTTAATTATGGCCATGCTCTTCTCGCAATTTAGTGGGGGAAATTTGATGAGCTGGGACAACACTTCTAGTCTTTTCCAACTCAGTGTTTCTTTTATACTCTTTTGAATGCTTAGTATAGTGAGGGTTTAAGTTCTCAGGGTTTACCGTAGGGCTATCGATAGCAAGTTGCCGTTTCTATTGCCCTCGAGTGACTGCGTTCACGTTCTCAACAGGGTTAAGGAACAATACATCGGCATACACGTTTGTCTTCGTTGGATTGTAAACGAATTTATAGTCATATGCAGAAAGCTGAAACCTCCACTTTATCACCCGTGTGTTCAGATCTGGTTGTTTTGAACCACACGAGTGGCTGATGGTCCATCTCGAGGCTGAATCTACGTCCAAATACGTACGGCCTAAAGGCTTGCACCGAGTGAAGCATTGTGCTTTCTTCTCATATACCTCGTAGCGTAACTCGGGTCCGCACAAAACGCTTGACGTATACGCGATCGGTTGATCTCTACCGAGTTTTCCGCGTGGAAGGATACCACCAATAGCATATCCTGATGCATCCGTCGTAATTATAAATGGTTGATCCATATCGGGAAATCGCAATACAAGTGCTGTGCTTAAATTTTTGTTTAGACAAAAGAATGCATTTTCTGTATTTTCTCTCCAGACGAATGGTTCGTTACTTTGCAGAAGTTTCGTGAACGATTTGCAAATCCTTTTTTTGCAAATCCTTAATAAGCTTTCGGTAATAGCTGGCTAACCCTAATAACATTTTTGGTATGTTTAGGACGTGGGAAACGTTCTACAGCTTCCAAGTTCCTCGGATCGGGCGCTAATCCGTCTTCGCTAAGAACATGTCCTAAATACGCTACCTTTCGCTGTAAAATGTTGCACTCTCCCGGTTCGAGTTTCCAGTTTGCTTTGCGTAATCTCTGCATTACCTCGTTGAACAATCGTTCATGTTCTTCTAAGGTTTTGGAGTAGATTACTATGTCGTCCATATAGACGAACACTGCCTTGCCAATAAGGCCCTCGAGTGTAAATTTCAGCGCACGTTGATACTACACGCCTGCATTTATCAAACCTAATGGTATTCGTACAAATTCAAAATGCCCATCGGGCGTCGAAAAAGCAGTCTAATGCATATCTTCCAGATTCATCGGTATTTGATGAAATTCAGAGACACAATCCATGACGGTGTTATATTTAGCAACACCAACTGTGTCGAGTATTTCGATAATGTTAGAAAGCGGATAAGCCATTGCTAAAGTCTTCTCATTCAAAGGACGGAAGTCTACGATGACTCGCCAGGGTACTTTCTGATCAGTTAGTTGCTTTATTAGTACGATCCAAAGCGCCGACGAATAGCTAATTCTTGAGTGCCTGATTATGCCTTTCTGCAGCAATTCATTTATTTGTCGGTTCACTTCGTCTTTGAAAGCATACGATGTATTAACGCGTCTGTATTAACGTACGCGCAATCTGTATAGATTGTACGCCCAATCTATATTAACGCGTACTCACTGAAATATTATCCGTTGCCCGGATTTTATGAGCCACTATATTAGTTGTAGTGAGCTCATCGCTTTCAGGATAAAATTGATCCGCGTTAGGTTTTAACAATTTAACGGCTTGTCAGTACTCGCTGCTCTCTAATTTATTAATTCCTGTGAGTTCGATCAATTCGGTTAGATGATCGGGGAATTTAGATATGTTTTATCTTGTTCAAAAGTAAGACAGAGGTTTTTATAGTCGCGTTTACTACAATCAAACAGCTAAAAATTGCTATCGTTAAATCGTTTTAAATTTTTGAGGTTTTCGAACTCCCAATCACATAATGCGCATGTTTCGGGTTATTCGTTATGGCGCGTTAATACCTCTGCATCGCATAGGAAATCTAGTTTGGTCCTTTTGTTTTTAATTATAATTATTTTTTATCCAAAATCAATAATCGCTTTGGCTTTGTAGAAAAAGTCGACTCGTAAGATCGCATCGTAGGGTATGGCACTGTTATCGGATAACACCATTATTCCCGATTCTTTGCCTAATATATTAAACGGGACGATGCCAAGTGTAGGCATCAGTAACCCGTCAATCCCTTTTAGATAGTTCTCGTGGGTCGTGTTGACGCTCTCTATTGATGGTAGTACCTTGGCTTTAATGACGCTAAATTAATATTAATACTTCTCTCTCGTCTAAGAATAAAAATCTATTATGATTTCCGGCAAAATTAGTGTTAAGTATCTTTGAGCTAGTTTGTTCAGCTTATACGGCCTAGCGTAATTTCGTGCTCACCTATCTTCAGAATATTTCTCTCGAAATCTGCTATTGCTTCTAATTGCACAAGGAAGTTTTTCCATAGTATGCCGTCATACGGATGTTTAAAACTTTCCTCTACGACGTGAAATCTTATTTCCTTCCCGAAGCCTTTGATTTTGGCGGTTCCCAGGGATTTGGTTATGTTATCCGTTATGCCTTTTAGGTTCACCACGTCTGTTGTGTCGACCTGTATACCATCTGCTAGTTTTCCATGTTTTAGTATGTTTCCATATGAACCCGAGTCAACCAAGAGATTTTCCTGCTCTCAAACTTAAGAGTAATCTACGGCAACATCTCGTCCTCTATAGTAGTTGCAACTCGGATGCTTCCACCTCCAGTCTCACTACGTTGATAGAGCGCATGATGTCGAGTGGTGCCATTGGCTACGCCTTGGGCATGGAAGCACCGTTCGAGTTACGCCCTCGCATTTTCTCGTTGTACATACTTTTGCTACATTCATTAATACCATGTCCACGTTCTTACAATATGCGCAACTTCTTGCAGAAGGGCAAGATGATGCCATGTGTCTTGGCTTTCCACACTTTCTGCAAACGGGCCGATACGTATTGTGTCCGATAGTGTGTCCGATATTGTGTCCGAATCGACCACATCGGGTGCATGCCTCTGTTCGTCACTCCGTGGAGCGCTCGTTTAGTTGACAGACGTACGCCTTTTTACGATTATCACTCCCTTTCACGGTTAGCTTACGGCTAAGATCTCTTAATCAATTGCATTCATCGAGATCTCTTTCTTCTTGAATCGCTTTATTTATGATCGCATTCAAGTTGGTCGCTGCTGCGCCGATACTTCTATCTATTTCCTTTTTTAAGCCTTTACGAAAATAAGTAACCAGTGTAGCTTCAGATTCTTGGCGCATTGCTTCAGTCATCGTCCCTACGTGGGCTCTCTCTGCATCTAACAGTCGATGGCCCAGATCTTTGACTTGGTTAGCGAATGAAATGACATTTTCATCGTCTCGCTGGAACTCCATTTCCAGTTCGCCGTTTAGTTGCTGTACCATTCGAGGGGGTGCATTTATTGACACAAATAGTCTTTTCTCCAACGGTATTAAACGTTTGTCCACGAATTGCTTGTCTCCCTTCGCCAGTCACGCGTGCCCGTAATAATTTCACGAAGCTCGATTCACTGGTTGCCTCTATTATTTCCAGAGCTTCACCACAAACTTCGAAAAACTCGCTCAAGCTAATATTGCGCCCATTGAATACGGGCACTACCTTAACTGGATAGCCTGATTAGGCATTTTCTTTAATTTTTTTTTGTTATCTGGTATTTGTATAGCGAGGTTTTCAGATCCCTCCTTTTGGTTGTTATCAGACTATTTTCCCGTTTGCTCGATTGGTTCTAGGAAAGAGTTTTCCAAAACGTTAATTGTTCTTTGTAACGATCGCAATAGAGGTTTTATTTCTCCATCTCTTGGGATTTCTTTATACGGAGAAAAAGGGTCGAAGTTGTCGATCTCGCCTCGACAGAATTTATTCTTATCTGCCCGACTTCTAGTGACACGCTGTTCAGACATGCGTCCCTATTATATAACCGGCGTCATATGAAAATTTTCGTATTAGCATGGGTATTATTTGTAGCATTATAAACGTCACATAAATAATAAATAAAAGAATAATTAAAATTAGTAAACTATTAGTTAAAAATATTTTTAAAACATTATAATGCTATATAATTAATGCAGGGCTAATCTTTGCTATTAGGCAATTATTCTTGCAGTTAGGTCATTAATCAGTCGACGAGGTAAGTTTTGTCTTCCTGACGACTGTACCGCTTAATTAACCTTACATGCGTATATAAAAATTACAAAAAAAAAGAACAGTTAGTTGAAAAAATTAGTTGGTAGTGTCTCTACCTTATTCAATCGTCTAGGTTTAATTGCCTAACAGCTTCAGCCAATAGTTCTATATCTATTTCGCTGACGGTTTGTTTTTGGTTTAGTTTCCAAAAGTGTGCGTGGTTATCATCCAATTTTTTTCTAAACCAAACTTTAAGTTGTTTGTTTTCTTTCTCCAGCCCCTCTACTCGCTCTTCCACGCTTGTTATTTTTCGTAACAAGAAATTAGTGTTTCCATGTGTCGCACAGGCCTCTCGTAGTTCCTCAATATATGTGCGATTATTTCGCGACCTCGTTTCCACAGAACAAAATACCCTATGGTGAGAACTTACTCTCTCTTCTATGGTATTAAATCTGTCTTCGCTAGGCGCGGGACAATCCCTATTTAACCCTACCATTTAGACGGAGGGTTTTCCCGATTGGGAAAAAGGATAAGAACGATAGAGAGAAAAAATTTATAATTACGATTGAATTATTCAATAAGAATAAGATAAAAAGTAGTTGTTAAGAAAATACAGAAAACAATAGAATATATTGAATTTATTAAAATATTTAAAAATTGAAATACTGGATTGAAATTAAAACGCTAAAAATCTTAATTATTATAAGTAATCTATTTCTATATAAATAAAGAAGGATAAAAATACTAGTTACTACTTAATGAAAACAAAGATTATCAAAAAAAGACGGAGTTACATACAAAAAGAGGGAAATATAAATAATAAACTTAAAAAAATCTTGATTAAAATTAGTGTGAAAGAAAAAATCGAAATGAATAATTAAAGGGTAAAATTATTATTATAAATTAAAAATTAGATTAACAATTATTTCTAATAAAAAAAATGGAAAGCAAAAAGGAAGAAAATATATTTAAATTTTAAATAATAAATAAGATATTAGGATGAAACTTAAAGATAAGATATTAATAATTAAAATTCAAAAATTTAACAAATTAGGTTTTGTTAATAAAAAACATGAAATTATTATTTATAAAATGGTTAAGAGAAAGAGAAAAAAAATAAGGAATGGAGGATAGAAGAATAAAAATCCCAACCCTGAGCTAATAATAGTAGGATTTAGAAAATCGAAGTTCATTTTCCGAAATAATATTATTTCGGTACGTCGTTTGTTTCGAGAATCTTTATATTCTACTCAAAACTAAAATTACGGACGTATTTTAATTACTTCAGCATCCAGGAATATCGGTATATTAGGTGTCTTCTCGGCTTTCGCACTTCGTATATAAAACAGAGGGGTCGTAAATAGCGCTTTAGCGCGCCTCCGCTTCATTCCGAATTTTCCAGGGGGATGGGAAAGTACAATTGGTGCCGGAGGAGAGAGGATATTTTGGCCCGCGCCAGATCGCGTTGGGCCTACGGCTAGGCTGCATTGTTACGGCCACATCTGGTCTGAAATTTGATTACGGGAAGGGGTGCGCCACGCAGGCATTTGGCAATGAGGTTCGTCATTAGGCGAGACGTAGAGAGTTTATATACACAAATATATGAACGTATTTATTCTCACGGATTATTCTGAGAATATCTACGAATCTCGTCTTACTTATAGCTATATATATATATATATATATATATATATATATATATATATATATATATATATTATGATACTAAGGGCGATGTTGCAAAATGCTCGTCTCTTTTTCTTTCTGTCTCCTTCTCTATCGTTACGCACATTTCCAGGTCTTAAAGTCATCGGGATCTCGATAGGTCGCCGTGCCATGGCAATTCGACCGGCCATTTCCTCTTTCTCCCGTACATATGACCTATATATATATATATATATATATATATATATATATATATATATATATATCCGGTGTAGTCGCTGGACGCGACAATTACGAAAAAGATGGCTTAATAAGTTAAAAACTACAGTTCGTTTTTATATTGTATTGAACTATAGAGTATTAAAACATTTTTCCTTTAAAAAATATTTATTAAAATAAAATAAATATTTTATAAAACCAAATATCGAATTTCTTAGATAATTATTAGGCATTTGGCTATATATTTAGTTTCACCGAAGCCAAATATTCTTTTTTTTACATAAAAAATATAATTTAGTAATTTAAATATATCAATTACTCATTTTGAATAAATTTATTAGTAATGGTATATTACAGAATCATTTAAAAAAAAAAAAAACATTTATTTGAATGCACAAAAAATATTGGCGGTGTCACTATATAAATAACGAAAGAATGATTAAAATTATTCCGCGAAGAGTAGTAATAGTATATTGGAAAGAGACTGTAATCGTATATCGGAATATCGTAATTGAATATCAGAATCGTAATCATATATCAGAATCGTAATATATATATATATATATATATATATATATATATATATATATAGAATTATTCTTTTACAAATCGCATACCAATCTGAACTTGTCATTATAGAATTGTCTGAAAGTTTTTTTCAGTTTATTTATATAGAAATCACGATGACTGTATATTACTGACTAGGTAAAGGACTGACTGATTGGTAGAATGAGGGCTCTTTCTTATCAGTTTATGGATAATCCTATTAAATCATCAACACCTAATATATCCTAAATCATAATTCAACGTAATTTTTCAAAACGATCAAGGTTTCCGAGCTATTGGATGAAATTGCAAGTTGAAAGTTCGAAAGCGTTCGTTGCAAATTGAAAGTTCGAAAGCGAAAAAGATAACTAAATCTATGGGAGTGAATACTAATCTATGGGATTTGTAATAGGATGTAGTAGCTGTATAGTAGAAAGTTGCTATGTTATTTTCTAAGACCTATTTAATTAAGATTTTGAAATTCTTCACTTTAGTACAATATTTTCTCCCATACTTTTTGCATACTTCTTAGAAAGTTGGAAGAATTATCGATGTCTTATGTCGCGTCGGCGATCGGACTGAAACTATAGCTACAAGCTATCTAAGGATGGTATTATAGAACACCACCTCAGGGTAGACCGAGTGGCGCTATCTCTTGTTCAGGCCGGAGATTTATCCATCCACCCTCGTACAATACAACATGAATGACACAGTATAAAGTAACGCCAGCGACAGCGTTAGCTCTATATACAAGAGATTACCTGTCACGAAGAACGCCACGGAAACATTTACAAATCTCTTTAAAGTGAAGAGAGCGGATATGTCAGCTTTTTAAAGAACATATGCGGTCATACAATACAAAGGAACTTATATGAAAGTTAGAGGAAATGTAAGAAGATTTGAAACCCACAGTAGCTGTACTGGAATCGATAGGAACTCTCAAGTGTAAGTATCCTGTTTATATTTAAATTTATATATATATATATATATATATATATATATATATATATATATATATATATATATGTTAGCGTTGTTATTGGATGGTCAGGAACGTAAAATAAATCACACGCACAAATAGATTAAATTAAAGATAAAACTAATCAGATAAGAATTTATTAACATAGAATAAAATAACGAAATACTTGCGCACACGCGTCTCTCTCAATCTGTCCTCTTTCAAATCTATCACTCAGTACATCAACTCGTTTCGCTCGACTCCTTGCTATATTTTTGTACATTCATTCTATTGTCCGGCGTATGCATATCTTGACCTTCCTAATTTTGGGGTATCTTAGCGGGCTTTTGCGAGATCGACCCAAACTCATTATCCTACCAAGCCTAAATCGAATGGTGGATCTGAAACTTGTCACTACATGCTTTCCTTAATAGTGTCGTAATTACACTCTAACATATTTATATATTTATATTTTATTAATATCTTTGTTTTAATTTTGAATTTCATATCTACCAGGAATGAGAAAGAAGGTTGCCATGAGCCTAAGTTGCTCCTGATCGAGTAGTAAAAGTTGTAACGAATATAACTGAAAGAAAAAGCCACCATATGAAGCCAGAGACAACAAACGCAGTTTATTACTTACCTATGAAGAGGTAAGTAGGCGTGAGAGTCAGAGGGGGGAGGCGGAATTAATACCACGCGCGAATTCGTAACGCGAGACATTGACAATTGCCTATCTAATGAAAATAGTTTCCTTTCACCGCGCGGAGGGTTCTCGTGCTTTGACACGAGTGCTACCGCAACCTAGATCAGCTCTCTGTGCTCGCGTTATACGCGCACCGGCCAGTTCCACCCACACGAACAGTACGAATCAGCCGCCTCTCGTGACGGCTATCTGAGCGGTGAGTTCGTGAGTTCACCACTACCGCCGCGTTGAGTATCAGCTTTAGCAACTCCTCGTGATCGGTTGGCCGGTGACCCATCTCCATCGCAGTTTGTGTAAGTAACAGTTCAATTTTATTTATTTCTCTCTTTCTCACTCGATTTCGCGTGTACTTGTGCATACGTATTTTATTAAATTCCACAATTTCTGGTTTTAACTCTTAGCATCATTTCGCCTTCCCTACCCCCGCTTCCTGTGAATGCGAGTTTTCGTCTCTCGTGGACCCCTCCTCTCTTTCGCCGGATGGGTGCATAGCTCAGGATATATATATATATATATATATATATATATATACAACTGTGTAAAAATATTAGTAAGACTTTATTTATAACTATGGAAATCTTTTTTTTTCGTCTAAATCCAATTCATTCCCCTTAAACTAATCTTCCCCGGTACGATGCAACTATGTCAATGCTTTTTCCAATTTTCAAAATATTCTTTATACTATCATAATCCGGTTCCTTATACGATTCAGCTTTTATTTCTTCAATCGAATCAAACCGTATCCCCGAAGTGGTGTTTTGCGTGCGCTAAACAGCCAAAACTCATACGGTGCTAAATCAGGCAAGAATAGTGGTTGAGGAACGATATTGGTTGAATTTTTGGCGAAAACTCTAAAAACCAAAAGTTATCTTTCAATAAATCTGGCTTTTTGAGACGAATAACCTTGCGTAAACGACGTATAACAGTCAATTAATATTCTTTTTTAGCCGTTGGATTCATGGAAAGATTTCATAATGCACCACACAACGATAACTGAAGAAAATAGTGAGCATAACCTGAATTTTTGATCGACTTTTGCATAATTTTTTCTGTCTTCGCTCTCCTTTGGCACGATCTTTTCTCGATTGATCGGTTATTTCTGGATCGTAAGTATAGACCCATGTTTTATCTCTTATGATGATCCTGATAGTCTGAAAGCATCAGTTCACAGACCTCCCTGCGACGCTGTTTTTCCAAAAAATTGAGTGTTTTTGGCACCAATCGAGATTTTATTATTTTCAGGCACAAAATGTCTTTCAAAATGGTCTTGACTGATCTATTTGAAATTCCAACAATATCAGCAAGCGCTACAGTAATCAATAAATGATTTTGCAGAATCATTTCTTTGATGTTGTCGACATGTAGCTGTTTTGGAAATTTAGGACATTTATATTTGATACATTCATGGATAAGAAAAAGGAATTTTATTTATAAGTTTATAGCATAATGACAAGCTCTCTCAGCCGCCTTCACTAGTTAATCTGAAACAGATGAGTGCTCTAACTATATGGCCGTAAAGAGGGTGTGGTATCGGCCCTTCTTCTTCGGTGAAACCTTTATTAGCCCCTTCAGGTATACTCCGGGTTTCCCCCCGCGTATTGTATAAAGGGTAGAAAATATTTGGTAATAAATTTAACATATCTCTCGTTCATTGCAAAAAAAACTTCCGATAGTCAAAGTACGCAGAGCACTTTTGAGAGAAGGCAGTTCAGAGCCAGATCTAAACCGATACGTCGAAAGAGTGAACGAGCGAACCACTCAGCGCACGTCCTTTTCATTAACAGAACTTATATTCCTTAGTTCCTTCTTATCAAAATAATCTTGATTTTCATATTTATCTCCGTTTTTCTATAATAAATATTCACAATTATCATATTATTGTATATTTCTTAAATTTTACACAATTAAATAGTGCTTATTAGTATTTAATACGGTTATAGCTTACATTGAACCACAACAAAAACAGTAGCCCATCAGTAGATGTTCTTGGTCGTCTTTGATGTGGTTCGTCTTCAACGCGTTCTCGACCTTCTTTGAAAAATTTTTGCCAGTCCAAACTCTTTCTCTTGACATTAACTTTTTACTAAAGGTCTTTTGCAACATTATGAACATTTCGGAAGCCGATACTTCATTTCGCGCAAAAAATTTAAGGCTACTTCTTTGTTGAATAATTTCAGACATTATAAAAACCGAAGAGACAACTTCTCTTTCAATTGAAAAGTCTTACTGATATTTGTACACAATAGATCAATTTATAAAGCTACAGATATACTTGTAAAACTACGATAATTGAACAATAATATTGTATTATAGGTATATGTATATGTTCGAGAATTTTGGTAGATACAAATAACTAGCTATATGAAATATCAATAGTATGAATTAATTCTGTATAAAAAATGAATTTATTAATAGAATGAATAATAAAAGAAAGTATTAAATAAAGAATGGTTTCTACAAGATTTACGTATTGCTATGTTGTAAGAATTTTTAGACACGTTTGAAGAGATTCATAATGCACCACATGACGATACTCGAAGAAAACAGTGAATATAACCTTGATTTCAGAACGACTTTGGTGTAATTTTTTCAGTCTCCGGTTTCTTTTCGCACGATATTTGCTCGTATATATATTGGTTGTTGCGTCTTACACACGGCGCTGTCTCCCACCCCCTCGCGGTTTCAAAGGCTTCTTTTTACCCTGAGAGCGCGTATCACGTCAGCGCGCGTGGCAACAGAGTCACATCGGATATGGTAGTCGCGTGGTGAGCGTTCTGTTGTGAGAGCGCGAAATTACCGTTTTGTTTGATATGGTGTACTATTACGCAACTATTTATTCCAAATAAGAAGATTACGATTGAAAGAAAAAGTGCTAAATCATACATTTAAATTTAATCAAGGTACAGAGGGAATGATGCTGAATTGTAGGTACTAAATTATACGTAGTTCCCATTCGACAATATTACAAAATGTAGCTTTATGAACACGTTATTAATATTTAAAGGATGAAAAAAGAGGATAAAATTTCATATTATATGATCCATCATGTGTAAGCCCGAAAATTAGGGGAAAGCTACTGCAACGGAAAAGAATTTATGTAGAGTGGCTTTACTGCAGAGTGCAAGATTACCTCCGTATCACAAGATGCTACAAATGCTAGGGATGTGGGCACGTAGCTAAATATTGCAAATCAAAGCAAAATTCTTTTTGCCCCCGAGTAAAACGTTCGAAAAATAAAAAGTGCAAAACCATAGCAGCAAGCAAATATTCGCACGCGCAAAGGTATAGCCGCCATTTTTAGAGCGTACGCAGCAACGTGTGCAGTAGCAGCAGATAGCTACAGGCAGTAGTAGCCAAGCTGATGGCACTATGAATGTCGCCCTCCTTCAGGTCCCTTATGTTGTCTATAAAAATTGTCACAAATAATTGAAATCCCTGTATAACGTCTCCCCCATAGATTGGATACATTTTAAATGTAAATAGATTATATTAAATTAAATTAAAGTCCATTAAATTATTTTGTCATATGTAAAATTTGTAAACACTAGTGTGTTTAAACTATAATTAATTTAGCTGAAGCAGACCAAGAATGTATCATGTTTTCTGACACTTTTTGTGAGAAACAATAAATAATAAATAGTAATAGCTCAATGGAAATCCACCTGTTCTAGTAAGTAACGCTAAGTCTTTGTTTTGTTTTCATAATAGTGAAAGTGAAATCAGTATCCCGTGGTCTGTTTCAAAACAGAGGTAAACAATCCTCACAGTAAATTATATAAGCCATATATAATATTATTCACACGTAAACTCATTTTATATGTTCGATATTATTGAATATGCATTAATGCTTATATTGATTTCTTTGTACATATCTTAATATATATATATATATATATATATATATATATATATATATATATATATATTAAGGTATGTATCTATTGCTATTGCTATTATATTATAATATTATTAATATATTCATCTAG
Organism: Sycobia sp. Sy_11; assembly: GCA_018907035.1. Taxonomy (NCBI): domain Eukaryota; kingdom Metazoa; phylum Arthropoda; class Insecta; order Hymenoptera; family Epichrysomallidae; genus Sycobia; species Sycobia sp. Sy_11. The sequence continues at coordinate 1,128,453 of JACCIC010000029.1, forward strand.
ACATAAATTTGCTCGCCCCTTAATGTTCAGGTCCCTTGAGAGGAGTAATTTTCTCTAACGATACTTGTAGTTATTACAAAATAATAACACATCCCAGTTCCAGCCCCCTCAGCACCATATTTCATAATCAACCTCTATTTTTCCAGCGTTATAGATTTTGAAAAGTGCTTTTGATGAGAATAGAAGGGACTTTTTCAAGTGCTGTAAAAGGCAATAGATTTGAAAGTACGCCAGCAATGGTGGAAAATCTTTTCAGCCGGATCGGTTGAAAAATAATACTTTTGAGAAAAATATCTTGTTGCTAAAAAATGCCCCTCGGACTTAAACAAGACCAGCCTTGTAAGCAGTTGGATTAGAAATTTTTTCTCCCTTTTAGCAACTTATCTGTACACAGAAGCCATAATAAAAGTAGCCTCGTCGAAGAGTGATGATGAAGGTGAAGCAAAATTGAATTGAGCAAGTTATCATTTCACTCATAGTACAATGATATGTAGGCAACCTGTATGCTAACTAACAAACACCATATGCTAACAAGTAAAGAAAATTGAAAAGAGCAGAAAGGTAGGAAATAATGGCGATTTCGAAAATCTGTAAAGCACATATGAATGGTGAAAAGATGTGCGTTTATGGAAATTAAGTTCAGCATTATTGAAAAATTATTCATAATTTATTAATAATTAAAGCTGAGGGTGATCATTCTGAGCGAGGACTCTACGTTTTTCTCTCATATATTTGTAGACAACTTGCATACTAAGGGGTGAGATATATGAACTAATAAATAAACTAAAATAAATAATATCAACATAAAATTTTATCAAGAACACATGAAAAACTTAACAATGTTATCTTTTTCTAATAAAGGAAAACGTGTGATGTAAATTAATAAAATATAACTAGTCAATTTCTGCAATAAGAAGATAAAGAATATTTTATCGATAATGTATAATAATTATTATAAGAGATAAACTTTTTTTTTCTCAGCTTTGTCATTATAACATATAGACTCATTCTTTCTTGATATTTATAATAACTTGGTGCGAACATGTACTGGATATAATAATTAATACATACATAAGATTAAAAAAATTACAAGAGATACTATTTAAATAATACAACTACTCAACTTAAGCTTAATGCTTGATAGCTAACCTCAAAACGTAACACCATCTATGGAGTAGGTACCTAAGGAGACAAGTAGCTATAATAAGAGGAAGCTAACCACTTGAATTACATAAATACGAACAGGATGTGTATTACTGATAACAATGTTAATTAAACAAATTCTTCATAAATCATTAGATTACAAATATGAAATAACTTGAAAGCAACTGAATATTAGTAGAACTCGTAACAACAAATCAACTACAAACCAAATAACTGCAACACTAACTAGCACAATAAACATTACCAAGCAACAATATTAATACAATTAATAAATAAATAAACAAATAAATAAATATCAATGAATACATAAGTGACTAACGAGTCAACATACAATTACAGGATTTTATGATTAGATTTGAGTCATTACCCATCTGAGTCACTATCATACCCAAGTTATATTATTATAGACCACCACATAATAGATTATTATATAATTTATATTATTACATATTTTTTACCACTATATAATTTGAAACAGATAATTTTAACAGTTAATATCTATTAATTATATACAAAAAGGAAGAGAGAGATATATGAATAGCTGTAGATTATTTCCAGCTGTTAGACAAATACTTACCAAATATTGCACTTATTGATGACAAAGTGTATATAACCAACCTCTAAAAAAGCAATCTATAATAACATACAGGTGAAGTGCTGAGTGTGAAACTTGTCACACAGGATAAATTTATAATATACTATATCGAATATATGTTGTATCGTATATATATTATCTTATGGTATGGCATACATCAAATCTAATAATTATCAATAATACAAAATATGGTATATAGTATATATACGATATAATAACCTCATATACATAACATCATCTATTATAAAGTGTAAACCGTATACGCACTTTTAACGTATAACAAGTACAACTGGACATGGACTAATATTAAGAATAACAACAACTTGTTTAATTATTACAATAAATTATAATTAATAATTATAATTATAAATAAAGTAATCTGCATCTAAAAAAACAATAGTACATCATAGAAGCTGCACAGCAAAATAATATTGACATAAGTAAAATAATCTATATTAATTAATATAAATAATATATTACTCTAAATAATTTATAAATAATAGGTAATGTTATGTACTTTAAATAGTACATCACTATAACTAATATATGTTAAACAAGAATAATAACATCAAAAAGAATAACATACATTACAACATATTGCAACGTACACTCCATAAATGAACCACCAAAAAACGATATAGAATATCACTGAACTAGCAACATTAATATTATTAATCATTGATGTAAAGTGAAGAGATAACTGAAATAAAGAATATTATCAACCTTATACAATAGCGTTATCAAATATTTCTAGTACAAAAGATACAAGCAATATCAGTACAAAGGCATAAAGCCATACTAATGGCATGAATAAACAATTAAAATAGTAACAACATAAATAAACAATATTAACAATAAATTAAACATAAACAATTTTTTTTACACATAAAATATTATCAATAAATATTCACCAGCAACTGCTTGTACAAATACCACAGAAATTCCTTTTTTTATACCAATAATAACAACAACAAAAATAATCTAAACTAATTAAAATAACGACTTGAAGAATATTAAGATTTTAAAGCAGACAATTTTAAATTCACTCAATTCATGTTTCTTTTTGTTCATACAGGAGTAGTTGTGTATGAATAATCACACCACTGTTATTAATAAATATTATAAATTATTAATTAATTATCCTAATTAATTATTGTTAACAAATCATGCAATTAATATAAATCACATAAAATATTGATATAAGAAAATTTAAATAATTAGAAAATACATACGGAAGAATTGTAACGCGTATCATACCTAGATAGACGAGTAATCGTAGACGTGAATTAGGAAAAACCGTATAAGGTCAGACTTTCAAGAACTTAGAAGAGAACTCCTTAATTTTATTGAAAGTAGCGGCATACTTCAGTTGACTCTTTTAAAATGGATAATCAACAGATGGCTGACGACGTGTAGGAGCATGATGGAGGGCCGGAATAGAACCTTCCGGATATCACGGAGATCCCGGATGTCTTGAGCTCGACAGCCTTTGAGGCAGGTCACTCACCGCAGACACCCACCAACCCTTCAAGACAGGTACACACCAAGGAAGGAGATCAGAACCCGACGGGACGATCCCATACAGCTCCTACGATGTCACAGGGGCCAAACCCACCACCAACAGCTATGGGATTTGGATATTTCCATGGAACGTGGACACTACCATCCGGTCATAGCGCGGACCTGGCTGGAAACATGGAGATACCTCGAGCTCCGGTAAACAGCTGGCCGTAAATACTCGGCATGTGGCGATATCCACACCCGGCAATGATCCAACTGTACCCGACAGCGTACTCGGGCTTGCCAACCCAAGCGCCAGAAACACTATCAGCGCCCCAGAAACCAGACAAATAACCCCGAATCGATCATTCGAAAGCACATACCTCAAACAAACGCGCACCGGACAGCTGTTACGACAGTGGCGTGTAAAGTTTACAAGAGCCCCTCGAGAGGACGTATAGGAGCTCATTGAAAGGCTGGAAGAGACAATGAATAGCCTAGATATTCCTGCAACAGATATTCTAAAGTTAATACCGGGGATTTTAAGTGTTTCAGCACAAATGTGGGCTAGGCCCCTTTATAAGAATTGACGCTGATTGAATAAATTCAAAGCAGCTTTGCACCGTCAGTTCCGGCCGATCGATTACTCTTTACGGCTATAGGAAGAGACAGAACACAAGGTTCGAAAGAACCTATCGATTTATATCTGAGAGGGATGCGTGTTCTAATCGATAAAATGACACCGGTACTAACCAAGGAACAGCAATTCGACAGGATATACCGAAACCTGTACCCGTCGTATATGGATAAAATCGATAGGCAAGATTTTAAGTCGATCGATGAACTAAAACTAATGGGACAGCAGATCGAGTTAAAGAAAGAACTTAAACGGCGCTATAAAGAACCGCTACCTGCAGCTTGCTCACCATCCGAGAGAATGAGCAAGCAGACCCGATCAGCAACGATGGAAAACGACAACTCATTAGTAATTAAAAAGACGGTGACAATAACAGAACCCTCAGCGTCAACACAAGCTAGACGTGGAAACAATGAATCACGGCAATACTATGACCGTGAAGAACCAAGGACGAACCGCAGTCCAGCACCTAGAAACACCAGCAGTCCGTCACCGAGACGAATGTATGAAAGAAGAAAAACGCCACCTAGATATCGCGATCCCCCACCATCATCATGATACCAATCCCCATCGCCCTCATGCAACTTACAATCGCGTTCAGGTCCCAAATACTTACGACACTGTTTTACATCTCCGATTCCCCCTTGGTATCGAACTAGCGACCGCGATTTCTATGACCAAAATCGACGGCGTGAACAATAAACGGCCGATCGCGACTATCAATCGCCAAGACGCGACGACAACTGGGAGAACTACAAATATCGAAAAGAGCGAACACATAGGTCATCAACGCAACAAGAAAACGAGAATGACCAAAGATACCACAATAGACGGCAATCAGCAGTTGGACAACGCGATTATAGACGTAAGTACGACGGTTACCGTTCGCCACGACGACGTGATCGGAGCAATGAAAGCAGGCAGCAAGGTGAAGACCGGAAGCCTTGCTGGACCTGCAAACAATCAGGACACTGGGCTGACCGGTGCCTCGATAGGAAGCGCCAGTTTTGTCACAACTGCGGTGAAAAAAATGTAACAACAAAGAACTGTCCACGATGCGATCCAAGTAGTAAGCCGGGAAACGCATGAGGGGGGAGAATCTTGAAGTCGGCTATGACACCCCTCATGATACGACTCAACTCACTGGAAACAGCAATAATCAATGCCCCGAGGCGAAGGATGTCACAAACACCCATCCGAACCTCAAACCTCATGACGAGGGAACAGATTCTTTCTCAACATTGAGTTGATAGGGGAAGTGTTTCCCACGCTTATCAACCTAGGAGCGCGTAAATCATATGTGGACCCAGCCCCAAAGAAATTGGTGAGGTCAGCAATAATATCGCTGATCTCCTACATACAACTGTCGGATGAGAAAGAATGCTCAAATGATGGCGAAATCGATCTGCTACTTACCATTGATGACCCTCACCTTAAAGCGCGGTTCAACATATCAAAAAGCCTGAAATACGACATCATTCTAGATATGGACATACTATCGTCTATAAAAATGACGATTAATTTTGCGAACGCGGAATGGCATACGCCGAAATGCATGATCAGGCGTTTCGTGACACAAGAGAACGGCCTGCAGGAGTCCACCACAGTAATAGCTGCCGTTAACGCGGTAGTTCGGCTCGATAACGCTGAACGCCGTGAGCTCGAATGGGTATTGGTCCAACTTATATCCCCAGCGAACGGACAGCTTGAGCTGGCACGGGTGCAGCCGCATCGTATCGATACACCGGGGCATCGCTCAATAAAGCAGCGCTTATGCTACATTCCTGATCAGCTGCTGAAGCAGGTTCACGAGGAGATTGACCGGCTACTAGCCGATGGCATCATTGAGCCGTCTGAAAGCTCCTGGACTAGCTGCCCGGTAATAGTCCCGATAAAGGACGGGAAAATTCGATTCTGCATAGATTATCGGGCAGTCAATGTCATCACCAGGAAAGATGCGTATCCCCTGCCGCACATGGATGTCCTCCTGGATAACTTACGAGACGCGCGGTACCTGTGCAAGATTGATTTGAATCAGGTTTACCACAAAATACCGCTAGATGAGAGCAGCAAAGAGATCACCGCCTTCGCGGTCCCGCAAAAAGATCTCCTTTAATACACAAGTCTGCCATATGGAGTAAAGGATGTCCCAGTCACTTTCCAGAGAGGTATGGACCTCGGGTTCGGGCCAGAGTAACAACCGCATGTTTTCGTGTACATGGACAACAATCATTGTCGCAACGAAGTCTTTCGAGCAGCACACTCGTGAACTTACAGCTGTGCTCACCACCTTAATGAGGTTGGGTTACACATCAATCCAGAGAAATTCGAACTCTGCTGCCCGGAAGTTAAGTATCTGGGCTCCATAGTAGACGAAAGCGGTTTGTACACCGACCCACAGATGATTCGTCTGATGAGCGAATATCCGAGGACTACAAACCTGAAGCAATTACGGGCCTTTTTAGGCATGGTCGGGTGGTACGCTAGATTCATATAAGATCTGGCGAAAATTAAGCTGCCTCTTATGAAACTACTCAAGAAAAGTGTCAAATGGGACTGGTGACAAGCGCTACAAGAAGCTTTCGACAAGCTTAAGATCCTGCTGACGCAAGCGTCAGTACTTGCACACCCCATCCAACATACGCCATACGTTCTGCAGACGCATGCAAGCAATTAGCTTGCGGCAAAACTAGCGCTCCAATTCGTCACATCTTGCCAAATCACCAAAAAGCTTTCGCTCGTTATCTTCGAGATAAGAGACCTAAACACTGGAATGACGCATAGAGTCCATATGTCGGACTTAAAAATATATCACCAACCTGATGCCCCAAATTCCCTATTTCACGTCCCGGAAATAATAGCTGCCATAATGCAAGGCATAGGAAGAGGCCGAAGATTGCGGAGGTCTCTAAAAACCGACCAGCCCCGCCAACTAGACAAAATAAACGATCCGAGGAACCAAGCATCCGAACAAGGAAGCTTAGGAAATAGCTCCAAATCACGTGAAAGCACTGCACGTGCAAGCACTTCGGGGCTGCCCAATGCAAGTGCATACGAACCTCGTTCTAACCGAGGTAGTGCAAACGTTAGAAGACCTAAGATAACCCGACCTCATAGAGTTGAGTCCGGACTCGATACAGGAGGTCGTAGAGGAGCTTGCGAGTGCGGCAGGTGTGCAAGCTGTCGACCAAGCGTCCTTTAAGTTGTCCTTGATGGACATTGACGTTTCCGTGTTAGAAAATATCGGAAACGTAAATCCCAGCCCTTCCCTCACCTCAAGAACAACCCACACAGTGCGATGGTCCTGCAGTCCATTAATCCCTATCGATAATGTTGAAGAAAGCCGCGGAGAAGTAGAAGAGGCGCAGGAGTGCGCGCATCCAGAAAGACGTAAAACTACCAAAACAACAACTTCAGAAGGCAACAAAAGAAGAAGATATGAAGGCAAAAGAAGATAGAAGAGAAAATAGAAGATGTGATAGAAAAGAAGATAAACGATATGAAGAAAAAGAAGAAAGACTAAAGGAGAAAGAAACCAATTGGATCTATAATCCGTTTCTACAAAGATATGACTATTTTGGGTAAAGGATCAGAGTACACGACAATACGAATAGCGACGACTATCGTCAAACGGGCCCACCGGAGGCATCTCGCAGGAAGACAGTTGTTTATAGAAACCCGCGAGATGGAATCCCGTATAGATCGGGTAACCAGAGTAGATCTATTTTCCCCCTATCATTCCAGCCTAGCCCCAATTTTCGCCGGAAAACCTACCCCAAAAGGCAGCCCGGGCAGGAGCCGGCTGCCTCAATAATATATGTGAGTACGCCAGAAGACGGGAAGGTCCGTCTGTACCGTGGCGGCGACTGCTACGCCTTCATGCGCTCAGTCGCAACACAAAAAACAGGCCGCTGGGAGACTCGCGACAAAGGCCAAGGTACTCAGAACACAGAAGGTGGAGAAAAAACTATTGTACAGTTTAAGTATAAAACACCCGAGGACGAAAAGGTCAGCGAAAATGAAGAGCCCCCTCATAGTCCAAGAAGTCCTTAACTAGCCAAGAAGGCCCCCAGCGAAAAAGGTTCAATCCCTTTGAGTTATCAGCCTACGACGATCATTCTGAAACTGCTCCAGTAGCGGGTTTCGACGAGCCATTGGGACACAGGATCACCCATACCATCAGCTCAGACAAATACGTTTCTATTTTAGGTACGCCAAAGCAAGTTGGTATGTACATACGTGTACGACTTGCCCAAACCGATCGGTCCCTGCCGTATCGTCTTAGGGGGGGGGGCACCGCGGGACGCAGTCGACAAAGGAACAAAAGACGACACGTCAGAAGTCATCGGGGGAACTGGCAGAAATGGGAGAGGTGTGTCAGCAAATGAAGCGCCCCACGCTAGCCCATACGCTACAAGAAGTAGCTGGAGCAGTAGGAGGCCAGCATCCAATCTAGGCTCGAGAGTCTACCTGAGCAAGTAGAAAGCAGATCCGGTTGTGAGACATAAATGGCCCAGGAAAGGTTATTCAGCGTTTCCCCTTATCAGGTGGCCGTGATTTTTCCCCTATCGCGAAAACAGTACAACACGAGAGCAACTGATGGCAAATACCTGTAGATCGCGATGTAAAATAAAATCACGTGCGAGATGACCGGGAAACTTAAAAGCAAACTAGAAGAAATGATAACCATTTTCTTTTCTTTTCACGAGCAAAGTAATACCGCGATGGAACAGCGTCGGCGGGTGAGGACAAAGGCCATAGAAGAGCGAACAATGGCTCGAAATCATAGTAGGAATGGAAGTGCTGGTCGGCCAGGCCATGCGTCATCGATCTGAAGAGATGGTAATCAGACGGAGCAGCGTCTGGACTATACGGCGGGTGGGGTAGGACTTCCCATTTGAGCGTTTCTAAGTATGTTTTCACCGGCGGTGCAACATGTGGGCGAGCATTGTCATGTTGCAAAATAACTTTGTCGTGCCTGTCGGAGTATTATGGCCGTTTTTCTCGCAGTGCGCGGCTCAAACGCATCAATTGTCGTCGATAGACCTCGCCTGTGATCCTTTCATTCGGTTTCAGAAGCTCATAGTAAACCACACCTAGCTGTTCCCACCATATACAGAGCATGAGCTTGGCGCCATGAATATTTGGCTTGGCCGTCGATGATGATGCATGGCCGGGTAGTCCCCATGATTTTCTTCGCTTCGGATTATCGTAACGTATCCACTTTTCATCGCCAGTCACGATACGATGCAGAAAACCCTTTCTTTTATGTCGCTGAAGCAGCTGTTCGCAAGTGAAAAAACGCCGTTCGACGTCTCTCAGCTTCAGTTCGTACGGCACCCAATTTCCTTGCTTTTGGATCATTCCCATGGCTTTCAAACGCTTGGAAATGGTTGTTCGGTCAACTCCCAATGCTTCAGCAAGTTCTTCTTGCGTTTGACAAGAATCTTCATCAAGCAAAGTCGCCAATTCTCGATCTTCAAAGATTTGCGGCCGCCCGGAACGCTCCTTGTCTTCCACGTCGAAATCACCGCTTTTGAAGCGTCGAAACCATCCGCGAACACTTGAATCATCGACACAACCTTCTCCATAAGCCTCCTGAAGCAATCGATGCGTCTCGGCAGCAGATTTCTTCAAATTGAACCAATAAAGTGAAACTTCCCGCAAATGACGTCGACTCGGCTCAAATTTCGACATTTTCACGATATCAAAAATTAATGATGCGAAAAAATTTTAACTAATGTGTTAGTATGGAATTGTTGACATATGAATAAGCTTTGATTATGACATATGTAACCATTTAATACTCGCACAGTATTGGTGGCGCCATCTCTTACAAAAAACGGGAAAGACTTATTCACACTCCTAATATATGTTGACATCTGGAAACAGTATAACCTTTTAATACCTCTGACTTTTTACTGGCATCACTTAGTTTTCATCGTGTTAAGATGCCAAGTTTTAAGCCAAGTAAGCGTCATTTGCGAGAATTGTTAATTTAAATCTTTCAAAGCAATCTACAGCTGAAGCACATTGACTACTCATAGAAGCATATGGTGAAGTTAATTTGAGTAAGAGAAGTTGTGGGGTGTGGTTCCAAAAATTTAAAAGTGGTGATTTTGACGTGGTGGACAAAACACACAGTGGAAAGCCCAAAGTCCGAAGCTTTAGTGGAGAAAGATTCGTGCTAAACGCAAGAAGAACTTGCACAAGAGTTAAAATGACTCAGCCAGCTATGTTAGAATGTCTGAAAATCCTGGGTGTGGTCCAAAAGCAAGGAAATTGAGTTCCTTACGAACTGAATCAAAGAAACGTCGAACGTCGCTTATTGGCTTGCGAACAATTGCTCCAAAGGCAAAATCGCAAAGCATTTTTTCGATCGAATCGTGACGGGAGACGAAAAGTGAATTCACTACGACAACCCAAAGCGTAGAAAATCATGGGACAAGCCCGGGTATGCCTCTACTTCGATGGCCAAGCCAAACATTTATGGCAAGAAGTTAATGCTGTGCATTTACTGTAATCTACTTGGAGTAATCTATTACGAACTACTCCAACAGAATCAAACTGTCACCGGGGAACGTTACCAACAACAACTGATTTATCAGGCCATTGAAGATTGAAAATCCACAATATGCCAAAAGGCACGATAAAGTCATTTTTCAGCATGACAACGGTCGACCACATTCTACAAAAGTCGTAAAGAAAACGATAGAAGCACTGAATTGGGACGTCCTACCTCATTCACCGTATTCACCAGACATTGTTCCTTCAGTCTACCATCTACTCCAGTCGATGGCTCATGGTCTGGTTGAGCAGCACTTCACTTCTTACCAGGAATTGAAGAAATGAGTCGATTTGTGGATTGCCTCAAAAGACGAGCAATTTTTTAGACAGGGTATTCACTTGCTGCCCGGAAAATGGTCAAAAGTAGTAGAAAGTGATGGGCAATATTTTGAATGATATTATTTGTACCTTCTTTTTTAGAGTAAATTTTTATTTCTTTATAAAAAACGGCAGAAACTTATTTGTACACTCAATATATATTAAAATTACGTTATCAATAGCGCATATGAGTGATGTTGAACGACACATGCTGTAATTATAGCAATAAACATAGTCAATTTCCAGCTATTTTAATGCTAGATTCTAATAGAATGCTACATTCTAATATGTACATTTTAATAGTTATAAAATTACAAAATTCAAAAAGTATTCAAAATTATTAAAAAGTATCAAAAATTACGAAAACGTAACAAAATTACTAGTATGGAAATTATTTATATGCTTGGAAGTAGATTTACGTCATTGCTTTTTTTTGTCTGCTGAAAAATTTAATGTTTTCATGGCAAATGAGACTATTTGTCAGGTATGTTCGTGACTGTTATAAGAGGTGTACCTCCTGTACACCATTTCATGACGGGTGCGTTCCGATCATAGAGTAATTCAATTTTCCGTCTTGGATAATGTATTCGAGTGTACATACATTTTGAATAGGTAAACCGTTGGTAGTACACCATACTCCAATCTGAGAATATTTACTCCAATCTTTGATATACTTTCTCCTCCTGATATTGCAAGATTTTTTTTTCGAAATATCACGTCATACTCAACCGTTTTAGCCATTTCTATTGTATTACTAAAAAAAGAACAATATTGCATACAACAGATAATGTAAAATTCAGAGCTTAAACTAAAAATTCATACGAAGATTCTCCAACTCCTCAAATAACCCTCTCTTTTAGGGTTGGTTGGTTGCAAAAAGTAAACATTGATCTCAGTGAGTGCAACTAAGGTCGATTTTTGGTTCATTCTAATACAACACATTACTTCCTCCTAAGAGACAAACTCACTGGATTAGATACTAAAAAAGAGAATCTTACGTCTGATTGATTTTGAAAGCAACGCTACATTCCCGTTCTTTTAGTTTTTTCCTCTCTCGGCTTCCTTTCGTTTAGCCTCCCACTATTTTTCTTTATCTTTAAAAGACAGAGCCTTATTTATAGGAGCTCACTTGTTCTATCACCAATTAAAAATTTTTCAATCTTATTCTTGCATGAATTGAATGACCAAAGAAAGCTGCTAGATTTACAGTACGAGTAAATTTAATAAAATATAATAATACAAGTAAAAATGGTGTCAATTGCATCAATTAAATACCTTGTGGAAAGATTATCTAGTATTTTACAATGTATTAAAAAATTCAGTATAGATGACATCCACTTCTGATTGAACACATATAATAAAACAGTGTTATACAGTACGAAATTAATGGAAAAATCTAACCTCTCTAGAGGAAAGGAGAAAACAAAAAAGTTTTATGTTTCATCCGTCTTTCTGTATATGTTTAAACTCTGAAGAGACAGCAGCTCAAGTAGAATTGCGAAATGAAATATTAAATATATGTCAGGATACTTAGTTCTTTTGTAACGGGAAAAAGAGTAGGATAAATTAAGTTATTACCGTGACAAGAATTATTGTAATTCTAAGATCATAATAAACAGTCAGACATATACACGAAATGATTGATATAAATAAACAAGCAAACACAACATAGAGTAGAATAGGTAGAATAAAGTAATTTAACCAATAAGAACAATATTATCGTATTTTAAAATAAATAATAACCAATCAAATTTTTGTTAAGGTACTTTTTTCGTGTATAAAAGTACGCTAAATTTTGCAAAGAGCACGGTTCATTTTCGGCACTTGTCGAGGAAGGATACCTCCCGAGTGACGAAGAGAACTGTCATCTACCCATCGGTAAAATTCTGTATTTTCCTAGATGAAAAAAACTCTTTCACGAGGCCAAAGGAAAACCCCTTTACTCGTATGGAAAGATTTAAAAAATTATCGACTCAGAAGAACGGGTGCTCCCGACTTCTGATAAAGTAATTCTTTTTTACATAGGAAATAATCCGGAAAAGCCGCCGGGAGACAAAATTAAAATCGACCAAATTTAATTCGGGGGAAAGGCGCTCCTTTTCGTCGAATTAAATTACCAGACGGCTATTAATCAGGAGGCGCACCTCGGATTAATGCTAGACCGACCGGCGACCGAAAATCTGCAAGTCATCATAACGTTGATCGACTAATATTATAAATATAAGAAGTAAATGCTGTAAAATAAATCAAAAGGAAAATGGAGTCTTACTAAGGAAAAATAAATGCTTATTCCTGAGTTAAACACCGAACTCTTATATATCACCAGCTAAGACGCACCTGAGCGTGATATAAAAGAGAGAATAAAGATTTATTCCAATATTGCGGAAGAAACTCCGTGTAAAGAGACGGACCGCTTATATAAACCGTTTAAGTCAATATAGTAAATAAAGCGAGAAATCACTGGGTCAAGGCCGTATGAATTCGTAGAAATTTAGATAAGCCAATTAATTAATAGACAGAATATAAAATAAAATGCCAGCGCGAGTAATTAATTTGTGAATCGTTATTTTTTTTGTTCGTTGCAGGGTATCTACAGCGAGATTCCGATAAAATGAAATTTAGTATTATTATTATTTTTGTTGTTGTATAATTTATACAAGAATATATTTTGTTATTTTTTTTAAAACATAAAAAAGCACGAGTTTCAAGTTATTCAACCGAAAAACCCGTCCTGATACGTTCCTCCCTCCGAATCACGTACCCTAAATCTTTAATGTCACAAGTTGTAGGATTAGTTTTACAACTCCTGCTATTGTAAATATGTCAAGAGACCAATTTGATATACTTTAAAAAAAATGCTTTATTTTACTTATGCATACATGGTCTTCAACTTTAAATTTTCGTATTTTCGCAGGCAGCGTTTCACTAGGAAAATGCTTCTGGACCACCCTATTATTTGCTAGAGTTGCATCGATGTTTTTCGTATCCAGATATTCGATTTAGATTTCCTAAATGTTATGTTTCCAAGGAAATTACTAAATAATAGGTATTTTCCTAAGTTCCAGATAGGAATCTATTCTACTGTTATATTGGTATTTCGAATATAACCCATAATAAGTCAGATAAAATGTGATGGTAATTTAATTTACACATCTTGTTCGAAAGGGATTATTTATTTCGAGGTACTAGTTTGGTCCTAGTTGTTCAATTTAATGTTCCAATACTCGAGGCTCGACTGCCTCTCTCTCAGGCAGTAGTTACGAATCTTTGTTAATACTTTATTTAAGCATCGAATTTATCACAAATCTATCGTTTGTGTTAATTTTATTCCCTGTTCATCATTATTGACGTATCATATTTATATATTCTATACATAAAATATAAAAAGATTCTAGTGTGTAATATCGGTTTTTGTATATAACCTAAAGCAATGTCTATCGGATGGAATTTAAACGTACATGTCATTCATTATAAATATGACTTATATTTTCAGATAATTTATTATCATCCTTATCTTTATGAAGTTTTCGTTATCGGTTATATTTATGAAATTATAAAATTAAATTTATATTCAGAATCAACGTGATCAAATATCAGGTATGTGAATAAGGCTTTCCCGTTTTTTCTCAAATTTTGAGCCTTTATTGTGAAAAAATGGTTACAAATGAATTATTGAAAGTATTGGCCATCGCTAGCTACAACTTTTTCCCATCTTTCTGGCAACATACGAATCCCGTTGCGAAAAAATTCGACCGGTTTGGCCTCTATCCAGTCATCCACCCATTTTTTGGCTTCCTCGTAGGAATGGAAGTGCTGGTCGGCCAGGCCATGCGTCATCGATCTGAAGAGATGGTAATCAGACGGAGCAGCGTCTGGACTATACGGCGGGTGGGGTAGGACTTCCCATTTGAGCGTTTCTAAGTATGTTTTCACCGGCGGTGCAACATGTGGGCGAGCATTGTCATGTTGCAAAATAACTTTGTCGTGCCTGTCGGAGTATTATGGCCGTTTTTCTCGCAGTGCGCGGCTCAAACGCATCAATTGTCGTCGATAGACCTCGCCTGTGATCCTTTCATTCGGTTTCAGAAGCTCATAGTAAACCACACCTAGCTGGTCCCACCATATACAGAGCATGAGCTTGGCGCCATGAATATTTGGCTTGGCCGTCGATGATGATGCATGGCCGGGTAGTCCCCATGATTTTCTTCGACTCGGCTCAAATTTCGACATTTTCACGATATCAAAAATTTATGATGCGAAAAAATTTTAACTAATGCGTTAGTATGGAATTGTTGACATATGAATAAGCTTTGATTATGACATATGTAACCATTGAATACTCGCACAGTATTGGTGGCGCTATATCTTACAAAAAACGGGAAAAACTTATTCACACTCCTAATAAAATATATATTTTTACTCAGTTTTTAGTTGTCTCTTTCAGAACATGACCTTGAGAGCCATAGTTAGTTGTTTTTTTTTACTAATTACTAATTTTCAAATTTTACTTAAAATAAGTACAATTCGAAATAATCTAATGAATTTTTTTAACGAGTTTTTAAAAATGAGACAGAACTTGAACGACATTTTACAAAAAAGAAATCAAAATTTTTTTTATTAGGTGTACAAATAAGTTTCCACCGTTTTGAAAAGATCGCGCCACGAATAAGATAACATCGAAATTGTCAGCTGTAAAAAGGCGTATAGTATATGCAGACTTATTCACACTCCTAATAATATATTGGAATAAAATTACTAAATATGTTTATCAGTCTTACAGTCTTTATACTATAATATATTAACTAAAATACTGATAGTCCTTATTTATTGTCACCCCCGGAGAATCTGAAATAAAATTTAATACTAAGAATAAATTAGTTTAAGAATAATAAGAAATAATAAAATAAAAACAAAATAAACTCTATTCTATGTTATTGAACGACAACCTGTTTAGTGAATCTCAGTTTAGTTCCTACGGATGAGCCGTAGCGGTTTGAAACGTCCGACATCAAAGGAGAAAACGAGGTGTTGGGGACAGTCAGGTTATCCTTCACTAACATAAAATATAGTTTGCTATTTGTAATATTGTTATTTTATTTTATTATTTTTAATTTTTAATCTAATTTATTTTTAATAATTAGTTTTATTTCAGATTTCTCGGGAATGATATGATAATAAACAAGGACAGACTGACTGTCATTATTTTAGTGAATATATTATTGTATAAAGAGTTTAAGACCGATAAAAGTATTTATTAATTTAATTCAAAACATTCAACATAAGTATAAAGTTCGAATATCCGAATGTACGACGTAGCAATTTTAATAAATATTAACCTTCCAATATTAGTTAAGCAGAAATTCTATATTTACTAATATAATAAATATTTGTAAGCACGTTTAGTGGACAAATGAATATTTAATGAGGTATATGTTATATGTACCTAAATATAACTAAGTTCTGTCAACTAACCTGTAACCCCATAGCATCAAATTATAAGAAATCAAATGGCGTCTACACCTTCCGCAACTTACACTTATGAGATAAAATGATGAGTTCATTGCTTCCCAGCTATGACTCTGCGTGCAGAGTCTACATTCACTATGTAGCATTTCGACATAGTTAAATTTTGTTTTAAACTTTTTTATCAACTGCATATATATATATATATATATATATATATATATATATATATATGTGTGTGTGTGTGTGTGTGTGTGTGCGAGCGCGCGCGGGTGTGTGTGTGTGTATCGACGAAATAGAAACCTATAGTATTTCCGGATATCGAATTTGATTCGCAAACATGAAGTACATAAGCGCCGAAACATGCAATAAACTATAGATGTAGTTTTAATAAATTAACTTAATTCTAAAGAACGAATAGGGAGAAGGTGAAAAAATGTAGAACAGAAGCTTTAATCAATATATAACAAAATGGAAAAGTGTATTCAAATAGTAAAAAAACGTAAAATACATTGACGAACAAACTAATACGAACAACCAACGGTACGCATACACCACACTCTTCGTTCCGTCACTGTCGTCTCACTGCCCTTGCCGTTTCTTCTCAATACTCTTCACCTCGCTCCCACCCTACTTTTCACAAATCTTTTCTGCAGATGTATATGGGGCATTACTAGATTTTCCTGTCTATAATATTATGCTATTGTATTTTCGTCGATGGGATGGAAAATCCCAAACTTTCCTAAGACAATGAATCGTAAAGACGAACTGCAATAAAATGTAAAGACCGTGCACATCTGGAGAGTGGGCCGCTATTCGAAAAGATCGGCGAGGATTTGTTCTTATATATATATATATATATATATATATATATATATATATATATATATATATATATATATATATACTTAAATAAATTATATTCTAGACATACTATAAATAAGTTTAACTCAGAATACATTCGGCTTATTTACATTATTTAGACATACCACTTAAAAATACAACAATAGAACTAGATAAAGGGGTATAATTATTATATACATATAAATAATCTGTATAAATTTTCAAATTTTATTTTATTTTATTTTTATTATATTTGTATTATTTTTTATTTTATTTATTTTATTTAGTCAAATAGATTACATATCTCGAATTTGACTATCACTAATGTCTCTGACAAGATAGGCTAGCACGCTAGTGAAATCTCTACCAATCCTTCCCTAGCGAAAATTCTCTTATCGGTAAAACTGACTTATTTTCCCTTTAAAACAACCATAGCACCTGATATTCAGAGAAAATAAAATTAATATTTCCGATACAAAAGAAAAATGCACGTAATATTTATAAATATGGACGCCACAATATTATAAGAAATTAACGAGGTATTATTTTTCATGTTTATTGTATTCGAAATTTTAAGTTTTGAAAATTATTATGTTTATGGCACTTTTTTTTTTTTTTACTTTTTATCTATTAATATAAAGATTTTATTTGTTTTTATTTACGTATCTAAAGAGTCCTTTCTCCTTTATAATAAAACATGTTTTTGCAACAAATAAACAAATTTTAATTTATAACAAACGTAAGCAGGATAAATAATTGTATTTTAATATAATAAATTTGTTAAAAACAACATTTTCAGAAAATTTTCAATAATTTCAATTATTAATTAGCTTTTTGTAGACAATAAGAAATAATAAAAACTTTTGTATTTACAAAATATGTTTTATTCATGACTAATGGACTGTATTTCTATCTCATAGAATTCGTGTGGAGCATATGGAACGTCAACTTCGTAATTTAACAGGCCTGGTACAGAAAGCTTTGACTCATACACCTCATTCTAGTCCTCCTAGAGACTATCTTCAGATTCCAATTGGACGAGATGCTTTTACCCGTAGTAATTCAGGTACGTTTCTTTTAAACGTGAAATAAAAAAATACAGAACTCTTTTAAAATAATGCAATAATCATATGATAATTTCATTAAAATTATAGCGACAGCACGTACCTATAAATCCCATATAAATTCCGTTACTCGCAGTGGAAGATATGTTTTTTTTATAAAGAAAGAATCTAGTTTCGTTTGACAGTTTATTTCTGCGGATTAGAAAAATTCTAAGGCAGTAATTAATTCTATCAGACTTCTATTATATCTATTAATTTTTTAGATGGTAGATATAGAAATTTGCTGTAAATCCTTGTATTTATTAATTTTCAATGGATTATATATTGATTTTTACATGCATTTTGTAGAAGTTTCAGAGTGTCAATTTGAAGAATACTATAGGAAAATTACTTCAACTAATTCGTAAGTACTTTTTGGCCTAAAAATTTTGAATCTTAGCATGTTTGTGTAGCTGTAGCAGTACTTACTGGCGCTGCAAGTTAATTTGAATTTTAAGCTAGTGTATCAAACTTCTTTATGAAACTGTATATTTTGAACCTTTTTTCTGAAAACGCGAATTTGGAAGGAAAGGTCTCATTTTCAAATGATAACGTTTTTATCTCGTCCATCTAGTCTCACTTCTATAGAAACTTCGATTCAACTACGATTTCAAACTCTTTTATACTGAATAAATGATTAGTTTGAATTAGATTATTTCTATTATAGTGTAAAATAGATGAAATAATAAGTGCACTCTATCTCGCATAATTATAGTACGGCTCGTCAATGCTGCCGTTTATAATTCAGCATCCATTTCACGGATGCTAGATTGTGTCAGATTGTAATTTTTATTTATCTAAAGTTAATTGCTTTGTTTGTCATAGATATTAAACTGACTGCAAAATTGCAGTGCCAAATATCAAGCATGATTTAGCATGTTAAACAATGTCGCTTTATTTATTCTTCCAAATGGCGGTGCTAATCAGCGATGGAGGTCTACGATGTATTTGTAAAGAACGCTCATGTAAAGAATTACAACGGTGCTTGTGACAATCGGTCGAGACCGAGACTTGAACTCGGTTATATTATATTTATTATATTATATAATATTCGATTGGAATGTATGTACGTGGGATTGTTGGATGAGGCTAATCTCGTTCGCTACATTCTTTAAAATAAAACTTAATTTATTAAATTTATTTATTTATATAATATTTAATTTTATAAAATTTAATTATTGGAGTTTTTACGCTTTTCTCCTCATCGCGTGTCTAAGACAAATAAATCATTAATTTATATAGCTCAAAAAGTGTGTCTTAGACACTAAATCACAATAATGTTCTTTTATGTACATGAAATAAGAAAAGACCCTCTGAAGGGGAAACCTTTCATTATGAACATATATTGTTTCATGCCTCCTTTGAGCTACTTGAGTCACTATGGTTTTGAAGGATACATAAATTTCAAAATCATAGAAAGCATCGACAGCATCGAAAAAAATTTACGAAGAATTCCGTTGTGCAATGCGGATTCTTCCGGTTCTTGTAGAAGCTATCGATTCCATATTTTTGCCTTCAGCTAGCTAGTCGCCAGATGAATCAGTACTTTAGCATAAATATAAATATTTTATACAAATTATGTTAAACAGTTACCACATTGAGCAATACAGAAAAACTGAGCAATTGGTAGACATTTTTAACTCCTATTTTTTTGTTCCTCGTAGCGAGCTTGAGTTATCCAGCAAATAAAGCAGCTCAGTCTGAATTGATGATCAGCGCTGTGAAGGACGCGCGATACATGTGATACATGAGAAGGACCATTTGGGTATTTGGTTTGTCTAGAAGTGTTATTGGACACGTACGCTACAGCGCAATTTGTTTCAGAAAAGTTTGCTCGAATTTAGAAACTTTCAATTAGAAAATGCACCATATCCATAAGTCTAATCAATTCAAACACAATCAAAAGAAGCAATAAAATTTACCAAGAAAACTAGAACAGCAAATGGAATGATTTTAGATAACCGATAATGCAAGCGCACAAACATAGAAAAAACTGGAGGGAGAAAAATGCGAATTACGTTACCAGCATAATACAATCCGAGATAAAAGTACTCAGTACATTGTTCGACTGTCATTCAAAGAAAGTAATCCTGATTTCGGAAACTCTCCAGTACTACCTTCGAGAATTTTTTTGGGCTGCACGGTATATCGAAAAGCTTAATTTGCGAATTTCCGAAAATTAAGGTTGCATGCTCTACCTCAATTTTGTTACGGAGGTTGATTTTGAAATCTTTTTGTTAAAGAAATGAATGAGCTGAATCGTAAGAGTATTCAGGTTTACTAGTACATCTTAGTGTGGGTGTCCTCTAAGGCGATACATCGTGTCAATACATTGTCATTGAGATCAATGTGCATAGTTTTATAGCAGCGAATAATACATTACACGAAACAAAAGAGGCCAAAATGGATCAATTCTGATAGATAATAATGAACTTTATATGTGTTCACAGCTAGAAAGAATCACGTAAATTCATCCTGGTTCTGAAGACTTGAACCAGTTGAACAATGTTACAGCCTCGAGGAGTATCTGTTGAAAGTAGTGTACTGTAATTTTATTTCTAACGTTACCGTTATATGTGTGGAAAAATCAGGTCAATATTGGTACCATGAATTTCATGAGCCAAGCAAATTAAAATTTTAAATCTTCTTACTGAATAAATATACTATATAAACAGGCAAAATCTATTCAAATATTTAGTTTTAATAGATAGGTAATGCATGTTGCCGATGCTAATATTGCGAAAATATTTTATATTCTTCCAGGATTACCTGCACGATACTCTTATAATATGAATTTTGTTCATCCATGTACGTATATTGGGTGTACAAACAAGTTTCCGTCGTTTTTTATAAAGAAATAA
Source organism: Sycobia sp. Sy_11 (assembly GCA_018907035.1). NCBI lineage: Eukaryota > Metazoa > Arthropoda > Insecta > Hymenoptera > Epichrysomallidae > Sycobia > Sycobia sp. Sy_11. The sequence continues at coordinate 1,149,504 of JACCIC010000029.1, forward strand.
GAATTTATTGTAAAAAAAGGTACAAATAATGCCATTCAAAATATTGTCCATCACTTTCTACTACTTTTGGCCATCTTTCGGGTAGCAAGTGGGCACGCCGTCTAAAAATTACTCGTTTTTTGAGGCCATCCAAAAAATCGACCCACTTCTTCAATTCCTCGTAAGAAGTGAAGTGCTGCTCAACCAGACCATGAGCCATCGACTGGAATAGATGGTAGACTGAAGGAACAATGTCTGGTGAATACGGTGAATGAGGTAGATCGTCCCAGTTCAGTGCTTCTAACGTTTCCTTTACGACTTTTATAGAATGTGGTCGAGCGTTGTCATGCTGAAAAATGACTTTATCGTGCCTTTTGGCATATTGTGGATTTTCAATCTTCAATGGCCTGCTAAATCAGTTATTGTTGGTAATGTTCCCCGGTGACAGATTAATTGTGTTGGAGTAGTTCGCAATAGATTACTCCAAGCAGATCCCACCAAATGCACAGCATTAACTTCTTGCCATAAATTTTCGACTTGGTCATCGAAGTAGAGGCATACTCGGGCTTGCCCCATGACTTCCTACGCTTTGGGTTGTCGTAGTGAATCCACTTTTCGTCTCCCGTCACGATTCGATGTAAAAAATCCTTTGTGATTTTGCGTTTGGAGCACTTGTTCGCAAGCGAATAAGCGACGTTCGACGTTTCTTTGATTCAGTTCGTAAGGAACTCAATTTCCTTGCTTTTGGACCACACCCAGAATTTTCAGACATTCTAACATAGCTGGCTGAGTCATTTTAACTCTTGTGTAAGTTCTTCTTGCTTTTGGGACGAATCTTTCTCTAGTAAAGCTTCCAATCCTGTGTCACCATATACTTTGGGCTTTCCACTGCGTGTTTTGTCCACCACGTTAAAATCACCACTTTTAAATTTTTGGAACTACACCCCACAACTTCTCTTACTCACATTAACATCACCATATGCTTCTATGAGTAGCCAATGTGCTGCAGCTGCAGATTGCTTTAAATGAAATATGTAAATTAACAATTCCCGCAAATGACGCTTACTTGGTTCAAAACTTGGCATCTTAACACGATGAAAACTAAGTGATGCTAACAAAAAGTCAGAGGTATTCAAAGGTCATACTATTTCCAGATGTCAACATATACTATACGACTTTTCACAGCTCATCATTTCGATGTTTCTTATCGGTGGTGCCACTTTTTCAGAACAGTGGAAACTTATATGTACACCTAATAACTGCATATTAATTTAAGTTAATAATTATTATGTATAGAATGTTTGATATGTTTATTTATAAATCGTTAATTCCTTCATTTTCAACGGAAGCAATATGTTGAATGGCATGAGTCACTGAAGCAGCGCGGCGGTATATATTATCGAGCGCTGTAAGTTTGTTTGTGTGTAATTGTTTGGAGTGTATCATCGCCTCCCCATTAGTAATCTCTAGTAGTATATAAATAGACCCGTGTTATTTATGAATCACCGCATTTCGTTACTCCTTAGAAACATCCACACGGACGACGCCCGTACTCTGTAGAAAGGTAAGTTAGTAACAAATAAGCGCACGTTACCAATAGCGTCAAACAACGTGAGGACCCCATAAAATATGAATAAATACTATTTATCAACATTTTATGTAATTATTTTACACCTATTTGTACATTCAACAATAACTCGAAAATATATATAATACCATTTCTCAATAAATACATTATCTTACATAATTATAAATATTATTTATTATAATCTAACTGTAAAATATATATGAATATTTGATACCCATAGTTAATATCTAAATCTTAATGCTATAAATATTAGGTTGTCAAATTTGTCCCTTCCGTTCTTTTGCTCTTCATTCAATGCTTTATAAAAAGTGTTATAGTGGTCAGATTTACTTCAAATATGCACCATTGTGTTCGATAATCTGTTTTCATCTAGACGGCAACTTCATAAGACCCCTCTCGTAGAAGCCCCTCTCCTTATTTGCGAAGAACTCGGACAGCCACTTTTGACTCCAACTTTAGACCACCAAGGGCGTTCAACATGGACAGGAACAAGTGGTAATCACTTGACACTATATCCGGGCTATATCGTGGATGCGATAAAACCTCCCATTCGAACTCCCGTAGCTTCTGACGAGTCATCAACGAAGTGTGTCGTCTGGCGTTGTCCTAGTGGAACAGTACACCCTTCCTGTTGGCCAATTGTGGACTCATCTGGTCGATGGCCTGCTTCAATCGGTCTATTTATTCACAGTAGATGGTAGAATTAAGCATCTAGCCATATGGGAACAGCTGATAGTGGATTATTCCCTTCCAATCTGACCAAACACACAGCAAAACCTTCCTGGCTGTCAATCCCAGCTTGACTAGTGCTTGGGACGGTCCACCAGCCTTGGACCACGACCGTTTTCGCTTGATATTATCGTATATGATCCATTTTTTGACGTCAGTCACCATCCGCTTAAAAAATGGGTCGAGTTCGTTCCGTTTCAGCACCATTCGCAGGCGTTGATTCGGTCCAGAAGGTTTTTTTGCGTCAAATCATGCGGCACCCAAACATCAAGCTTTTTTTGTATCCAACCTTCTGCAGATGGTTTAAAATAGTTTGGTGACTAACTCTCATCTCCTGGGCGATGTCACATGCCGGTCTAACTATTTAAATTCCATGATTTGATCCGTATTCGTCCTCACAGATCTTCCGCCGGCTGGCTTATCGATCATGTCATTTTCACCGGCTCTGAATCGTCAAAACCATTCCTCTGCGGTTCGAAGTGATAGCGTAACATCCTGCACAATACCATTAATCTTAGGGAACGTTTCTCTAGCGGATTTGTCTTTGAAGAAGGAAAACTTTAAAATAGCGCGAATTTCGGCGTTAGTGAACTCCATGTTGACACGTCTATAACTTTTGAACGCAATATCCATACTAATCATGCATAGCGTCCTTTTGTACGTTATGTCAAGCCCTTTGAAATTAGGTATAGTATTGCCAGATACGAGCTCTGTAGCGCTTTGTACACAACCGCGAACTTCATAGGACATAAAGGTGGAAAGGAGATATCTGGCAACCTAATGTATGTTTCAAATTTATATTTTTCTTTTGCCCTTTTTTTATATATTTTGTTTCATCATTTGTTGCCCTTCTTGATTACCTGCCGTACATGTCCATAAATATTAAAGTCTTCTTCATGATAAAATATCATCTACTATAATAGTACTCCCCCTCCCTCGTACGTATTTTACAGCTGGAACATGCTACAAAATTTCTTGTAAGGACCATTTCACGTGGAAGAAATCAGAATTTTTCAAATCCGAAGAATGTAGACATCACGAAAATCTCAACTAGAGTCGAAATTAAATCTAGCAGATTTGAGTGAAATTTAGAGATTTTCACAAAAATTACCATGAGAAATTTTATCATTTACCGACGTTTCCACAATCTACTAGCTATACGTAATAAATGCGAGCTTTCATACTAGTAAAACGACGAAAAAAAATATATAGAAGCAACAGCAGAGTATTATCTTTTCTTTTTGTCGAATATAGTCTTGGGCATGAGGTATTAGAACTGAGAAGGTAGACCTAAGCTTTACGCGCAGTAAGCTGTAATACAGAAACTAAAAATTGAATATGCCAAAGCTTTCGGAAAGATGCTGAATTTTTCACTTCTAAAAAGTCAATATTAACGATAGTTAGAAATTCTCATGTTAGTTAGCATCACTATGATAGTGAAAATTCGTTCCACGAGGTTTAATAAACAATTAATAATTTTGATAATAAACATTGGTATAGAATACCGCTGGTCGACAACTCACATAATTGACCATCGATACAGAAAAATTTAGAGGCAAAACTCTCACGTTATACAATAAAAAAAAGTAAACAGATAGAAGCGACAGGCAGTATAAATTATAATGTATATAAATAATTTATAATAATTATAAAGATATTATATGTATAAAGATAACATAAAGACTGATATTATAAAGACTGATATTATAAGACCGATAAAAATATTTATTAATTTAATATAATTTACAATAATAAAGAATCTGAAAGTGCTCCATACTATATTTCAATGGAGCGCTTCTTTGAATAGAAAGAGAGAGAAAGTTGCGAGCCAGGTGTAATAATGCAAAAGAGAATAAGGACTCAGAGATATAACAATAAATAATTAAATACTTAATCATTAATAAATAATCATAATAATTAATTGCAACTAATACCTTTCTTTTCGGATTTTCCAAATTTTTTGTTTTAACGTAATAGACGTGATGTTAGGTAAAAATTTGATCAACGTGATCTAATTTTCGTATTTTGTTAAAGGATGTGCGTTGATCACAAATAAAACAAACACAATAATTGAACCAATGAATCTACAGTAGCAATATAGTGCAACACGCGCCCCCGCACGCACCACTAACAGTGGCTCGAGAGAGAGCGCTGACCAAGCCGCCGCCACTCCCGCAGTGAGCGCCTCCGCAGCTAGACAGCTGCAACGCCGCCGGAGGTCACTACAGCTTGGACCTTCAATCCAAGCTGACCTCACTCCCTTCCTCCTCCTCCTCCTTCCTCCTTCGTTTTCTTTCAAAAGAACAAGACGATAGCCAGAATATAGGTAGTATCGGCAACCGTTGCCGCTCCCGCTCTCGTCGATAGCCTCAAATCGACTTATAATCTCCGAGACAGATATAACTTCCCCAACTAAGCCCTACGGAATGTGAGTATCGTCCTAAACCAAAATTCCACACCGATTTCCCGCACTGATCGTATCGAAAAGCCCAATCATAAAACTTCACGGTGAAGAGTAGTACTGTTATCTAATTGTTATCTTATGCGCCCCACATGTTACATAATACCGCGTAGATAAATCAAACGACAGTTGCCATACTCACCCTTTTTCTGTAATGAAGTTCGGCATATGGCAGGGGAGATCCTTTTTTGAAGTGTATATTTCGTTCGGCGGTTAAGCGCAGAGGGACGAACTCGCGTGTTCTCCCTAGCCACACCTCTGCGCTGATCCTATCCTACCTAATAGTCACTGCGGTCATGAGTCGACCGCCGATGGCATATGTGGTCACCGTGTCTCGGTTAGGCCTCTTCAATTTCGCGCCAAATTTTTTTTGTTTAGGCCGCGGCCAAATATTAGTATATTTACACATCGCGTATCGGGCCAATGATTTTCGCTGGAGGTCGTCATTTTCTGTGCTCGGCTTCTCATTTCTCGGGAATAATATTCAAGCATTATCACCATCGAGACTCGAGACCTGAACGGCATGGCTTTGGAAGCAAATTTCGCGTTATGCTTTAACAGGGATATTTTGCAAAGTTACAATATACATACTAACGTCCTCCGCGTTGGCCTCGCCCGAGATTGTAATAATGTAATCGATTTATTAAATCAGTTCAATAATGGCTATCTATAAATGTTCTGTGTATGCCATATATTTCCTATAAATCAATTTTTGAGAAAAATATCAATTTTGTCTCAAACTTTCCATAAGGATTAGTAGTGCTGCGGCTATTTTCATTTTTTTCCGAGATGTTCTCCTCAACCTATTTTTCTCAATCTTTATATACTTATGTTTTTCGGGAGTTGATTAGGAATGTTGTAATAGCTTCAAAGGAAATTGGATATTTCTTCACAAATCTATAAAAGTCCACGAAAGTCATCGTTTTCCGCATTCGTTTAAAAAAAATAAAACAAATTTTAAAGAAGCTTCAACGAAAATGATACAGCTCTTTAAAAAATTTTCTTATTCTAGATTTTCGGTACAAATAATATTTCTGAAATGAAGTTCAACAATTCCGTCTCGGATTCCCGAAACAGTTCTATACTTTTCAGTATATGCGGTAGCTTCGAATACATTTTATTCGAGAAATAATATTGCACGATTGTAGAGTAGAAATGCATAGATAAGACATGCATGAAAAATATATTTTAAGACGAAGCGGTAGATGTTGGTCACTCTGGATAGGACATGAAGATGTGCACGTCTGTAGTCGCTCTCAAACACCTGTAGCAAATCTAGTTATTAAGGCGTAACGGTCGCCACGATATAGATAGACCTCACCATCCTCCTGGATCTTGAAATTTACGATTGGTACTTTTCCTATTATGGGTTGCTTTATAGAGACAGACTTATGATAGAATATTGGTTCAAGTCGATTGGGGAGAGAACTTGTGCATCGTATATGACGTCCAGATATATATGGAATAACTAATATATATGTAATGGGCTTGCTTGAGCATGATATAGTACTATAAACCGGTTAACGCTAACGTAATATATACTTAGTTCATTGAATTTTCTTTTAAATAAATTATTCTCGAACTCCGTGCCATTATCCGTGATTCAAAATTTCGAGCAACCCCACGTACAAATACCAGCTCCTCTATCGCTTTTGTTATAACTTGGCCTGTGAACTTTCACAATGTTGGATTTGCATGTATTTCGTGAACAGATCTTCAAATATTAATAGATATTTATGTTGTTCTTTACTGGCAGGTAAGGATACCATAATACGGTTCATCGCTGGTCCATGGATCTTGAACGTTCTTATATACCATTAGGGCGGTTCATGTTCTTTGCGATAATTTGTGACATTCTGAACACTGTTTCATGTATTTATTTGATTTCTCATACCAGGCCAGTAATATTTTTGGTTCACTTTGAGTGTTGTTTTTTCAACGCCGTAGAGTCCTGATATCTGTGTGATATGATGCTCGCGACTATTATTTGTCTTTCGACGATACTGTCAGCTTCCATTTTGTGGGCCTTGTCCTTATATATAGGAGCATATAGGAGAATATTTGAGTCGTTGTTTATATGTTAGGTGGTCTCTTAATGTCAAGTCGGGGTATTTTTTTGGATGACTATTGATCTCTTTTAATGTGTGTATTCTCCTAATTGAGGTGGTCGTGAAAGAGTATCTAGTACATGATATACTGTGTCTTTCCGATGGATTATTTCTATGTTGTATGTTTTTAATATTGTAACTCATCTTGCTAATCTTCCAGTTGGCCTTGGAAGCCCGTTCAGTCCATTTAAGCTGCTATAATCCTTGATCATGGTGAATTGCTCATCTATTACGTATCCCCTGAAATTTTCTACTACCCAAAAAAGATCTAGATACTCTTTCTTCGTCACCGTGTAACTTATCTCCACCGTCTTTAAAGTCCTACCTGCGTAAGCATTATGGCATTCTTCACCAAGTAAGCATAATATTGATGCGAGGGCATAGTTGTTTGCAACGTTTGTTAGTATGAATTGCATGTGCTGGTTCGGGTTCCTGCATTAGTAATATCCTTAGCTTATTAAAGGCGTCTTGTAGCACCTGTCGTCAGTTCCATTTCACATTCAACAAAAATTATCAATTTTTTAATAAATAACTTGGTGATATTTTGGACTACACAAAGGTCCGTGAGCTCCCCCTCGTACAGCCAGATAAAGCAAGCAGGAGCATCGCATATTTTTCAAACATAACGCAACTGCTCAGACTGATAAAGAGAGTAATAAAACTTAATTATGAAACGGTACTAAATGAATAAATAATATTTAAACATTCAGAATCATAAGTAATAAAAGGAAACAAAATACGCTGTTCACTAGGGATAACATATTAAATTAATGCAGAAAAGGAAGCACATATCCAGAAACCACACAATATAAATAATATAAATAAACCAATAATAAACAAAACTATAAATAAATAAATAATAAATAAAATTTTCAATAACCAACACTTTTATATTAAATTCTTTCTCTTTCAAGCAGGATAGTCAGATGGGCATTATCCAGTAGTAAATTATTAACAATTTCTTCTTTATTAAATAATGAAGAATAATTTTTCAAGAAACTTATTTTAACAGGAATCAAACGTTAAATGAAAAGCTTTCGCGCTTCCCCATATACATCAAGAATATATTAAATAATCTTATTATATTATGCTGTATTAGATTACTTTATATTAGACTATAATATATATATATATATTATAGTATATTATATTATATATATTATATGATAGTATACCATATATGTTGTGTATATTATATTGTGTTACGAGGGTCGGTGAAATAAATCTTTAGAAAAAGATAGAAAAACAATTTTTTTGGAGTAAATTTTTTTTATTTTTCAGAATAATCTCCTTCAAGTTCAATACACTTTGACAGATGTATCTCCAATTTTTTGAGCCTTCAGAAAATTCTGATTGTTCTAATTCTTCAAAATAAGCATTTGTGTGAGGGATGACCTCCTCATTTGACGTAAACCGTTGTGCGCTGAGCCATCTTTTTAAATTTGGCAATAAGAAGAAGTCACTCGGGGTCAGATCTGATGAGTACGGTGCATGGTCTATTAATTAAAACTTTAATTCCTGAATTTTAGCCATCAAAACTGCGCATGCATGCACTCGTGCATTATCCAATATCTTTCCAGCTGATTTCGCCGTCTTTGCCTTCTCTGGAACTTTGCCCGGTAGCCTTTACTAATCCACTGTTTAGACTGTTCTTTCGTCTCGGGAGTGTAGCGGTTTATCCATGTTTCATCTACAGTGATTAATCTACCCAGAAATTCATCTGCGTTGCGACGCATGCGCTCCAAAAGAGCCTTAGAAGAGACCACGCGGTTGCGTTTGTTCTCAGCTGATATTTCACTGACCAATCTCGCAGATATTTTTTTTATAGCCAACTTATCGAGTAAAATTAAGGCGACGGTTCATTTACCCTATTGTAAACAGTTTCAAAAATAGGGGCAGATGTGCCATGAACTGAATCCAACTCAGCTTTTATTTCTTTTGCTGTTAAGCCTTTTAAATAGAAATATTTAATCACCGCTCTAAACTCACTTTTTTCCATTTTCATAATTTTCACAAAAATTATTTACTTCAACTGACAATAAAAACGAAACTACTAGATGAATATGGCTGCAACTTTGCCAGATACCTAGTGAGGAATGATGCTTACTAGAAACAGACCATTTGCGATGCTACGAACGCCATCTCTTAGATTAATCTAGGAATTATTGACCTCCGTTCGTATATTATACCTTGTTTTATTACATCAGCTGCTGTAAAAAAGATTAACGTAATAGACCAAACAACATAAAACACATAAATAATAGTTGCTTAACTAGATAACAGATAAATAAATAGCGAACAATTCAAATAATAATTAACAATAAACAATATAGTCAAAAGATGTGAGTGGAAGAAGGCTGTTTAAGGATACCCATACAATTAACTGGTAAATAAAGAATAAAAACTATTAAAATATAAATAATATGAATGAAGAAATAAATAAATAGGTAAAGCTAACATAGGGTATAACAATTTTATTAACAATAAAAAAAATAATAAACAATTTTTGCATAAACAATTAATAAACATTTTTTTTTGTAATTTTTCGTACCTATATCTGAAATCAAGAAACATTTTGCAAGAAACTTCCAAACATTAGTGAAGTAGTGTTTTTACAATTTGTTCTTTATTTTCCTTTGCCTCAAGCTATTTAAAATCATTATAGAGAACTAAGAGCGTCAGTGGTAATGGATCGCTATCAACTGGGATATTGAAAAGGTATATTTAAAATAAAATTAATAAAAATATTATATAATAATAATAGTATTATAGACAAAATAAGGTAAAGACGAAATAAGATCATTACCAAAGTCAAGGCGACAATTTTTGAAGTTTAGATTTAGATCAGAAATTTAGAAGAGAATGGAAATAAAGCTTGTTTTAGTTGAATAAAAGAAATAGAGAAAAAAAGACACTTGAATCTCATCACTATTTTAAATCTATCAACGACTAATTAATACAAAATATAAGTCATTTAAAGTAAAAGTGTAAATAATTTGCGAAGAATAATATATATGTGTGTGTGTGTGTTTTTTTTTTTTTATTAGGCGTAGGCAGAGCAAGCTCTGCACTAGTGGCCTCTCGAAACCAGCATCCCGCCGGAACTATCCGGGAATATTACTTCGGCGGGGCTGTTAATTAGCCTATACGACTCCTCTTCTTATGACACTATCCTACGTCCCCCATCCACACAGGTGATCAGGGGTTCGGTGTTCGTCCTCTGTATCTTAAAATAGGATCAGTTGGCCTGGTTCATCCTGGGCCATTCGCCTAGTTCTATCGGCATATCTAAGTTTGGTCATCACCTCTTTTGCGAAACTGGCTACTGCCTTCTAGTTTTCAGAAGATTCCAGTGTGTGTGTGTGTGTGTGTGTGTGTGTGTGTGTGTACATAGTTATACATATGTACATGTATGTGTACATATATATGTGTATATAATTATAAACAAAACGCTTGGACAAAAAACCTGAATAAACGAGAAACACATCCACATCAGGAAAACAAAGTTGATCTGCTATACTAAGACGCTGCGAGAGTCTATAAGTCTTATATTTCCATTCCATATGTATTAATTTTAATTACCGTTTAAGTATAATAGAGTAAACCATGCTAATTTCGCCGTAATATCATTAGCACAATAGCCATTCACTTTTTCTATACCTTATTCTTTTTTGTACACAAAAATCGTCTGATAAAGATAATATTTCGAATAAATATGTGTGCATTGCATTGTAAAACAACAGTTTATCAAAATAAACTGCAATGTTTTGAAACAATTATGGAGGATAATTATAGTGAATATATACAAATTCTTTTTTAAAGCTATATTAATTTGTTTATTATTGTTTATTAAGAACGTATACGTTTTATAATTTAGATGTAAATATATTTAAAACATTTAGTGATTATAAATAATATGAAAATACATAATGGAATTAATAGCTAAAATATTATATGCGGGAGAAAATATATTCAATTATATAAATATTTAAATAAATCCAAATAAAGGAAAAAACGTAATTTTTAATATAGTACTTATTACACTATTATTGTAGTGTCTAATAAATCATAATATGATATGGTCAATATAATGAAGTTGAATGCAGAGCTTAATTCTTTTTAATCCAATTTAATTAACCATTAGGAAAACATAAATTATTTTCGTTTAAACTTTAAGGTGATAAGACGTGCTTACAAACAGTCAGCATTGAACATTCTATAGTTTGAATATAATCAATGTTAAAATTAAAACTCACAAACTAATATGTGAGGACCATATACTGTCTTGTGATCTACTTCGAGAATAGAGCAATTATGGATTTATTTCTCTTCATCTACTCCTTTACCTAAAAAAGAAACTATTCTGATAGCAGAGACGCTCTCGCAATTAATCTGTCGGAATATCTATCTTAAATAAAATACTTACAGTCAGAACGTCATATTCAAAGATCGAATTGCAAAAAAATTATTCAAATGGTAATTACTTACTTCAATGTATAAAGAAACACAATCTTTTCATTCTTGATCCCGATACAATTACACACATAGACAATATTTCAAACTCAAGTATAGATCTAATAATTCCCACAAATAATTTTGCTAATAACATGAATACCTATGTTCTCAATGGTATATAGGGCTCATAAAATTAACCGAGAAAAATTCATATCTCTGTAAATAAATCGATTTATGTTAACAAATCATGTAAATTAAGATATAAAAGAACGAATTGATAAACTCTCCGAATTTCTTGATGAAGCATAATTAGAACTTTTTGCAAATCGTTATAATCTACTTCCTCCCAGTAAAAATACTAACTTTTTGTCAATATACTAACGAAAACAATATCCACCAGTACTATCAAGAAAAAAATTATACGTTCGCAAAAATATAGAAATCGCGCGCGTCTTATCGCTTCCGGAGAAGGACCGTAGTAGGTGCCGACGTCACACGTCGTCGAGGGTGGAGGTGGCGACGGAGGACACCCGATGGCTTCCTCCCCGTAGCTCTTCCCGGTGTCTCTTCTCCCGTCCAGCTCACGATGTCTCCTAGCCCTTTCTTTCTTCTGTCCTCCCGCTCTATCTCTGCACCCTTTTCGGCTTCTACTCTCCGACTTTTTCTCTCAGCGGTTCGCATGGCCAGCGTTCTACTCTTCGCTGCCTCTCTTCTCTCTTCTCCTCCTTTCTTTTATCGCGACTAGCGTGCTCGCTGGTTGAGCGCGGAGTCCGCCGTCCTCTCTCTCTCTCTTCGACTTCACCTCTCGGCGGTTGAGCGCGGAGTCTCGCCGTCCTCTCTCTCTCTTCGACTTCACCTCTCGGCGGTTGAGCGCGGAGTCCCGCGCGTCTCACTACTCGCAGGAAAGAAGGATGGGATAAGGGGGGAGGGAAGTTCGGCGGCGGCCGACAACGGCCGATCGCGGTCGTGACGCGCCGAAATACGCGTTTACAAAAAGAATCAATTATCATTTGTGCCTTTTATAAACAGTGTCCAGAATGATAAAAAACATTAATTTTCTTGCTTAAATTCTTTTTTCATTCTTTTTTTTTTTATTGATACGTTATTACGCCTTTAGGGAAAGTAATCGATGAGTGCAATCTTTAATCGATTGAACTTGAACATCTCTGTGGATAAAAAAAACTAACGCAAACATGTTTATTGAAAAAAAAAATCATTTCTATATATCACCGGTATTTAGTTTGATCTTTTTAGAGCGTTTTTTTTTTTTTTTTTTTTTTTATTATTATTAGTTATTAATCATATCAAAATCTAAATTTCTTTATTAACCATACAAAAAAATTTTTTTTTATTTTTTTTTTATTGTGACTACATTGATTCCTCTCGTTACAAAATTTGATTAACTTAACTTATTTCTTTCCCTTTCTTTTATAAAAACGTTTCGTATACTATGGCAGCAATAGAAAACAATAATTTTGCTTTAAGTTCATATGCCAGTTTCAAAAAGAATATAATCTATGGCTGGAAAGCCTTTTTCTTTGTTCTCCGTGTTACTCCTCTTATCACCTATCTTAATTTGATTGATTTTCTATTATCTCGCTTATTGTCTATCTTAGTTTAATTTAACTTCTATTATGTCTTATTATATATCTTAAATTTATTTAAATTTCTATTATCTCGCTTATTATCTACCCTAAATTAAATTTATTTTCCATTATCTCGCTTATTGTCTATCTTAGTTTAATTTAACTTCTATTTATAGTCTATGTTTAACTCGGCTCCTTTTATGTACATTCATTCTTCTGTAATTCGTCCCTCCTTTTTATCGTTAATTCTATATCCTTCGTTACGTGCTAATTCTCCACTTGAGTTTTTCTTTCACTTGCACCTCACTAACATCTATCTTTAGGGTTTTCAGACCAGTTTCCAGCGTCTATTAAACTCCCTTTCTTTATTTCATCCCACTTTGGGAAAATTTGACTGAAAGAAAAACAAATCTATTATTCATATTTCATCTTTATCTTACCACTATTCATTTCATTTTTTTTTTTTTTTTGTTTTGTCCTCTATTATTTATTTCATCTTCACATTCACTTTGTCCTTTTTATCCATTATCTGTACCCTTATCTTATCACCATCCATTATGATCATTACGTCCACTTTGTCCTGTGTTGTCTATTAGTATTCATTTTGTTATTGTCTATTATTTTTCACTTACCTCAGAATTTCATTAACCTATTAGATCTGTCATTGTTCCTTCTTTTTTTTCCCCTTTTTTTTTTTTTTCATAATTACTCTCCCTTTTCTTTTCATCCATCAAATTTGCTTCTCTTTTCTTTTTCATTAATTTATCACCATTTGGCCTTGTCAATTTATCATTTGTTTGTCATTTGTGTTGGTCGTATATTCCATCCATGTATCTATCTTAATCATTTGTACTTTCCTATTTAATTTAGTCTTTAGATTCACTTTCTCTATCATCTGATTTAATTTATTTTTTTTTCACCTTGTCTTCCTTATTATTCCTATCTTTGTCCTTACATCACCACTATCCATTATCATCAACACCCATAATTACCACTATTCATTTCCTTTATTATTTCTTATGCACAAATTTGTCCTTTATTTATTTATCACTTGTTACGTTTTCTTTGTTGCCCGAGCAAAACTTGGCATTTGTCCATGCCGTGGTATAGGTTAAGCTACTCGCCGTTCCACCAGCCGACAGTTATGCGCGGCTCGTGGCGCGGGGAGGTAAGGGGGAGGGAGAATGCCGAGCACAAGGCGCGACGGCGCGCGCGAGCGCCTTGAGGTTTTCTTCTCCACGGGATGGCGCGCGCGTCGTCTTTTTCCTGGACAAGTCGGCGCGGGCGCCTTGTGACGCTCGTCACAATATATATACATATATATATATATATATATATATATATATATATGTATGGAGCACATGTAAAATACGACAAAATAAATGGGTAAAGGTATCTCCGTCTCATATTATTGAAAATTTACAAATCGAAAAGCAAAAAGATGCTATCGGTACCATATGCCCCCTATAGGCTCAGACGGATCCGATTTATATACCAAGATGTCAAAATAATAAATTTTTGGAATCGAAATTTAGTTTTGCAGAATTCAATTCAGCACTTGAAAGACGCAATAAAAGCTCTACGTCTATAATTAAGTATCTTGATTATTACAGTTTGCAAATTCTAAATACTAAATACAAATAAGTACGAGGCAAGTGATTATAAAAACAAGTTGTACAGAATCTGCACCTGATTTCGAAACCTAGTGGAAGAAGCTATATCATCATATTTTTCTTACCTCTGCAATGTGTAAAATATCTGAATTAGTTCAAAAACAAGCTTCAATAGTGAGTTTTATCTGACAATTCAAATAGTTTCCGTAACGACTTATAATCTATTGTCAATTTAGTAAATCTTACGATTAAAACAAATTTTGAAATATATACCATGTGAATATTGAGAATCGACCGAAAATTCTAGCAGATATAAACTGTTCGTTACGTTTAATTTATCAAATTTATTAGTCGACACAGATTGTTACACTCAAACGTATCACATGCACGTCTGCAATCTTTCAAAGGCGCCTCCCTTTGTATTTGTACATATAATAAACATCTATGATATTTGTAGCGAACACTATATATATATATATATATATATATATATATATATATATATATATATATCCTTTCCCACAGGGTTTTACTCTGAAGGTTTTCCTTATTCCACAACTATAAGGCAAATGCAGGAATATGGTTTGTCATTTTAATTATAGGAGAAAAATAATTTGTAAAGAGACAGTCGGAAAGAGAGAGAGAGAGAGAGAGAGAGAGAAAGAGAGAAAGAGAGAGAGAGAGAGAGAGTCAGAGAGCGCGGCGTGCACCTTTGGGCTAGCTTGGCAGTGCATGGGTTTGCCCATGGCCTGGAGACCTCTCCGAACTTCGAATCTTTGTTGAAGTCGGACTGACCCATCAAGGGAATCCCGAAGATTCCAACGGGGGTGGACGAGCTCGGTAAGAACTTGCTACGGAGTTAGTTAGCCGTGGCCGGCATGGTCATATTTTTCTGAGCGATGCCTGAAAGTGTAGGGTTGCAAGCCAGAGCGGCGCGTCTTATCGCTTCCGGAGAAGGACCGTAGATGTGTGAGTTGGTGGTGGGGCGGTGGTCCAAGTCTATATAAAGAACCGATTTACGTGCCTCATTCATTGTCGTTGTCGTTTTGTATCCCTATAGACTCTCACGCTCTCTTCTCGATTGTTTCTTGAAGGCAAGTATTGCGTATTAATATTATTGTTATTTATAGTTTTATTTCAAGTTGATTCTTACCGATATTATTAAATTGTTTTATAAGTTTCTTTGTGTTACATATTTTATAATTCTCCCTCCCAATCCTTGTTTCAAACAATATTGTCGAAAGTATTTCTAGAACAGTCTCAGTCTCACAATGACATCACCCTTTATTCTGAAAATAGCAATTCTCTAAAAACACCTATGAAATCGTCGAAGAAAAGTCGTTAAATAGCACACATTTTCTCAAAGTATAGTTTAATTATAAATTATATCTCAATTTTTAAATTGACAAATTGTGCAGGTGTCAAAGAACTCTAAATAAATTAAATCTTTAATAAGTACTTGGTGGGCAGCAAACACAAGTACACTTGAGATTTTTATAAAAGCTGTATTCGCTCAATTATTATTTATGAAAGCGATACCTACTTTTCAAAGCACAAAGATGATCGACTAAAACTCAAACCAATTTAATATAACAGTTGTAATGAATACCTTATGTTATCGTCAAACTAGACCATCAAATATACTTTTAGCGGAATCGAACCTGCCATAAATTCTGGATTGCTCGTAATTTCTATGCCGAAAATATTTAGCAAACTTTCTATCAAATAAAAACATACTAAAAAATTGAAAAACAAAAATTTGAAACGTAAAGGCCTTTTTGAAAAATGCGTAGATTTCTTGAATAATTTTAAATCATAGTTATATGAATCAGCCTACCACATCATTTACAATGTTAACTATGATACAATTACAGCTTCGATTCCGCTAATTGAAACTGCAGATCAAGAACTCAAAGTAGACCAAAATCTAAACAATAAACTACACACATTAACAAAGAAAGAAAATTTGTTATTAATATATACAGATAGAAGGAAACATTCTCATATGAAGACTGTACGGTCAGCAGGTGTATATCCAAATTTAAATATTATAATAACAAAGGTTCTAAATGAAAATACATTGACTTTTACAACCGAATGTATGGCTATAGTAGATGTACTAGATATGGTTCTTAATAGTGATGATACCGATATCTGATTTTTTTCGAATTCTATAAGTGTGCTTCACAGCTTAAAAAATACAAATATACCTATTAAACCTCACTCATCCGTTTGACAAATAAAAAATAAATATATACAATTTTTTAGGAAAAAACTGAAACAAAAATGTCACTGTTTACTGGGTTTCTATACAGTAAGAAATCGAAGCGACAGAAGCTGCAGAGTAAGCAGATAAAACAGTCAGCACTTCGACAAAATGATGATCCAAACTGTGTTATATTCACTGAAATACTTCGAAAGTTTTAAAACCATATGACTGATAATACACATAAAATTATCACAAAAATGGCAACATCAAGGAGTAATAAATATTGTAAGAAAGTTTATATAAACTAAAAAACCGGGGTTTGACAATAAGAAATTTACTCGAGAACTTATTGTGATAGTATACCGATGTCGAGCCAAACATTATAATCCGACTGTCTCCATTGCTCGAATTTCAATTATAAATTATCTTTCATGTCGCTGCCAATGTAAATACAGAGATTGATCACTCGCCATGGCAATGTGAAATATATAATGAAGAACGACTAAAACTATTCCTAAAACTTGCAAAAAGGGTTTATATCAACCCTTCATGGTGAACCACCTCGTGGTAATCGAAAAAAACAATGAGGATCACCTTGATTTTCGATCGACTTTGACGTGCTTTCTTCGGTTTCGGCTCATTTTTCGAGCGCAATTCGCTGGATTTTTGGGTAGTTTCGACTTCATATTCATAAGCCCATGTCTCGTCACCCGTAATGTTGCGTTTGATGTTTCAAGCAAAATTTCAAGAAAACTCATTGATCAATTCTTTTCCATAGTCAATATCAACAGGCAAACTATTTACGTCGTAAACAAACATCTGACAAACCCACATTATTAGAGAAAAAAGGTTTTACCAATATAGGAAAAAAAATTTTACAGATTCAGTTTACGCGAAGTTTAAATGCCCCAGTCTGGGTCAAATTTGATCCTATAATATGTCTACGCTATATCCTAGACTCCTCAAAATTATATCTTTTATCCGTACTCTGAATAGAAAAAGGATTCTGACTTATTTACAGTCCGCAGACTTCAAAATTTTTTTTTTTAACCTCTTTATACATACAATCAAGCAACCTTCCTGTGAGAAAATAGTACGTGCAACACAAATGCGACGGCTTTTTCATACACGGATAAATTTATGCTTTCGCTATGTTAAAGCAACAAACATACATGGCATATATACAGACATCAGTATTACCTTCTCAGTTCTTCGTTTTATGTAGCTGTCTGTTGCAGGTAAATGATCAATTCCTTTTATCAAATAAATTTTACAGTATTTTTCCAGAGATTCTATCTGATGACACCTAAACTATCGATTTACTCGCTATCAAAGACGGAAATTGATTTTGCCAATTTGAATTATTAAAGCCTTAATCAGTTTTTCTAGTACTAGAAGAAACATAAGGATATCGGTTTCTTACTCATTCAAATTAGTCTCTCGCGTACATATAAAGCGATTCTATTGTAGTATCCAGTATAGAATCTGATGCATATTATTTCACCGCTGAATTTATAGCTGAATCACCCTCTAAGATTGAACTAATCCTCATTATTAACTGACAAAAATTTTAATAATTTGTATGGTCGTACGGAAATTAATATCAATAACAACGCAGCAGTAAGAATATTTCATAGACGACTAAATAATTGTTCATATCGCGAATATGAGGTGCATTCTAGATTTTTTTAGAGAATCGCAAGTTATTGTTTCCTGATATATATATATATATATATATATATATATATATATATATATATATATATATCTATATATATATATATATATGCAAAGAATTACAAAAATTCCCAGACTTTTTAAACAAGCGTTCACCGAGAAGCGCCACCTGCTTATAATCATGCGCGTTGAAAACGGAGATCTTCTATTTACATTCTGCTCTATTATTAATTATATTTACAATTTTAATTATAATTATAATTAATATACTTATATATATTATATATATATATATATATATATATATATATATATATATATATATATTATAATTAATATATAATTATAATTAATTATAATATGCCGTCTAATCGATTAACATCGATGACTAGTTTTTTAATTAAAAATGGCTTCCTGACGTATGTCAACTTGTGGTGTATTCGATCGATTGCACTTGATGATGGAATAAAATCGTTATGGGAACATCCGAAAAACAACGACCGACATTTTGAAGATGATTCTGGTTAACAACATGAAAAAATCATTTCATATACCGTTCGACCACGCTAAACTTGGTGTTTACTTAGAAGGGGACTTTTTTGAAACAAATAAATGAATTTTCCAAAAATAATTTATTATTATCTTTTTTAAGAGTTTAGAAACTTTTAAAATACACCTTGTATATATTAGATTGTCAAATATCTCCCTTCCGTCTTTTTGCTCTTCATTCAATGCTTTATAAAAAGAGTTACAGTGGTCGGATGTACTTCAAATATGCACTTATTTGTTCGATAATCTGTTTCCATCTAGACGGTAACTTCATAATACCCCTCTCGTAGAAAACCCTCTCCTTATTTGCGTAGAACTCGGATAGCCACTTTGCACAAGCCTCTTTTGAGTCCCACTTTACACCACCAAGGACGTTCGACATGGACAGGAACAGGTGGTAATCACTTGGCGCGCTATGACCGGGCTATATGGTGGATGCGATAAAACCTCCCATCCCAACTTCCGTAGCTTCTGACGACTCATCAATGAAGTATGTGGTCTGGCGTTGTCCTAGTGGAACACTACACCCTTTCTGTTGGCCAATTGTGGACGCTTCTGGTCGATAGCCTACTTCAGTCGGTCCAGTTATTCACAGTAGATGGTAGAATTAACTGTTTGGACATATGGGAGCAGCTCATAGTGGAAGATTCCCTACCAATCCCACCAAATACACAGCAAAACCTTCCTGTCCGTCAATCCCGGCTTAGCGACTGTTCGGGACTGTTGGACGCTTGATATTGTCGTATGTGATCGATTGTTCGTCTCCAGTCATCGTCCGCTTCAAAAATAGGTCGAATTTGTTCGGTTTCAGCAGCACATCGCAGGCGTTGATTCATGCTAGAAGGTTTTTTTGTGTCAAATCATGCGGCACGAAAACATCAAGTTTTTTTGTATCCACCATTCTGCACATGGTTTGAAATGGTTTGGTGACTAACTCTCATCTCCTGGGCGATGTCACGAGATGCCACATGCCGGTCTAACTCAATAAATTCCGTGATTTAATCGGTATTAGTCGTCACAGGTCTTCTGCCTGCTGGTTTATCCATGTTGTCGTTTTCACCAGCTCTGAATCATCGAAACCATTTCTCTGCGGTTCGAAGTAATACGTATCATTCCTCAAAACACTATTAATCTCACGGATCGTTTCTCTAGCGGATTTGCCTTTGACGAAGGAAAACTTTAATATAGCACGAATTTCGGCGTTAGTGAACTCCGTGTTTACATGTCTATAACTTTTGAACGCAATATTCAAACTAATCATGCATAGCGTAGTTTTATACGTGATGTTAAGACCTTTCGAATGATGTATAGTATTGCCAGATATGAGCTCTGTAGCGCTTTGTACATAGCCGCGAAATTTATAAGACACGAAGGCAACGAACAAATATACTCGCACATAGACCGATAATATAATTTGTATATATATAATATTTTATATACGAAG
Source organism: Sycobia sp. Sy_11 (assembly GCA_018907035.1). Taxonomy (NCBI): domain Eukaryota; kingdom Metazoa; phylum Arthropoda; class Insecta; order Hymenoptera; family Epichrysomallidae; genus Sycobia; species Sycobia sp. Sy_11. The sequence goes on from JACCIC010000029.1 coordinate 1,169,902, forward strand.
AGATAACGAAATAGTTTTGTATTTTTAAAATTTGAGATCGATGAGAGAGAGAGAGAGAGAGAGAGAGAGAGACAGAAGGTAAACCCGAGCAGGTACGAAGATAACCTAGGACGCGCTTTCTTTATGAACTGGCTTGGAATTCGCGAGTCGCGAGAAAGTTGCATCATCCTGTGCGATAAGGGTGAGGGAAGCCACAGAATACCGATTATTTCTATTGCAATTTTCAATAGAACTGTTGGACTGCTGAATTTCAGTGAACCTGTGACTCTGAAACCGACTAATCGAGAGGGAACTATTGTCAGCACGAGAGCGGATAAAAGAACTCGGGCACACTCGGCGCGCGGGTAATTCATGCGATTTGGAGTCATGAATACAAATACCAAAAATAATCTATAAATATAAAAGCCCAACGTGGGATTTAGTTAAAAACATTATATTAATATTAATTTTTATTTTCCCTTTGTTCGTAGCCGTAGGCACTGAGAACTCCACTCAAGACCACAAGCAGAACGGTGGCATTTTTTATTTATATATAAATTATTGTTTTTGTATTATTCTTTTTTTGGTAATTTATTGAAATAAATTATTTTTTGTTATTTATTCTGTTTATATCAAATGGTTCAATTTATTGGAAAATAGTAATAAAATAAATCCAGATAATCCTTCGGTAAAAGCTGAAGGAATATAAATCTATTTCAGAATCTGGAGAGTTGAGGGAGAGATTAAAATAGGTTCTTTTCTTTAAATTTTTTTTTAATTTATATTGGATAAATTATATTGAATTTAAATTTTCTTTAAATTCAATAATTTAATCTAAATTATTGTTTCAAGCGACAAAACTGGGTGGCATATTGAGCGACGAAGGGCTCAGGCGATGGTAACGTGCAATGTATTAGGAGTTTAACTTAGTTACCGACCCTTACCTTTAGGTGGCGATATAAGTAGTATAGATACGAAAAGTCAGATGTGTCGGTCTAATCTTCATTTTTTAGTTTTGGCATTTAACAATAAAATTCAATTAATAGGCGCCATTACTCGTGCAAACATTATAATTTTTTGACCAATGAAAAATGAATAGTGATAAATCATTTTTCGATATTTCCTTTTGCACTATATTGGTTTGAAAAAAAGTGTAGCAAAAACTGATCGATTGCTTAACGAATGTTATGGCGAACAAAAATTTAGAAGTAGAGATACTGATATTAGTGACAAAGAACGTTCTGGACAACCCAAAAAGTTTGAACATAGTGGATTGCAAGCATTGTTAGATGAAAACTCAGCTTAAACATAGAAAGAACTCGCTAATAAGTTGGAAGTCAGTAACAGAGCAGTTGGCAAACATTTACATGCTATGGGAAAAATTCATGAAGAAAAAAATGGATGCTACACCATTTGACCAAAAAGTGCCATTATGAATCGATGTAATATCGCACTGGTTTTGTTTATCAGACAAAAAAACAAAAGTTCTGCTATGACAATCCTAAGCGCAAAAAGTCATGGGTTGACTCAGACCAACCGTCCATATCGACGGCAACATGGTCAAGCTAAAAGATATTGCTGTGCATTTGGTGAAACCAACAGGATGTATTACGAACTGCTTAAACTGCATGAAACTATGACTACCGAAGTATACAAATACCAACTGTATGGTTTGCAACAGAGATGGATCGAAAATAGATCAGCAATCGCGAGCAATTGGCGCAAAGGCATTCTCTTGCATGACAACACTCGGCCATATATTGTAAAATCCGTCAAAACCACCCTGTTGAAACTCGGAATGGGATGTATTACCGCACCCAGCGTACTCGCCAGACATAGCGCCTTTTGATTACCACCTATTTAGATCGATGATGCGCGCTTTCAACATGTTAAAGAAGTGCGAGAATTTGCGGATGGCCTCGAAACCGCCATCGTTCTTTTGTCATGATATTGCCACATTGCCAGAAAGATGGGAAAAAGTAATAGACAATGACGGAAAATATTTTGATTATTATCATGTTTCTATGTTTCATCATAAATGCCCCTTTCCCGTTGAAAGTAACCAAAAACCGCATCTTGAGACGAAGCTGCAATACTAAAGTATAAGAAATTTTAGAACAGGCGTGTTTTGGTGATTGCGAAAACAACCTGGTTTAATGTTAAGCGATCAGCGGCCGATGCAGGTTGAGCCAGTGCCTTGAAATAACATTCTATTCGAAAAAATCTTTGGATTTTAAAACTGTCTTTTCGATTCTTTAATATTAAATTACATAATACAATGATACTCACAAGCAAATGATTTTATTATACCTACGGTTCAATAATAATAATAATATAATAAAATAAATAATCTAATAAGAAAACTTATAATAATAATAAGTTTTACTTCTGACAAATTTATAGCTTATTTTATTAATTATTCGTATTTGAAAGCGTTTTAAAGCGCGTTTGTAACAGAAAAAAGAATCGAATCAGGTTGCTAATAATAACTTAACTGATTTGACTAATGTAAATTTAAATAACAAATTCAATCATAGATTTTAAACTACACAAACATCAGAAAACAATACATGGCTTTTATATGAATTAGGTACTCCGTTTGTAGCACATATATACAGAACATTCTTTGTTTAGGTGAAAAATTTATCTTTACGACTGAGAGCGATATCAAACCAATAACTACAAAATTTAAAATTTTTGCGATATTTTCTCTTCGTAATAAATAAATAAATTCTGATAAAATAAAAAATAAATTAAATTTTTTACATAATAAATATAATTAAACGTAGATACATTTCTATAGAGAAATCAAATTTCATAATTAATAATAAAAAGAAAAAATGTTTTTAAATTATTATAAATGTATTTTCAAAAACAAGAGCTTATAAACGAAATATTATAGTTTTTCTAAAAAGATGATTATATTTCAAAGTCACATCTGAAATACTCGACAGACAGTATAACGTTTTTTACTAGGTATAAAGAGCTGTCACAGCTATGGGGAGATTAGATGCGATGCCTGATCCTCTAGATGAAAAACTATCAAATTGCACGAATGAGCCTAATGATAGACGAAGCGCCTAAGGGCTGAGGAATAGGAGCTGGACCTACGTTCATGCAACTTTTAAGTAGAACAGAGGTATTTAGTGAGACTGAATTTGAGGTACTCGCAGACTGAGCCGTAACATGAAATAGCTCCCAGCAAAAACGTATTAATCCAGCATTAATATATTTATTTTATGTTTAAAGTTCCATAATATATAATTCTAATTTGTACTATAATACTATCAAAATATATACATCAAATAAAAAAAAATTTTTTGTGTAATATATAGAAGACTAACCGAAATTTTATATAAGTTTCTTTTATAAATTATAATAAATCAATAGTGGATCGTAAATATTGAGATGAGTGAGATCTCTCTTACTGAATACTCAACTAAATAATTAAATCATTGTATCATTTGATCGAAAGACGGCTATAATGAATTGTGTTTTCATCTCATACCGATCTATCTAGTCTATTGAATGAGTTTTAGTAAATTCAACTATCAGTCATGCAAGCTTATTATTAAGAATTTTGTTATAAATAAAATAGATTTGGAATAGTATAGCTACTTATTGTTTTTTCCTTTTATTATGTACCAACATTAACTTTAACAGATATTTTATTATTATTTTCTATAGTTTTACAGTCTTTATACTAAAAGATATTGTGCTAAAATAATGACAGTCAGGCTGTTCTTGTTTATGATCTCGCCCGAACGTCGGGCATCGGAGGAAAATTTAATTTTAAGGTGGTGGGGGCAGTCAGGTTATCATTTGCTAACATAGAATACAGCTTAATTTTATTGTTTTCAATTTTTAATCTAATTTTATTTTAATTTTAGTAGTAGTTTCTCTTTCAATTTTTCCGGAGCTGATAATCAACAAGGAATGCCTGACTGCAATTACTTTAGTATAATATATTATATTATTATACTATATACTGTAACACCGATAAAAATATTTATTAATTCTATAATTTTTTAAATCTTTTCCTTTCTTAATACTCAAACTATATTGTTTCAGATGACGCATGCATGAGTGATGCAAAACCACCAAAACTGGGAAAAGGTATGCTTTTACTTAATGTTTCAGTACAATATGATTCACTTATATTATTATTAATCGATTTTGATTTAATTAATAATTGATTGAATTAATCTAAAAAAGAATTCTAGATATATTTTCATCAATTTTACAGGACATTATGATCACTTTTATCAATCATTATTTTATCAATCATTCGAAATATTTATTTATGGGTAGAATTTTAGATTAAAAATAATATAATAATTAGATTTTATAAACCCGTATAAATACTTTAATACGAAAAACGTAAAACGTATGCACTTTTGAACCCCGTATAGACCATCTACTCAGGGAAGCAATTAATCTGAATAAAGTATATTACGTATCATATATGAAATAGAATGAATTCCCTTAGAATCTAATTTTATACCCTGCCATGCAATAAAATCATCCAGAACCATGCTATAAATATACGGAGAATCCGAGGCAAAAACACTTGCATTCAACTGCATATTTAAAAATTTTATTGTTAATCTTACACATGTCAAACATTGAGGACAAATTTTTTTTGTTAGTTCGTTTCTTTGTGATAATTAAAAATTACTTTTAAAAAAGTTCAATATAACATAAGTTCTGTTTCTTTCTTAAATATTTCTAAATAATGGCAATAATATTTAATTTTTTTTATATTTTGAGTATGTATTAATGTATTTTAAATTATATTTTATTTAACACCGTAATAATGTCTCACCCTCCATATTGACTAGATTTGGCACCCAGTGATTTTTTTCTTTTTCGAAAACTAAAAAGACCAATCAAAGAATATCGACTTTCAACAAATAAGGAGATAAAAACTACATCGCTGAAAGAACTCAAGGCTATACCAAAACATGATTATCAAATATGCTCAATAATTTACAAAAGCGTGGGCACAAGTGTGTTATATCTCACGGGGGTTGCTTTGAAAGGGACAACATAAGTATTAATTAATAAATAAAAAATTTTTTAACAAACCAAAGACTCACCTTATTTATTGAACACACCTCGTATAGCTTTTTCTTCGCGTCTATATGAATTTCAATAGAATCATAAGGAAAACCGATAATTAAACCGATAAAAAAACCGATTCATTAGAATCATTAGGAAGTGATATACTGTATCTGAATTAAGTGCTTATAATTTACAGGTGTCTATGACCACATGAGTTATCGCAGTTAACTCATTATAGAAACATTTATTAATTATATATATGTATATATACTAATTTATAAAGACAAAGCATGTTTTTATTATCTTGGGAAGGACATAAGCTATGTTTTTTCATGAAAATCATTTTACTTTTAACAATAAATTAAGTTAACAGTTTTAGTGCTCAGTTTCACCAGTGGCCACTAGGTGGCGTCTTGAATCACGAACATCAACTCAATGTAATCGACTTAAAGTATTAATATCAGGTCAGCTCAAGTGAATGTTCATATCCAACTTTGGGATTCGTATCCTAAAGAAGGTCTGGCGTTAGTCGGTATTACCTTTTTTGATATTCGGGTTAATCTGACACTATTTTCACCCCTTATGGATATCTTTTGATTTTTGTAGATTTTATTTTCTCTTACGTGGGAAAATCTCTCTTTCTCTGTTTCTCTCTCCTCTCATAAAATGGTTCTGTATACCAAATCATATTCAGCATGAGTTTGTGACGACAAATTATATTTTTATTTTTATACATTCTATTAACTTCAGAATTGTGACAAGAGACTATGTATTTTGTTAGTTCGAACAAAAGAAATAATGTCAAAATAGGGTTCTTTACCAACAACCTCGAAACTATGTTTTTATTATATATATATATATATATATATATATATATATATATAATAATCGTTACTTCTGCATAAAAAGGCAATATCCATCGCCTATTTAAAAAATATGCTATGCGCGTACCAACATTTTGCTTGAATTTCAGTTAACATAACTACGAAAATATTCACGGTATTTAATTGAAAAAACTGAAATATAAAAAGTATATATTTATATATATATATATATATATATATATGTATTGTACATGTTAAATATACATATTTTAAATACGGTTTTTACTGAGTAATATTGTATTGGCGTGTACGGATAATTGATTACGATATCCCGTTGCCTCAAGTTGATTTCTAAACATTTCCTGTTACGTGCGAAAATCTCTCTCTCTCTCTCCTTCTCTCTCTGTCTCTTTTTCTGTCTTTATTTCGCCTTCACTTATAAAATGGTTCGTTATGACACATCATACTGAATTAGTTTGTGACGATAAATGATATTTTTGTTTATATACGTTATATTAACTTCAGAATTGTGACCTCGAAACTATATATACATATATATATATATATATATATATATATATATATATATATATATATATATATATAATAATAATAATAATAATAATAATAATAATAATAATAATCGTCACTTCTGTACAGAAAGACAATATCCAGCATTCGCTTAAAAAATATTCTTTTCGCATACCAATATTCTGCTTGAACGTCAGTTAGCACTATTAAAATATTCATGGTATATAATTGAAAAAACGGCAATATACGAAATATATACATATATTGTATGTATATTATATTGTACATATATATATATATATATATATATATATATTGTAACGGTGCGCGTGTCCGCCTCGAGCACGAGTTCGGGAAGAGAGAGAGAGAGAGAGAAGAGGGGCTGCCCCTTACAGTGAGTCGGAGCTCGTTGGTCCCGCAGCGCGTACTCGTCCGGCAGCAGCACCTTCCTTTGCCGGGAGCGGCGGTGACGTCGGCGTCCGGAAACCCCGGGATGGGGCGGTTATTCCGCGGAGACGGGGTCGGACGACAATTCGTCCGCTCGGACTCGTGCCCGGCGCGTGTGCACTGTACACACCCACAATACTGTGGCACAGCACGCGTGCCCGATCAGGTACCCTCCCCGAAGACGAGGTACGAGGCGAGGGAAACACTCGGAGGACAAGGTGTTCCCGCACGCGGTTAGTCACGGCACAACCGTAACGAAAAGCAAAAGCAAAACGTGCGTGAATGGCCGGTTACGACGCGTGTGTCCTTTTCGCGGCTCTCTTTCTGTCTGCCTCTTCGCGCGCGTGGCTGTCTCTCCCCACTCCCCGCTCTCTCTCTCACTTACCTCTCCGCCGGTGGTTGTGCGTCGACCTGTAACAGATAAACATTTCTACATGCAAATATACAAATACATATGTACAGGCTACGGCTAGAGAGAGAGCAACGGGACGGGGAAAGCAAGCGCACGCAGTGCTTGCGTTCCCCGTCACACGCCCCCCCTCCAGACGCTGGTAGCCGAAGCGTGACAGCTCGACCCAACATCTCTCTCTCGGATCGACCATCGTGTCAGGATGAGGAACTGGGGTGGCTGCGGTCTACCGCTGAGGATCACCGGCATGAGGAAGGATGGGTAAAGAACTCCCTTCCCTAGACGCAGTTATTTTTGGAGGGCACCTTTATTCGTTATTGGACTACATTGTTATAGTATGTCTTGTGGCGTCTCACTTGGTGTGAGCTGGCTTCGCTCCTTGGGGGGCGATTCCGCTTTTCGGTGGCCCTGGGGGCGTGCCCCTCGTAATCGGGGTGGTTATGTTGATTGGGGCACTCCCGTCCCCGGCGCACGCCCTCCAGCTTGCACTGGCTGCAGCTAGGTAGGCGGATTGGCGCAAACTGAGGCGCGTCCGACGCAGCTTGGTCGCGCCGGGCCTCCGCCGTCTTCCGCAGAGCAAACACCCGGTTGATGTTGTTTTGCAGGCGTCTCGCCTCCCCAGCGGTGTTGCTGCGGAAGGCTTCGAGGGCCTGAGCTGCCTCGACAACCGAGGGGCGCGCCCTTCCGACGGTATTGGTGTTGGACGGCAGGGTGGCCTGCATCAGCCCGCTCCGTAGCTGGTGCATTTCCAGGCGGCAGGCGGCCTGGAAGTCCTCCACTGTCCGGCGTGCGGCGCGCTCGCGCTCCAGCAACCTGGTCGCCTCTCCGTCCGCTTCCTCCCAGCGGTGGAGTAGGGCGTTTGCTTCACGCCGGTGATCCGCCCAGGCGAGGTAGTCCACCTCGCCGAACTCCAACAGCTCTCGTTGACCGGGCGTCGCCCTCTGGACGAAGGTTTGGAGTTGTTGGAGGGAACTGGCCTCCTCGGCCTCCAACTCCTGGCGCGGAAGTACACGCGGTCCAACCGCTGGCATAGGGCCTGGACGCTGTCGGGCCGGATGCTCCCTGGCTCGGGCGTCGAGTCTGGCTCGGCGGTCTTCGGCCATCTGTCCTCCTCGATCGCGGCGTACTCGAGGCCCACGAGCCCTGGGCTCGGCCGGGGGGCCGGGGGATCCATCTCCTGCACTCCCATACGCTGGAAGGCGGCTTCCAATAGTGAGCTGAGTATCTCGGCGGCCACCTTGCTCGAGGAGAGCGCCATTCTCTGTCCCTAAGGAGAAGATGGAAAAGTTGACGTTATCTGACGGTCCTCTGAGCGCAACCTGGGCCGGGAAGACTCCTCGACGAGGGGACTCAACAGGGTGGTGGAAACCGAGGGACGGGCCGGATTCGCCGGTATCCCGTGGGCGAGTTCGGGGGTTAATCGGCCCGTTGACGGGCGCGGGCTTGGGCCCGAGTCCGGCGGGGGGATTGATCCCGCGGCGGGGTTGAGCTTCCGCGCTTCCGGGGGCGACCTACTTTTCGCCTCACCAGGCGCGCGTCGTTATGGCAGGCGGCTCCGCTGTTATTGGGCTCCGCAGGGGCTCGCGCTTGGGTTCTTCGACGGGTTACGATTCGCGTCCCACGCGGTCTCCCTAATCTACGCGGTGCGATCTCGGTGTTAGATCGCGCGACATTGCCCGCGGGGGTATCGCTTCGCACGCTTGTATCGGAATTACAATGAGGCGCGTCGTCGGGGCGCCGTACGCTCACCAGTGCTGTTACAATGCGTATTCGCTCGCTCGCCTCGACATTACAATTCGACGCATCGCAGTCACGCTCTTCGCCCGAAGGCTCTTCCGTGTCGGAACTGCTATCATCTTCGGGGTCGTGATCTCGATGGTAGAGCTTCAGGTCGGTGACGTGATGCTTACCAGCATCTCTTCCCGTAGAGTCGATCAGTCGATAAACATTCGTGCCGAGTTTCTCCATGATGGTAAAGGGCCCGTCGAATTTTGGGGCCAGCTTGGCGCTGACGCCCTGTATGCCTGACGAGAGGATGCGATTACGCCGCCATACGCGATCTAATGCACGTCGCGACGTCTCGCATTATAATAGCGAGCTTGCTTTGCCTGCGCTTTTTGCGAGTTTTCCGCTGCCTTTAAATCGAGATCAGATAATTTCTCCATGCGCTCTTTCCAATGTTGTAGAGCAGCCTCTTCTTGCGCAATCTGTGCGCGCTGCTACTCCTGGCGACGGTGTGTGCCAGGGGCTGAGGGATGACGACCCGTGTTAAGGAAGGCCGGACTTACGCCCATGGAGTCTTGTACGGATGTATTGTACGCGAACATCAGCTCGGCGATGTGCGCATTACAGGTACTGTGAGACTCCTCAATGAAGGCGATTATCGCGGTCTTCAGAGTCCTATTGACCCTCTCTACCGGATTGGCTTGAGCGTGATAAGGAGGTATCGTGGAATGCTCCATCCCACGCTCCACAAGGAATTTTTCAATGATTTTATTACGAAATTCGGTGTCATTGTCCGATAGGAATACTTCGGGCGTACCAAAGCGTAAAAATACAAGATCTTTCAACTCGCGGCGAATCGTTTGCGCATTCGCCTTTCGGATGGGGATACATTCTACCCAGTGATTGAACAGATCCATGAAGACGAGAAAAAAACTCGTATTCTGTCTGCCTCTTCGCGCGCGTGGCTGTCTCTCCCCACTCCCCGCTCTCTCTCTCACTTACCTCTCCGCCGGTGGTTGTGCGTCGGCCTGTAACAGATAAACATTTCTACATGCAAATATACAAATACATATGTACAGGCTACGGCTAGAGAGAGAGCAACGGGACGGGGAAAGCAAGCGCACGCAGTGCTTGCGTTCCCCGTCACAATATATATATATATATATATATATATATATATATATATATATATATACATTTTAAATACGATTTTTACTAAGAAATATTGTATTGGCGTGTGCAGGCGGTTCAATACGATATCATGTTGCCTCAGGACGATTTCCATTGTGAGTTGTGTGTTCGGATGATAGCATGCGATGTCCATATAGCTCTGGGAGATTTCTACAGAGAATATTGTATTTAGTTAATGGAAAATGAGATCCAGGTATAAGGAAATCAACTTCTATGGGAAGATTCGTGTTGGGATAGTAAAATACGATATCTAGGTCTTTCCAAACGACTTTTACGGAGAGTATTGTGTTTAGTCGTTAGGAAGCCATTCTAGCTTTCTCGGTCCGACTTCTACTGCGACTATCGTGTTTAGTTGGTAGGAAACGATGTTTAGGTATGTCGGGACAACTTCTAGGGGGAGTTTCACGTTTGGATCATCAAATGCGATTTCCAGGTGTTTTGGAACGACTTCTACGGGGAGTTTCGTGTATAGCTGGTGGAAAACTATGCCCAGGTATGCCAGTACGACTTCTATGAAGAGATTCATATTCTATAATTCGAACACGCACACTCCCAGTAAGGGTCGCCCAGGGATACGTGGACAATGTATTCTAGCTCCCCAACACAAATCTCTATATAGCAGGCGTCCCGAGAAATTTCCTATAGTCTGAACATAGTACGCTCCGAAAACGTCGTCTTGAAAGACTTGGACATCTTGTTCTACCGCTTGAAGTCGAAAGTACAATTTTTCCCATAAAAGTAGTATGTAATATGCATGTGTGTGTGATTGTATAAAATAGTCGCCAAAATATTAACTTTTTGAAGTGGGCGCTACATTGAAGCAGCTTTTTATACAAAAGCTACGACAGGTAAATTACGGTCAATTATTTATAGAAATATAGATTTGTATATATAAGAAATTAATAAATATTTTTTTATTGGTCTTACAGTCCAATCAATTCAATCTAAAAATAAAATAAAAATAAAAAAAAATAAAAAAAAATAAAAAAAAATAAAAAAAAAATAAAAAAAATAAAATTAAAAATAAAAATAAATGAAAAATTCAATTAAAATTATAATGACAGTCAGACTGTCCCTGTTTACATTCACCCCCGTTGACTAATCTGAAAATAAAATATTAGCTGAAAAAATTCTTTGTTAGTAAAGTGCAGTCTGACTGTCCCCAACACCCTTACCTAATTGAAGACTTGTCCAACGTTTCGAGCTCGCTACGGCTTCTCATCAGGGACTAATCTAAACCTTATATTCTAATCTATATATACCCATCCCCACCATCAAATTTAGTAAATTAAATATAAATTCCCCCTCTACACAAATTGTCCAAAACCAATCAATTTAATAAGGAATAATAAACACTGTCCAATCTACCAGACTCTAACATTAAATTCAAATTATTTCGATTCCTGGAAATGTGAATACTTTCAAGACTCTCCCGTTTATACTTATTATTAATACCATGTTGTAAAATATCCACATTCAAAAAATCAAAAGAATGTAAAAACTTTAAACAATGCTCTTTTAAATCATAAGTAATATGTGAGCTACGTAAACTATATTTATGCTCATAAGTTCTCTTTTTTAAATATCTACCTGTTTGTCCAATATAGTATTTATCACAATCCATGCAATTAATCTTGTAAACAACTCCTGATTTTAAGCATAAATCATCCTTATCTTTGCAATTATTAAACAATCTACTCAAAGTATTGCTATTTTTAAAGAAAATTTGAATCTTATATTTCCGAAAATTTCTTTTTATTCTTTTAGACAATCCTCGAACATATGGCAAGACAATAATTTTGCCTCCGTTAACATCAATTCCTGCACTATGTCTATTTTCGGTATTATAAATGTCAAACAATCTCTCAGCAATTAATCTATTAATAAATTGAATTGGATAACCATTATTAATGAAAGTCTCTCTTACTATCTGTAAATTATTTTGTCTAAAATCTTTATGTGACAAATTAATTGCTCTGTCAATGACACTTTTTAATGCTTCAATTTTGTTTCCGAATTGGTGGTGTGAATTAAAATCTAAAAACCTACCTGACCCAGTAGGCTTTCTGTACCAATTAAGTTTTACCTTATTATTACTACGTCTAATTACATTAATGTCCAGAAAACTTAACTGACTATTAACTTCAACCTCCCTTGTAAATTTCATTATGTCATATACAAAATTGAAAAAAAGTATTCACATTTCCAGGAATCGAAATAATGTGAATTTAATGTTAGAGTCTGGTAGATTGGACAGTGTTGATCATTCCTTATTAAATTGATTGGTTTTGGACAATTTGTGTAGAGGGGAAATTTATATTTAATTTACTAAATTTGGTGGTGGGGATGGGTATATATAGATTAGAATATAAGGTTTAGATTAGTCCCTGATGAGGAGCCGTAGCGAGCTCGAAACGTTGGACAAGTCTTCAATTACGTAAGGGTGTTGGGGACAGTCAGACTGCACTTTACTAACAAAGAATTTTTTCAGCTAATATTTTATTTTCAGATTAGTCTACGGGGGTGAATGTAAACAAGGACAGTCTGACTGTCATTATAATTTTAATTGAATTTTTAATTTATTTTTATTTTTAATTTTAATTTTTTTATTTTTTTTATTCATTTTATTTTAATTTTATTTTTTTTTATTTTTATTTTATTTTTAGATTGAATTGATTGGACTGTAAGACCAATAAAAAAATATTTATTAATTTGTATATGGGCAGTCAACAAAAGTACAGTTCAATTGTATATATAAGAGTACCTTTTACTTAGATTTTATTGACTTCTTTATGAAAACGGTTAAATCATTATCTCGGGCGAAACCGAGATAGGGGATGCTAGTATATGTATCTATTGTAACTTAGTTTCTGCCGTAGCTCACGTACTTATATATCTCGTAGATTTCAGGCATTCAGACGTCGGCAGCGGGGGTTAATAGCGAAATGAAAATAACGCCGATTTCGAATTAATAATAACAGTTTAGTATTTATTAAACAATATTCATCAAGAAATACAGCTAACGTACAGAGGCGACGACAAAGACCTAGGAGCAGGTTCTGCGGGCAAGGGTGATCACGGTAGGGAGGGGTAAGGGAGGACGCGACGCGTAATTTCTACAATGCTGGACGCTCGCTGTGCGACAACGGTGGCGTGCGCTCATGTCGGGACGCGCACTTAAACCAAATACAAATGGAAAAACTATTTGTCGTGGTGTCGACGGTGCTAAAGCTTCCTCTCATTCGAGACCTCTTCTCGTTTCTCTTCGTATTCCCTCTACCCCTCTTTCTCTCTCCCTACCTCTCTTCCTTCTCTCGTTCTGTACTGGTATTTGAACGACCGTGAGTAAGGCCACACAGTTTTGGGTGGCTGCCAGAGCCTCTCGGGTGATCTCCCGCGTTGATCGGCTGGATAGCCGAGATGCGTGCTTAATCAGTGTGTAAACGGGATAGAGAGACGATGGTTTATTTGATGATACGATCCTCGATGTGACCGATGGCAGTTCGGGGAAGATGGCTTTCTGCTATGCTTCGCAACTCTCTCATTTCTCTTCGCTCGTCGCTCAGTCTTGCGACTCGTACTTTGCACAATTTCGATTCCGCGCGCCAAAACTCGGTTTCTCAATGGCGAACCGGCCGTTTGGCCGGTCACAATATATATATATATATATATATATATATATATATATTTATTTATTTATATATATATATATATATATATATATATATATATATATAATAAGACCATGAAAATAATTTTCTCAATATGATTTTAAACGTAAAATTTTCCGCTATTTCCGAATCCAAGGTCAAAAATAGGTGTTTCATTTTAAAAAATCACTTTGACTTTGAAATAACGTTGAAGGTCAAGTAGAAAGTCAAAAACTTTAGCTCTATTGTGTTGCCCCCTTTGCCCTCTATAACTTTTGTCACCATTTTGAACCATTTTGCCTTATCTGGCTTAGATTGCGAGTAATCCAGCTGTGCGGATTAAAATAGGTCACCCTATATATATATATTCTAACAGAGTGGCCTGGTGAGGGATACTTCGTGCTCCGGCTTAGCTTGCCTCCGGAACTGATCGCTCAACTCGCGACTGGGCTCTTTTCCCTCTCATCAATATTCCCTGTTTTAAATTTCTTCTTCTTGCACAAGCGCGGCTTCAACTCGCCTTAGTCTCTAATCACTCAGCTCTCCACCCGGTTCGCTTGTACAAGAGTTTTTCCTTAAATATCTCTCTATGTTAATCCTCTGATCTACGCTCAACTCACGCAGATCCTTGGCCGCTCAACTCGCCGCCAAGCGACAACAAATATTTTATTAAATTTCTTTTTATATATATTTTTTTAAATTTATTTCTCTGAACTAATTGAATGTTTTCTGTATTCAATAAATATTTTTACGCCGAATTTAAAAATGTTACAATTTAATGCAAAAAATTGAATAAACGAAAGAATCTTAAGTAATAAAATCATGAACAAATAAACTAAAAAAAATAAACTAATAATAAAAATATTTAAACCTATAATAAAAATATTAAACTAATAAATTAAACAATATATAAACTATAAAAAACAAATTAGTTAAAAAAAAAACAAAATAAATTTATTCGACGATGAATTTTATTCTAAGTCGTTATTCACGTCTTTCCCTGCTTCCCTATTTCGGTGGTTAGCTGGAATAGAGAGGAATCTTATAAATAATTTTAAATTAATATTTATCTTAAAGCCCGCTGCTTTGTATAAATAATTACCTCGACCCCGCGTGATGAGTATGGTAGAAAATTCACTGTCCACTATCATGTCGATAGTAAGTCTCCCTTATTTTCCCGACCCTAAGGCCGGCAGCACATTGGCGTTTTCGCCCTCTGTTGCGAAATTTATATTCGCGCAATTTTTCTCCACTTGTGCGACCGCTCTATAATTATTTGGGCTTGATAATTAGCGGCTCGCATATTTAATTATCTTGCGCAGCGCGGCACTGCGCAAATTTGGCGATCCGCCATCTTGCCGGTATAACGACATTGCTGGCTCCGCAGCGGAGCCATGCTTCGCAGACCGAGTCATGCGAATTCAGTGCACACTGTATTGCCTACCTCACACGAAGGTCGAAGAATCTGATTGCCTTTTAATTCAATGTAATCAGATCCTCTATCATCTATTATAATAATTTGATTTATTCAATTATAATATTAATTGACCATATTCTATATATATATATTGTGATGCCGCGAAAAATTTCCAGGTGTGTCTCACCTATTTATTCGCGCACACAACTTTTTTTAAATAACATCTGCACTTACTTACCTAAATGTCTATGAGGAGGTCCCGCCGGCCTGAAAAAGGAAATGTTTGGGAGAAGGAGGAGACAATAAATCACGCGCGCAGATATATACTTTCCCAACACTTTATTTCCTAATATAATCTATCTCTTGGCCTTTTGCACGCACTCCCGTTCCATACACTCTTACTCTACTCCGGTCTACGTATCCGGCACGTCCCGACCGCGGCCCGCGACCCGACGCGCTCGCCCGAAAAAAATATAACATAGGGGAAAACGAAGGGAGGAAGGAAGGAGGCGAAATATGGTCGCCGCGCACACGCGGTATCATGCTGAATTGCTCGCAGAGCTCGTCGCCGGGCGATGGATACTCACGACGTCGATTACTGGTCAAGTGTCGATGAAGGGTCCTGGAAGGTAGTAGATGCGTCAGTCGAGCGGCCGCCGTCCACTTACTAGCCTATGCCTTCTCGAGCGCGCTCACGCAGCTCTTCGCCATTGCCGAAGCTTCCCTCGCTCCACAGCTCCTCTTTCCCTTCTTCTTCCTTAACTACACTCTTTTTTTCTACCTGATCTTCTTGCTGTCCTTCTCTCATCCAGCTCACAACTTTATACCAACTTTCTACCTCTGCCCTCGATCTTCCATTACGGAGTCCCTTCTGCTCGGACTGTCCACAGCGGAGTAATGCGCATCTCTCAGTCCGCCGGGAAGAAGGACGGTTTAGGGGGGGGAAGAAGGTACGGCGACGGCCGACTGCGGTCGGGACGTGTTGAACACGGCCCTCACACGCAACGAGAAAAAAAACCTTTTTTTTCTTTGATAAACTATAAATTAAATTTAATTGTTCCTATAAGTCTACATTGGTCAGGGTAACAATTTGTAATATCCGTCAAGTATACAAATATCGTTACATGTATATATATTTTTTAAAACTTTACTAAATATTAAAATTTTGAAATTCAAGAAACTACTTGTTCTGTAAAACTACGCGGTTTAGTGATACTGAAACCACGATCCTTTTAGAATATTAAATTAAGTAAAGTTTTTAAATCAAATAAAAATTCAAAAGAATTGAAAAGAGGGGTAACAAATAATATAGTTATTTTTTCTTTAAATTGACGATAAATAAGCCTCAGTTGTTTTTTTTTCTTGATTGTACAAATTGTCGTTTTATCAATTGTTAATATAAACACATGTATGAATCTCCTATTTCATTGTTAGCTACATTTGACTATCTTAAAAAAAAAAATTATTAATATCTTTGATCTACTATTTTTACAGGCAATATTTGTCCTAACAAAAAAAAAAAGAATTAGTATAATAGTAAGTAATAGAAAAAAAAAATAGAACTTGATAATGAATATTTAAATTGTTGTTACAGATTTTATTTTAAAATTTTGTTTGTAGTAGGAAAAGTTTTCGTTAAATGACTCTAATTATTTTCAAACAGTTTACCATATTTATCAAACATTTATCAAAAAGAAATGAAATGTCTAAAATAAAAACATGTGAATTCGCTTGAGTCTCAGGTCAGGCTAAAAAAAAGAACCTGACGGGTTTGTACGCAAGCAATTATTTAATACAATGCACAACGGCATGTATATAAAAAGGTGTACGTTTGTATCCACCTTATACTATTTCTAATTCAGTAGAAGTTTTCATTTCTGCTTCTTCTAGCATTTGGACAAATACAAATTTAGTACAAAAATCGAACTATGTTTAATTTTTTTTTACGGTTAAAACACATTCGTTTATCGATATGTGGTTGACAATGTGAAATAATAAATGATTAATTATATCGACTTTTAATATTCGCATTATACCATAATCAGTACATTTATCATTATACAAATTTAAGAATATGTGATCTCATAATAATTTCGTTTACAATTTCGTAATTGCCTGATGTAAGTTACTTTCTTACAAGTAACAAACAAGTCGTAAATACATAAATAAAATACATTAAACTCCCGCACACTACAAAGGCATAAAGTTAATGTCTATCTGATATAATTATTCTTAAGTATTTTATAAGTATATACTAGTCGGGTTATTGTTGATATTATGTAATTTATCTATTTTTACATTTCCGTACATTTACAATTTTTTCCTTTTTTTTGGTTTGATTATGGAAGCTACATAAAAGGAGAAATTATTTAAGAACAAATTTTAAAGATTTTTATTTAATTTATAAATGTGTTACTCAAACAGATTAGTAAGAATAAAAAAAAATTCATCATTTCTTTTTTTTTTTTTTAAATAAATGTAAATTAAGTCATAATTTATAATTTAATAAAGAAAAAAGAATTCAAATTTGTGCTACATCGAAATAGACAATGCTCAAAATTTACATTAACAATCGTTCATCAATTAAAGTCCCTTTTTTCGCCATTCATTGGTTTTAAAATTTCTTCTTTGAAATCCGTATCTCCATGAACTGATTTTCCATGAATGTAATCTCCACAATAATTAACTAAAAGTGCTTATTTTAGCTACAGAACATAAATCTCCAAAATACGGTATTCTAGATTTTTTATGTATCTTTCCTATTTTATCATTTTAGTTCATTCTATCACTATCCGCTTGTCTATTCGTATTATTTATTATTTAATGTGTTATTATTATATTTTTTTTCTCACTAATTTATCTTTTTTTTTCCTTTATCATCACTATTCATATTACCACTATGCATATTTTGTCCTTGATCGTTTATTTATCCATAATTTTATCTTTATCTTATCAGTATTCATTTTATCACTATTCCTTTTTTGTCCTCTATTATTTATTTTATCTTCACTTAAATCTCTTACTTATTATTTGATATTTACTTTCACTTTGTCCTTTCCATCTATTACTTTTATTCTTACCTTATCATCAGTCATTATCATCATTACTCCCACTTTGTCCTGCGTTATCTATTATTATTTATTATGTTATTGTCTGTTATTATTTCACTTACCTCTGCATTTATCATTAACCTATTTAATTTGTCATTATTCCTTTATCATTGTTCCTCTTTAATTCATAATTATTTTTTTTTCTTTCCTTTTCATACATCCAATTTGTTTCTTTTTCATTATTTTATCATCATTTATCATTATTCTATCATTATTCATAGTTTGTTTCATCGGTTATGTGTGGCTCGTGGCGCGGGAAGATAAGGGGGGAAAGGAGACAGTGCCGAGCACAAGGCGCGACTGCGCGCGCGAGCGCCTTAAGGTTCGTTCTTCGTGGGATGGCGCGCGTGTCGTCTTATTCCTCTCTGGACAAGTCGGCGCGGGCGCCTTGTGACGCTCGTCACAATATATATATTAAAATTCAAAATTGTACTGATGTTGACTATTCTCAAATAAATTAATAAATATTTTTATCAGTCTTACAGTGTTTATAATATCATATATTAGTTAAAATAATGACAGTCAGACTGTCCTTGTATATGATCACCCCCGTAGAATATGAAATAAATCTTATTACTACAATAAATTATATCAGAAAATTAAAAATAAAAGTAAAATAAAATGAATAATAAAATAAACATAAAAATAAAAATACAAGAATGAGTAAAATAAAATTAAAAAGAAAAATAATATTAACCTAAAATTTAGGATTACCTTCTTGTCCGACGTTTCGAACCGCTACGGTTGATCCTCAGGAACTAAACTAACATGAAAAGCCCAGCATGATACTTTATATACCCTATCCCCACTCTAAATTTATTAGTATAACATTTATAGGACCCTTTTTTTTTCTTCAACTTAAATGCGAAATACAAATTCTATATTAATAAGGAATGATAAGTGTTATCCAATTTACTCGACTCTAACATTAAATTTACATTAATGGGATTTTTCAAGATATGAATATTTTCAAGGTTTCTCTTTTATATTTATTCTTAATATAAAATGTTCCAAAATATTTACATTTTCAAAGTCGAAAGAATGTAACAAGTTTGAACTATGTTCTTTTACCCCGGATATACTATTCATGCTTGGTAAGCTATATTGATGTTCATAAATTCTTTGTTTTAGGAACCTTCCCGTTTGTCGAATATAATATTTGTCACAATGTTTACAATTTATTTTATATACTATTCCTATTTTCAAACCTTTATTATCTTTATCTTTACAATTAGTAAATAGCTTTCTAATATTATTATTGCTTCTAAAGTAAACTTGAATCTTATGTTTTTTAAATACATTTCTAATTATTTCGGATAATCCTCTTACATATGGTAATACCACGATTTTATTATTATTATCACCCTTATCCATACTACGTTCCTTAGTGCTATTATAAGTTTGATCCACTCTCTCTCTCTCTCTCTCTCTCTCTCTCTCTCTCTCTCTCTCTCTGCAATCATTTTATCCACAAAGTCTATTGGATAATCATTGTTAATGAATATCTCTTTAACTAACATTAAATTATCTTTTCTAAAATCTCGGTGTGATAACTTGATTGCTCTGTAGATGACTCCCTTTACAGTACTTATCTTGTTTCCGAATAGATAGTGTGAATTAAAATTTAACAACATACTCGACCTTATAGGTTTTTTGTACCAATTTAATGTTACTCTGTTGTTACTAACTCTAATAACATTGACGTTCAAAAAACTTAATTTATTATCTGATTCTAATTCCTTAAAAATTAGAAAATATTGCATTAAATAAGTTGAATTTTAAACCAATTATCTATAAAAGATATGTCGATGACATCTTTACAATTGTGCCGGAAAGGTTTGTAGACGATATGGTGGATGTTTTCAATTCCATCCATGATAGAATTAAATATACAAAGGAATTAGGATAACAAATTAAGTTTTTTGAACGTCAATGATATTAGAGTTAGTAATAACAGAGTAAAATGAAATTGATACAGAAAACCTACATGGCCAGGTAGGTTGTTAAATTTTAACTCACAGCACCTATTTGGAAACAAGATAGGTACTGTAATGGGAGTCATCGACAGAGCAGTCAAATTATCACAGAGAGATTTCAGAAAAGATAATTTAAAATTAGTTAAAGAGATATTCATTAACAATGATTATCCAATAGACTTTGTGAATAAAATGATTGCAGAGAGAGTGGATCAAATATGGAAAAGAGGGATGATAATAATAATAAAATTGTGGTACTACCATATGTAAGAGGATTATCCGAAATAATTAGAAGCGCATTTAAAAAACATAAGATTCAAGTTTACTTTAGAAACAATAATCATATAAAAAGCTATTTACTAATTGTAAAGATAAAGATGAGAAAGGTTGAAAATAGGACTAGTATAAATTGTAAAGAGTGTGACAAATACTATATTGGATAAACGGGAAGGTACCTAAAACAAAGAATATATGAACATCAATATAGCTTATGAAGCATGAATGGTACATCTGGGCTACAAGAACATAATTTAAACTTGTGACAATCTTTCGACTTTGCAAATGTAAATATTTTGGAACATGGTATTAAGAATAAATATAAAAGAGAAACTCTTGAAAATATTCATATTTTGAAAAATCCCAATAATGTAAATTTAATATTAGAGTCGAATAAAATGGAGAATACGTATCATTCCTTTTAATATAGAATTTGTATTTCGCATTTAAGTTGAAAAAAAGGGAGTCCTATAAATGTTATACTAATAAATTTAGAGTGGGGATGGGGTATATAAAGTAGCAGGCTGGGCTTTTCATTTTAATTTAGTTCCTGAGGATGAACCGTAGTGATTCGAAACGTCGGACACGATGGTGATCCTACATTTAAGGTGGTGCGGGCAGTCAGGTTGTGCTTTACAATCATAGAATAAGTACTTTTATGATTTTTTTTCAATTTTATTTTATTTTTATTTTTAATTTTCGGATATAATTTATTGTGGTGATAAGTTTTATTTCAGATTCTACTGGGGTGATCATAAACAAAGACAGTATGAGTGTCATTATTTTATCTAATATATGATATTAGAAATACTGTAAGACCGATTAAAATATTTATTAATTTATATATATATATATATATATATATATATATATATATATATATATATATATAAATATGTTTGTGTCTGTGTGTGTGTCTGTGTGTGTGTGTGTGTGTGTGTGTGTGTGTGTGTGTGTGTGTGTGTGTGTGTGTGTGTGTGTGTGTGTGTGTGTGTGTGTGTGTGTGTGTGTGTGTGTGTGTATAATATAGGTTTCAATACGTATAGTTACACGAATAATAATACATATATATCGATAATAATAAAATAAGTTTTTGTAGTATAAAATAAAATCGAGAAAATAAATCTAAACTAAAATCATCAAATTTCATGCGATATGTCATCATTCTATTTGGGCAAGAAAAAGAACTTCGTAATACCTGCCGAAATAAGGCGTTTGACCTACACAAGTTTATATGTCAGAAGTTTATATGTCAGAATTAGTGATGCGTTAGTTTACATTTTTAATTATAGAAAAATATTTACTTATAGAAAAATAAGAAATCAAGAAAGGAAAACAATTGAACTACGAAAAATAATATATAAATATGTATGTATATATATATATATATATATATATATATATATATATATCTAATATTAAATAATAAAATATATATATATATATATATATATACATATATATATATATATATATATATATATATATAAAGAGAAAAACTTATCTGACAATTTTCCGAAAACGTAGTCGTTCAACTGCGTAGCAGGAAAGTAGCAAGCTAGACGTATGCATTCATCACCACACAATAAGAGTTCAGCAAGAACTATGAAGACGTCCAATAGCGCACTTAGCGGATATCAGCGTAATCACGCGCTCTATATTTTTAGATTACGCTAAAGGTGGCGCCACTATTGTTTCTCTCGCGTAACTTTCTACAAGTCAAAATTTAATCAACGATCTACTACAAAGAATAATAATAATGATAATAATAATTGATTATCATTAATCATTTTAATGATAAATATTGTAATATAACAATTACAAATAAATAAAAGAAAGAAATATATATATATATATATATAATTAGAAAAAACAATAATAAAATAAATGATACCAATACAACCCCCGAAGGAATAAGAATCTATACAGAGACTAGGTTAGAACACCTAGAACAAAATATTGATGCATTAATCGGCAACGATCATGACCGTTGGGAATTCGGGAACTACTTAGGTAACAAAATATACCAACTGGAAAAGGCTCAGAATAAGGAATAATCCGAAAATAAACGATTGAAAGCGACGATATATCAAATATATTCCCTGATCGCAGAAGAACAGGACGAATCCAAAATCTCAGAAAGAAGAGAGCAACAAATTATAACTTTACTAAAGGAAAGACAAAGAGACGAAGAAACCTTACGAACAATTATTTCCATAATTATAAAGGGTACAATAAGCCTACACAAATTACCTAAAGAGCAGAACACTTAAACTCTAGAAAGCTTGAAAAAAGCATTTAAACATGTTTCCTTAAAAGAATAAACCTCACGACTAGGAGAGGAATTAAACAATTGAAAGGTTAATAAATATTTTTACAAAACAACGATAAAACAAATCATTTAACCATAAAGAAAGAAAAAAAGGAGGAATGTAACAAATTATTACTGAAAACCTAAATCGAGATGCTAAAAGTTAAACAAATGAAATAATGTTAAAAAATTAATAAACCAATCTCACCCTTCAAAAAAAAAGTAAAATAAAGCAAGCATTAATACGACCAAGCACCAAAGCCTCTGAGTTACAAACGATAGCCAGGCGCAACTGCCTCTCGGTCAAAAATTATATAAATTCACTGAATCATTACAAATTTATGAAACGATATTACTAATCGATATATATCTTGTAACGCATAATTTACAAAACAAGTATATATGAAAATATAATTATTAGACAGGTGAAGGTTGAGGAAACAAATAAAATTGATTTAAACAATTAAACTAACCAATTAAAAGAAAGAAATAAAGTATAATTAATTATATTACGAACGAAAATAAACTATCGAAACAAACGATAGCCACACGTAAATGCCTCACAGCCATCAAAATAAAAAAACAAAAGATACATTAATGCACGGATATATGTATACATTAAAAATCTAATGTATACGCGTAGTAAAACTCTGTCAGGGGAGGACTTAGTAATTCCATCAGAAAACAAATCCGAAAATCGAGCAAGAGAGGACGAATTCAGAACTCCTCCGAAAGACTTAAAAGAGGTTAAATTTATGCCATTTGGTTCATCAACGCCTCGAGACCAATTGAGTATCGAACAAAATATAGGAGACATCAGTCCAGAGCACACTCGTTTATCTACTCCTGAAAGCCTATCCTTCTCCGGTGACTCTATAGATTTCGCCGAACAAGACACAGACCATACTTGTTGCATCTGACAAGTGATTGTTTAATAGCTGAACACTTACCATATACTAAAATGGCGAACGATCATTAAAATAAGCATTAAAATTTGTTCCTGAATTAGACGGAAAAATATTGCCCTTAGCCAGTTCCTAGAATACTGTACGTACACAACAATCTCAAAGAAAGCTCCACGAATTTGCTTAAGAAAAAACTCTTGGGTGAAGCAAGAGAAATAATATCTGGGTACGCGTTCACCACAGTCAAGGGATTTAAGTAACATTTAAAAGATTTTTATGCTCAATCGTAAAACGTACACCAACTTCTCGGTGAATTGAGTAGTCAATATCAGAGCGAACACGAATCAGTTAGAAAGTACGCAAATAGAATGAGGGACATCGGTTCTCAAATTTATAAAGTAAATCGGCACATTACTAAAGCACCAAATACAGCTGCCTTCAAGCACAGTATTGAAAAAGCAATAATAGAATGTTTTCGACTAGGCTTAAAGCCCGAAATCGAAACTAGATTGAAAGAAAATGAAGCAATCGAGGACATAGCAATAGACGCCATCGCTGTAGAGCGAAGGCTCGAAGCTCAGGAGAACTTATTTGGGAGGCAAGGAATACGCCATAAGTCTAACAAATTTAGATGTCGTATGCCTATTAACCCCTACTAAACTTGGAAACGAATACATCCTTACAATGCAAGATCAATTCTCTAAATCTTGCGTAGCAGTGCCATTATCAGAAACACTATCCATTACAATAGCAGATTCTTTTATAAAAAATTTTGTTTGCACCTTCCGAACACCAAAAATTATTCAGACCAAGGGAAAAATTTCCGGAATAGCTTCATGAACCGAACAGCTAAACGGTTTAAAATAAAAAACAACTACGGACGTTTAACTACATCACGTTTTGGGTAAGTTCTTAAAACAATATACTACCAATGACGAGGAATAGGACAGTTGGTTAGACATAGCCAGGTTTCCTTCTATCGATCCTTTAAGAGAAGGGGACTTATTACCCACATACAAGGGATATCTAGTTGACTTAGTCAAACGGCTGAATGGAATCTAGAAATTAGCCTACGATAATCTAGTATCCTCAAAATTTCGCTCAAAGCAATACTACGATAGGAAAATTAATCCACAGAATTTAAAAATTGGAGATTATATATTCCTACTATATGGTCCTAAACCAATTAAATTTGGAAACCATTACTCTGGACCTCAGAAAATATTAGAAGTGCTAAACAAGAATAATATTAGGATTCAAATAAATAAAAGCAGTAAGATCGTTCATGTGAACAGACTTCACATCTCTTACATAAATAAAGAAATAACTCAAAAGGGTAGACAGGAAGGACAGGAGAAGCCACATTGATCAGTGTCGCTCTTAGCTAAGAATATAATGACTTCTACCACTTTAAACATTTAAAAGTTTTTTTTTTAGATAATAAAATTTATATATATATATATATATAAACTTTGCATCAACTTAACTATATAAAGAAACTTCCTCATTCCCCGCTATACTAACTTACGCTTCATATCCTCCATACTAACCCTATGATAAATGATAAATTATAATATTAGATCTTTAAGCAATAGAAGTAGGGTTAAAGCCGAAGTTGCAACTGGTTTCCTTCTTTCTTATGACAACCACAATGATTCTGCTTTTCTTTCAGACTACGAAACTAGCTTCTTTATGATTTCAGAAAAGATGATATCCCTATACACAATACTTTTTACATTATTTTTCGTCACCCCGGCAAAAACAATGATAGGATACGATTGTGGATCTAACATCATGAATATAACAACCATGTCATTATTAGACGTCGGAGAATGCAAATTTCCTCAACCCCATCCTATAAACCGACCCACTTATATACAGTGACTTCAAATCAACGATTTTAAAGAAACTAAAGCATGCGGGATGCATTCACATAATTCTGTTCTTAATAATGGCGAAATGGAATATTTATACGATATCAATGGTGATAGTTGTTTACAATTGCATTTAACTGGGCCAATGAAATTTGGACAGAACCACGTTATAAACGGGATCAGAATTAACCAAACATATATTCAATAACCTACGCCGGAAGCATAAGTAATGATGTAACTTGCGAGGGGACTTATTATAGCTACCCCTATAGAACTTGAAATTCTGTTGTTGTTTAAGGAACACTTAAAATCACCTTATCACAACAAACTTAGAGAGTAAATTTACAAGACGACAAAATTCATCTACAATCGCGAACATCCTATTTATTATCGGAAAAATTTTGTATAGATGATAAGGATGGATATACTTTCTGGGAGTCCATCCCTAATAATAATTCTCACTTTAATGGATATGGCATACTATTCGAAGGTCAGGCAATAAAAATGACTAACCCTCAGGTAGATAACGAAGTAATCTATTCTTTTACACATCAAAAACTAACATTTGCCCTAAGGTTATACGATAGTAAGAACGGAACACCCAAATATTGTCGAGTAACAATCTTGATATTTTTGCTTATGTAAAAGCGAAATTCGTGTATCTGGCAAAACACGTAAAAACACAATTGTTTCATTTATATCGTAATATAGTAACAGAACGATGTAGAGTAGAACAAATAGAATTCAAGAACGCGCTTATTATCGCTACTCAGAATCCCGATCAATTGGCATATCACATCATGAAAGGTCCAGGCTATAGGCTGTGATAGCCGGAGAAGTGGTTCACCTGATAAAATGCATACCTATAGAAGTTAAAATACATCACAGAGACAATTGTTACATAGAATTGAGAGTTATGAGACAAAAGACCATCCTTTCTCTCACACCGAAAACGCATATTTTAAAAACTCGAGATCCCATAATTCCTTGTAATCCAGTATTACCATCACACTACCGTATTGATGCCGAATAATATAAAATAGTACCAAAATCCACAGAAGCAAAGGAACCTACGATCCTGAAGCCAATGACTCAGCTGACCTGGAAATATATTAATCCAATCAGTTTAGTCACCTCTGATATCTATTCCAGTAAAGACCTGCAAAATTCAAAAAATGAATTATGTTTCCAGTAGAAACAGTTGCATTATTGAACAACGCAGCGCATGAAATACATGAATCTGAAGTGACAAGTTGCAATACCATATCGCACTTCATAAATGAAGACACAATGGATAGTTTAGTAAGTTCTGCCTGGAAAACATTATGGAATCACTTTTAGATCCTCGAGCGCGGGAATAATAGCGGTCCTGATGATTATTTATCTGATAAAAAGATTCATCGGGATTGCACACAACGGATACGCCCTTGATCGTATATACGGCTGGTCCATATAACTACTATCTGCCATTTGGAACAAATAAAATAATATTAATTTTAAGAAATATAAAAAAATATATATATTATAAATATATATAACAATATATAAATATTAATATATATATATATATATATATATATATATATATATATATAGGTTGCAATACGTAATTGTTGTACGCATAATAATAAATATATACATCGATAATAATAAAATAAGTTTTTGAAGAATAAATAAAATCAAGAAAATACGTCTAATCTAAAATCACCAAATTTCATGCGATATGTCATCATCCTATTTGGGCAAGAAAAAGAACTTCGTAATACCTGCCGAAATAAGGCGTTTGACCTACACAAGTTTATATGTCAGAAGTGTATATTTTTCCGACCAAGGCCTTTTAAGTAACGCAATGTGTGCATTAGCGATGCGTTAGTTTACATTTTTTAATGTTTAATTTTCAAGAAAACTACTACCTTTAGCAAGTAAATTTCATTAATAATAAAATAAGCAATTGGTACAAATATTACAATAAACTTTTCTAATAAATATTATAAAATTATATTATTATTAAGGCTAGAAATAATAAATATCAACAATGTAATAAAAAAGACTATAAAAATGAGGAGCTGAGAGAGAGATTTTTGATAGCGATAGAAAAATCGGGTATATAAAGCCCCGAATTTGCCACGATTAAGCAGTCACGATCAAGCAGTCTCAATCAAGCAGTTTCAATCAAGCGGGTCCCGGGTTTGCCGTTGAATTAGTTAGAAGTCAAGAACGGTAGCGGAAATATCAGCGGGCACAGTTTCCATGCCAATTTTTCCAACTGGACAACTGGTTTTGATCATTTCGCTCTCCATATGTCCTTGTTGATGGGGACGTAGTCCGTACTTGTCCCCGTTGGAGCTCAGAGAATTGGGCGAGGGAAATACTCCTAATCCACGGCCCAAAATACTGCTCGTCTTCTTGGTCCAGCCATCTTTCGAACTCCGCACACAGTTCAGCTGCCGTCATTTTCTGAATCTATTCCATTACGATATCGACTCCATGATAGTTTAGTTAATATTAA
Organism: Sycobia sp. Sy_11; assembly: GCA_018907035.1. Taxonomy (NCBI): domain Eukaryota; kingdom Metazoa; phylum Arthropoda; class Insecta; order Hymenoptera; family Epichrysomallidae; genus Sycobia; species Sycobia sp. Sy_11. The sequence continues at coordinate 1,198,100 of JACCIC010000029.1, forward strand.
TTATTATCTTATTAAAAAAGATTTTAAAATTGTTAAAGGCCATTCGTTATTTACGTTATTTTCACAAGTTCGCTCTCCCTCTCTCCCGTGAGCATCATTCTATGTAGTTCTACATCCAAGTACGAGAGATGCGCGAATCTTTCGGGATATATCTCCCAAATGACTTGTAGTCGTACATAATCTGAATACCTATGACCTGTTGGCTTCAATCCTTGTCTGTGTAGATCACATTCTCTCTCATTATCTGTTAGGGCCCACGTCCAATTGATCCTCATCGTTGTAGTGTTAATCGAGGACTAATTTGTTTTCCATCGTGAAACCCACTTATATACAGTCCGATTTTTAATTTATTAATTATTATTACTATTCCAGTAATTTGATTAACAAATACTTGTCTAATACAGTTGGTAGTCTTGTTTACATGTATAGTTTTACCTAAATCTAAAATAGGTACAATTTTACTTAATATCTATTGTTATTACTCTAATATTTATGATGTTTATTTACATAGTAATTATTAAATTTAAATTAAATTTATTTAACTACATTACATAAGAATAGATGCTTATTTTATATATATTATTCCTATGGCTGGCCTATATCCAGTATCTTTCATCTACAACTTAATTATTTAATTAATATATTTCTTCAAGTCCTTCACGTGTTTTCTCCATTAATTTCCCATTCGTTAATATATACATTACAGAGGAAATTTAGCACTTAGCTGATTGGCATTATTTGATAAAATATTCTGGCATTTTAATACTTTTTCACCAACTTGAGGCTGACAATCGCGTCTTCTCAAATCATAATACTTCCTTTGCTTTGATAAAGACAGTTTTTAGCCATAAAGCAGCATATATGAACTCTAAAATTAGATTTCATCTAATCAAATATCTATTTTTCTGAAACCGCTTCTAATATTTTAATAAATTTATTTCAAGAGCGAATGTTCGAAATCGCACAAAATGTAAAACTATAATACGTGCATATGCTCGCGAGCCGTAAGGAATTGCGATAATCCTATTTCTCCACTTTTATATATCATAATCTTTTTTCTTTAAGCTGAATAGGTTTGAAAGCATTCAAGATAAGTTTTGAAATTGTATAGATCTCGTATTAACATCTTTTCTGTTTATAGGCAAGCCCACCTAAAGATCATATTTTCAATTAAATTGGAAATATTTAATAGTACACTTCGTTTTGTTAAATTAATTCTGTTTAATGCGGAATTGATAACGAAAAACAATAAGCATCATATATCAGCAACATTCGTGTTGAAATGAGTTAACATCCTTCGATTCGTGTCAACATCCTACGATGGCTCGATCGCTAGAGCCAAAGATTAGTAACTTGGTGATCCGAGTTCAAATTCCGTTCTCGGACGATTGACACAAGCACCACTGTACAAATTTACATGTGCTTTGTTTACAAACACATCGTAGAGCTCCGTCGCTGGTCAGCACCAATATTTGGAAGCATAAATAGAGACATTAAATAACATTAAATAGAGGCAATAAATAGAGACATTGAATAACATTAAAAAAAAAACATTCGTGTTCGTGTCGGAAGATTCTAAATAAAACTGCAATCTTTAATGTATTTCTAATTGTAATAATATATGTATCATTGAACACAGTGTGTTAGTAGTAATACCTTTCATTACAGTATTTATTCTATAATCAACTGAAATTTGTTTTACATTATTAGAAGAAAGAATTTTGGATTTCCGTACTAAGACGAATCTATCGAAATGTACCGATAGCGTCAGCATTTTAAAGAAGACAAATCCTATCTCAATGATATCGATTATGTGTATGTTGAGATGCATCGAAAATTTACATATATGAAAAACTGTAAGAAAAGCGTATAATTAGGTATGTTTTCCAGTCTCATAATTTTAAACAATATATGAAAGTTATAACTATATCAAATAATTTTGATATAAATTAAGATCTATACTACATAGAGGACTGAAAATTTAACAAAATTGCAATATATTTAACATAAGACTACTATATTTGAAGCAATACCGTTGGGGCATTTTCGACCATTGTATCCATATATGCCCTTTTATTGATTTAATAGAAAAATAGTTGTATTTTGTAAGTTAATAAATTCCAGAATGTTAGTTTTAATATATATACATATATATATATATATATATATATATATATATATATATATATAAATATTATCTTACTTTGTAGATAAGTCAGTATCATTTGAAAAATCAGTATCGTTCAGCGATGATCCACCAGACATGAACTCACCAAAGCAACACTCTCCGCAACACACAGGTAATTTTTAAAATAAAAATATTACAATTTTAATAAACTACTATACGTAATTATATTCAATTTTCAAAATTTTTGATAACCGGTTAAATTATTCACACATAGTGTTAGTAATTGGCACGTACTACATAGACACGCACGCATATATATATATATATATATATATATATATATATATATATATATATATATATATATATATATAATAAATTAATGCGCAATAATTATATTCTGCACAAAGTATAAGTTTCGCAACCGACAGTAAGTTCTTCAGCGTCAAGAACGACAGTGAATAAAAATGCACGCAAAGATTCGTGAAGCAGCGTAGAGTGTCGTGCACGGCATGAGGATATCGAGCGCGAGAGTGTCAACGAATTTCAGAAGATGATAAGTTGAATCACTTTGACAAGGTGCATTTACATATCGTTGGCGCAATAGGAGAGACAGGTCTTGACACATTGGGCCGCGAAAAATACATGATTAGAATCTACGACAGGACTAATTTACAATAAGATATTTTTGTATGTATAAGTCCTATCCAATCAATTCGCTCCTATAATAATAATTAACCTTTAGACGGACGGGATTTAAGAGCTAAAATTAAGATAGACAATTGCACAAATTAGTGTCTAGTATAATGTACCAAAAAAGTGAGCCGATATATTGGAATTCCGTTGCTTTAAAGATTAATTTATATTAATATTTAACTGCATTTTTTTTATACATAGAGATAGGTGGTGGATATAGTGGGCAGGTGTGCACATAGAGCTGTCACAAGGCGGTCATATTTGTTAAACATCAAATTTATTTATTCGGCATATATTCATTATGCGACTTTAAAATTATATTTGATTTAGTTATATAATAAATTATTATTCTTTATTAGTTTTCCAATTAAGTGTATTGTTATAGAAAATAGTGCTGAAAGACCGCAGATTAAAAGTGCTTGAGAGAGCTGAGACCCGTTGGACGTCCTATGAACGTGTACAAAATATTTTGCACGTTTGTATATGGAAACATTTGTATATGGAAAAGCTCTGTGCAAGATGGGTGCCGTATTTGCTAACAGTCGACCAAAAATTGATTTCAAAGAACATTTCTACCGCCAATTTGGCGTTGTATAAGCGTAATCCAAGAAAACTTTTGCGTCGATTCGTAACCGTTGACGAAACTTGGCCCCACCACTACACTCCTGAAACCAAACAACAGTCTAAACAGTGGATTAAACCGGGAGAACCAACTCCAAAGAATGCAAAAACAATTTTTTTCGGCGAACAAGGTTATGGCTACTGTTTTTTGGGATGCAAGAGTTGGTAACGGGAAAAAGAGTAGGATAAATTAAGTTATTACCGTGACAAGAATTATTATATCAGGTATGTGAATAAGTCTTTCCCGTTTTTTTTCAAATTTTGAGCCTTTATTGTGAAAAAATGGTTACAAATGAATTATTGAAAGTATTGGCCATCGCTAGCTACAACTTTTTCCCATCTTTCTGGCAACATACGAATCCCGTTGCGAAAAAATTCGACCGGTTTGACCTCTATCCAGTCATCCACACATTTTTTGGCTTCCTCGTAGGAATGGAAGTGGTGGTCAGCAAGGCCATGCGTCATCGATCTGAAGAGATGGTGATCAGACGGAGCAACGTCTGGACTATACGGCGGGTGGGGTAGGACTTCCCATTTGAGCGTTTCTAAGTATGTTTTCACCGGCGGTGCAACATGTGGGCGAGCATTGTCATGTTGCAAAATAACTTTGTTGTGCCTGTCGGAGTATTGTGGCCGTTTTTCTCGCAGTGCGCGGCTCAAACGCATCAATTGTCGTCGATAGACCTCACCTGTGATCCTTTCATTCGGTTTCAGAAGCTCATAGTAAACCACACTTAGCTGGTCCCACCATATACAGAGCATGAGCTTGGCGCCATGAATATTTGGCTTGGCCGTCGATGATGATGCATGGCCGGGTAGTCCCCATGATTTTCTTCGCTTCGGATTATCGTAACGTATCCACTTTTCATCGCCAGTCACGATACGATGCAGAAAACCCTTTCTTTTATGTCGCTGAAGCAGCTGTTCGCAAGTGAAAAAACGCCGTTCGACGTCTCTCAGCTTCAGTTCGTACGGCACCCAATTTCCTTGCTTTTGGATCATTCCCATGGCTTTCAAACGCTTGGAAATGGTTGTTCGGTCAACTCCCAATGCTTCAGCAAGTTCTTCTTGCGTTTGACAAGAATCTTCGTCAAGCAAAGTCGCCAATTCTCGATCTTCAAAGATTTGCGGCCGCCCGGAACGCTCCTTGTCTTCCACGTCGAAATCACCGCTTTTGAAGCGTCGAAACCATCCGCGAACACTTGAATCATCGACACAATCTTCTCCATAAGCCCCCTGAAGCAATCGATGCGTCTCGGCAGCAGATTTCTTCAAATTGAACCAATAAAGTGAAACTTCCCGCAAATGACGTCGACTCGGCTCAAATTTCGACATTTTCACGATATCAAAAATTTATGATGCGAAAAAATTTTAACTAATGTGTTAGTATGGAATTGTTGACATATGAATAAGCTTTGATTATGACATATGTAACCATTGAATACTCGCACAGTATTGGTAGCGCCATCTCTTACAAAAAACGGGAAAGACTTATTCACACTCCTAATAATTATAAGATCATAATAAACAGTCAGACATATACACGAAATAATTGCTATAAATAAAAAAACAAACACTACATAGAGTAGAATAAGTAGAATAAAGTAATTTAACCAATAAGAATAATATTACCGTATTTTTAAATAAATAATAACCAATCAGATTTTTGTTAACGTACTTTTTCCGTATATAAAAGTACGCTAAATTTTGCAAAGAGACGGTTCGTTTTCGGCACTCGTCGAGGAAGAATACCTCCCGAGTGACGAAGAGAAGTGTCACCTACCGACCGGTAACATTCTGTATTTTCCTAGATGAAAAAAAACTCTTTCACGAGGCCAAAGGCAAAACCCCTTTACTCGTAAGAAAAGAGTTAAAAAAATTACCGACTCAGAAGAACGGGCGCTCCCGACTTCTCATAAAGTAATTCTTTTTCACATAGGAAATAATCCAGAAAAGCCGCCGGGAGACAAAATTAAAATCGACCTAATTTAATTCGGGGAAAAGGCGCTCCTTTTCGTCGAATTAAATTACCAGACGGCTATTAATCACGAGGCGCACTTCCGATTAATGCCAGACCGACCGGCGACCGAAAATTTACAAGTCATCATAACGTTGATCGACTAATATTATAAATATAAGAAGTAAATACTGTAAAATAAATTAAAAGGAAAACGGAGTCTTACTAAGGAAAAAGAAATGCTTATTCCTGAGTAAAACATCGAACTCTTATATATCACCAGCTAGGGCGCACCTTAGCGTGATATAAAAGAGAGAATAAAGATTTATTCCGATGTTGCGAAAGAAACTCCGTGTAAATAGACGAACCGCTTCTACAAACCGTTTAAGTAAATAGAGTAAACAAAGCGAGCAATCACTGGGTCAAGGCCGTCTGAATTCGTAGAAATTTCGATAAGCCAATTAATAAATAGACAGAATATAAAATAAAATGCCAGCGCTAATAATTAATTTATAAATCGTTATTTTTTTTGTTGCAGGGTAGATATCGTGATCTACACCGAGATGCCAATAGAGTAGAATATATTTCTTATTTTTTTTATTATTATAAAATAGAATTTATTACTATTCTTTTTATTGTATAATTTATAGAAAAATATATTTTGTTTTTTTTTTGAAACATAAAGAAAACGAGTATCAAATCATTCACCCGAAAACTTGTCCTGATACGTTCCTCCATCCGAATCACGTATCCTGAAAACCTCAGAAAATTTCAATAAAACTAAAGAACTAAAAATCGATAAAAGAAAAATAAAGCGGTAGGAGCAGGAACATTACAAGGTATTACATACATTGATTACTTTGAAAAGGGTAAAACTAGCACTGATAAATATTACGCAGACTTATTATAATGTTTGAGCCACCAAGTGAAAAATAAACGACTTCATCTGGCGAAGAAAAAAATCTTGTTTCATCATGATAACGCACCGGCGCACACGTCAATCGTTGCGATGGCCAAAATCAACAATCTGAAGTTTGAATTGATGTCGCACCCTCCCTACTCTTCAGACCTAGCCCCGAGTGACTATTATCTGTTTCCTAACCTCAAAAAATAGCTTGGCCATAAGAGATTTGCTGACAATGAAGAAGTAATCGAAGCTGTAAATGGATATATTGAGAAGTTTGACGAATCAGTCTATAGAGATGGCATTACTAGACTAGAACACCGCTATGAAAAATATATCAGCCTTGAAGGAGATTATGTTGAGAAATAAAAAATTTCTTAAAAACTTTCATTTTCTTGGTCAGGCCGGAAACTTATCAATCCACCCTTGTATATATGTCGGTGTATATATATATATATATATATATATACCCATACATATATTTCGTACATACCGGTTTTTTCAATTAAATAACGTGTATATTTTAGTAGTAGTGGCAACTGCAATTCAAGCAAAATGTTGGTATGTGAATAGCATATTTTTTAAGCAGAGAATGAGTATTGTCTTTGTATGCAGAAGTGACGATATATTTCATATATATATATATATATATATATGTGTGTGTGTCCGTGTGTATATATATATACGTAGTTTCTAGGTTGTTGGTTAACAAACCTATTTTGATATCATTTCTTTTGTTGAAACTAAAAAAAACATAAACTCTTGTCACAATTCCAAAATTAATATAATATATAAAAACAAAAATAGAATTTGTCGTCACAAACTATATTCAGTATGGTTTGGCATACAGAACCATTTTATAACAGAAGGAGAAAGAAAGATAGACAGACACACAGAGAGAGAGACAGATTTTCTCATGCAAGAAAAAATAAAATTTACAAAAATCAAAAGATATCCATAAGATGTGAGAATAGTGTCAGATTAACCTGAAGAACAAAACGGGTAATATCAACTAACGTCACACCTTCTTTGGATACGAATCCCAAAGTTAAATATGAACATTCGTTTGAGCTGGTATGGTATTAATACTTTAAGCGGACTACTTTGAGTCAATGTTTGTAATTTAAGATGCCATTTAATAACTGCTGCTGAAACTGATTATTAAAACCATTAACTGAATTTATTGATGAAAGTAAAATGATTTTTAATAAAAAAACAGAGCCTATGTCCTTTCCATATAAAAAAGACACATTATTTACGTGACTTACTGAAATATCTTAACAAGACAGAAGTAAATGTGATTGAAACTTATTGTGACAATCCATATTCTTACATCATAATTCTATAGTACTACTTCTTTTTCTTCAGTTCTGAATGAGTATTACAATTGTCCATTTATAAGAACATATGTAACCTACCTTACCATCAGGATAATATATATTTATGAATTACTCATTAGATATAAAGTAGCAACGCATTCAAAGTACATTTGAAGAATCCCAATAATGTAAATTTAAGGTTAAAGTCAAGTAAATTAGACAACACATATCATTCCTTATTAATATAAAATTTCTATTTCGCATTTAAGTTAAGAAAGGGGAGGGGGTCCTATAAATGTTATAATAATAAATTTAGAGCAAGGATCGGGTATATAAAGTATCAGGCTGTGTTTTTCATTTGAATTCAGTTCCTGACGATAAAACGTAGCGGTTTGAAACGTCGGACAGCAAAGGTGATTCTAAATTTAATTACAACAAAAGAAATTATGGTAAAATTGGATTCTATATCAACAACCTCAAAAGGTTGTTGATAACGCAAAAAGTCTGGGGACGGAGTTGCTAGTTTTATTGTCTGTGGGCCAGCTCTTCATTCTCAAATTTTCCCAAGCTTTATCGAATTACTCTCCACATTAGAACATTTTGAGATATAAATAAAGATTTTAATGTGCACTAAGTACTATTTATAGCCTTCTTAATAATAATTGAATTTTTTGCAAAAGTTTTTGCATATTTCGCAAAGCACGTCTGGCAAATAAATGGCCGCGTACCATTCAGAATTCACCGTTCTACGTTGCTCTAACGGCAACGACTGCTATATGTTAGTTATTGTGAAGAAACTCGCGTTCGGGATTCTAAAGATGTGTGAAGGTACCAATAATAAGAACATGAGTCGTGAAATGAAAGCAAAATTTAATATAATAAATAAATTGCAGTATGTATGCATAGGCGTGTAATGTGTGATAGCACTTTAGAAAGTACGTAGTGTTTTTCTTTTCGCGTCACGGAAAAATCTGTCTCCTCAGCTCCGACGGTTTACCGCGGTCGACGACTTTTCTCTCCTCTTCTCTATCGCTCAGGCTATAGTTAGCCACTAGTTGAGCGCGCGAATATGCGAATGACGAGCCTGTTAATGATAGGTCTCATTTAGGAACCGACCCTTAAGGTCTAGGTACGGAGGACTTTCTCCGCGGAAATAAAACCTTGATTACTCTCGACCAGATGGGTCGAAATCGACTGCGTCGAAGAGAGAAAAGCTTTGCTGTTAGTATACAGACACGTTTTCCCTGTAAACTAAGAAAATAAAATTTTTCCTGGAAAATGGGCCAGAACAACAGCCAAACTGGCGATCATTTGCTTTGAGTTGCTTCGAGCACAAACCAATTTTCTAGGATTGAGCTCATTTTGAAAGACCCGTCCAGTGCATTCCTGTTTTGTTTCGAGGTCATAGCTTAAATCCAAGATTAGTCACTTGTCTAGATGATAAACACAGCCTTTGATGTACGATTTTTCTTTGCACCAATTGACATCTTTTGGTGTTTTTGTTAATTTATACGGGATCCAACGTGGACAAATTTTTTAATACCTAAATAATCATACAATATCTTATTGATGCTCGCCATACTAGTGCACAAAGATGCCTCAATCTCACGGTATGTTGTATGACGATCTTGCTTTATCGGTTCGCGCACAGCATCAATGTTTTCTGGCACATCAATTTATTTTGGACGACCTTCGCGGAACTCGTCCTGGAGCGAACTGCGACCACGATTAAATTCATTATATCAGCGTTTCACAGAGGCCATGGATGGCGCTTCACCGCCAAAATTCGAGGTAATTTCATCGATACACTCTTGTCTATAAGCCACGTCCAAAGTCGTAAAAAATCATCGCAGGAAAATTTGAAGTTAGTTCCATTTTTTCGCTGAGGCAATATTATTATGTGTCATCGTAGATAACACATGTTATACTTAAATTACAAAACTTTCTGAAGAAAGCTATGGTTAAAAAGATGAAACTTTCATTTGGACAAATTAAATGGCGCCTGCAAACACTTGATACGCTAAGGGTCAAATGCATTTTTGCAACGTCTGTCTCTTCGAGAGTGATTGCTTGTTTTGTGACTCTAATGTAGGGTTCACCGGTACACGGGTCAACGATCGCGAAATCACAAGCGAACTTCCGTTTGGAGATCTGCGCCCCTCCATACACAGCACACAGCGCATTATTGTCGATTTTTCTTAAATTTGAGTTTCGGCGTTCATGTACAGCAGTCTCGATCTGCTTTGTACGAACTCGCCTTTTGTGTTACCGAGCAGATTTAGATTCTTTGGAAAACGATAAGGAGGCATTGGTTGCGCCACCCTGTGCAGCTTCTTTTCAAGGGCTGCCACAGCTCTTCAACCGGGAAGCTACATTGGGCTTGTCGCGTTGAATGGAATGCGCTTCGTAGGCCTCTTGCGCGTCGAAAATCGCGTCTATAGTGTGGGTTCACTTCTACGATCAATTGCTATTTAATTAAAAGGAGTCTACGCATTTTCTCTGCCATCTATCTTAGCAGTGCTCCAATATGATCTTTCGGTTGGGTCGACTTGAACATAACTCTCATAGCTAGTGCATTGTTTGTGTCAGACTTTATACTAACGGCCGCTATTGGAGGCTTGCTCGTCTTTTTGTTGTGCGCGCTCTGATAAGAAGCCTTGGGAGCAACAGTACATTCAAGTGGCGGCGGTGACTTGTATGACTTCTAAACTTCGATCATTAGCTCGACATCCACCGCCCCTTCGAGAAAGTCGCAGAAACTTGTCTGCTGATTTTGGAGAATGCGGTCTAGAAACCTTGAGAGTATATTACGACTCAGCAAATTGAGTTGCTGTTCATTCGACAAAAACGTAACGACTTTTCGCTCCAAGTCATCGTCTCCAAGGAGGTGATGTAATCACGCCCCTACTTTTTTTTAGCTTGCATGCGCTCGTTTGCTTTTGAGACCAACCACTACTGATATCTGCGGTACCAGCGTAGAGTTTCTTAGTATAATGCGACCCAGTTGTAACCAGCATGAGGGAACCTCATGTCTCAACGATATATGATGTCTAAAACCAAGGTTTATCAAGGAGACATGAGTCCGCCAGCGGAGAAGGCTAGTTGTTTATTTATGCTTTATCGCAACGATCGCATAGCAAGAACCTGGCTACAGATAATATTGCAGATAATTACCATTACTCGCAAAAATTAATATAACTTTTATTTGTATTTGAGACGTAAATAAATTCGGCTATACATTATTCTTTACATTAGTGGTACATTATATATTCTATTTTGTTTTCAGCTCATTGCTTCTCACCATCTTAGCAAATTTCTCTATTTTTTGAGTTTTCTTATAGAAAGTTTTATGTGTATAAGAAATGTTTACTTTGATTTTGCTTAATTTTTAAAGAGAATACAAAATAATGCACGTTCAAACTTGATTCAATAAAGAAAAGAACATATGAAAATGGAATTTCATCTTTCTTATAAGAAATTCATTAATATAAATTTAAACATTTTGTCAAGTGAAATTTTATGTCTGTATAACCATATGAAAATATATTCGTTGATAATTAGAAAATCATTTTATATATAGCGTGCGAGTTGTAAAGAAAGTGTTGAAAAAGTAGTTGATTCAGTATATGCATGTGATTCTGCACATGCATTAGTATTGGAGTATTCTTATTTTATATTTCATTTCTCTACCATATATAAGACGCACTCAGTCATTGATACTAAAGTATAAAATACAGCAGAATTTGGGATTTAAAAGAACGTTGTTTCTGACATCACAATTTGGACCTGTTCAATTTAATCTTATTTATTCTTCTTTATGTTCACATTATATATTTTTGTTCTGGTATAAGACGTAAGTATTTCTAAAATTAATTTTTTTTTACTATCATATTCATTATAAAAGCAAGATAATATATGCAAGTAGTATTTCGAACAGTAGCCAAAAGCTAATTCTTGAACTACTACGCATGTTCATATACTTATACTTTCAAGATCATTAGTTTACTTGTGAGTGGCAGTATGCTACGTACCAGTATGAGCAGTAAAATTTAAAAGAAAGAATATCGTTCCTAATTGACATAAAAACTTCAGAAATAATATTACAATTAATCGTAATGGTTCCAAACACTTATATCAGAAATAACGATGCTTTTAAAATAAATTTTAATGGTCTTTTTGCATAAAAATCTCAGCAGCTACTGCTGAAACAATTTTTAATTTATATATTGTTTTAAAAATAATTACGAAGATATAAGAAAAGAATTGCCAGTTATTTAATTAATGACTTTAGGATTTACAACATTTAACCGCTGGTGAATGTTATTGGTAACATTAGACTCCTTCAAAAGTAAAGAAAAAATGAATAATGTTCTTTTAATTATTATATTTTCTACCGTCTGTAATATAAAATACTTCAATTGATTTTTAAAATCTAAACTTGTTTCTATGATTTTTTTTATCACTAGCGGATTCCAAACCAACCAAACCAGCTATTAAGTCATCGACTTTGCCGCGAATGTCTTCACAAGGTAATTTATATATTCATAATTTAAAATATATATATACCTTTTCCATATATTCCTATTTCCATATATACCATAATTATTTTCTCTATTTTTATAAATATTTTCATCCTTGATGCGATTTATATAGAATACAAATAATTCAAACATATTTCCTGTATATAACTATTACATACATAAGTAATAGGTTTATTTTATTTCATTACAGGGAATTAGTTTGACATCTCTGTTGTAAATAAAATTTCAAACACAATTTATTAAATAGAAGAAAATGAAATGAAAAATGGAATAGTAAATTACAGTAAATGAAATCGACATTAAAAATTAAATAAAAATTACTGAAATGGTTTGACTGTTATTGAAAATTCTATTACAGTAAAAACATAACATTTTGCTAGTTTGATTTTTATTCTTTAAAAGTTTACTTGTATGTACAGACAACTTTGTAGCTGATATATTATAAGAATAATGTCCAAAAAGATAATTATCAATTATCGGCACATAATGTACTAATAGGTTGACAATCAACATCCCCTAGAATTGGGTGGCACTTAGGCAATCTTTTAATAATAGCCTATTTCCTAGTATAGGAAAAGATTCCTGTTATTAAAGAAGTAAGATCAAGTAGAATTTCAGAGGAAACAGAGCGAAAACCAGCATCGTAAGATGCATCATGGTAAAATAAAATGATTCTTCTGTATTACTAATCATGAATTTACTTCTAGTTTCGTATTGGATGCAGACTTATTTATTAAAAAAATATTTGGTAAGTTATGATTGATCGGAATAATAGCACTACCACTAGCTTTCTCAACGTTAAATTGTGAAATAGTGTTTCACAGACTCCTGCTATTTTTACACATAGCAGCTTTATTCCCAAAATATACAAATTTAATGTTACTGATCAAGATTCACATTAGTTAGGACGATTAAATATTAGGAGTGTGAATAAGTCTTTCCCGTTTTTTGTAAGAGATGGCGCCACCAATACTGTGCGAGTATTCAATGGTTACATATGTCATAATCAAAGTTTATTCATATGTCAACAATTCCATACTAACACATTAGTTAAAATTTTTTCGCATCATAAATTTTTGATATCGTGAAAATGTCGAAATTTGAGCCGAGTCGACGTCATTTGCGGGAAGTTTCACTTTATTGGTTCAATTTGAAGAAATCTGCTGCCGAGACGCATCGATTGCTTCAGGAGGCTTATGGAGAAGGTTGTGTCGATGATTCAAGTGTTCGCGGATGGTTTCGACGCTTCAAAAGCGGTGATTTCGACGTGGAAGACAAGGAGCGTTCCGGGCGGCCGCAAATCTTTGAAGATCGAGAATTGGCGACTTTGCTTGATGAAGATTCTTGTCAAACGCAAGAAGAACTTGCTGAAGCATTAGGAGTTGACCGAACAACCATTTCCAAGCGTTTGAAAGCCATGGGAATGATCCAAAAGCAAGGAAATTGTGGATACGTTACGATAACCGAAGCGAAGAAAATCATGGGGACTACCCGGCCATGCATCATCATCGACGGCCAAGCCAAATATTCATGGCGCCAAGCTCTTGCTCTGTATATGGTGGGACCAGCTAGGTGTGGTTTACTATGAGCTTTTGAAACCGAATGAAAGGATCACAGGCGAGGTCTATCGACTAGAATTGATGCGTTTGAGCCGCGCACTGCGAGAAAAACGGCCACAATACTCCGACAGGCACGACAAAGTTATTTTGCAACATGACAACGCTCGCCCACATGTTGCACCGCCGGTGAAAACATACTTAGAAACGCTCAAGTGGGAAGTCTTACCCTACCCGCCGTATAGTCCAGACGTTGCTCCGTCTGATTACCATCTCTTCAGATCGATGACGCATGGCCTGGCTGACCAGCACTTCCATTCCTACGAGGAAGCCAAAAAATGGGTGGATGACTGGATAGAGGCCAAACCGGTCGAATTTTTTCGGAACGGGATTCGTATGTTGCCAGAAAGATGGGAAAAAGTTGTAGCTAGCGATGGCCAATACTTTCAATAATTCATTTGTAACCATTTTTTCACAATAAAGGCTCAAAATTTGAAAAAAAAACGGGAAAGACTTATTCACATACCTGATAGATTACTTTAGATACCAGGAGTTTTATTGTTTACTCTGAAATTCAAATCGCTTTTAACTATACAAAATAGATGAATATACTAGAAACACTCTTGTTATCTCTTAGGATAAACTCCTACTATCTACGTATTATACGTGACAATTTAAGAGACCGACATGTGTTTTATGTTGCATGCATACGCCGATGATGTGCCAGCCGCAATGGTCACATTCTAACACCACTTTTGGTTAAGCTGAACCAACTCATGCGATGTTTAGATGGTGGTACATGTACTATAGCTGGTGTAGCAAAAGAATGAATTATTGCTATTATCTCGCCATAGAATAGGTACGGTGGTTCGAATGTCTTTAGGAAGTGGAAGATGTGAGATAAATTATGTAGTTTAGGTGAAATATTTAGGATTTACTAAAAATATGAAGCCAAATTTTTGGCATCATATACGGAACGCGATCTGTGAAGCAGGAGAAGGGATAAAGATATTGAGCAGACGGGTACACAATAAATACATTGCAAGTGTTTAATACTCTGTAAAGTGCTTCTATTTTGTTACGCCCTCCACAACAATGAAAATTGATTGCAAAAGAAATTAGTAATAATTGGGGAATTTTAAGTAGAAATTAAACAATAACATTTCCTCGAGCAATAGCATCAGTGCTCAGTACATGAGAGTGACTGAAATATAAAAATTATTCAATGTTAAAATTGAATGAAAAATAATTTGCAATGCATCAGCTTTAAACAATAAATTCTTAATATTTTTTTGTATATGAATTATTAGATTGATATCTAAATAAAATAAGTAAATAATTATTGTAAACTATAATCAGCATTTAATAGAATAAAAATAAAATTATATACATATTATTAGAAAAATGCTAGTCTAATAGAAGAGAGTTGAATAGCAGTTTCTTTTGATGTTAAATCATGTAACAAGATATTTAGCCTGGAAACGTCAAACAAGAAGTTTTTACGTATTTTTTGCAAAAAGACAACGATAGACTAAAGTAAAAATATTAAAAATTATTTGCAGCACTATTGTAACGATAAAACCGATTTCTTTTATTTATGTGATGAAATACAGTAAGGATAGTTTAACAAGCAGCTACCATAGGTATTCGCACTTAGAGGGTGCATTCGCACTTGGAATTGGAATTTTTGCAACGTATATTTGTACCTCGGACCAGCTCGTGAATTTTATAATTAATATTTAAATAAACTAAACAGGTGATTATGAATCATAAACAACGCTTATCTTATTCAAGATAAACAACGCTCCCGAACATCCAACAGACGACCTGAACCGTCTAGTTGATACAATGACCAGAAAGGCTATGAGTATCGGGACCAGCGGCGTTCACCTTCTAGACGTGATTACAGAAACACATCTGGAAACGACAAAAATGCTCGGCACCTTGATGAATGATGCAACAATGGTCCGCAGCGTGATGACAACAGACCCTGCTGGACCTGTAAACAGCTTGGACATTGGGGCCATAGATGTCCTCAGAGAAGGCAATTATATTGTTAAAATTGCGTCGAACGGGATGTTACGCCACAGAGCTGTCTACCGCGTGGTTTCAGAAATTAGCCGTGAAACGCGGGAGGGGAGAGGAACTTGGAGCCGACCTTGATATCGTGATCACACGACTCCAGTTACTGATAACAGCGGCAACAATTGCCCCGAGGCAAAGGGATTAATCAACACGTATCCGTACCTTAAAACTGAAGAGGAGGAAAATAGATTTTTCCTAAATATTGAGTTAATGATTAAAGTATTTCTCGCACTTATTGACCCGTGGCACGAAAAACCTATGTAGGCCCCAATCTGAGCAAGTTAGTTAAATCAGCAATAATACAGTTGCTCTCCTACACACAATGCCTGATGGGAAAGTCTGCCCAAATGATGGCGATATAGACCTTCTACTCAACACGGTTGTACGGTTCAAAGTAGCGAAGTCATCATATACGTGGACATAATTACGTTGATGGAAATGACGATCAATTTTACAGACGTGACATGGCATACGCCAAAACGAATCACTAGACGTTTCGTCATGCAGCAGAACGGCCTGCAGGAAACGATCACTGTGATAACTGCCGTAAACGGAATAGCCCGGCTCGGCATCGTTGAACGCCGTAAGCTGGAACGGGTATTGAACGATCTCATACCCCATTGAAGTGGAACACTTCAGTTGGCGCGGATGCAGCAGCATCATATAGACGTAAAGGGGTACCGTACCGCCCAATAACGCGGCATCCACGATCGGCTGCTGAAGCAAGCCCACCAAGAGATCGACCGACTATCCGAGGGCATCATTGAGCCGTCTAACAGCTCATGGAGTAGCTGCCTCGGTTCTGCATAGACTACCCGGTACTCAAAGCCATCACAAAGAAATATGCGTATCCCCTTCTGCATATGGATGTCCTCCTGGACAGAGATGTACGTGATCGGCTGTACCTATCCAAGATCGACTTAAGTCAGGCTTACCACCAAATACCGCTTGATGAGAGCAGCAAATAGGTCGGCGACTTTGCGGTCCCACAGAAAGGCCTCCTATACACAAGACCGCCATACAGACTAACGAACACTTCGTATATGTGAACAACATAATTGTTGCCATGAACATTTTTGAACAGCATACTCGTGAACTAAAATCCGTGTTACAAATTAATAGGGAGAAATTCCAGTTTTGCTCCCCGAAGGTTAAATATTTCGGATACATTGTAGACGAGAACGGTTCGCGCACCGACCCGGAGAAGATTTGCCCCGTGAGCAATCATCTGAGGTCTACCAATCTGCGTCAATTAAGGGCCTCCGAGGCCTACTAACCTGCGTCCATTAAGGGCCTTGTTATAGAATAAATTAAACATAAATTCGTAGAAAGTTAGGAAAAATGCATAGCCTTCTATAGTCTATACTTTCAATAAAGGATATCTGACCAAGTTTTTATAAGAACAACTCAGATTTTGGAAAGAATGGATGGAAACTTACTTGTACGCACAACATTATATGGCCGCTCAGAACACTTATTAATTTTACATACAATTATTTCATACAGGCAAAATAAGTACAATTTTTAATTTTTAATAAATCAATATTTTTAAACCAAAATCTTCCGTTTTGATGACACCTTGCATATATATAGGTTAGGTTAGGTTAGCTTAGTTTGTAAGGGTTTGTAATCTGTCCTATATAGACATTGCACTTACGCTTGATGGCCTTAAACTCATTGCGATCCGCTATATTTTACGAAGGGTGGAGCCATAACCTATTTCCTTTCAGGTTTCCAGTCTATCGCACATTTAGCTAATACTCGAATATCCATACTTGATACCTTTTCCAGATCTTCCATGAAGCTTAAAGCAGCTTGGCTATCTGTGTAAATAGTTGACTTTTTCAGGTTTTTATTCTTCACTACTTTTGCCCCTTTGTCAACAGCTAAGATTTTTGACTGCATTTATCGTTGAGTCTATATATTTGCACTTGCATTTGTTCTAAGTAGATTCCTATGCCTGTTTTTCCGTTTTGGATCCATGTGAAGATTGAGATTTTTTATCCTCGTTTATTTTAGAGTTGTTTACCGAGTCTTTCTTTGACCGTATCTCTATATTCCTATCCATCTGGAAGTCTAGTTTGGTAACTATATAGTTCGAAGGCTCTTATCAGGTCCCTGTTCAGCTTCTCCATTTCTCGCAAAATCCTTGTATGGTTATAGTTGTTTGTTTTGTGTCTGTTTGTCTGTTTCCACAAATTCAATTCTCTGAGTTTCAGAGTTCCTTTTGCAGCCGGCCTTTTGATGTGCATATCTATAGGTTGTAAGGTCAACATCACTTTTAGAGCTACTTGTGGTGCAATTTTTGTGGCTGACTTCCCACGATACAGAGACTTCATAGGTAATTATGGATCTCACTATAGCCGGGTACATCTCGTGGATCATGTATGTCTGTAATCCCCATAATTTCCAAACATTTTTCTACAAGTATGGAACGCATTTATATCTTTTTTCATTTTTTCCTTTACATTCCTTTTCCAGGCTAGTTTGGAGTCTAGAACTGCTCCAAGGTATTTTGCCTCTTTGGCGAACGTCAATGCTCGTACTTCGTCTTTGCCCGTGATCAGTATTACCATCTCATATGCATAGCCTATTAAATGTATTCTTTTGTTTACCAAGGGTTTTAGGATCTTATTGATCACTATGATCCAGAGGAGGGGAAAAATGACTCCCCTTTGCTGCGTAGCCTTAGTGGTTCTTCTTCTTATAGAGCTGTTGCCCATTTCTGAGTTGATCGTTCTGCTTCTCAACATTTCCAACACCTAGTGTTTGGTCAGTTATTTAGCTCCTATCACCTCCAATGCATTCTTTATTGATTCTCTACGTACGTTATTGAAAGCTTCCTCTATATCAAGGAATGCTCCCAGCGTGTAATCTTTGTATCGGAAGCTTTTTTCTATCGTCTCTACTACTTCATGTAGTGCATTTTCTATAAATATGCGCTTTAGATAGGTATGTTTTGCTGTGTACTTCTTTTCTACTTCAGTAGTTTTCTTTATATACAGACTGATCAATCTTTCTAGTGTTTTTAAAAGAAACGATGAAAGGCTGATTGGTCTGAAATCATTTGGCGTTGTGCGCCATGTTTTCCCTCATTTGAGTATGAAAACTGCTTTTACCTCTCTCTATCTCTTCGGTACATAGCCTAAGTTTAGGCAGTTCGAGATTATTTTGATTGAAATATTCATTATAGTGTCTTGGGTTCTCTGCAGCATTATGGATATTATGCCATTCCGCCGATTTGTAGAGGTCGAATGTCATACCGCCCATGATAGCTTTTCTCTGGTCACTATCTTTTCTGCTGTTCGTCGATTATCTCTGTTATTTGGATCTTGTTGAAACGATGATTCTTTTTCTATTTCCTCTGCTTGACAACCAAGAAAGTGGGATTACAACCCTTCTTGTATTCTAGCCTGTTGATGTCAGTTTGGCTGTTGGTCGAATTATCTGGGCGCGGTAGGGAGATCTGGGACGTTTTACCGGTACAGGCTCCTTCTGCATAGGGATCGTGATTCTCCTTGAACTTTGTCAGGACCTTGAACTTGAATTATGACCTTGCCTTGCGCATTCTCGTCTTTACTGTCCGGGGACGCTTGGCGCATCTTGTTTTCGCCGGATCCCTGTGTCCTCACGGAGCGCATAAATGCACAGCGGTCTTCGCGGTAGAGGTGGACCTCGCCATCTTCCAAGGTACTTACGTATACGATACGCACTGGCCTACCGACTTTCGCTGGTCGCTTCGGCCTAAGCCGTCTATGGCATTTAGGGCCTGGCCGGTACGGTAGGGGGTTAATAGACCGTATTCGCTAACGTGTAGAATACGGTATTGCGTCTCGTGAGTTACGGTGAACTATAATGCGTCTACTGGACACTTCCAACGGTACAATCTTTTGCGATGCGTCGCTGTCGAACTTGTAACTCACGGCAAGAGTGTCGCCCAAGTCCTCATATCTTCTCGTGAAAGGATTGAAAAACCAATCCGTTTCGTTCTTCCTGCCTTATTCTACGTCTGCTGTCTATGTTGATGTTGATGCGGTAGTTTTACGTCCTTCCGGACGCTCGGACTCCTGCGCGTTTTCCGTAGCTTCACGTCTACGTGGTCGTCTTAACTCCTTTATTTCCGTTGTTCTTCTAGTTTCGTCTCTTTGCGGAATAACCTCTTCAACTATTTCTTCTGCCTCACCTTCTGATGGTGTGGTAGTTTTACGTCTTTCCGGACGATCTCCATTTTTCTCATTGATGGTATCGGTAGTTTTAGTATCGGACGCTTGCAGGTGATGTTATCCTCTGCGTTATTGGTAGTTTTACGTCGTTCCGGACGATCGCAAAAGGTGTTATTTCTTGCAATTTCCGTAGTTTTCCGTCGTTGCGCACGATCGCTCTCCTCTTGAGCTATGTCGCTGGTGGCGGTAGGGGGTGGATGGGGCGGGGGGGGGGGGTTATTCTCTAGGAGTTGCTGGTGTCTAACAAAGACAGCGCAAATGACTCTTCATCAACCGGTATGGGTGTTTTCGGTCCGGGTTCATCGACGACTAACTCCTGAGTTGAGTCCGGGCTCAACTCAAACAGGTTTCATATTTCTTATTGGTTTTCACGCTGGTGCAGAGATTGGACTAGTCGAGTAGTATAGAAGGTGTCCTCGCGGTCGCATTGACGTTCTTGCGTCGCTTTCCCGCGTATCTCTAGTACTTGCGGCGTAGTCGCGTTTATGGGTGCTGAGCCCGTTGGATTGGGGGTATGAACGTCCCCTGATCGATGCGGTTGATCGGTCAACAAGGACCGGTGCAGCCTTCTGCCTCTGCCTCTGTTTGGAAGCATCGTCTCTGCTGAAGGTACATGTGAAGAAACGAGATGGTGCTTTAGGGGGATAGTATTTTTTTATGTCAGAAACGTGTACTCTGGTTTTCTTCCTGTCGTCCATATCTTCTAGCTCGAAGACGACAGGGCATATTTTTCTGACTATTCGACATGGAGCAATAAACTTTGGTGCTAGTTTTGCTGCAAATCTATTCGGCCCTGATAATAATGCATGGCTTCTTCTACAAACCGTCTGGTCTTCCTCGAATGATGCTTCTCTTTTATTCTTGTTATAATAGTGTGCCTGTTTCTCTCTGGCTACACAAAGGTTTTTCCTGACTAATTCATGAATGACGGGTAACCTCTTCATTCGATTTAGCCAGTCAGCAGGTGTTAATTGCTGACGTCGTGAGTTGTTGCCTGTGTGGATATACGTGGGTATCTCCCGTGGGTTTCTACCGAAATTTAGGAAGGCTGACAAGGCTTGCGTACTGACATGCATGGACGTGTTCTTGGCGAAGGCTAGTTCAGGTAGGTGGATGACCCAATCTTTATGTTCTTCTTTTACGAAGATTAAGATCATACCTTTGAATGTGCGGTTTACCCGCTCTACTGGGTTTGCCTGCACATGGTATGGCGCTATCAGCTGTTGTATTATTCTGAGTTCGTTGAGCCACTGTTTGACCAACTTATTGGCGAACTCGGTGCCATTATCAGAGATTAAATACTTGGAGCAACCCCATTTCAACACATCTAGTTCTTCTATCGCTTTAACTATCGTTTGCCTTGTTGCCTTAGGTAGTGGTCGAAGCTCCACGGATTTGGTGAACAGGTCTTCGAAGATCAAGAGATATCGATGTCGGCCTTTACTGGCCGAAAATGGGCCCATTATGTCAGTCGCCACGCTCGTCCATGGCTCTTCCACATTTTTGTCTGCCATCATACCGGTTGGTACTTTTTGGCAGACTTCGTATAGCTCACATTCTGGACAGTGCTTTATATAGATTTATATATCTCGTCTCATTCCTAGCCAGTAATAATTTCGGCCTTGCATAGTATTTTTTCAACACCAAAATGTCCGGATGTCAGCGTGTTATGACATTCGAACATTATCCGCTCTCGATCTTTGGAAGAGATAACGATCTTCCAGTCGTCTTCTTCGGGACCTAGTATATCCGTTCGGGAGATGTTTCAGTAGGATATTATCTTTAACGTGCCAGTCTGGGTATTTTTCTGGGCAATCTCGGATTTCTCTGACTTTTCTTTCATACCAAATATCTGGCTCTATAGCGGTGATGGTAGCTTTTGGTGATGATTCCATGGTAGGGGACGTGAGAGCGCGTCTGGCACCTTGTGCAGTGCGTCTTTTCGGTGAATGATCGTCATATTATAGGCCTGCAGCGCAGTGACCCATCTCGTTAATCTTTTCGTGGGGTTTTTCAGCGTATATAGCCATTTCAGGCTACTGTGATCACCGTGAACTTTTCTCCTAACACATAGCCTCTAAACTTCTGTACTGCCCAGAGTACTGCGAGACACTCTTTCTCGGTAACCGTATAGTTTACCTCCGCCTTAGTCAATTCACTGCTCGCATAAGCGATAGGGTGTTCTTCATTATCCGCATCTTGACTAAGCAGGGCACTGAGGGCGTAGTTGCTGGCATATGTTTGGAGTATATAGAGCTTATGCTATATGGGACGCACTAATACGTGTGCTTACGTTAGAAAGATACGCAGTTGGTTAAATGCGTCTTCTTCGGGTTTGTCACAGTGCCATCTCACGTTTGTTCGTAACTGTTTACTTAATGGTGCTTTTACGTCCGCTAAACATTTTATTACTTTGAAGCCCAACCTGTTTAAGGCGGGCCAATATGTTCCTCGAATGTATTCGTGGCGATGATAATATCGTCCATGTAGACAAATTCGCATGGCTACCACTGCGGTCCGAACACGACATTCATGCCGCGTTGGAAACTGGCTGGGGCGTTGGTCAGCCCATATGGAATTCTGTTCTATTATAAATTTGGTCCATATATTCTATGGAACAGCCCTTTCTGCGGGACTGCAGAGGCAGTTATTTCCTTGCTCGCGTCGTCTAAAGGAATCTGGTGATACGCCTGGCTCAAGTCTATCTTAGAAAGATAACGAGCATCACACATATTATCCAAGAGGACGTCCATGTCAGGAAGAGAATATGCATCCTTCTTCGTCACCTGATTAACTGCCCCGTAGTTTATACAGAAGCTGATCTTGCCGTCCTACTTCGGCACGATCACCGGACAAGTGCTCCCCGAACTCTGCGAAGGTTCGATGATTCCCTCGGTGAGAAGTCTATCGACTTCTTCGTCGGCCTGGTTTAAAAGCGCATCTGGTATGCGTCGGAGGCGCTGTTTTACAGGTCGATGGCCTTGCACGTCTATGTGATGAGGGGGCATCTGTTTGTTCTGGTATCAGCTAATACAGTAGCTGGTTCAGTTCTTGTCTTTGGCTCTGCTCCAACTTGGCAACCCCGTTTACTGCTGCTAAAGCAGTGATTCCTTGTACATCGCTGTTCGCGCGCATTACAAAGTGTCTTACAATATTTTTAGGCGTATGCCAGGTCGCTTTGGCAAATTGAATCGTCATTTGTAACTGTATCAGTATATCCCTCCATAGGATGATATCATATGCTAACGAGATAGACACTCTGAAGCGCGTCGAAATCTGTTGCCCATCTACTTTCAGGGGAAGATCTATTTCTCCGTCGTTGGAACAGATCTGGCCATCTGGCAGCTGCATAAACGGTGTGGTCGGCATAATGGTTGTCTTAACAATCTTTGCAGGACGTGGTACAATATATGATTCGGGTGCCCCCGGATTGACCAATGCTGGAAATATTTTTCTTAATAATTCGATATTTAAAAAAAATCGATTATCGTCCTCCCGAATTGGGGATGTTCCTCGAGAATCGATGCCGTCCGTGGTTGTTATTGATGTGCGTCCTGCGTTATTCACGTCTATAATTGTTTGTGGAGTCTTGTAGTAAAGGGTAGTAGGGCCGACTCCGATAGCCTCTTCCCTTAAGCGTTTCCCGAGGTTCTCCTGTTCAGGCCACAACATGTGCAGTTTACTGTTGTAACGTCATCTTCGCCGCAATTATAGCAGAAAATGTGTTTCGTTTTCTGAAATTCCATTCGAAAACGGGAATCGTCGCGCTGACTCAGGATGTGTTCTTTCACACTTTGGATATTTTTCATTGCGTTCTCTCGCAGGTGAACGGGGATAACGTTTTTGGTCACTGTTTCCTCGAGCTGGACGGTAATCGCGCGAGCGGCTGGTTGTACAGGTAATGTTACGTGGGGACAGACTTCTAGGTCTATATCGCGATTCATCGCTCGATTTTAATCGAGGCCGAGGGGTGCTATCGAACAATGTCTAGGAGCAAGATTTCGGTATTGTTTTTCCCTTCACTCTCTTCTAGGTTCATCCCGTGGTTTTCTGTGTGTTGGGCTAAGGCTATCTTCCCGGTCTCGTCTACCTTACGAAGAGCCTTTGCTGTATTCTTTCTTAGTTGCTAATATCGTTGCCGGTGTTTCAGCCAACGTTACGTATTTTTGCTGTTCTTCGTCTAGTGCTGCCAGTCTAGATCGTCTGTTCGCCCTTCCAGTGTGGGCAGGCCCCGCTGCTCATTGAGCAGGTCTCTGCTCCTGGCGGCTCCTTGTACCCATGAGCTATCTCTGTTTTAAGTTCTATCTGCTAGCGTAGTACCTGCAGCTTGTCTAGTGTCTTAAAGTTCGCTCTATTAATCTTGTCGATAAAGATAGGGTTTAAATTTCGATACATTCTATATGATTGTTTGCTCGCATACCTATTAAGTATGACCCTATTGACTCATTAGAACCTTGCGTCCTATCTCTAAGTTCCTTTTCCAATCGCAATGTATAGTCAATACGTCGGAATTGTTGTCCCAGTGCCTTTAGGTGTTCCAGTGTGTGCCACTATTTATAAATTGGCTTTGCCCATGTACAAGCAGATCCGCATAATATACCTGGTATTAGTTTTAATATATCTGCCGCTGGGATGTTTAGACTTTCGCAAGTCTCTTCTACTATTTCGATGAACTCTTCTACGTCCTCTTGCGGCGTTCCTGAATACTTCACATTCCATTGTCTTAGCAGCTGATCTGCTCGTGTTTCCTTAAGGTACGTGCTATCATATGACCTGTTTTGATGCCAGGTTTGTGTATTCGGAATTCCCTTTGACGTATGCGGCAGTGGTGGTGTTGGCACTTCTGCTTGCCTGTTGTTATGTTGGGTTGCTGCGCTAGGTAGTTCTGGCTGTGGCTGTCCGATGCTCGCAGTATATTGCTGCATCCATAGGTTGTAGGTTTCACTCCATGGGCCTGGTAGATTATATTAAGGGTTTACCATGGTTGCAGGTATTTTCTCTGTACCCGGCAGATTTGTACTGTGGGCCGGTGGTGATGGTCAATGACCCATATTATACCCTCCAAACAGGGTATTAATGGGGAAATACTATAGTGGTTTCTTCGTGACTGATTTTGGTTGGGGGCTCTGCTGAGCGGCAGCATTCTGCGCCTCCCCGTTAGCAGCTGTTGCTTTATTAGATTTTATCTCATCTACCGTGTTTAGCTCCGTGGAGTTTAATACTTCTGATATCTCAGAAATGTGTATATGAATCTCGTCGTTCATCCCATTTCACTCAGCAGCGCTGTTTCCAAAAAGTCGTCGTAGCTCAAATAGGACTAGTCTGTCTCGAAGAGCTTCGATATTATCTTGCGTTTTGATGTAATGATCTCTTGCTTCTTGAGTAATTTGTCCTGTCATCACTGTGAAAAGGCTGTTTAACCTTTTTTCTTCGTCGGCTCAATGCCCGACTTGTTCATGGCTTTGCTTCCATTTTACTCAAGTATATATGACACTAATAAAAAATTATTTTTTTTTATGTTATTTATGTATTGTTTATGTAATTATATAATTATATATATAATTTACTATATAATTATAGATTAGAATCTTGTTTTTTATAACCTATTGTTATATTCGTTAATATACACGTCTATTTTAAAATTTATAGATACGATAAAAAAAATATCTACCTATACTTAGGCTTATTTCACTTATAATTATCAGTCTCTTTTTTTTATAATAGTTAGCTTATTAAATTAAAGATAAAATTTTTTTAAATTGTTAGCTTATTCTATTTAAATGCCTTATTGTTAATCTTTACTCCTTGTTTTGGAACTTACTTTATTTTATTTGCATCTGTATTTCTGCTTTTGAGCCAAATCCTCAAATTATCGTTGTATCAGGTAAGTATTTGCTTTGTCTTTCTCTCTCTTATTTTTTGATTATTATTATTATATTCCTTGATAGTCTTTATTAATTAATGATGCTATTATATTTATTATGCAGGTACTATTGTAGTGAGAAATTATAAAAGTTATTAATTTTTGTTACCGATGAAAGAAAATAATTATTTTTAGTGGCCTGAACGATAGAAAGAGAAAAAAATTAGAAAAATTTTCAAAAAACCTTGAAGTTGAAATAATTTAATTCAGCATCCTTTTTGCGTTTCTATAAAATCAGAGAAAATTTCAAAAAAAAAAATTTTTTTGTTCGTTTATGCAAAAAAAATTATTCATTATTTATTAGTCTTTTGTTATTAAATAAATGAGATTTATGTCCTTGTTAGCCTTTTTGACTCAATATTTTAAATGTGAAATCTATTGTTGAACTCTTTATCCAAGTTTCATGTTATTTATTTTTTATTTATTAATCTATTATTATTAATTATTTAGGTTGTTTGTGTTTTAAGTAATCTTCTATTATTTCTATGTCATCTGGTTCTGCTCATTCTTGACTATTTTCCTAGTAGTTATGTTTTGATTTTTGTTTTTTGTTATTTATTATTAATTATTATTTAAATTAATTATTATTTCATCGATTGCTGCTAATTATATAGTTAAAACCTTAAAATTGAATACCAGGCTAAACAACTGTTTTTCGTTGACAAAACGGAAGAATTTACTGTTTTAATTTTAAATTGTTTAAGAATCTTGTTTATTGTAAAAAAATTGATTTATACTATTGTGAGTGTCGAATTACCGTTATTGTAATTTTGTATTTCCAGGGTATCTCATCTATGATTTCAAAACTTGTTCAAATTAGTCTATCTCGTACAAGCACATCTTATTTTCCTCTCACTTCTATGCCTATACTAGCTTATCATGTGAACGCTTCATTTATGTGCATATTTATTTACTTAATTAAAAAATGGTTTTTTGTAAATATCTTACCTTCAATTTCTGCTCCTGCAGTTTCAATCGTTTTAGAAAAAAAGGAATAAAAACCCAATATCAAAGTTTTGATTGTTAAAAATTTGTTTATTCACTTATTTATTTGTTTATTATCTTATTTGTTGTGAATTTATTGATGTTATCGTTGCCTGATATTCTGAACAAATTTTTATCGTCACCTCTATTTTAAAATCTTACCTTATAATAAAATACATTTTAACACATAAATATTCTGTTCATGACAGCTATGCTGATCCCGTGCTGTGCATAGTTAATTATACTATCTATTAATTTTTACTTCCTTGTTGTCTTTATTATAATATCTATTATAAAAATACTTTCTAGTAAAAAAGTGGAATTTAGAACCAATTCTGTCTGGTAGCACACTACAAGGCACCGAAACCCTCGTATGGTATAAAATATGCTTAAATATTTTTGCCAAAATTGGTAATTATTTATAAATGATTCCCAATTTAATTACCACCACTGTTGTGATTCATACGGGTCTACTACACTTTGCTGGTCCAGAAAATTCCTTTTTCTTTCCACAATTTTTGATGTTTTTAATTACTTACCTATATGTACTACACTTGACATATAGGTTATACGTGTACTGCCTTGTATAGCAGACAGATATCAAATTTTTATATATGTTATAACCACTGGCACTTTCATTGGCTTTCAATAAATATAATTGAATACTAGATTGAAAAGGCATCTCCTCGCTGGAACTTATGCTGAGTATTGTTGACTTGCACAGGGATAACTTGCACAATGTATATACAAACAGACACTTATAACAACTCTACCACATATAAAAAGAAATAAATATAACATTTATCGATTCTCCTTGTTGTAACGATTATTCTCCTGCGTCTCAGACTGCTAATTAGCAAAAGAAAATAGATTTCATGCAAAAAGCTTGACTGCTAAGCAATATACATATTGCTTTTGATTTTCTAACAGGTTTTATTAGTCAAAATTTCTATTTTTCACCGGATCTTTCCCAATTTAATTTCCAGCATTGATGTAGTGGTCCTGAACAACCTGTGTATTGCAGAATCAAGAAATTTGACTTTTGTCTGTAATTTCTCAGCCTGGCAAAATCTGCATATAACTTGCATACATACAGCGTGGCAGCTGTCAGTTATTGTTATTGCTCAAGCATATAAGCTTGTAATGCCAGTATATTTCTTCTTGGCCTGATTGTACAGGCTTTACCGGAATATTTGCCACTAAATTCTTCAAGCTAGTGAGCTGGACGACAAGGAGAAGGGTAGTCGTACACCGTTCAGGATTTAAAATTACTTATAAAACGCGTGTACATATAAAATATTTCAAAAATATGCATGGTATTTATATAAAATATGTATCTCAAAAGGACAGTCTACCTCGACAGCTCAGATAAGAAGAAGGATTCTTCTCTCTACTTCCTCCTTCGTGGGAGAACATCGCGCACTCTCGCGGCTCGCGCTTTCCGCATTTTCGTCTTCACACGCGAACACTCGGTTTCGCAATCGCAGACCGGCCGTTGGGTCAGTCACAATATATATATATATATATATCTAGTCGCGGGTGTCACAATGCACCTGCGCCTACTCGTCAAAGAGAACGAAAACGAGGCGCGCGTCATTCCATGGCGAGAGAACCCTGAAGGCGCTCGCGCGCGCGCCATAGCGCCTTCTACTCAGCACTATCTTCCGTCCCCTTACCTCACCGCACTGCGTATTGGGCACGTAGTTGTCTGCATATCAGGAAGCCCACAGGAGAGGCTATAAGCTGAAAAATACCTACATACTCAATGCAGCGAGGCAACAACAAAAAGGAGATCGTAAACCTCATAACTGTTAGGAAAGAAGTCCCGACTCCCGTGAGTATTATAAACTCCAAGAAAAGAAATTTAAAATAAATTTATGTTTTATGAGATACTCGAATTCTATAAGGTTACGATAAATGAGTTGACAAAGTGCAAGAAATAGAAGAATAATTGTATCGAAATTAACAAATAACCAAAACCTGCACATAACTTCGCAGCATACTAAATTATATGAAATTGACAATTAAAACCTGAGGAAAAAAGAGAATAGAGTATATAAAATCTCTTATTTCAAAGAAGAATCAGGGACATAAATGAAAGTCCGATAATACTGAGATTTGAATCCGCTGATGTACTTAT
This sequence comes from Sycobia sp. Sy_11, assembly GCA_018907035.1. NCBI lineage: Eukaryota > Metazoa > Arthropoda > Insecta > Hymenoptera > Epichrysomallidae > Sycobia > Sycobia sp. Sy_11. Next base: position 1,227,177 of record JACCIC010000029.1, read on the forward strand.
AGGATTCTTCATTAAGTGAATCAGTTATTCATTGGAGTTAATGTAAAGCTAATCTGCCGAAGATAGAAGGAAATTATTTTCAAATTGTAAAAATAAGCTCGAGATTAAAGAGACCTAATTTTCAAAAAAAAATCTTTGTGAGGATGAAAGAGTGACCGAAGATTGTGATGATAATAATGATGATGGACTTTAGTAGTGGAGATAGTATTATGAATGGTTATAAGTTATATATAAGTTCATTATAAAGTAGAAATTAGTTAATAGAATAGTTAATATATAATAAAATTAATAGAATAGTGATTAAGGTATTCTCCTCATTCTTTTTCCTATTGTTTGAATGCTTGACAAGGAATACATATACGTATATATCACACATGCATAGGTATATGTACATAGATACCCGTATACTAGATAGTAAATCAAAAAAATTGTTTAAGCGACTCATATATATATATATATATTGGAACCTGTTTGTTTGCATCCGTGAGATTTTTAAACAATCAAAGTCATCATTAAGTGGTTTAGATGAAATTGTCAATTGACTGCTTTTCACATCTAATTAATGTTCTTGGATTCTTTGTAATTCTATAAACTTAACACCTGCGAAGCCTAATATATGCAGAATTTGTCTTGTACTTATTTCGTTATAGTTTCTTAGTAATATGATAAAAGGGTTATAAAATTTCCAGTTGTGTTTCTACAATTCTCCATGCGTAAAATGCAATTTCAGCAAACGCAACAAGTACTTATATTTACATTTATTTCTAAGTATTCATAATCACAATAATAATGTTATAACGAGTCCAAATGGGCAGGTAATCTTTGGGCTTTCACAGATAATAATGTCTTATCGCTAACGCATACTGCAATAGTAACTAAAATTGTTTGCACTGAAATACAAAAAATATATTAGAACTTACTACAAATATACTACAAAAATTTACATTTCAAATAATTTACATAAAATTTACATTTTATGTAAATTATTGCTCATTTCGATTTTAAACTAATCTATCTATTAATGGTTTAATGTTGACGCAATAATTATTTGAAATATAAATATATAAATCTATACTAAATAATAAATATAAATATATAAATCTCGAAACCCAATATCAATATATATATATATATATATATATATATATATATATATATATATATATATATATAGCACGGCCATTCGAAGGCTGTAGTACCCATACTTGCCATCAGAGCGCGATCGCGCTCTTGTCCCCACAATCTTTACCCAATTGAAGTTACTGCTGCTCTTGTCCGCCGTTTCAAAACGTTACGATTCATCCTCAGGAACTTAAAAAAATGAAAAACCCAACATGCTACTTTATATAATCCATTCTCCCACCAAAAGCAAAAATTTAATAACATGAATATACAATTCTCGTTCCACAAATTGTCCAAAATCAATCAATTTAAGAAAGAATGATAAATGTTATCTAAATTACTTGACTCTATCATTAAATTCAAATTATTTCAATTCTTTGACATGTGAATACTATCAATGCTTTCCCTTCTGTACTTATTCTTAATACCATGCTCCAAAATATCCACATTCGCAAAACCTAAAGACCGTAAAATCTTTCAACAATGTTGTTTTAAACCAGAAGAATACGTAAACTACGTAAACTATATTTATGTTCATAAATTCTCTTTTTTAAATATCTACTGGTTTGTCCAATGTAGCATTCATTAAAATCTATAGAATTAATTTTGTAAACAACTCCAGATTTTAAACATGGATCATCCTTATGTTTGCAATTATTAAATAAATTATTTAAATTGTTAATAGTTTTAAAGAAAATATGAATTTTATATTTCCGAAAATTTTTTAAAATTTTTTCTGACAATCCTCTAACATATGGTAAAACAATAATAGAGCATCAACTCTTATATTATGTCTTTTTTCTGAATTATAAATGTCAAACAATCTCTCAGCAATTCTCTCAGTAATTTAAATGGTTAAGAAATATTGAGGAACAGTATCTTTTGCAGAACAGTACGTAAAATAAACTATAGTGTCCAGTCCATCGAATGAATTAAAATTAATTAATTGTAGGTTATTATTTACGAATGTTTGTAAAAAGACATTTCAATAATTTTATTTATTTTTGTCAACGTAAATGCCTTATTTTCTCGAAGAAACTTCAATCTACAACAGTACCATAAATACAGATTTAGAGTTAATGAATAGTAGATGAATGGCTCAAAATTCTGTAACATAAAAATTATTAGTTTTGCCTACGGTCCAGATTATATAACATCGATGTCTTTACAATTTCTAGCTATCAATGTATAATTGTTTAGATATTGCAAACTTTTAGAAGTAAGTTCAGTTAAATTATGACACAAAGAAGATGATTTTAGTAACCATATATTTGATATCATAATGATTTTTAAATATACATCAATTTTTAACATATATTAAGTATTTTTAACATTAAGTTATATTTCTTTTCACAAATCAAATTATTTAAAGTAAATAAATTTACATTATTTTTCTTTTATTTGTGTACTTCAGAATCTTGTACTTAATATAAACTGTTACTTCTATCATTAGCATGCTCTGTGCTTGAAAGCAAAAATATTAATATTTAAAAAATCAACATTACTCAGATCTTCAATTACATTTTCATACATTACAATTATTTTGTCAGGTAAATTTTCAGTATTTTTACTAGATTCTACTACTGCTTTGATAGAAGGTACAATATTTATTGAAACTGAAAACTGGTTTTCAAGTAATTTTAAAATGATTTCAAATAATTTTCTTTATAAATGATTTCGGTTATTGCAAGTGATTTAAACTGATTTTAAAGGGTTTTCAGATTACTCGTGTTAAAGAGTCCAATGATTTCACAGAGTAAAAAGTGTAATGTTATATGGGTAGCTATTTTATTGAAAAAAAGAAATAATTTAGCATCTACAATTCCCTTGTTTTCAAACTTTTCAAAGCTGGGCCCGCAAGTACATGTCAAAATAATTTTTAAATTACATTTCCATAGTAGTGTATTCCCACGTTATTAATAAGTTAGTGCATGGGCACACTTTTAGTAACCAAATTTTTTAATAAATAATAATAAGTAACAATTTCGAAACTTACACGAATTTGTACTCATACATATTTACATATGCTTGATTATGTAAAAATTGATTTCAATACTTTCTTTTATGAAAATTCGAAATATTTACAAATAATAAAACTATAAGTTATTTTTTAAGCATTGCACGTTTCTGTGTAATTGTCTGAGAAGTCTAATTAAGAAAATATTTCAGTTATATAAATAAATACAATACATTGGTTATATTGATAAATATGAATACACCATAGTTGCCTTTTATACTATTATAGGAAGACTTATCATTTTATACTATTGTAGGAAGTAATTTTAATCAGATTCTACTTTATTTTTTCTTCATATTAACTGTAATTATAATTGTTGATTAATGATATATTATTTTTAATTTAATAAAACTGTAAGGCCGATAGAAATAGTTGTTAATTATATATATATATATATATATATATATATATATATATATATATATATATATATATATATATATTTCAACCAAACGCGGCACCTACCTGCTGGCTTCTCCGGCTGCTGATAACCCTTCCTCTCTCCACAAGTGGGTCTGCAGGTGAAAGCGGGACAACGCTAAAGAAACGAAAAAGGGAGAGGGCGATAGCACACGTACCCGGCGCAGTACGAGCTCGCCTACGACGTATTTTATATCGAGTCGACCTTGATTGTAGTGTTGAGCTTGCTTCTCCTTGGCTTTGTTAATATGGCGTGCCACGAGGTCACGCAGAGCATCGAGACGCTTCATGCGGTCCTGCCATATCTCAGGCTTCACTTTCACTACCGGGCCTGTCGTCTCTACCTCCTAATCGTAGGCTCTTCACCGGGCTGGGGTGCCTCCCGTAATTTGAGAATGCAGGCCTCATCTTCGTGCTTGACTGCACGGCCGTATTGAGGGCGTGGCGCAGTTCGTGCAGGTGCTGATCCCAGTTCCTATGATCGCTTCTTACAAACGTGGCGATCATTGCGTTCCGTGTATAGTTGCTTCTTTCAACCAAGGTGTGGTCACGTGCTTTACTCCGTATTCCTCTAGTACCTGTTTTAATACTTTGTTGTTGAACTCCTTTCCGTTGTCGCTCAGCAGGTAATCTGGAGAATAAGCTCTTCCAAGGCTGGTACGACTGTCTTGCCATCCGTAGTGCGCAGAAGCTTCATGTTAATCCATCGGGTGAACAGGTCTTGAAACACTAAGATATAGCGGTACTGTGCTGTACTCTTGGTGAACTCCATCATATCTGCTGCCACGACCACTCTCGGGCGTTCTACGATTCTCTGACCGATTAAGCCTACTGGACCAGTCTGGGACACTTTTTATCTCTGACACTCTTCGCAGCTGCGGACGTATTGGTAGACATCTGCCATACTCCAGGCCAGTAGTACTCGCAGGCTACTCGGTCATAAGTCTTTTCGACTCGCAAATGCCCTGACGAGGCTATGCTATGCGCGTCCTCCAGTACTCTTTTCCGGGCTTCGTCTGGCACCACGACCCAACATCCTTCCTGAGGGAATTGCATGGGATCAAGTAGCCCATTCTTTCGATGCTTGTAGAGGAGACCATTCTCGAACCTACAACTGTGGAACTTGCTGGTGTTACTTTGTACCTCCTGTACTCTCTGCAGGTACCAGGGGTCGTCAATTTTCTCGAAGGCAACAATCATGTCCTCTGCACCTACTCCTCGTAATAAGGCGTCAGGGACGTAATGCATGGCTCCTTTACGTTGAAATATTTAGAAACTCCACTGTTACATCTCTATTGCCCATCTCGCTAGACGTCCCGTTGGTTCCCTTAAGGTCTGGAGCCATCGCAATGTCCTGTGATCCGTTATGGCCTTGAAGTGGTAAGTTTCAAGGTACGGGCGCGGTTTCTTGATAGCCTCGATGACTGCTAGGTACTTTTTCTCAGACGTGGTATAGTTTGATACTAATACTCTGCTGATCTATAAAATGGGGTGCTCTTCGTCCTCAAACTCCTGCGTGATCACGGCCCCAATCGCATAATCATTCGCATCAGTCTGGACAGTGAAATCTCGGATAAAATCAGGTCGCGCTAACACAGGCACTCGTGTCAAGGCTATCTTCAGCGTCTGCAATGCTTCCTTCTGATCCTCGCCCCATATACACGCTTGGATATTTTTCAGGAGCTTACACATCGGCACTTTTATCTGCGAGTCATATTCGATAAATCGGGCATACCACCATACCATACCTATGAAACGTCGGAGCTGCGGCTTATTCTTGTGTGCTGGATATTCCAGGACGGGCGTGCCCTTCTCCGAGTTCGTTCGTAGGCCCTTTCGGTCTAGAACGTAGCCTAAGTACGCAACTCTGGTGCAGCCGAACTTACACTTCTTGTAGTTGATTTGCAGCCTGGTATAAACTAGTTTCCGCAGTACTGCTTCCAGATACTTGAGATGGTTTTCGAAGCTCTCGGTGAGGACGATGAGGTCGTCTAGGTACGCGAACAGCCAAGGCTCGTATTCGGACCCGAACCCCGCATCCACGAGTCGCTGAAGTGTCATGGACGCGTTCGTTAGCCCGAACGCAATTCTCTTAAACTTCCACAGCCCCAAGCCTGGTAGAGTAAAGGCAGAGTAGCCTCGACTACCCGGCGATCGGAACTTGAAAATTCGCCTGCTTCAAATCGATGGTCGAGATATACCGGGATTTCCGTAGCTTGTACAGAATTACGTCGATGCTCGGTATCGGATAGACATCCTTCTGTGGCCGTTTGTTTAGGTCTCTGTAGTCTATACAGAACCTATAACTTCCGTCTGACTTCTTGACTATCACGGACGCGCTGTACCAGTCACTCGCGGACTTTTCTACAATACCCTCTCTGTACATTCTCTTGACCTCTTCCTGCGCTACCTGCCACATTTTCGGTGACATGCGCCTCGGATGGTGCTTCACCAGCGTTTCGTCCTCTAGAATGATCTGGTGCTCGGTGAGGTTCGTCATGTCGCTCTCTCGTTGGCTCTGGAGTATTTCCACTTGTCTCTCTATCTCTTGTTGCTCTGCGGGCCTCAATTCGGAAATGTCTGTACACTCGGCTATAATCTGTGCTCTCTCATCGTCAGCATCGCGATCAAATTCTCTCCACATTCCTTCTCGAGCATGTCATAATCCACGGCCTAGCGCGGTTTCGCTATCCTACGCATAACAGAAATCGATGCCAAGTATAATATTATGATATCATGGTCGAGAGCGTTAAGTGCTTTTACCCCCACATAATCCTCGTCGCCTTCAATGTCTATTTTGATCTCTCCTGCTATAGTTACTCGGTCTCCTGTCGCTCCTTTGACGGTTGTGCACGACTACTCTAGGCGATCTTTATATCTGGCTGTCAGTACTGATCCGAATAATGTACACATAACTCCTGGATTGAATAATACACGGTATATCTCTCCTCCAATACATATCTTAATATATCGTCGGTTCTCCGTGCGATTTGTGGCTATATTGTACCTCATGGGCTGTATGGGACTCATTGGCCTCTCGATTTCCGTTGGTCTAGTGTACTCCTCATACTCGATACTCTCGTCTGGTCGACACGGCTCCCTCGTTTTCACCGGCTGCGAAGTTCTCCGGCAATCTCTCCACGATGGTCTAGCTTCTCCCCAGTAATTCGACTCCTGACTCTTGTTTTCGACTGTATTATGTACAGTCCTTCCCCCTCCTGGACTGCAGAAGGTGGTTCAACCAGCTTATGACAGATCGATAGTTCGACAGCAACGACAGAAAGCCGTTGCTGAGCCATATCTCCACTCTCGCGGGCCTAGCTACATTGGTTCTAGCTGGGTCGTTCGATGGCGTACTATCTTTTTTATTTTTTTCTTTTAGTCTCGTTGATCCGCTGGTCCTGGGTGCTTATTGGTTGTCGTTATCGGGCTTTTTCGTGGCCCGCATAGACTCGGTAAGCCCTCCCTCACTTCTCGCTGGTATCAGTGCTTGTTGTGCCCCTAATACACTTTCGGACAGACTGTGGCTACGCTCCATTATGTTATATTGGGAGGTTGACCGCTGCACCAAGCGTATCATCTGGTCCGTACCTCCCGATGTCGGGAGCTCCTTGGGTATCCGCGGCAGCTGTGTCTCGTGGGCTAAGCTTCTTTGAAATCCCATCAATCGTGGGTCTAGACCGTATGCAGGGATCCACTCGAATGGTCAGTATGCATCACTGCTTCGCGATGGCACCCATGGTCGCAACCCTCTCCGTCCATCCCTCTGCGTCGTGCCAGACTCTGCTCCTGTCACCGTTGATATGATGGGCCGGCTGATCATTGTAAAAAGCATTTCGCTGAATACTGTCGAGGATGCCGTGGTAATCGCTGTGATTACCTCCGTTCGACCAAACGCGGTTGCTCCCAATAGCTCATCTCCTTTGCCTCATCAATGTCAGACGTCTTCAAGGCTGGCAGCATTTCCTCAGCCGTATTCTCTCCTGTGTTCTCGCCCCAATCTGGATACCACGATACGTCTTCTCGAGTATGGTAGTAGCCGCTCTACTAAGACTGGTAGATCTCCTCTCGGGCTAAGGCGTAGCTCACGTAGCCTATTCCTTAGGCTTTCCTGACTCTCAGCTCTTAAATTCCTTAGCCTGTGCCGCATACCTCTATCACCTTTGTCGCATTAATCTCTGGTATTGCTCCAATTGTGTTACTTTTCCCCTTGACCGTTCCATCTTGATTCGCGACCAATTTATTAGTTTTATGTTGAATCGATTTATATCTTCTATTGAAATAATTTAAAATTTTCTCTTCACTCGTCTAAGATTTATTAATGTTTCGCGAATAATTAATCTTGCGAAAGTGACAAAACAAAGAACGGGAAATATATAGGGAACATCCTCTATTTGCTCTCGGGCCCACCAAATGAAGCGTATTTAGCGAAAAATATATGACTGTAAATATAAACGATAACTAAATAAATATATTTATACTACCACCCAATATTTTACTTGAATACCCGTTCCAATGAACATCCAGTGCTATATATCTTATAATGGCGATTAGTCACGAATACGCACATCTTCTTCCGAGGCACCCGGGGCAGAGGCCGTCGCTCATTATGATCTTCGTCACAATATAGATATATATATACATATATATAAATAATATATTATATATCGCGACCAATAACTATGAAAAAAAAATTTTGTCTTATAATAAGAGGCAAACTTAGTTTCCACGATTTTTTAACGAAAAAGGACTTTTGTATTGGAAAATGGATAAACGTTAGCATAATATAAATATTTTCCGTCATTTTCTACTACTTTTTTTGAACTTTTTGACACAATGACGATACAGTGGTGAACGAACGATGACGGTTTCCAGGCAATTCAATCATCCACAAATTCTCGCATTTCTTGAATATGTCGGAAATGCATATCTACGTAGTCGTGTTGCATCGATCTATAGAGATGGTAATCAGAAGGCGCCATATCTGGCGCGTATGCTGGGCGCAACAACAGTACAGTGCTTTTGACGGCTTTCACAACATGTGGCGGAGCATTGTTATGCAAGAGAATGGCCTTGTGTCTATTTCTCGCGATTGTTGATCTATATTCGATCAATTTTTGTTGAAAATCATTCAGTTGCCGTTTGTATACATTGGCAGTGACGGTTTTAGTAGTTCGTAGTACAGCACAGGCTGTTGATCCTACCAAATACACAGCAATACATTTTGACCGTGGATGCTCCGTGTTGGTGTCGATGTGAGCGGTTTGCCAGGATTCACTCATAACTTTTTGCGCTTAGAATTGTCATAAGACATCCACTTTTCGTCGCAAATCACAACACGTCACAGTTCTATATTTTTTGCCTGGCAAGGAAAGCCAGTGCGATATTGTATCGATTCATAATGGTAACTGAGGTCACATCATGTGGCATCCATTTTCCTTCTATATGCAAAAGGACATGTCGAGAAAACGATTGATCACGAATCATTTTTCACTGATAAATTATAATGTTTACATAAATGGCGCCTGTTAAATGAATTATTATTGGTAAATGCCATAACTAAAAAATAATTACTATATCCGACACATCTGTCTTTTCGTACAACTTATATCATCCTCTAAACGAGAAGGTCAGAAACTATGTTCGCCTCCGAATATATACTAGAAGAGTTGTGTAGAAGTTGGTTTGAAAAAAGAGAGTTGTTTGGAAAACGATTGGAGTTTCGTTCAATTTTATTGGAGACAATTGAAGATATTATGATCCTAATAATTATAATATGATGTGATGGATGCAGTATCTTTGTTTACAAATGTAAGGTTAGCTTTATTTAAAGAACTAATATAAGAAAAATGGATATACATTAATATACACATAAAAATAACAAGAGATGAATTTCTTAAATAAATTGATTTTTTAACATGGGTTTCTCAGTGGCGCGTAAATACATATATAATATAACAAGTAAATAACGTACATCGTTAAATGTTACATAAATAGAAGCTAGTATATTTCTATAATATAATAATCTAGCTAGATACTAAGAATGGTCAGTAGAATAAATAAGCGGCCAATACGAATTAAGAAAACGTATTTTTAGTTCGTTAAACTACGTTTTTTAAACTGCGCTATTTTCTGATAAAAGGCCTCTTCTTTTTCGGCATTTACTGAGGACAGCAACTCTCAAGTGAAGAAAGTGAAACAGCAAAATTCGACCGACCGACCCGTCGTCTCCCGGGGCAGTCTCTTCAATGAGGAAAATGCGCTCCTATGCTCTTTTCAAAATATAATTTCTTGTATAGAAAAGGGTAACTAGCCCTAGCTAACAAGAAATACCGCATCGAGCGACACTCGAGAAGAAATAGAATTAAAAAATATATTATTTATGAGGCGCTCCTCGAAATTATATATTAAACTCCGGCGGGCATTTCTTTTATGTCAATCTGCCAAAAATTAGAGACAGATTTTATCTCTGAGAAAATGCTCTCCTTTGTTAAAGATAAAATGAAAGATGTATTAATGAGGAGACGCTCCTCGAATTAATATATCTACACTAACGTAGAATAATAGAAAAGCGTCGATAAATCATCAGGATAGAGGAATCTATATAATTAAAGCGTTATAAGAACAGGAGTGACGTTTCCTCAAAATTAATTGTAGGCACGTCGAATGAAAATAATATATGTCGGGGAACTAAATAAGAAATTGTAACTAATAGAATCATGTATAAGAGTTATAGATATTTACTTAAAATCGTACAAAGTTTATATGTATCTAATGTAATCGTATAAGAATTGTTAAATAAGATCAGCCGCTTTTGAATTATTTAAAAATTAATAATTTTATATTATTGACGGGGAGCCAGTCAGATTAATATCAAATTAAATACGATAAATTGCGAAGAAACGAAATCTCCGGCCGTGTAAATAGATGAGCAAAGTTAATAGAGAGACTGAGAGAGAGAGAAAGAGAAAGAAAGAGCGAAATCGGTCAAGACCGAACAGCCGATATGAGGATTAAGGAATTCAGTCGCGAAGAAATACGCGGAAACATATATATATATATATATATATATATATATATATATATATATATATATATATATAATAATATAATAACATTTACGAAATAGTAAATTATAATTTTCTCTTCTTTTATTTGTTATAGGGAGTCACTAGAGAAATCGGAGTGAAATAACCAAATTATTATTATGTTTGATTTTAATTAAATTATATGTTAATTATTGAATAAACATTGTTATTTATACCAGAATATAAAAAAAGAAGTTACTAAATGAGTTATTCACCCCAACCATTCGCCCCTCCCGACACGATCCTCCATCTTCATAAGAACTCTACAAATAAAAATAGAAAATCGCGCAAGAAGAACAGACGAGCGAATTATTACAAGTTTTTGACAGTTATTATTCTTCATTAATATAAAATTATGTGTTAAAAGAAATTTAGTTTGAAATTTGAAAATCAAGCGGGGTGGGAGTTCAATAAATCTTATATAATTTAATTTACGAGTGACGGAGGTATATATATATATATATATATATATATATATATATATATATATATATATATATAATTATATGATAGATTTTGAATTTCGTGTACACCTCGAAGATGAACGACAGCTATTCAAAATGTCGGATATGATTAATAGAAATGGTTCGAAAAATATTAAAGTTGTATTTGTAAATATAAACTTGGGACAAGAAATTGAAGATTAAATAGCGCAGCTATAATTAAATAATTTTATTTACATTGTCTACAAGGAAAGTAATATTTTGATACAGTCAGAATATCGCATGTTCAAGAATATAAATTTTTCATATCATTATACATACCAATGAATCTGTATCACAGTTAACTTTAGAATAAAATAAGGATCCCTAAATTGAAACATAGGATAAATATGAATATATTTGTCCACATGGGATATAATTTTGCATCTTGAATATTTTTTGAGCCCAAGGTTTCATTATATACATTTGTATTTTAAAATATCAATATTATAAAAATAATTAGAATATAGAATTTCGCTTCTAATTACAATATAAAGAATTATAAAATATTATTTTTCTAATGTATAAATATTTATTATTTATTATCGAAAAATTGAGAATGAGTTATATCATCATGCATATGGTTGGTTGCAAGGCAGTATAATTACCATTCTACATAACATATACATATTTATTATTTGTTACAGAAAAGGATCGACATAAACCTATATTACCGCCAAAGCCATTACCTCTTATTGCAAGTCAGTACATTTATCGTGATCTAAAAATTACTCCAGAAATGTATAACTATCTTAGAAGTTTGCAGAAGAAAGCCAAGGAACTGCGACAAGATATTAAGAATCTGAGACGCATGTCGCAGGCCCAGGCGCACTCTATACGCGAAACTATTAGAGATAGCTTTATTGCAATTAGGTAATATTTTTTCAAAACTACTCTTGGTCAATTTACATGTTAAATAGATAATTATCATCAATTTTATTTTTTTCTTCGACATTAAAATCAGTGTAACATTTCTTTCATCAACTCAATTATTTTAACTTCTTATTTAAAAGTTTTATTAAGTTACATTTAAAATACCAATTAACGTTACAAAATGCTCGCAGCAGCCTTGTATTAACACGAGTTGATCAGAAAATATCTGTTACTTATATATCGATGTAAGATCATAAACAAGATATTGATACAAAGTTGCTGCAATATTGCTGGAAGCGTAATACAAGGATCATAACAACATCGCTGGTTCTTAAAGCAATATCTTAGTAAACCTGAAAACCTACTTCGATTCTCGGCGATAATCGCAAATTTTAGGCTGTAACAATATTCACATTCCCATTTCTTTGGAAACGCTACTTGTCTTAGGGCTTGATGGCCCGGAGTAACTCGACATGTATGAGTTTTGTCATTTATGATTGAAAATGTTTATGCCGCTGACAGGAGTCACATCTCTGAACATAGTTCGAAAATTACCTAAACATGCTCGGTCAGAAGTAGTAGTAGACAGACCGGTTTAATGCGTTGGTCACGCCAAGATGGTCGTTGATACGTCTTAGTTTTAATGGGGAATTCAATATTCATCATCTACGTATATGCAAATTTTCTATTGTTAGTGATGATAGGTGAATTGGCGGCAGTTGAATATGCTTCGGTAAAGACGTTCCTCACTTATGTAATATTCGGGAAAATTCACAAGATTTTCAGCTAGATTTTCTGGTACCAGAGACATCTCGGTGTAGTAGCGACGTCGTGTCCTTCAAGAATTCGCGTGACAGTAAATCGACTATTACCTCTCTGCCACCTTGCGCTACCATATGTCAGAGTTCTTTTGCATTGGTTTTTTGCCTTTATCATCCATCGCGCCAGTCGTCCTTAGAGGCTTTAATATGATCGATTCAGTAGTTGGTAGTAACTACAATGAAAAAATATCCCAGTTTGGTCGTAACAGGGCTCGTGGCAGTAGCTGGGACACTGTCCTCAATATCGATTTGTTTCTGGAAGGTATCGGTCATTATTACGATGTCTTCGAGGACCGTGAATGCGCTTGGCGCCATCTCTTTGTTGATGACGTTATATTGTAGTCGTTAGAAAGTCGTCGGTGCGATATATAGTCGAAATGCAATGACGGTGAATTCGAATAATTCCATATCGGGCACGGTGAATGCGATAACCTTCGTCTATTATGTGCAAGCGGAATTTGCAAATATCTATTCTTTAATATATAAATTAGACTTATGTCGACTGTCATAAATTAAGTTAATAACTTTTTTTATCAGTTTTACTGTCTTTATACAATACAACGCTACGATAATTTAATGACAGTCACATTGCAATTGTTTATAAGCACACAGGTAGAATCTGAAATATAAATACTACAAAAAAAAATTTAATTGAATTAAATATTAATATTCAAATAACGTAAAAATTAATAAAGAATAGAAGAAAAATAGGTATACATTAGTATACGCACGAAAATAACCAAAGAAGAATTTATTGAAGTAATAAATTTAATTTTATATTATATATATATATGTGTGTGTGTGTGTGTGTGTGTGTGTGTGTGTGTGTGTTATAAAATATATATAGTATTATATTTATATGATAAATATGTGGTAACATAAACTAGAAACACATTATCGTATAAGTATATAAATCTTTAATTAAATTATATTAGAGAGTACACACAAAGTTTATTGTCGTTAATATCATGATATATGCAGGGTTCAGTTCGTGATACTTTCATTCCATACTCTACTTGATTGTTTTAGACCATATAGGGCGTTTTTAGTAAACCAATTTTTCTGCCCTCATTAATATTATTTGAAATACTTTTGGCTTTAAAATTATATTTTTATCTTTTTCAGTTGTAATTATTCCACATAATGCTTGCTTAAAAAACTTTCGAAGGTTCATGAATACATTTTCATATAATTTACTATGAAGAAATGCACTCATTAAATGTATCTGATTAATTTTAAGATTAAATTGTACAGCAAGCACTTTTGTGAAATTAAAATTCGCAATGATTCGAGCCTTACCACCGGAACAAATATGTTAAAATAATTAGCGCCCTGAATTTTATGAAATCCTCTTGTAATCAATCTTATCTGTCTAGTTTTTATTTTTCCTCTTCTTCTGCTTTAATACTTAAAACTAATCTTGAATCAATAATATGATTTTCGTCTGGCTTCTCAATAATTTTATATTTATCATTTTTTACCATCTGTTTTACCTAGTTATTTATAGCTGCTTGCCAAAGATCCCTATCCTTACCGTTTAATGCATCTACATAGTGAACAACAGCATAGTTTACCTCCTCAGTTATATCCTCGAACACGTCATCATCTGTTTCCGTATTATCAACATATTCTTGATGTTGTTAACTGTAATTTTGGAATTTATTGCTCATTTGATCTTGCGACTAATCGTTTTCTATGTCCTTGAAGGGTGCAGTTGCACGACCCCCCTATCACCCTAATATGGAACAGAGTAGAGGGAGCGAGCTATATGGCTCTCTCTCTCTCTCTCTTGCTATTGGGTCATTTGACCATCCCTTTATTTAACCTAGTAGTCAACACTTTGTTCCATAATCCGAATCGATAATTGAGGATATTACTTGTATACAATAATGCTTTTGTTCGACTTAGGAAGGAACTCTACTTTGAGGATATATCAAGATAGTATTTTTTAAATAGTTTTATATTGTGCAGTGCGCATGTAACTTTGTATGCTGCATTGTGATTGATGCATACTGTTAAAGTATTCTTGCGCTTCTGTTTCTTCAACTCCCAGAATGGTAACTTCATATTGTCAATATCATAAACAATAAAATTATATATTTTAAATCTAGTTAACCATTCTCTTTTTATTCCTTCATTGGTGAATATTTGATTTGCATTCGGTAAATTTTTATAAATCATAATGACAAAATTAACGATTATAGCAAAACTGTCCAGAATTCCATGAAGTACCATGATAATTCATTTCAAGCCATTTATTTTGCGCTCGGATATGATCTGTAAGTCTTTCACGCGAAAATGGATTTTTAAATAAAAATAATATATAAATTTTACGTATATACTCTCTCACTCCCACTTTCAGTTTACAACTTCATAACGTCGCCACTCATAGGATGGTATTATACGAAACACTCATGTGAAATTAAGCAATAAGCTGACGTATTTGGTGGAAAATTATTTTTAATTCGAATTCTAGCCGTAAATCAACGGGTGGACTTTTGGCATACTCATTTTGTTTTCAACTAACTATAAGTTCAATCAACTATAAATCAATAACTATAAGTGACATATGATGTCGGAAATCTGTTTTCTTTAAAATAGACTGAGATTTGTTCTAATAGACATTTTGAAAATTTGCATACATATCATCTAATATCGAATTTTGATTTTTAGTAATACCAATATTTAAATTTCCATAGTATTGAGAATAGAAGGATTCAGTATTGAGGATAGTATTGAAAATTGAGAAAAAGTTTAATATAGCTGGTATCACAATGGCCAAAGTCACTGAATGACACTATAATTTTTTTTTACTTTACTCAGGCGACTGACTTATTTGAAAGTCGGTGAAAAACTAATGGTTTGCTAACTTCTCTGACTATTAATATATCCAGGACCGTTATAAATAATTCCCATCGCTCTCTAAACTACTTGTTAACGTGTATTCTAATTGTTAGAACCTCTCCTCGGAAATTCAGAAGATACCCGTTTTGATCGACCATGCGTAATTCTATATGATCTATGCACTTGACATATAATCGCCATACAATTCTAGATTTAGTGTATGGAGTTCATTAGGAAAATAATGATTTTATGATTGCAAATTTACTAATAAATTTCACCAACAGCAATGTCATAGTCAATAGTACACAATACCCCATCACAATACCCCATCACTAATGTTAATATTGTTATTAACAATAACAATCGTCAGATTTATCAGAAAATTCTCGAAGCATCGAATGCTCATAAAAAAAAATTGTGATAAAAATCAAGGAATTCGTGTAATGAAAAATACAAACTTATAAATTGTTTTACCGATGTTTACGAAAAATCTAGGAGGTCTTTTACTTCGATTTAAAATTGTGCAAATAAATATACCATTAGACTATGTATACTGGGATAATCCCAATGAGTTAGTAAATCGACTAAGAGTATTGTTGGCTGAATGATCTTCGGGAAATCAGTCACGCAAATGAAATATACTCTATTGTCGAGGACCTGCGTGAGGCTGGTGTAATATATTAATTCACAATCGCAATCACAACGTCAGCTAGAAAAAAACTGAAGGTAGTCAAGGACCACCTGGCGTGGAATCTAAATTTATATATGATAGTCAATATGATATGGCAAATAAACGACTGTGTAATCTTGCAGCATCAGTTAAATTAACTCAATGAAAAATACGATGTTTTAGAACAATACCACCATCTATAGTAGAACTAAATAATAATACATATAAATCGAAAATTAAAAGTGAATTGATTTCTATCAATAACAAGATAAAATAAATTCCAAAACACACAATGAAATATTCAAAGAAAGAGAAAATGGAAATAGTGAGGGAAATTCATAAGCCTGCCCGTCGAAATTCTATTCGATGACCATTTCAACTACGTGATATCGATGAGACATGGCAAGCAGATCTCATTCAAATGCAACCTTATGCTAGAGAAAATAAGGCTTACAAATATATGATGACAGTCATCAATAGCTTATTAATTTGTATCGGCTACACCCTTGAAACGAAAAGCTGTTTAAGACATGGCAGCAGCTTTTAATACTATTCTCAAGTATGGACGTATACCAAAAAATCTACATACAGATAGAGGCAAAGAATTTTACAAAGTTTCAAGACAAAAGCGTTGTCTATTCACAGTCATACTGTTCTCTCTCTCTCTCTCTCTCTCTCTTGCACCCGCATGACATCCTATTAACTTATTGATTGGAAATATGGGACTAGCATGCTGACTATTGACTGGCAACTCTTTCTTACATGCTCACAGTATTAGAATGGGGAATAGGAATACATATTGTTTACAATTCCTTAAAAATAATACAATGAATGTGAATTATAACATAAGAGAAAATAATAATAAACTAAATCTATTATGTACAGTCAAAAAGAAACATTGATAATTAGTGAAGAGGATTATATTATAGGAATAAGTATACATGTCCCCCATTGTGGGGGACTACGAGAGACTATTGTACAAAGTGCTGACTACCAGGCTAAACAAAGGAATCGTCAAGTATACCGGTAGCAAGAGAGCGAAAGAGAGTTATATAGCTCTTTCCCTCTACTCTTTCCCATATTAGGGTGGCAGCGGTCGCGCAACACCACCCTTTGATGACATAAAATACCACGCACTTAAGAGAGAGAGAGAGAGAGAGATAAAAGTATATAGCGCTAGGGGACATGGATGCAGCGTAGCGTTAGCGTTGTGAACTAAGAGAGTTCAGAATCACCGGAAGTAATGACGTAAGGGCTCGCGACGTAGAAGAGCATCACAGCTGCTGATGGCAGCTCGCAATTAGTTCCGGTGATCCAGAACTCTCTTAGCTATACTATTAGCTATAGCTATACAATCTTGCAATATTGTATGTTCGAAAATTAATTGATGATATTATTATTCTATAGGTCCATTTTGTCTTTGTGAATGTTGGGAACTAACATTTGTCCCATTTTCGCATTTTAAATACTTACACGTAATTTCATTAATATAAGATTTATTTTTCCATTCTGTTACTATTTCTTTCAATTTATTTTGTAGCCTATTTTATTATTATTATTGTCATTATTTTTATTATTTTTATTTTTAAGTTTTAATCTAATTTATTGTAGTAATTATTTTCATTCCAGATTCTTCGGAGTTGACTATAAACAAGGACAGTCTGTTTATCCTTATTTTAGTTAATATGTTATATTATAAAGACTGAAAAGTACTGTCAAAGCCATTGGATCTTATAATCGATTAGGTGGATTCGGCAGGTGAAAGACATATTTTTTTTACTTTCGATTCTGAAAATAAATCTGTTTTTTGTTTACCATCTCAATTCGATACAAAATAGATTTCGTTTCGTAGAATTGAAGCAGCATTTTACAAACGGATTTGTTTGGATTTATATATCTTTTAGTTGATGTGGCACACATTCTTCCTACTTCTAGATCTTTAACATATGTATCAAACATTTAAAAATTGCTTCATAAGTCACATTAAGGGCTTGCGTCAATTTATTGGGCTTATATTGCGTCTTCATCTAATAACTATTTTCCATCTTCGGATTTTTCGCCTCGACGAAGTATTTATTATCTGTTAAGCCGAAATACCCACTTTTAAATTAACAATCCATGCCTCCCATAGTTTAATCGCTGCAGCATGGTTACTATAAGTTACTACTAGCATCCAATTCTTACGCTGCTTTTTCATTTTGATCAAAGAAGAAAGGCAAAGAATGCTGCAAATACGACTTACAATAAACAAAACGGGACATATTCACTAAGATAAACAAGTACAACGCTTTTGATTTGGCAGGATGTGACTTATATTTTTTTTAATGTTAGTGTAAATCCAAAAAATTGACATACGAGGCGTGCTCAAATAATAAGGTGACTGCAAATATCGAGGGCTACGTCTGTTTGATTTTTTTGATTTTGTGTTGGTACAGCTCTACGAAGCATATATTCACGGATTTAGCTCTATGGCATTATTTCTTTATTAGTGACAGGTATACAAAGTTATATTTATTTCGTGTGTTCGGTGATTTACTTTTACAAAAAAAATAAAGCAAAAAGATTAAATTTTGTGTCAAAAATAGCATTCAGTACTCTAAAACTCTTAAAATATCGACAGTCGCATACGATAAGTCTACTTTGAGTAAAAAGAATGTGTATAAGTGGTACAAGCTGTTCCAAAAAGGTCGAGAGGATGTTGAAAACGAACCTCGTCCTGGAAACCCTAGCACGTCAGCAACAGATTAAAATGTTCAAGCAGTGAATAATATTGTCTTAAAGAATAGTCGAATCACTATCAGAGAAGTTTCTGAAAATGTTGGCATATCGGCTAGCTTATTCCATGCTATTTTTTTCGGATTGTTTGGACATGAGACATGTATCAGCGAAATTCCTTCCAAAATTGTGTTCAACAGAACTGTCGCATAATCATAGTTCAGGATATTTTGATTGAAGTTAATAATGATGCTGATTTTTTCAAAAGCGTTATAACGTCGAATCTAAAGCCCAGTCATCCCAAAGGAATCTCCAAGTATTTTAAAGACAGAATCATTCAATCCCAAAGTGTACCATACTCCCGTGCACGAGCTCAGGCTCATCTGAGACTATGCCATTGCTGTATCGCGAGGAATCCGTAGACTGACTGCACTAGGCTTTCTACTCATTAGCGGTCACGCCCTATGCAAGCGACTTGATTCACAGTTGAAGGTACGTCATTACTGTAACTCACATTGTACGTAATGGCTGGCTACACTAGCCACCGCGTAAAAATTGTTCTCGTGAGTTTTCGCATACAGGAATTTCTGTATTCGCCACTAAGTGTACATAGTTAGGTTAATCTGCATAAAAAGTGTTATCTATGATTTATATGTTATTTTTGATTTACCTCGCTCATTGTCCAACGACTCCCGATGCTGGATTTCCGTTAAAGCGTGCGCAGCGAAAGTTGTAAGATTACACTATATTTGCCTGACTATATAATACTTTAATAGTTTAGAAAAACCTGCTAGCTATGCCACATTTCCTGAATAAATATATAATTTGGAAATAAGGTTGGCGAATTATAAATCATCACATTACTGTTTCAGTTCTAATATATTTGAGAATTGCAAATAAAATTTAGATAAAAAGTACTTGATTTGAGTTATATAGAGATGTATATGAAATGGATTTTGTTATCTATTTATAACCGATTCTTTTAAGCTGGAACCTCGTTTTGTACTTTCGATATATAATATATTTTGGAATATTTCAGAAAAAAATTTTTATATGCTAGACTGTATACTACTGTGTACAAATATAAGTAAGACTTTTCAACTCAAACTTCCCGGATTGATCGACTCGGACAAATGTTCTTATGTTTAAATTGGTAGTATTATCAGTTATCTGTACCAAATTACACGCAATTATCTTCATTTGTCATATGGTTACGCTTGTGTTTTGTGAACAAAGAAAAATTATCTCTTAGGTTCTTATAATGTCCGAAATTATTCAACAATGAGGTAGCATTAAATTTTGTGCGCTCAATGAAATATCGGCCGCTGAAATGTTCAGAATGTTGCAGAAAACCTTTGGTGAGAAGTTAATGTTAATAGCAACTGTAGTTGATTGACACAAATTGTTCGAAGAACAATAATCATAGAATATAGAACATAGAGTATGATTATTGTATGATAATCATAAAATATAGAATATAGAAAAAGATAAAATCACAGAATTAGTTATGGAAAATTGTCGATTGACTACTAGAGCACTTGCTGATATTGTTGAAATTTCAAATGGATTAGTCAACACCATTTTGAAAAATATTTTTGCCTGAAAATAGTAAAATCTCGATTGGTGCCAAAAACACTCAATTTTTTAGAAAAACAGCGTCACAGGGAGGTCTGTGAAATAAGGCTTTTGGACTATTAGAACCAGATGTAGCGTATAATAACTGAAGATGAGACTTGGGCCTACGCTTACGATTTAGAAATAACCGATGGAGCGAATATCGTGCTAAAAAGGCCGAAAAAAATCACGCCAAAGTCGCTGAATAATCAAGGTTATGCTTACTATTATCTTCGATTATCGTGATGTGCTGCATTATAAATTCCTTCCAACCAGCCAAATGTTAAATAAAAAATATTATTTAAGTATTATTTGTCGTTTGCGTGAAGTTATTCGTCTCAAAAGGCCAAATTTATTGAAAGACAACTTTTGGTTCTTAGATCACGATAATGCATCACATGAGACTGTATTGATTTTACACGAACATTTCGCCAAAAATGGAACCAATATCATTCCTCAACCACCATTCTTACCTGATTTAGCACCAGATAACTTCTGGCTGTTCAGCAAACTCAAAAGACCACTTCCGGGATACGATTTTGATTCGATTAAAGAAATAAAAGTCGAATCGATGAGGGAACTGATGACCATTCCGGAATACGAGTATAAAAAATATTTTGAAAATTGGAATAAGTGTTGGCATAGTTGCATTGCATCCAAGGGGAGGGGGTTATTTTGAGGGGGATTAAATAGATTTAGCAAAATAAATAAAGATTTCCAAAGTTATAAATAAAGTCTTACTCATAGTTGTACATAGTATTTTACATATTATATATATATATATATATATATATATATATATATATATATATATATATATATATATATATATATAATACAGAAGTAGATTCTTAAGTATTACAAAATGCTTTATATACTAAAAACACACGAAACTCGTCAAATGTTTCCGCTTTTCTTAAAAATTTATTTTAGGAATCGTATATACTTTTGCATTTATTTATTTCACTTTGGATTTATCGCATCGTTGCTCTTATCGCATAGTAACTTCGATAACAACGCAATAAATTAATCTTTTCTATTTTGATTAATAAAGTATTTTTTTATATTTCTATTTTTGCGTCTTGTAATATTTAATCTTTTATTTGATTGCATAGGACAATGCTTTTATCAAGTGAGAAAAACTCATGGGCTTCGGAAGACACCGAAAAGCTGCGTTTGAAAAAAGAAGAGGATTTATATAAACAAGAAATGCTTTGGCTAGAAAAAGATCTTACGTAAGTTTTTCTAATATTTAAAACAAATACTTGTAAGTAATATATCATAAAATTGTTTCGTTTATTATAATAGCGGATTGGAGAGTGCAGTCGAAGAACTGCGTGGTAACGTAATTAACCGCAAAATACGAGTAAATATGTCCGATGTAGAAAATATGGCTCTGATTCTCAGTAAAGCAAGGTATCACAATTTTTTTTCATATGTAATTGAATTTCTGATTATGTTTATTTTGTCAAACAGCAAAACGGTAGCAGATTTAAAAGTACGATTTCCCAATCTGCAAGAAGGCATGAAAGGCATGCTTAGTTCCGAAATGGAAAAAGTAGTAAAAGAGGAGAAATTTTTAAAAGAAGAGCCGGATCGTATTGAATCAGCACTGAAACGGTGTAAAAAATTAACGGGCACTCTGGTTACGCTTAAACGGTATACTTCAAAAAGCGTGACCAAATGAGATTAAACTTTTGAAAATTATTTTATTTTGTAGGAAATAATTATAAATTGACATTTACTGATTTTATTTTTTTTTAGTTTGGCTTCAGTGCAGGAGCAACGTTTACCTAATGCAGGAAGCATTGATGTTGAAGAAACTGCGGTCCTTACGAAAACTTTAGGGCAAACATCTAAGGTAAAGATCGATGATATTTTAATTTCGTTAAGGTGGCTCCAGCAAAGTTCTTTAATTATTTTGACTGAAATTTGATTCAAACTAGTATACAAGTAATTCTACATTATTATTTTACTTTGTTAAGAAAAGTAATAAAATGGATCATATATGGAAGACAACATTTTTTATGTATTCCTATTTTTATAGCATGGATATTGATATATCAGTAGAATTATGTCAATCATATAATATTACATCAAACTATATACTTATTGATCATATATCAAGTGTACCGGAATAAAGTAAGCGGCAAGATACACATGTTTCGATAGGATATATTTGGAGAAGGAGCCTTAATTTTTTTCGCTGGGTTGCTTTGACAACTGTGAAATATATTTAGTATACAGCAAGTCATTAAGCACACAACATCATAGTTTTATCATGTTAAAATATCAAATATTGTACCAGACAGCTATGACATACAAAGCATTAATTTGATGCTTTCATTTAAAGAGAAGTGCTGCAGAGTCGCACCGAATACTTACTCAGGTATATGTCGATCGTGCTCTATCAGAAACACATGCAGGCATGGTTTCAGTGGTTCAGAAATAATAACTTTGACGTAAAAATTGAAGGTCATGGAAAATTACTAAAAAAGTTTGAAGACCCGGAATTGCAAACATATTAAAAATTATGAAGCAAACAATGTTTGACCGTTGAAAAGCTATGATAAAGATCCCAAAGTGTGGAAAATGGATTCCAGGTGAATTGATTGAAACGCAGATGAAAAATTGAAAAAAGACTCGTAAAATTTTACTTAAAAGACACGAAAGAAAATCAGTTTTGCATAGAATTATTACTGATAATGAAAAATGGATTTATTTCAAGAATCCCAAATGGAAAAAATCGTGGGTTAATACAGGACAACATTCAGTATCCACTATAAATCCAGATCGATTCGGCATGACGACAATGCTGTGTGTATAGTTGGACAAAAATCGGATGGTACATTACGAGTTGTTCAAATTCGGTGAAACAGTTAATACTGATTTCTACCAATAACAAATGATCAGTTTAAATTATGCATTAATCGGAAAATAACTAGATTGGTCCAGAAGATATAGCAAAGTAATTTTGCTCCATGACAATGCACCTGCACACAAATCAAAACTGGTTCAGGATACAATCAAAGCACTCGGTTCGTAATTACTTCATCATGGAACATGCATTATCTGAGCAAAATTCCGATTCCTATGATGAAGTCAAAAATTGGTTGTCTGATTGATTTACTTCAAAAGACAAACAATTCTATTTGCGTCGTATCTACAAATTATCAGAAACGCTCACTTCATACCGCTACCTGGTAATAAATTAATGTTTCCAATAATTTATTATGTTTACAGGTAATGATATTCTTTTTTGAGGATATTAATGAGGTAATCGGAAATAAGTAACTTTCTTACCAACAAAAAATTTTGTACTCACTTTTTGAATGTTTCAAAAAGTTCTAATGGAGAAATCGTACTTTGATATGTCCGTACCCTTAACTCGACAAACAAGCTGTGCTTTGTTGTCCAAAAGCAAAAAATAGATCGAGGTCTTTGCAAGAAGTACTGCTTTGCATTACATAGAAATCTAATACGATGGATTTATATATATTAATTGATACGATCAAAATAAAAGTATTAATAGATACATTAAGTAAAGGTGGTATAATAGAAAGACTATATTTCGAATTTCAAAGAAAATTATTAAGTAGTTGCACTTTAAAAGTTTCTATATATTAGAGAATAAAAATACATTAACATTACACTGATTGCTGGAGCCACAATAGAAATGTATATCTGTTATTAGTCTATCTATTTTCAAAAATGTTTTCTACAATATCTATTATTCATTCTTTATTTGATAATAGTTTGATAGCTGTTATTTTTTCTATTTATTTATCTGATTACATAAATATTTTTATTTTTATTATTTGAATTTCGATTATATAACTTAGTTAAATCCATTTATATATGACCTAATCGAAAATAATTACTTATTATTAGTTGATACAAAAAAAATCAGTATGAATGAATATTATACGTATTCAGATTATCACAAAAAATTTTTAATATGTTTTCTCTACATAAGTTAAATATTTCATATTTTGAACAATTATTAATATAAAATATAAAACATTTAATTAAACTAAAACATACATATGGACTAAAATTGGCAGTTAGATGAACTAAAAATTTAATACTTTAATGCTATTTATATTATTCTGATAGGTGTAAAACAAGAAAATGATCAGTCAAGAATACTCGCTAACATAAGATGAATATATTTTTTGAAACTACTCGTCTGTGTATTCCTAGATTTATACGCCGATCCATCCTATATGCGACCATTTACATATCTAAAGATTGTTTTATTATATTATAATAGTATTTCCATCTCAGGTTCGCTTGCGATAGTAATGACTTATTCAACAGTTAGATATTGTCTACATAAAAAATACTCGATATATAGATTACTATTTCTTACAGAAAATTTTACCTGTGTTAATATTTCTGTGGAAAACAATCCACAATAATGTCCTAGACCTCCCTGAAATATTTTCAGTGGTGTGGGTGTATTTAGTTATACCCAAGATAGTCTCCTAGCCCCATTTATCTGAATTATTAGGATTTTTGGGAAGTTGATTACGATTATGATTAGAATTTAAACCGTAAATTAATTCATTAAAATGTAGGTTATTTCCATATACTTTTTAGGTAAAAACAATATTTCTGGAGAAAAGTTCAACAAATCCATCTTATCGTCCTCTAAACGGGCGCCGCATACACTGAATACCGGAATCATCGAATATATTTTCCTCGAGAAATACTGATTGCAGGGAAGAATTGTATAGAAAAAATGTGTGATCAGATCTACAACTTTCGCTTGATATAGTGTTTTGTAAATATTATAATTTTCCTAGATACATTGAAAAGACCTAGTCGACTTAAGTAATTCATAGATTAGACTCTACAGATTCGAGTCTTAATCTTACTTTTGTGTTTAATCAAGAGGATGGACTATAGATGATATTTTGGAAATGCTACCTCCTGAATATCAAATTCACCGTAAATCAACCGATACAATATTATCGAAAAAGCCTGGTTACAGTGAAAAATGTCTTGCTTTTCATGGCAATGCTCAGCGTCATTCTACTAAAAGAACACGAACCTGATTTCAAAAATTTAAACGAGAAATTTTTCATCATCATCTTATTTTTCAGAACTGGTATAGAGTAACTATTTCCTTTCCCCCAGTTAAAAGAAGTTTGGGTTGCTATGACTTTATTTCAAATATCAAAAGTCCCAAAATCATTAAATTTTGAATTTGTATTTCGCATTTAAGTTAAGAAAGGGGGGTCCTATAAATGTTATACTAATAAATTTACAGTGAGGATGGGGTATATAAAGTAGCATGCTGGGTTTTTCAATTTAGTTTAGTACCTGAGAATGAACCGTAGCGGTCGAAACGTCGGACGTCAAGGTGATTCTAAATTTAAGGTGATGGGGACAATCAGGTTGTCCTTTACTAACATAGAATATTGCTTTCATTATTTTTATTTTATTTTATTTATTATTTTATTTTTATTTTTATTTTATTATTAATTTAATTTAATGTTTATTTTTAATTTTTAATATAATTTATTGTAGTAATAAATTTTATTTCATATTCTACGGGGGTGAACATAAACTAGGACAGTCTGACTGTCATTATTTTAGCTAATATATTATATTATAAAGACTGTAAGACCGATAAAAATATTTACTAAGTTAAATCATGAATCCAAAAACAGAGCACACTATTTTTTCAGAAAGCTTTAATTAAGCTTGCAAACAAATACAACAAATATAAGTGCAAGGCGACTACATAGAAAAATAGTATAAGAATAAAATAATATTATCAAATTATTTTTATAGCCTAAAACTGCTGTTTTATTTTTTCTCTAATACATGAAAACTTACTTTTTGAGTAACCCTGATATTTCTCAAAAAAAAATCAATAATTCCATCTTTAGGCTCACCTCGAATATCGGCGAATGTGTGGCTATATTGTGTTAGCCTATCGCCCTACTTCTTTGTCATACTTATGTTTTTGGGGTGTAGATTATGAATATTGTAATTGTTTTTAATTAAAATTCAATATTCATCATCAAATCCATGAAAAGACCGAAGAAATTGAGGTTTGTTGAATTGATGTCAAAAATTGGTTGAAATATGTTTTGTATATTTTACTATATTAAAAAAAATAGTTTGTTATTATCAAAAATATATATTTAAATGTCTTAATTAATTTACTTGAAACGATATTTATTTAGCTTAAAAAAACTCATTATGAATTTTACCAATGAATTTTTGGAAATTGACTAAATCAGAATCACAAATTCTATTTCCTGAATGCATTAAACTTAATTTAATAAATATATCATTCATTTTAATATCTTATTTGTCAAAAAATACACTTATTTGTTTAAAAATTTGCTCACCATGTGGTTGCAAGATTTTCATCGCCTCGAATATACTATGTCACTCTATCGATTACTATACGTATAAGAAGACTATAAATACCTACTACATATACATGTATAAATACGACTATAAATATATATATATATATATATATATATATATATATATATATATATATAATTATATATATATATATATATCGTAGAATTTTTGGTAAAATCATTATTTTTTTGAATTTACCAAAAAATCGATCATCTAATCCTAGCGGTGAAAAATATTAGTTAAATTTTGAAGTCTATCGGTGAAGTATTTTCAGCGCTTATAAAAGCATGCATACAAATATATACCCTCTTTTACATAATATAGATTAGTAAGCATAATCATCTTCATAGGTCCCACTCTAAACTCATTTATTGTAAAGTTTTGGAGGTATGTGTATTAAGTACTGAGATCTATATATGAAAATTAGTGTACAAACGTCGGCGACTCCGTAGTAATAGAAACCTCGGTTTTTATATAATTCTCAATAGTTGTAATAACAAATTTTGTTATAATTGGAGGTAGAACTAACGCTCAATTCATAGAAATACACTTATATTAGATTAATATAATAAGTGTTTTTATGTAATGACAGACAACTATTTTTTTGCAAGAAATCTAAGCTCTATGAAATCGAAAAAAACTTCTTGAATATAATTCAGAAACGTTATGAATTTTCTATTTTAATTATAATAATCGTGATTGTTCTCAACCTATACATTTTTCTTGTGCTAATAACAAACCATTTTACATTATTTATACCCCAAATTCAATTTATATAATGAATAAAAAAACTACCCATTGCTCCAATAAATTTAGAGTGAAAACTATTTTTTTTATCTAATCGAAAAATGTTATTACTTAATAACGGAAGAAACATTTATAATAACTAAATTTATTTATTATTAGTTGGTTGTTTGGCGTTAATAACATAAATATATATTTCCACTCTACAGCCATTAAAATTGATTGATATAATTGGTTTTAACTTGTTCAATATTGTTTAAATTACAATATTATTTAAATTCTACCAGTACCGGCCAATTAACAGCTATACAATGTAACATAAATGCATCTTAATTAAATTTATAGTGATGCCATGACGTATGGCATTAAGATTAATCTACAAAGGACAGATAGGTCGTTAGATATATATATATATATATATATATATATATATATATATATATATATATATATATATATATATATATAGAATTAGCTACTGTAATTTACAATAGCATCGAGTCCGAAAAATGGCCACTCATACATGTTTCTTGAAACTGTTAGAATTGATAGTGAATAAAGCTAAATAGCTAAAAGTAATCTATCAGTATCTTGCGGTCTGTATATACCCATACACACACACACACACACACACACACACACACACACACATTCTTCAAAACCTTTTCGAAATAGAACAATAAGAATAGTATATGTTCTATTTTCCCACGTGACACTCTCTATTACACCAATACATTTCAGCGTCAACTGGGTAGTATATATTTATCCTTTAGATATTTTTCTCTATCACAGATAAGATGTCTGACGCGCAAACGCTTACATTTTTGAGTTATCGCGATATGATCATAGCCTATTTTGTACGTTTATCGATTTGCCGTCTAAATTTTGTTCTTTCGTCTGCATTTTACTGTTGTGCGCGAGTGTTGTGTATTTATGGGGTGCAGGTTTACACCCTATCGAGTGAGTTGACAGCTAAGATCGGCGCTAATAAGAAAATCACAAGAACAGGATGGGTGTCAACCAG
Organism: Sycobia sp. Sy_11; assembly: GCA_018907035.1. NCBI lineage: Eukaryota > Metazoa > Arthropoda > Insecta > Hymenoptera > Epichrysomallidae > Sycobia > Sycobia sp. Sy_11. The sequence goes on from JACCIC010000029.1 coordinate 1,256,004, forward strand.
CTGATCGAGAACCCTTTCTAACATAAAGTATTTTTTTCTATCTTAAATATCTATTCTCTCTTTCCCTAGCATATATTTGCCCTATTTAGTCAATTCTTATTTTTCGTTCCTATGATTTTGACCTTTTAACTAATTTTGCTTTATTTATTATAATTTTTTTGTCAGTATTTAATTAACGAATGAGGCGTAAATAGGCATCTGTCACAGGAGCTTGACAGCTGACAACGTCTTCATATAGATTTGTTTTCTTGAAAATCTCAGGTATTTAAATCTTGCTTCTCTTAATTATAATAATAAATATACTTAAATGTACATATATACGTATACACATATATGTACAGTGAAAAAATTTCCTTCTCATTCGCCCTATCCATATTTGAATTCAGCTTTCGTATAATAATCCGATTTATTTTAGAATTATTTTTTAGATGCACAACTTGGCATACGCTGTTATTCAATCATCCACGTATCACTCATTCTGGAACCCACTTATTTATTGTGGACGCTACGACCGCATAAATTATGATGTTTTACGTCAGGATTATCGTCACAGTGTTCAATGATGACCACCTAACTTTTAACCTCTCAAGGGGATTCCATGCTTCTAAATGAAAATATTCGAGGGGTACATAAATAATATTCAGTTGATCCACTGAAATCTCTATAACAATATTTATTCCATTCACTTCATTATACAAACAATGATTGATCGAGAGGAAGGTATCATAACTCCCATCTCACGCTTCTTCTGTTGTGTGATAATACTTGTATTCTACGCAGATAAAGAACTTCTTTAAGAGTCGTAACTCACATTTGACCAAAGAGGATGAGTAATCTTTTTGACGTTTACTTTACGCAGTGCACCTACTACGTGACTAGCCCTTTTTGTCATGCGTTATTTAAATACATAAACAAAAAACATTGTCTTCGAAAAAGAAAAAACATTATGTAAATTCTAACTATAAGTTAAACTGATCTCATTTATACATGAGCTGGGTCCGTTTATGAAGCCTCTCATTCATTCATGACTCGCTTGGAAGATATCCATTTATAGAGTCTCCATCTCCATCATTAATAAAAGTTGCCGACTTATAGGGTTTCCGATACGCAAATCGATTAATGACGATCTCTAATGCAATTGCGTATTAATGGAATAATAGAATTCGTACATTACTGAAATGATATTAATTGTAAATGCAGTGTATAAAATTCATCCTAGCTAGAAGGTAGCGAAACTTGTGTTCATCAATAAGGATTAGAATCCGCTTGAGGTAACGTAGTTGATAAACCTCTCTGCTTACTCGACACTGCAGAAAAATTGATCTCCTCATCTTCAGAATACTATTTAGGCTGACGGTGTTTTATGTATCTGATAGTACGGATTCCTTGCTAAATCATCTGTATATTCAGCTGCGAAGAATTGCCAAAAGTCGTAGTTAACTTTCTAATTGATTAGACAGATGATTTCACAGCTGATTTATCATCTCTTTTTCTAAACAGGATATTTCACTACTTTATAGAGTCCAGATAGAGATCTTTTTACCAATTTTAAGAAACTTACTATGGAAATGTTTCTTATTTTTCAATTTTTACATATGTAATTAAATATATAAAAAATAACATAGAGAAATATATTTTCATATTTACAAGCTGGGCATGATGAAAATGAAAAGCATGCTGAATCCGAATTAGAATTAAATTACTCAACCACAATAGATTTTCGAAATGTCATTATCGACATTAACCTATCACGTATATTATCTTGTCAGTATAGAATATTCGATCTAATTATAACAGTAATATAAATGTATAACAACATTTGTTTTAGCATAAGTATTTGAGGTTATTTTGTGCCAAAGTTAAATGTCAGTTCACTTTGTGTTTTAGATTACGCTATGAGGTGTTTAAGAGTGCACCATACCTCTGATAGAAGTAAAATCGATTGCTGCGCTTGATTTTTAATATATTGCGGTATTTTATGGTACTTCAAAAGTACGAAAAAGCCTGTCCTGTTTTATCGATTGTTCCAGTATGTCAGTGCCGTAGTAGCCCAACTTATATATGCAAATTATAAATGATCCATTTAAAATTTATATTTTATAATATACATAAGAAATAAATAGCGGAGTAGCTGATCGAGACTGATCGTTTGTCACAAGAAGTTTATGTAATTTTATAGATATAGTATATCTGACTATAGCAAAGAGCGGAGCGAGATACCAGGAGAGGTGAAGCAATAAAGAAGCATCAGCTGGACATGCTCCGTTCAATTGAAATTTGCATATATGTGTGCGAATATACACACAAATATATATATATATATATATATATATATATATATATTTACAAATATAATATATATCCTCTTGCATCCAATTTCTAACCTAATCATTATATATATATAATTTAGTGTGTGCATATTCTATACACCAAAGTTTCGTATAAAATTGTATAAATCATTGGTAAATAAGTGTTAATATAAATTGAACGTAAACTTTACATGAATTTAAAAAAATCTTAATTATGAATTTTGAAATAAGGGTAAAGATAAAAATGAATAATATTTAGAAATTAGATAATATTTTTGAAAACATAAATACTAAATAATATATGTTTAAAGAACACAATTTCAAAATTAATTATTATACTTAATTTTTAAGACAAAATGCAATGACAATAATATTATTTTGTAATTCTTTCCAGATGTTAGTTTATGTATTGTATTCGATTATTTCTTATTAGACAAATAACAGAATATTATATTATTCTATTAATTTCAATTTTTTGCAGTACAGTGATTAAAACTTGCATATGATACAGAATTATTATTTACTTGAACGAAATAAGGACCGAGTTTATACCTTTTTCTTAAGTTTACTATAACAATGTTTATATTTTTCATGATTTGTCTATTTAATAACCATGGTAGTTCAATTACTTTTAGTTCGTAGTGACTAGATTTCAGCCTATTAAAAATTATTAGATGCGATGTATAACAAGATGATATATAACGCTACATTTCGATTCTATTCTGACAGTTTTGAAAGGATTTTATTCAGCTTTTGTTAATCATTTTTTGTTTTGTTTCTAAAATTCAGATATACACGGTGTCCTAGTTATAAGTGTTCATATTAGCGGCATGGTATCTGCAAGGAAAAGTTATGTCTAAATATGAATATTCATATAGGTCCATTTCTTATAGTTTTTGTACCACGAGCCCATGTCTATGAGCCAATCAAGACTCAGCAAATTGGGTCATCGGCTGCGAGCGAAAAAAAGGAGGTCAAACGAAGCGAAACGAGGCGAAGTCAAGCGAACACGGCAAAGAAAAGTAGTTATTATTTTTCCTGCCCATTGTCAACGCTTGCGTAACAGCTTGGATATACGGACGTATTTCGAAGCAAGGTTCACACGTCTACGAGTAAAGATTATGTTTCTTTGTCTACAACGGTCACTACCCACATTTTTTGCCTAGTTACCCTTTTTTATAGCAGCCCACTCCACTGCATTGAAAATACGAGGGTGAATTGATAAGTTTCCGGCCTGACCAAGAAAAACAAAGTTTTTAAGAATTTTTTTTATTTCTCAACATAATCTCCTTCAAGGTTGATACATTGCTCATAGCGGTGTTCTAATCTAGTAATGCCATGGCTAGAGACTGATTTGTCAAGCTCCTCAATATACCCATTTAGAGCTTCGATTACTTCTTCATTGATCGCAAATCTCTTAGCGCCAAGCCATTTTTTGAGGTTAGGAAACAGATAATAGTCACCCGGGGCTAGGTTTGGAGAGTAGGGAGGGTGCGGCATAAATTCAAACTTCAGATTGTTGATTTTAGCCATCGCAACGATTGACTTGTGCGCTGATGCATCATCATGATCAAATAAGATTTTTTTCTTGGCCAGATGAGGTCGTTTAATTTTCACTTCGTGGCTTAAACGTTGCAATAAGTCTGCGTAGTATTGACCAGTGATAGTTTTACCTTTTTCAAGGTAATCAATGTATATATTACCTCTTGCATCCCAAAAAAAAGTAGCCATAACCTTGTTCGCCGAAAAAATTGTTTTTGCCTTCTTTGGAGTTGGTTTCCCTGGTCCTATCCACGGTTTAGTCTGTTGTTTGGTTTCCGGAGTGTAGTGGTGGACTCAAGTTTCGTCAACAGTTACGAATCGATGCAAAAATTCGCTTGGATTACGCTTATACAACGCCAAATTTTCGGTAGAAATGTTCTTTGGAATCAATTCTTAGTCGACTGTTAGCAAACGCGGCACCCATCTTGCACAGAGCTTTTCCATATACAAATGTTCGTGCAAAATATTTTGTACACATTAGTATGACATCTTACAGGTCTCAGCTATCTCACGCACTTTTAATCTGCAGTGTTTCAGCACTATTTGATCGATTTTTTATATCATATCTGGAGTTGTGACCTCAATGGGGCGTCCTGAATGAGGCTCATGAGAGGTGCTCACACGACCCTGTTTAAACTCTGAAACCCACTGATTAACGATTGAATATAATGGGGAGGATGTCCCCAAGTGTTGAGTCCATCTCTTCTTTAATTTCCTTCAGCTTTAACTACTTCAAATAAAATGATTTGCTGACAGCACGATTTTCCAGCTTTTCCATTTTTACGAAAAACACACAGGCTTCTTCTACAGCGTGCTCTCAAACTTAAACTAACATGGTGATCGGACTGATACTATAGCTATAAGCTATCTAAGAATGCTACTATAGAACGCCACATCAAGGTAGGCCTAGTGGCGCCATCTCTTGGTCAGGCCGGAATAAAAGGCGGATGTTTCGCTGGCGCGGATAAATTGATCACGAGCGCACACGTGTGTTTTATAAAAATAGTAGTGGAACTAAATTGTCGAAATGTTGCAAAGATTGAGAATAGATATTTGATAATCACATTCATAACTGGCAAAAATACTGATTGTAAGGAAATTTGATTGATAAAAATCGGATCAAATGATCTTGTAGAGTTTATGTAACACGTCTATAATTGTTTTATATTATTTTATTCGTAACTAGAGTCCGAACCATCCCATTTTTACGTTTTAAAGTTTTTTGCAATTAGCATTTTTGCCAGTTTTGAATGTGATTTTTGAATATCTATTTTCCAATCTTTGTAGCATTTTGAAAATTCAGTTGGACATTTATTTTTATAAAACACACGCGTTTGCTCGCGGTGAGTTCGTCGGCGGCAAAGAAATGTCCGCCATTTCTACAGTATTTCCAATGCAGTGGAGTGGGCTGTTATAAAAAAGAATAGTTTGATAAAAAAATGGGTAGCGACCATTGTAGACGAAGAAACATAATCTTGATTTGTAGACGCATGAACCTCGTTTCGTCAATGCGTCTGTATATCGAAGCAGTTACGCGAGTATTGACAATGGACAGGATAAATAATAACTACTGGTCTTTGCCGTGTTCGCTCGACTTCGCCTCGTATCCCTTCGGTTGGCCTTCTTTTTCGCGCTCGCAGACGATGACCCATTTCCCTGAGCTCTGATTAGCTCACAGACATGGGCCTCTACTGCAAAAACTATAGAAAATGGAACTACATGGATCCTAATATTTACACATAACTTTTCCTTGCCGATAACATGCTGCTAATATGAGCAGTTATATCTGGAACACCGTATATATATATATATATATATATATATATATATATATATATATATATAAATATATATATATATATATATATACATCAAACTTTAAACGAATTTCTAAAGACAAAGCGTGTTTCTGTTTGTACACGATAACCAAAAAAATTACTAAATCGATTGTTCTGAAATTTGACATATAGATTCTATATTATCTTCGGAAGGACACAAGCTATGTTTTTTATTGAAAATCATTTTAGTTTCATCAATAAATTAAGTTCACAGTTTTTTCAGTCAGTTTCACCAGCGCCTACTACGTGGCGTCTTGAATCACCAGCATCAACTCAAAGTAGTCCGCTTAAAGTATTAATGCCATGCCAGTTCAGACGACTGACCATATGGAACTTTGAGATTCGTATCCTGAAAAAGGTGTGATGTTAGTGGGTGTTACCTTTTTTATTCTTCAGGTTAATTTGATACTACTCTCACACCTTATGGATATCTTTTGATTTTTGTAAATTTTATTTTTTCTTATCTGTCTGTCTCTCTCTCTCTCTCTCTCTCTCTCTCTCTCTCTCTCTCTCTCTCTCTCTCTCTTTGTCCTCTGTCTTTGTTCGTCTTCTCTTATAAAATGGTTGTGTATGCCAAATTATACTGAACATAATTTGTGACGACAAATGATTTTTTTGTTTCTAGACGTTTTATTAACTTTAAAAATGAACATAGGCTCTGTTTTTTTATACATACACACACAGATATATATATATATATATATATATATATATATATATACATTTTTAATACGGCTTCTACGGAGAAATATTGTATTAGCGTGTACGGGCGGTTAATTTCTACTGGGAATTTTGTATTCGGATGAGAGAATGCGATGTCCACGTGTTTCCGAACGACTTCTATGGGGAGCATTGTGTTTAGTCGGTTGGAATTGAAGTCTACCTTTCTGGGGATGACTACTACGAAGAGTTTCGCGTTCGAACGGTACAACACGATGTTCAGGTGCCACGGAAGGACTTCTATGGGGAGATTCATGTTGTAACAATAGAATCCAATATCCAGATGCTTTGGAACAACTTTTGCGAATACGTATCATGTTTATTTGGTTGGAAACAATGACCAGGTATATCGGGATGACTGCTACGGATATTTTCATATTCGATTGGTAGCATACGATGTCCAGATGCCTCGGAATAATTACTGCGGAGAGTAGCGTGTTCGGACAGTTGAAGACGATGCCCAAGTATGACGGGATGGCTTCTATGAAGACATTCGTATTCTATCATTCGAACACTCAATCCCTCAGTAGAAGTCGTCTTTCGATACCTAGACATTGTATTCTACCTTCCCTAAAAAAACTTTCTATTGCAGTTGTTTCGAGACATATTCTATCGTCCGAACATATATATATATATATATATATATTTAATATATATTGTATATATATATATATATATATATATATATATATATTTAATATATATTGTAACGGTAAGCGTATGCGCCTCGAGTATGAGGACGACAGACACGGCCGTTACAGAATGTGTGCCCAGCTTGGTTAAGCCCCGAATCAATCCGTCGATATAGAGGAGCGGTTCACGAGGGGCGAAGTATCCCATGCAAAGGGAAGCGGGACTGGCTAAGGCGAAAGTAATTGAAAATCATGTTGAATATCAAATTTCTTAAAATATCGTAAAATCAATAGCTCCCGTGCTCTTGCGAACCATTACGAAGTAGCTTGACAACTCGCTGGTTGATCTGCGAATTACGCCTTGATCCAGCATGTTGCGTACTTGCGTATGCATTTTCAGTTCTATCTTCTGAGAGACTGGATAGTAGCACTGATTAATCGGCCGTGCATCACCGACATCGATCACGTGGTCGGTTAGATATTTGCACCCGAGACGCTGATCAGCAGGTGGTAATATCCGGTCGAGGAGTTGCTCGTGAGCTCAACGTTGACTGTCGTTCATGTTGGCTAGGCTTATCGAGACAAGCGAATACGCCGAAGTAACGGAGACGGTGCAGTGATGTAGTGAAACGAGATCCACTGCATCCTTGATCGACATCGTATTGTCGAGGGAGCGGACGACCGCATTGAAAGTGCGATAGAAATCCGTACCAAGCACTTAGTCATTTTGCAAGTTTAGAATTATGATGACGTCTACAATTGTAAACGGAAGGGCCACCTGGCCTATTATCGGCTCAATTTTTCCCGTGGCGGGACGAGCACCGGATCCGGAAAAGGATGGAATTAAACGACCGAGGGCAGATATAATCTGCAAGCCAATTGCTCCGAGAGCTGTGCGGGCAGCTTCTGCATCGAGCAACACATGTATGCGAAACTTGTATCCATCATCGTGAATACCGATCGGGATCGGTATTCACGGCTGAGGGGCTTGCACATCAGGTTTCACCTGAAGGGAGGCTTTCGTTGTGATTTAGACAAGGTCGATGGTCTGCTCTTCCATGCACAGTACTACCTCGGGCAGAATTCGCAACTGATCTTCTAATTGTAAGAGCTGCGACCCGCAGCGCTTGTAAATCAAGTGAAGCGGCTCCAGATTCAGCCTCTTGCAAAGCTTCCCGTACCAGAGTTTTGAAATCTGGAAGCCTAATGTTTACGGACGCGACTTTCGGCTTCGGACGTGTGCCAGACGTATCCACCGGATGAAAGGCCACTTCGGGCATTATGCAGTCCTCGGTTGAACAAAGCGGCTTGTATATATGCGAGTTTGACCTATATGCGCCGCTGTGCTTCGCTGATCAGTTCGGCTTGGAAGCGTCTATTGGCGTCGTAGCAGATCCGGGCCGCGTAGCAGAACTCTTGCCACATGTTGCAGTCCTTCCGGGACAGGCGCTACCACTGCAAGGCAACGCCGCCTAGTTGCTCCGTCATGGTACTGAGCATGTCTTCGTCTGTGAGCGGCGTCCACCTACGGTATTCCGCGAACCTTTGGAGGAATTTCTCGGCACTTTTTCCCTTAGTGCCATTGAAACGGATTTTCTATTGGCGCATGGTTTCACCGCTTAACGGGCGAGCTGATCATATCTCGATGGTAAATGTGATGCTCCCTCCCCCTTCAGGTCCAAGGTACCGAGGGTGTCACAGAACCGAGAACGTTCGCTAGTCGATAGTGGAGATCTAACAGAGTGTTCAGCACTTTCCAATTACTGAAGATGGTATGTATCTGGAAGTGTGTTGGAAAGTGAAGCCATCGTGTCGAAAAGTATAGTGTAACTGTTGCTGGTTGTTAACCAACGCTGTATTTATTTCATTCTGCCTCTGTTACAGGTCTTAAACAATGCCGTTCTGTTGTCGAATCCAAGTCTGTAGCATTTTCTGCAGGCAGCCTAGTGCAGGGCTAATTACGTGATTATCTTTGAGGCTAGCAGCCTGGGACTCGGCTGTTGTGCCTTGCTCATGAGATGCGACTTACACCTGATGCGTAATATCGCTCATTGTAACGGCCTGAATCGGTGAGTCGTTGGTCGTGCTACACACGAGCGGTTCAAACCTATTAATTTCTGCTAAATTGAAATTAATCAGATTTTGCATTTGTTGATTGGCAGCTGTTATGCTAGTCCTTTCGACTCTGCTCGGATTGACTTCTTGCGCATGCGGTGTCAGCTTATATAGAAACTTGCTCGGCGTATCTCGCTTCCATGTTGTTCAAAGTACATGTTTTCGTATCGCCACGCATTCTCGAGGTAACCATGAGTTTTATATTATTAGTAAATTAAATAATCCAAGTAAATAACTCGTTGAGCGATTCTCGTTTAACGGTTGTTATGGAAGGCCGTACACAAAAAAAATTTCGAATGTTGTTTTGTCATGAAAGTAGAAAAGGAAAAGGAAAAAAAACAGAAACAAAAGAAATAAACAAATTGTTATATAATTATTATTTAAATAAATTGTTATTTTATTTAATTAATTCTTATTTAACAAAATTTAATGAATTATTATTTAATTGAATAATTAAATTTTTATTTGATTATCCCTCATGTGTAAAATAATGTGTAAAATATATCAGATTAATTTTATTTATCATCATTAATTTTATCTATTATTAAACTATTTGATATTCGTTACTTTAACTGAGCAAACAAAACAAAAGAGCACAACACATTTATTTAACAAATGTTGGGACTTTGCAGTGCCAATGGATGGTGAGAGCGATAGCGCAAAACTCGAAATCGCAAAAATTGTTGCAACTAACGTCAAATAACAAATTTTTATTCTGACAACAAAAAACAAAAGAGAAAACTGCAAACAGTCTATTTTTAGTTAATTTAGATTTTGCAATAATTTTATTTGTTAAAATTTTCAAAAATACAGACTTTCCAATTTTTCTGTTTTCTCAAAAAAAAAAGGAAAGGGAAAAATTTCCAGCATCTTTTTGATTTTTGCAAAAAGAGAATCAAAAACAATTTTGAAAATATAACAAAAATGTTGCTTTTTGTATTTTTCGACAGAGAAAAATCAAAAAGCAAAAACGCAAAAAATTAATTTTATTATTTTCTAAAAAAATGAAAAAGTTTTCGTCGTTTCTAACTACGCACGTGCGTAACTATAGAGTTCATCATACAATCCAATTTGTCTTGATACACTATCTATATATAATATTTATCATGTTTATGTAAAATAAATATTACCAATATTTTTAGCGTATATTAATAATTTAATATAAGCTTGTATTCACGATAACAAAATGTATAAATAAATATTAAAATGTACTTTACAATATTATACATAAATATATATATATATATATATATATATGTGTGTGTGTGTGTGTGTGTGTGTGTGTGTGTGTGTGTATGTGTGTGTGTGTGTGTGTGTATGAGCTTAGGAAACGAATGTCGCCTTTAAATTTTTATTTAAATTTTGTTAGTCTTTATATTCATCATATTAAATATATTATTGTCTCGAAAAGCCGCACAAATATTATACTTTAGCATTTATAGCTAAACATTAAATTTGTGCCTCTCTTGCCTATCTGGCAATTGACCGCTAATGTTTACGTTACCGGCTTGGAAACGTAAACACTCTCGACGAGCAGTGCTTTTGCACTCTTTAATATAAATATCTTCCATATTAAATAATTATATTATATATACAATAATTATATTCCGCATACAGAAACATTTTACAATTATTTTGCGCACAACCGCATAACTTTAATGCGAATTTCGCCGGGGCACTGTAATGTTATATATTTAATGTATGTGTACATATATATTTATTGAATAATATATTTATATTTTACATAAGGTAACTTGCCTATATACATGTCTTGCCAGGGTCTGGTAAGTTTATACCTACTTTTTTAATAATAATGAATTATTAGAAAAAATAGCAGAAGAATTTTCACCTAAAAACATCGATGATTCAAGATTATTAACTCTTTTTTATGAGTCCATACGTGAACCAAATCTTGTGAAAATAAACTCGGCTATTGGTAAATGATCTCATTACTTTATGAAGCTGCATTTCCGTTAAAACTATTTATTCTTATTATTATATAGCATCTAATGCTATATGCTATATATCATATTGCTTGTTAATCATATTATTCTCCCCGCATATATAAATTTTTACCCCTTTCTCCTAACGGCCACTTTACCTCACACTTTACGTTAATAATAAAAATATCTATTTTACATAAAGCTTAGTTCACTCTGCCATAAAATCAGAATAGATCTTTGTATTAGTTAGAGAGACATACTCTTAAAACCCACGTAACCTACATAATACATGCACACGTCAGTACATAAAAATTGTCAGAGGCAACATTATAAGAATGAATGCAAATTTTTCACTTCTGTAAAATGTCCCTAGTTAATAATTATCCACAGAATGGAGGAAATGAAAGTCAGGAGAATCACACGATTAATAAAACATTTTAGGAAAATAATTAGGAATACTTTTTGAGCATCGACATATACCATACAGCCATAGGGCTGATATAGAGAAGAAGTCTTGTTGAGTGATATTTCACCAAATTTAGCATCGTCGCTGAAAGTAGATAATAATATATACATGGCCCCTTAATATGAATGCATAATGAAGAAAAAAAAAATTAAATAAGCACATCAGCATTTGGGATATACTGATATTCACAAATAAATGAGCGACATACACAAGGAACGTATAGCTGATACAAATGGGCAGTTCATGATAATAAATTAAGAGAGTAAATAGAAAATAACGTTTCGAAAAAATAATACATATAATTAATTAACATTAATAATAATAATTTATAACTATTTCCAAAGCAAAGGAAGTGTAGGTAAATAAAACTAATAATAATTTTTATTTAATATTATTACTCATAATATTAGTATAAATAAGTAAGTTTAAAAAAATTTAGTTAATTAATATTTGTAAACTTTCCCTTTTTCCCTCGGGATAGCTTATGTGGTAGAGCCAGGATCAGTTTTGAAGGAAAGGGAGTTTTCGATAAAATCAGGAAAGAATATAATACTCAGTTATATTTCTATAAAAATAATAAAAATATATTCTCTTAAAAATTACACAAGAAAACAAAATATACTTCTGGCGTCGGACTCTCTGATCTGTAACAAAACAAGACAGATTTCTTATGTTAAATCTTATACTATACATTATTAAACTATATTCCGAACGCTTCTTATTTTAAACGGTATTTACAACTAATTTTTATACGCAATAATTATACTAATCTCACGCACTATTTATATATACACTTTTACTGTGGCTGGGAGGAGTATGGGAAATGAATGAAGCCTATTGGTTTATAACGAGGTATCTGAAAGTTGTTCGGTGTTTGTTACTGCCAGGCTCCGGCTCAACCCGCCTCGGCCCCTGATCCTTCAACCCGCTACCAAGTTTTTTTGACAAGTACTAAAACACGCCACAGCCCGTGCACTCAAGATCACGACAGGTCTCTTGAGGAATAGTAAGGCCGTTGGTCTTTAATGGAACGCCACGCAACCAGCATCGCGACTCCGCTATTCAGGATTTTCGGACGGGTAAAATTTACTAGAACTCTGGAGTCGGGGTTGCTCTAGGGAGCTTCTTTCGGCCGCATCGCCAAGAGAACTTTTGGGCCGGAAAACTCGCCCTTTTATACATGAAAAATTAGTCGATCGGTTGTTTACACAATCGTTCGACAAATTTCGTATCCCGCCGCTGAAAAACAATAATAATAATTTTGCAATAATATAATAATAATAATCGCATTATAATTATAATATTTATTTAATATAATACAATATTTAATTATAATATTTATTAAACTCATATATTTATTTATAATAATAATAATTTATTATTATAATAAATAATAATAATGACAATAATGGTGAATATTATAACAAATTATAATAAGAATTAAAGAATAATTATAATAGTATTTAATTCTTTCGGATTCTGGATAATATTTAATTATAATAATATAATGACAATTATTATAATGAATTACGACAATTACAATTATATAAATAATAGTCAATCATATATTTTTATAATTCATAAATAATAGACGAGTGAAATAATTTAAACAAATTTTGAAATAAATACATCAACCAACATAAATAAATAATAAAGTTACATCAACAAATAATTTAACAAAAAAAATTAATTAATTAATTTATGTAAATAATTAACTTGATACAAGGAGTAAATATACTATAAATAGATTTATAACTAGACGAAACGAATTTAACTGAATTAACTATGAACCAGAAAAAGATCGAAATGTCATCCTCACCGAATAAAGACAACGTAGTTGCGAGTGAAGAGAGACGGCTGAACAGCATGTTGGCTGGGATGAACAAGGAAAAACTATTAAGAGAAGCCTGCCATCGAAACGTGAGACTGGACGAGCCATCAAATGTCCTTCGCGACAGATTAATTCGCTATGAATTACGTCGCAGTTTCGGAAAAGATGTAGCGAAATGGAAAGAGTCTGACGAAGTTAACGACCTGGAAGATAATCCTTATGAGTTATTGGACATTATGTACGGATTAAACTCAACAGAAGTTGATAATTGATTCACAGGAGTTACGAGTACAGCGTCTGATGAATGTAACCCCGAACAAGGAATAATAGGAAATAACAATATATTAAATGTGTAGCAAAGCTGCAGCACTATACCACCCTTATGGTCATTATTCCCATATATTTTCCCACGGCAACACAACCCCACGACTTATATTAAATCATATTAACTTAATAATTTTCAAGGTAAACTGGTTTTGGACAAGGTCAAGGTCAATCTAGAGGTAACTTTTGTCAAGGAATTTAATATTCACCTTGTATTTGACCTTGGGTTTGACTTTCAAGGTTATTTCAAGGTCAACTTTGTTTTTTTCAAAGGAGAACCCTTGTTTTTGACAACGGAAATCGAAAGAGCAGAAAATTTTACGTTCAAATATGTGCTGAAGTCATGAGTCAAGGATGACCTTGATGGTCACGTAAGGTCAATTATCTTCGAACAAGGTCTGGTAACGTCTTGGCATAGGAAATCTCAATTTTTGTATCACAGAAGCTATTATCTTTATCAAGGTGCATATAACGGTGACGCTCTGCATGGTTTTGCCGATGCCCTTCAAGGACATTTTACTTTGAATTTTGAGTTAATTTTCTTAAGAACAAGTGACGTATCTAACTATATTGTCAATGTATCTCCACATGTGGTCTCATAAAATAAATCATTGAAAATCCTCGGTAATTTGTAGTTAAATGATTTTGTGATATTTATTCTGAGAACCTGTGTTTGTTAAAAATAGATATGAAGTTGTTAGGCCCGTGCCCACAATGTCTATACGTTAACAAATCTAATATTCAACAAAAATATTTTTATATCAGACATATAGTTTAATAGATTAAACTAAATGTAAATTGTTTAATTTTCTTCAAGAGTACCCTTTTACGAGACTACCACTGTATAACATGAATTAATAAAATATATTTTGAGGAAATATGAATTTTTTGTAAAAATTTTTGAACCGACTCATGAAATATTTAAATACTCATATTTTGTTTGACATGTGCTTCTAATAATTATATATCAAGTGTGTGATCATTTAATATCTACTATTCGTTTACATATGATTCCTTTATCAACACTTTTAGAAAAAGCAGCTCTGTATGTCACTTCTTCGGGATATACAAATGATGTGAAAATGAACTCGGCTATTTCTAAATGCACTCATAACTTTTTTAAACTGTGATTTTGTTCTACAATAAAAATAAACTCTGTAATTTAGAAATGATTTCATTACTTTATTATTCTGCCATTTCGTTAAAATTAATTAATTATTAGCGTTTTCGAAATTTCAGAAAAATTTTGTGTAAACTATACATATTATTATTTATAGGGATACATATAAAATGAACTTAGCCATTTCTGTTAGGCTGTAATTATGTAATATATTTTATTTTTTTATTAGAAAGATATTTATACAAATTTTGTTGTCGTATTTTATTTTGAAATATTTTGCACTATAAAAAGCTTTATATAATTACACATTTTCTTATATGTTTAAGTTCGTTATATAATATTTTTTTGTGTTAATACGAGGTTGCATTGATAAGTTTCCGGCCTGACCAAGAAAAACAAAGTTTTTAAGAATTTTTTTTATTTCTCAACGTAATCTCCTCCAAGGCTGATACATTGCTCATAGCGGTGTTCTAATCTAGTAATGCCATGGCTAGAGACTGATTTGTCAAACTCCTCAATATACCCATTTAGAGCTTCGATTACTTATTCATTGTCTGCAAATCTCTTACCGCCAAGCCATTCTTTGAGGTTAGGAAACAGATAATAGTCACTCGGGACTAGATCTGGAGAGTAAGGAGGGTGCAGCATCAATTCATACTTCAGATCGTTGATTTTAGCCATCGCAACGATTGGCGTGTGCGCTGGTGCATTATCGTGATAAAACAAGATTTTTTGCTTGACCAGATGAGGTCGTTTAATTTTCATTTCGTGGCTCAAATATTGCAATAAGTCTGCATAGTATTGACCAGTGATAGTTTTACCCTTTTCAAGGTATTTAATGTATATCATACCTCTTCCACCCTAAAAAAACTGTACCCATAACCTTATTCGCCGAAAAAATTGTTTTTGCCTTCTTTGGAGTTGGTTTCCCTGGTCCAATCCACGGTTTAGTCTGTTGTTTGATTTTCGGAGTGTAGTGGTGGACTCAAGTTTCGTCAACAGTTACGAATCGATGCAAAAATTCCCTTGGATTACGCTTATACATAACCAAATTGGTGGTAGAAATATTCTTTCGAATCAATTTGTGGTCGACTTTTAGCAAACGCGGCACCCTTCTTGCACAGAGCTTTTCCATGTACAAATGTTGGTGAAAAATATTTTGTACACGTTCATATGACATCTTACAGGTCTCAGTTATCTCATGCACTTTTAATCTGCGGTCTTTCAGCACTATTTGATAGATTTTTTCGATCGTATCTGGAGTTGTGACCTCAATGTGGCGTCCTGAGTGAGACTCCTCAGAGGTTCTCACACGACCCTTTTTAAACTCGGAAACCCACTGCTTAACGTTTGAATATGATGGAGAGGATGTCCCCAATATTGAGTCCATCTCGAATTTCCTTCTGTGTAAACCCCTTCAAATAAAAGTGTTTGACGGCAGCACGATTTTCCAGCTTTTCCATTTTTACGAAAAACATGGAGACGTCTTGTTCAGCGTGCTCTCAAACCTAAACTAAGATAGCGATCGGACTGAAACTAGAGCTACAAGCTATCTAGAGATGGTACTATAGAACACCACCTCAAGGTAGGCCTAGTGACGCCATCTCTTGGTGAGGCCAATAACTCATTAATCCACCTTCATATATTTCGAAATTTATACAAAATATTTTATATAATTTTTTTATAAACTAAATGATAAGATTAACATGTTTTCGAGTTCTTAATATAATAAAAACACATAAAACTCGACTAACTATTTTACTTTTATAAAATTTTTTTTTATACTTCAATTCTATTTGAATGATCTAGTATTCAATGAATTCATCAAATTTAATATTATACTGCTTTTTGCAGTTGGAACAGCTAAGTTTTTTGATTTAAGTTGAATCTCAGATTAACCGCATCACGCCATGATTGATCAGATGGTCTTAGGTGAATAATATACGCGTAGTTCATCTTAATCAGTTATATTTACATATTTTCAATTTTCTAATAGATAGAGGTTTAACAGTGAAATTTTATTAGATCACGTTAAATTAAATTAGTCAATCCAATTTAATTTGCATAGTTCAGTAAATTATAGTGTGATTTTATGTTTGAGAAGCTTTGGAAGATGTCTATGGGGATGTAGAATATTTTTCTTTCAGCCGTCGGTCAATGGTATTTCTATTACCAGGTCATCTTGGGGAATCCCCTCCATCTGTTGAGCCATGTGTTGGTCTATACCTTTCTATGATGATTGTAAAGGCATTTAATAAAGAACCTTATTGCTGCCATTTTACTTTATGCTGAATACCCAATGTATTTATGGAGAAATTTTATACATTTATTTGTCTTTATTTCTCATATTTCCGTTTCTTAAATAATATTGTATTTGCGCTACAATAAACTGGATCACGGGCACCACGGGTATTACGGTCCACGTTCGCGCAAATCGTATCATTGTGCTAGGAGCTGACTTACACTTTCAAAGCATTCAACAATGTTTCCAAAATTGTGTAAAATGTAATGGCAAAATCGTATTGTATACGATTTGACGCCGACATGCGAGTTTTTTTGATTTTCTAAGCGAATGAACAATGAATCCTAACAGAGTCGATCCTACCTTTCGAAAAATATCGGACAGCTGAATCGATAATAAATACAAGGTGTATTCAAAAAGTGATGAGAATTTTTAAATTTCGAGTGTTTGGAGAGTCCGCTTGTATAAAATTTTTTTTTATTATGTTGGTACGCATGCCCCTGAAGTACGATAAAATTTTCAGCAATATTCATTGCTTACTGTTTAATTGGCAGTCACTAACATGTTTTTGAGCTTGGCGATTTTCGTTTGTGAAAAAAAATGTAGCAAAGAATTTGTATTCAATTTTGCGTAAAAAATGAAATAAAATGTAGTGAAGTTTATAAAATGTTAACGAAGGCATGTGGTGAGTTTGCTATGAGTAAGGCAAGGCTTTACGAGTGATATAAGCCTTTACAAGATGGCCGCGAAAACGTTGAAAATTGCGAACGACCCGGACGCCCAAGTGCATCAACAACCGATGAAAATGTGAAAAAGTGAAAGAAATGGTTATGAACGATCGCCGAATCACAATCAAAGAAGTCGCTGATGATGTTAGCATATCAGTTGGCTCATGCCATGGAATTTTTTGGGTTGTTTTGAATATGAAACATGTGGCAGCAAAATTTGTTCCAAAATTGTTGAATTTCGAACAAGAACAGCGGCGAATGGAAGTTACTCAGGTGTCGCTAAATGAAGTTTATAACGATACAGAACTATTAAAACGTATTATATCAGGTGACAAAATATGGGTTTACGGATATAATATCGAAACTAAGGCTCATTCGTCCCAGTGGAGGCATTCTGGATCGCCAAGACCGAAAAAGGCTCGACAAAGGAAAATCGCCGAGCTCTAAAAACACGTCTAACTTTAGTGGCTGACACTTAAAAAGTAAGCAATGACTATTGCTGAAAATTTTATCGTACTTCAGAGGCATGCGTGCCAATATAATAAAAAAAATTTTATGCAGGCGAATTCTGCAAACCTGCGAAATTTCAAAATTGTCGTTAATTTTTAAACACATCTAATATATAATGCAGGTATCATCATAATAATTACCTGCTGAATGTAGGTGAATCCTGATACAATTTTTCGCCATGTATTCTGAAGGATTATTCTTTTCTCTCCTATAATTATAATTATGACCAGATGTAATTTTTTATTAATTAATAATTGTAATTAATGGTTAACAAAATAGTTATTTAAATAATAATTTAAAAGAAATCATAGATAATCCATATCCGCATGATTAAGATACATGCGGTCTACCGCTGCTCGCGCGCTGTAGCGTGCTGAGCGTTACATCCCATCCGGATGCTGGTCAGCTCTAGTATTTGGACGCGCAGGTGCGCAGGAAAGAAGAGACTTGGAAAACAATAATCATACACCTTTTTATCGCCAGACCCTTCATTTATTTTTCCACACCCCCCTTCATACAGCAGGAGCCGCTGTGAATAGGAGAAACTAGCAGGGAGCCGGTGGCCCTATACTCCACGTGTATCCGACGTGTGCTCACTCGAGCCTGGCTCGGGTTTGTTTACATCCGCGCGGATTCGTAGGGTCGACCGCTGCTTGTGCGGTGCAGTGCACCAAATGTTACAATATATATATAGTGACGCCGCGAACACCGATCGAAATTCAATCGCACTTGGATGTGGATTCGCGCACACAACGAAATTTTATTCCACCTCACTTACCTGAACTGTCTGACTGGGAGGGTTCCGACAGACTGAAAGGGGAAATTACTTACGTAATTCTTAATTAATACTTAATTCTTACTGGGGAAATTCCGCACAAAAAAAAGATACTCAGTCGTCAGATTTTGTTCCGTTCTATTTATTTCGCACATACTCTTCCGACTTCCGACTTCCACTCCAACTAAGACTATCTATATATATATATATATATATATATATATATTAAATACTATAACAACTAATTTATTTTATAGGACTGTAATCAAACTTCAATAAATTCAATGCTCGCCGTTTGTAACTTACATAACGTATATTGCTATTTGTGACAATTTGATAAAGGTTAAAAGCAAAAAAAAATTATTTGTTTTTTTAAGATCAATAATTTTCTCTGGAAAGATGAATTTTCAAATAGATTATCGATTCGCTACTATTAAGATATCTCATTTTTTTCTTTTTTTTATTCTTAAATTTACACTGGAAATTTAGATAATGAAATTACTATACTACTAATTCCATGTATTCTGATTTTGAATACTTAATAATATTATGTTTCAAAAGATAATATTAAACTTATTATACTACTAACCGCGTTCACATAATTTAACTGACGTTTAATGTAATGATAAGCCTTTGAAAAATTTGAAAGTGATTGGCTTATAAATCTCTCATAGTAGCACAGTATTAACCCTACTTATTATCGAAAGGGTCATTTAAATAATTTTTAAAAAAAAGGAAGATAAATTATATGAGCTTCTTCGGATAACTTTAAAACTATTTGTATACAGAGCGATTAACTTACTGTTTGAAAAATATTTAATACTGATAATGATTTATACCTCTTTTTTTTTAAGCACAATCAAAAAAAATCTATTGTAAATCTCTGATAATAATCATTTAACTTTTTCCATTTCATTTCGCGCAAACTAGTCCAATTAGATCCTGCCAATCATACTATCGACGAAGTAATACAAATTAGATGAGAAGAACACGTAGATGTTTACAAGAACCCCGTATAACTCATTTATACTTTCATATGAATCACTATGACGATAACAAATCTATAACTATGTTATACATTAATGTAATTACATCCATACATTTGTAACCCTGCCTTTCCAATACGCTTATGGAGAATGGAAGAAAAAAAGACATCTATATGTGTGGCCAGTTACAAATACTTCTTAATAGTCTTGCTGTCGCTTTTGAATTGATGATTGACAGTAAATAATCCTCCTTTTTCGTTTATTTACATATCTTTATCTGCTATTATGTCCTTTATGTTGCCTTTATGCAAACTAACTTACTGGATTGAAAATTTTTTCTGGTATGTAATTATCGAGCATGTGTTTCATTGCATATACTCTGTCAATTAGGTCGTTACATATTACCTAAATAAGAAAATTCATTTGAACAACTACAAAATATAAATGTATATACTTCACCAATTCAATGTTTATTTGGAATTCATCGTTCATAACATTCATAAAATTATTCATACTTATTTCTAGATACATTTGTAACAATTTCATTATTTTTGCTTTATTTTAACAGTTACCACTTTCTTTGAAATTATTCCAACTGTTCATAGCTTCCCTTTCAATTTCATTATTATCATTCACAACTGTTTATTGCAAACGTAGATTTAATAACAATTTTAAGTAAGTGGGAATGAGCAGGCAGGTCAATTAAATAAAACACAACAATTTCGCGGACAATAAAAATCACGCTTGATTGGGCGTAAAAACCCCTTCGGAGTAAGGGGAAAAGCCGAATCAAGTGGAAATTGGTAATTATTTATTGATTAATTATAACTTGACAGATCGTCTTTCACAAATGAATACAAAAATTATAACACGAGTAAATCAAGAGACTATATTAATTTACGATTCTCTTTAAAGATACTACGCAACGCTATCAAAACACATACCTTGGATGCTGCAGCATATAAGCACACACTTAAAATTACACATTTAAATATACTGTTTTAACGCATTTGCGCGGATCACACCGCGACAGCCGACCTCTGTATCGGCGGTGACCCCACCTGCCGCTGGAAGTCGGGCGAGGTGGTTTTGAGGGAAGCGGGACACCAAAATCGACACGACACAGTGCTCCGACGTCTCGGATACGGGTACAGCCCTCGCCCCGTGTGTGTCCGGATAACTCCTTCTTATCGAGTTATCGCAGTGGCGCCCGCTTAGAGCACTCGTGCGCTCACCCAGATAGCGCCTTCCGTATCTGGACCGCTTGTCACCTGAGTAACCTAACAGGAGGACACGTTTCTCCACAATGCCTATACACGAATACTAAACTTCGCCTATCTACAGGCACACAAAATATACGTATACACGAACAAAATACGCGTACATACACGTACGTGTATACACGTACACAAACACACGTACACACAAGTATACGTACACAAGTACACGTATCACAAATACGCATACACAAGTACACGTAATAGCAAGTACGTATACACAAGGAATACGCAGACACAGATACGTATTTTTATATATAATCACACAAATCCGCGGACACAGATATATACACGGTTTCACAAGCACGCGTACACACCCGTGCGTAGATACACGCACACACAAGCACACGTACTCACAAATACACGTATACACAAGTGCACGTAAGTACACGAACGCACAAACTCGTGAAAACACAAACACGTATTCACACACGACTATATAAACACACGAAAGCACAGACACTTTTTTATACACAATTACACAACTACGCGTACACGAACAGACGGCGGCACGCACTCAGAATTGCACGGGATTGACACGAATCACACAACACAAACTGCAACACTATCAACCAGCAAGTGAAGTATTATGAATTGCTTAGCACGACGCACAATACTCAAATTCACTGTCAGGTTGCTAGTTGCAGACTGACTGACTGCTTCAGTCGAGCTGACCGTCGGGGGTCCGCGGAGCCCGGTTGCAGGTACCGGACCGACGCAAAGTGCAACGCCCTGATTTACAATTTGGGCTTTCCCCGCATTACGGCAGGGTTCTTGCACGTTCGTCCGACGGACAGCTGCAACCGAGTAGGATTTCCCTCGCTATACACGCATACATTCATACGTATATACACACACATACTTACACATTTTCCTTCTTTTATTTTATTTTTTGTTCGAGTGTGATGCGCGAACATACCGCCCGCCTTCGTCCTTCGCAGGACGAATTTTAACATTGTGAAACGGTTAAACTGAACTCTGATCGCTAGGCATTAACAAAGGACTTAATCGCGCGATGTGTCTGCGAAATATACCAGTCGCCGTTTTAACTGTTACGACTCGTACGAGTCCGTCAGATCCCGGGTGCACTTCGGTGATTCGGCCGAGTGGCCATTTAGATGGTGGGTAACGGTCGTCCAACACCAGGACCAGTTGTCCGACGGCAAAATTTTCTGCGGTATCCTTCCACTTGCCTCTTTCTTGTAAATGCTGGAGGTACTCTCGGCTCCACCGCTTCCAGAAGATGTTGCGTAGCCTTTGTAATAAATTGAAGCGTTTTAGCAAATGTTCTGGAACATTCGGTGGGTCCTCGTCCGGTATCACACCTGGAGCCTCACCGATTAGAAAGTGGGCTGGTGTGAGAGCGTGAAGATCATCTACATCAGAGCTCATGGGATATAGAGGCCGTGAATTTAGGCAACTCTCAATTTCTACTAACATCGTAGAGAGCTCTTCAAAGGTCAGTGTGTCATCTCACCAAAATGGGGAGTAGTTGGTGGTATAAATTTCCAATCCGTGCCATCATTCGCAAGCACACAAGCTGTGGATTGATAAAAGTTAGATGCGGCCTGAAACATGTCGCGTAGTTCACGGTCTGCGCCATGGAAAGTTGTCGCATTATCACTATAAAGAGTACGACAGATCCCGCGTCTTCCTACAAATCTTCGAAACGCTGCAATGAACGATGCAGACGTACAGTCACTTACCAATTCAAGGTGCACGGCCCGGGTCACAAAACAAATAAACAACACAATATATCCCTTATATGACCCGTGACCGCGCCCTTTAGTTGCACGGACTTGAATTGGTCCAGCATAATCCAGTCCAGCGCTCGAAAACGGGCGAGCGGGTGTTATACGCGCAGCCGGCAGATTACCCATCAGTTGCTTACTTGTATGAGGCTGGACTCGTTGACATTGTACGCACTTGTGTATTACAGATTTTACCAAGCGTTTACGACCTATAATCCACGCTGACTGTACTACAAAGCCTGCTGTGAGAGTATGCCCCCCGTGAAGACACGCGGCGTGTGCTTCTTCAACGATTAATCGGCTGATATTTGATGCCTGCGACAAGATAGGCGGATTTTTCGAATTGTTCGCTAAGCTGGAATGAGCGAGTCTCCCACCGACGCGCAACACGCCATCAGCATCTACAAACGGAGTTAATTTTCGCAATAAATTACGTTTCGGCAAAGGGTTGGGCGACTTTAGCATCATTATTTCTTTCGAGAAGGCTGCTGCCTGAGAGAGTTTTAAGATTGCGGTTTTAGCCCCTTTAAGTTCCTCGGTCGTAAGAAATTTGGGTAGTCTATTCATATTTAACCTGCGTCTGCGCAAATTAAATAACGGACGAAAGCAATATGCTACCACACGGACCAAGCGTATCAAAGAGGAATACCGGGTAAGTAATTCTGGTTAAACCAAAGATTCTCGTACGTGCAAGCTTTGAGAAATTTCTACCGGCCGGGGCCAATGTTCGCGAGTTGACGTAAGCCAAGTAGGGCCATGCCACCATTGTGAATTTATCGCTAAATCAGCTGGCTTAGCCCCGCGTGTAGCTAAATCGGCCGGGTTTTCCTTTGTAGGCACGTGAGCCCATGTACTTGAGGGAAGCTCGGTTTGTATATAAGATACGCGATTCGCGACGAACGTCTTCCAGGATCGCGGATGTTTACGTAGCCAACTTAACCCGATTTGGCTATCTGTCCAAGCGTATACCGGGCATTGTTTTAAAAACTCGAGTTGTTGTAAATGGCGGATAAGTTTCACTAAGACTACTGCACCGCACAGTTCCAGGTTAGGAATGCTGACGGTTTTGACTAGCGCTGCTTTGGTTTTCGCCGCTAAAAGAGAGACGCGGACATTTCCTTTACCGTCATCTATTCTAACGTAAACGGCTGCCGCGTACGCACGAGAGGAAGCATCCGAAAAGCCATGAATCTCAACAACGTGTACAAAAGAGCCGCCTAACCAACGTTCAATTGAGATTTGGGATAGACAATCGAGAGAATCGCAATACTCTATCCATCGACTGCGCAAATCAGTCGGCAAAGGAGTATCCCAGTCACATTTCAAAATCCACAGATCTTGCATTAGGATTTTTGCGGTAACTGTGACTGGAGCAAGCCAACCTAGCGGATCGAATAAGCGTGCGATATTAGATAATACCACACGCTTAGTGATTATTTTGGAAAGACCATCACGCTCTCCGCAGCTAAAAAGAAACGTATCGCGCGCGGGATTCCACTGAATGCCAAGCGTTTTTATATGCGCGTCTTTATCTATTTGCTTGTCGTTGTGAATTGGATTTACATGAGTAGGTAACAGATCGGGATGATTCGCGGCCCATTTATCTAACTCGATTCCGCTCGTCTTCAAGATCTCAGTTAGTTCGACACGTTTTGCGCTAGCTTCCACGAGATCGTCTGCTCCGGCAAAAATATCATCCACATACGTGTTTTCTTCTAAACATTTTGCACCACGGGAAAATCGCGATCTCTCTTCGTCAGCAAGTTGCAATAATGTCCGGATCGCGAGATAAGGCGTGCACGCGGTTCCGTATGTAACGGTCGTTAAACGATACTCAACGGGCGGCTCAGTAGGGCTAGGTGTCCATAAGATCCGCTGATAGTCCTGATCCTCTCGCGGCACACAAATCTGGCGAAACATCTTCACTATATCTGCAGTGAAAACGAATTCGTACCTACGCCAGTTAAGAAGGATCAGACCTACACCGCGTTGAAGTGCGGGTCCGGGCATTAGAAAATCATTAAGACTTTGCTTGTCTTGCGATTTCCTTGACGCGTCGAAAACTACACGAATTTTCTTTAATGCTCCTTGTGCAAAGGTGGTTACGGCGTGGTGGGGTAAATACCAAGCATCAGGATTTTTAAGCTCAGATACCGGTACGCGCTCCATATGGCCTAGCTTTTCATATATGAGCATAAATTCGCGATAGGCATTAGCTATTTCCGGATTAGGTGAAAAACGCCGATGCATTGTAGAGAGGGAACCCAGCGCGATACGTCGCATTTCATCAGCACGTGCCGGTGGCTTTGTTCTAAGAGGAAGGCGTACAGTAAAGCGTCCACTAACACTACGCGTATACGTATCACGGTAAAATTGCTCGCAAGCCTCGTCTTCTGGCTTCAATTTTGGCGCGACATCCGGTAGCTCGTTTAAAGACCAGAATCTTTGCAGCGAATCGTTCAATTCATTATTTGAAACAATATGAAGCGCTTGCAGCGGTAATCGCTGATCATGCTCCGCCCGCCGTGACGCGCGCCTTTGAACCGGCCCGGATACAACCCATCCCAACGCGGTGTCCTGTGCTATAAGTCCAGAGGCTGTAGACGTATGTAAACCCGGCCGTAATAATTGCGCGTAAATATCAGCTCCGAGAATAATATCCACGCTATCGCGAGTGTAAAATTGGGGATCAGCATGTGACAAGCCCGAAAACTGATTAAAGTCGATTGATGTTACGTGGCGCGATGGTAAATAAGACGTAAGCCGCGATAAAATTAAAGCCTGTGTGTCCAATTTAAATTCCGGATTTATTGTCGATCGCAAAACAAATGAAGTTTTACATTTTACGGTTCCTGAGTTCGTAGCACCTACACCCGACAACGCAACATTCGTTCGCTCTCTACATAGACCCAATACCTGCACAATCGACTCCGAGATAAAGGTTGCCTCGGACCCTTGGTCAATCAATGCCCGCGCACGAGTTTTAATACCTTGCGGTCCCTCAACGATCAATTGAGCTGTAGCCAGAATTACCGAATATTTATTTTCAGAAGTACCAGCTATGTGCGAGGCTACCGTTGTGGACCCTGTACTAGAATCCACCAATATCTTTGAATCGTCTTGCGGTCTTATTCCCCTATGGTCTAAAGGTCGTTTCGATACAAAATGTAAGAGCGAATGGTGTTTCTCGTGGCACGTCATGCAGCGCGCTTGAGACTTACATTCTTGAAATCGATGTCGTCCGAAGCAGTTAAAGCATAAATTTAACCGTCTTATTTCCGCACGGCGTTCATAAGGGGTCTTCGCTTTTAGCTTGTTGCATTTAAACAACGGGTGCATGCCCGAGCATAGCGCACATTTTGTAGACGTTTTAAAATTCGGTCGAGTGTGATGTACCGTGCGTGAAGAACGATGCGCTTTATTACCCGCGGGTCTTTTATCGTCAGCGTCCCTTGCGGCTATCATGCTGAGTGTATGAGATCGCTTCTCCAGAAATTTCGTGAATTCCGAAAACTTTGGAAAACGATCCACTGTGCTCGACTGTGCTGGTGTCACAGATGGATCGCGCGCGCTGTCAGTGTTCATAAATTGATCCCGCGAACTCATTTCAGACTCCCACTTCTCCCTCGACACCGGATCTAATCGCGAAGCTAAAACATAAATCAGCCAAACGTCCCACTGATCTACCGGCATTTTCAAATTCGACAATGCACGAACAATCCGTTGGGCTTCATCAGCAAAAAGGCGCAAGTCCGCAGCGGACTCTCCCTTTAAATGCGGTAGTGTCGTAAGTGCATGTAGGTGTTTATTTACTATTAGTCGCGGATTATAAAATCGTGCCGACAATGCCTGCCATGCTGTGGCATAGTTCGCGTCAGTCGTTGCCACATCCTTTACTAAATCGGCAGCGGGACTGGTCAAGCAAAGTTTCAAATAACTGAATTTAGTAGCATCGCTCGCGATCTTTGAGTGTACAAGCGTATTAAAGAGATCAGCGAAACTCTCCCAGTCCTCATACCGGCCAGAAAACTTTGGAAGATCGAGCTTCGGAAGATTAGGCCTGACAAGCGTAACCCCGACTACATTGGCAGTATCCGACGGAAGCGAAGTCGAGAGATCGGCTCTCCCGAGTTGATCCATCTTATCAGTAAGTGAATCGAGCAATTGCTGATATGTTGTACGAATTTGATTAAACACATTGTCAACGAGATAAGAATCATTTCCGGCTCCATCACGAGCAATAATCTCCGCGTGCGTTTGTCGAATTTCTGACCAAATATGTTTCACCGCGTCGATCCTAGTCGAAAGATTGCTTTTACTCAGCGGCCTATCAATATGATCCTTCAACTCGGCCTGCATATTTTCAATTTCAGAATTACGGGCGGTTTGTAGAGCTACAAGTCTTCTTAACTGTATTGGCGCCATTATAAACGAAACCGTAACTAAATATAATACGCGCTAAAATCCCACAAGGCCCTCTCACAGCAATTCTATAGACCAATCGTTTACACTAGTGACTAACGTATTTTTCTTATAAAATAACTATAGTGACATATATTATCAATTAAACTTTCACACACATAAAATAACTTATAAATAATAACCTACTAAACTAATAGAAATATAACGTATAAAAGATATAAAGCTAATAAAATCAAATAACTTACTAATATAACTTAACAAAACTAAGAAAGTATAACGTATAAGCAGGTTTAAAAGAATAAAAAAATCAAATAATCTATTAAGATAATTTGCTAAAACTAATAAATGTACAATGTATATAAAATATTAAAACCACGCAATAAAATTAAATAACCTTATTTTTATTAATCTTTAACTTTATTATTTAATCTAACTTTATTATTATTAAGCTTTAAATTTATTATTTAAACTAACTTTACTATTATTAAGTTTATTATTATTATTAACTTTATTATTATTATTAACTTTATTATTAAAATAATTATTAATCTAAATTATACAATAAAATTAAATACCTTGCTTCATACAAATATTGACTAAAATTAGGGTTAATTAAACCTTTCTACTCAATCCTCACCCGGGGCACCAATGTTTATTGCAAACGTAGATTTAATAACAATTTTAAGTAAGTGGGAATGAGCAGGCAGGTCAATTAAATAAAACACAACAATTTCGCGGACAATAAAAATCACGCTTGATTGGGCGTAAAAACCCCTTCGGAGTAAGGGGAAAAGCCGAATCAAGTGGAAATTGGTAATTATTTATTGATTAATTATAACTTGACAGATCGTCTTTCACAAATGAATACAAAAATTATAACACGAGTAAATCAAGAGACTATATTAATTTACGATTCTCTTTAAAGATACTACGCAACGCTATCAAAACACATACCTTGGATGCTGCAGCATATAAGCACACACTTAAAATTACACATTTAAATATACTGTTTTAACGCATTTGCGCGGATCACACCGCGACAGCCGACCTCTGTATCGGCGGTGACCCCACCTGCCGCTGGAAGTCGGGCGAGGTGGTTTTGAGGGAAGCGGGACACCAAAATCGACACGACACAGTGCTCCGACGTCTCGGATACGGGTACAGCCCTCGCCCCGTGTGTGTCCGGATAACTCCTTCTTATCGAGTTATCGCAGTGGCGCCCGCTTAGAGCACTCGTGCGCTCACCCAGATAGCGCCTTCCGTATCTGGACCGCTTGTCACCTGAGTAACCTAACAGGAGGACACGTTTCTCCACAATGCCTATACACGAATACTAAACTTCGCCTATCTACAGGCACACAAAATATACGTATACACGAACAAAATACGCGTACATACACGTACGTGTATACACGTACACAAACACACGTACACACAAGTATACGTACACAAGTACACGTATCACAAATACGCATACACAAGTACACGTAATAGCAAGTACGTATACACAAGGAATACGCAGACACAGATACGTATTTTTATATATAATCACACAAATCCGCGGACACAGATATATACACGGTTTCACAAGCACGCGTACACACCCGTGCGTAGATACACGCACACACAAGCACACGTACTCACAAATACACGTATACACAAGTGCACGTAAGTACACGAACGCACAAACTCGTGAAAACACAAACACGTATTCACACACGACTATATAAACACACGAAAGCACAGACACTTTTTTATACACAATTACACAACTACGCGTACACGAACAGACGGCGGCACGCACTCAGAATTGCACGGGATTGACACGAATCACACAACACAAACTGCAACACTATCAACCAGCAAGTGAAGTATTATGAATTGCTTAGCACGACGCACAATACTCAAATTCACTGTCAGGTTGCTAGTTGCAGACTGACTGACTGCTTCAGTCGAGCTGACCGTCGGGGGTCCGCGGAGCCCGGTTGCAGGTACCGGACCGACGCAAAGTGCAACGCCCTGATTTACAATTTGGGCTTTCCCCGCATTACGGCAGGGTTCTTGCACGTTCGTCCGACGGACAGCGAGTAGGATTTCCCTCGCTATACACGCATACATTCATACGTATATACACACACATACTTACACATTTTCCTTCTTTTATTTTATTTTTTGTTCGAGTGTGATGCGCGAACAACAACTGTGGCTATTATTGATCAGTTTAGTATTTTCACTTATAGATTTTGCACTATTCTTCAGCCTTCTCTCTACAGATTCGGTAATTTTTCTTCTTTATGATTTGGTCTAAATAATTTAGTCGTTTCTCCTTTTTTTTCTTTCCAGATTAATTGTTTGTATTAGCAGAATTTCTTTATTATTATTTATTGACACCGTTCTAGATTGATTAGCTTTCTATTATTATTTGCTTTTTCATCCATTATCTAAATTTGCAACACTGTCACTTTAACACAATTGTTTTAGATTCACCATTTGGGGTATATCACAAAAAATTTTGTTTTTTTTATAGTCGCCTTGGAGATTCATTGGCTTTGTTTTACTTATCTAGCCTTAACTTAACTTAATTTGAACAGCCAAAAGAAATTTTTCTTCTTAACTTAACTTTTACTTAATTTAACTTTAAACTTAGACTTAATAAATTTTTTCTTTTTTTTTATTAAATAATACATTGTAACGTGGGCCAATGTGAAAATAAGGGCGAAATCCGTATCCTCGTCCATCGAATGATTCATGTTGCATACATCTTAGATTTACACGACGAAGGGACTATCGCGAACGTATTATTACTAGCTTAATATTGTAAAACAGTTCATTTACGCGATTATTTAATTCGTGAGTTATATACAGAAAGAAACACATACTATCGTTCATTTTGTTTTTTTTCCGCGTGAGTACGTCTCGGCACTCCAGGCCATGCGATGGCATAGCTGAGGTAACCTAACCTCACTATCCCTCCGCAGACGGCTGTGCGTGGCTCGCTGCGCGGTTGGGTAAGGGGGCGGGAGATGATGTCGAGTACAGAAGGCGACGGCGCGCGCGTCGTCTTCGTTCTCTCTGGACAAGTCAGCGCGGGCGCCTTGTGACACTCGGCGCAATATATATATATATATATATATATATATATATATATATATATATATATTCACTACTTCGTTGTTTGGCAGTGAAAGTATAAGTGAAGTAGGACTTCAGCGTCTTCCACGTGCAAGATTCGTAAGCTGTCTACTTCTCCAAGTCTATAGTTCAATATTCTCACAACGAAGTAAAATAAGCGTATTTAGCAGCAGTCTAGTAGAACTTTGGAAAATCTCCCCCAGCGTGGAAGCATGCCTTACTTATAGTTCTCAGTGTCCAAACTTGACTGCGGGTAGAAAACTGATGCATAAAAGGCCAGTCCTTATCCGTATATTGGAACTTATATTGACTTTTCGTTGTCTGCTTCAGTAAGGCAAAACTGAACGCCAGTTCCCAGGCATAAAAGACTTGAAACTTACCATTATAATATAAGCGGTGCGAACAACAGTAATAAAATCGTAGAGTTCGTTTTACTCCCTCAATTCCATAAATAGAAAAATGAAATAAAGTTTGTTCGAGTTAATATTCAATTCTACATCCGGGCTGACCCAACTTTAATCTGCGCTTTACGTATAAAATTTCTAATATTTGTTGTTATTTGGTGTTACTGTCAAGCGGCGATTTCTATGAGGCAGTCGACATGTAGATATAAATTTTCTTATTTTTTCAACTAACTTTGAAAAATATCATGTAACGAGGATCATCCTGATTGTAGAATTTTTCAAAGATTCAGATAATATTTGTCTCAACATTGTAAAACGTAAGATGAGGACGCAAAACCAAATCTACAATTTACACATTTTAATTGCCGTTTTAATAGTTCATCGTGGTGCTGGGTTCGCGGTATGGAGCACTCTTAATAACATACTGTTTATAATTCTATACTATTTATATCCGCCATTTTGAATTTTTGAATGCATACATGTAAGGATCTATCTGGAAGTATCGCATGGCAAAATAGATTCAAACGTAGAAAATAAAGTCTGATTTTATTGTTGAACCTCGCAGATATTAAATTAAATTTTATAAATTTAAATGGACAATGTTTTAGCCTAAAAATCTGTTTAAAACAATTATACGATTGTAACTTTCTGAAGCCATACCTAGATTTGCAATAGAATTAAAATTTACGATGTGGGCGAAGCTCAAGCATAAAAAATAACTGTGTTTTTTTACATGATTTAGTTTATGATGCCTTGGAAACCATAATCTAAAATGAATTACTAACCTTAAAAGAACTACTCCATTATCTAGGGTGATGAAGTAATTCTGCGATCAGATTTGGATTTCGCGCATCAAATCCATTTTAGGGGTGCGCAATATGGTCAATTTTGGTCGACTAGTGAATTCATAGAATTAATAAATCTCAATTATAGTTTAAATATTTATTATCCTAATATTATATCATTTATTTCATCGAGTTTTATATTATACCGTCTTTATTAATTTCTAAAAATAGAGTAACAAATATTTCTTAAAAATTAAAATAAAATTACATACTCTGGATTTTTGTCTAATAAAATTTATCAGTAAAAACCTACTTTCTTCTATTTTATAGTTATTATTTATATAGAACATGAGATCTTACATCTTTTACGTAGTAAACAAATTTATATGACAAGATAGAAATGTCTTAAATTACTGATTACCGGTTATAAACTTTGAACTGTATCATTGAAGACATCGTTATATAGATATACCGCGGCCATTATTTTTGAGATAATATTTTATCAACTCAGTACTTTATTTAACTATAGAAAAGGAAGGTTGAAGAACATAATCTAGAGTAGTAACAAAAATAATTTTCTTAACGTTTTAAAATTAAAACTATAACTTTCTCATATAACGAGCTGCATTCATTATGTACTAGCTAGTAATATTTGGTTCACAATTGACTTTTTCAAAAAGATTTTTGAAAATCATAAAAAATTATTCAGTTATTACCTGCAGTAATAATTCTAATTCGATTGATTGAATAATCTGAAAGGGCACTCTTTTGATTAGAGCTATGTGTTTGTAGGTGAAATTTAATTGTTTCTATCAGTATACAATACTGCGCAATAAAACTCACAGAGACACACTTCTAGCTTTTTGAAAGTATACGAAACGATTAAAAGTACGCATATATTCTTTTCACATATAGATTAACCAAATCATTAACAAATTTGACAAGCTTAACTTATCAATTGAACATGCAACTAAACTTTTTATTTACATGTACTATAATACTTTAACTATAATACTTTTTAAAAAAAATTTCAAATATATCAAAAGTTCCCATCATAAGAATGCTAATTGGGGTCAGCTAAAAATAAAAAAGAAAAAGTATCAAAACTTTTTAACAAGCTTAAGAAGATATAACTTATAGAAACTCACAATATTTTTAGTTTTCATGAAGGAAACAATAGTAATCTCAACTAAAAAATACAAGAGTAACTAATGAGCTGCATGTATGCTGTACACATACATGATCTATATTAAGTCATATAACGCCCTTGTAGAGTTGCCCATTGACATCGATATGATAACTGATATGTTTGAAACAATATTTTGGTAGATCATATTTTAATAAATATGAAATTTATTATTAATGAATATTATATATTAATTTTAAAAAATAAAATTATAGTGTTAGAATATTAATCGCAAAACCAAATAGTATTCGCAGAAAGTCAAATCTCGTAATTATGGCAGGTGGTATCCCAGCGAAGTGCTTCGATTGTATCCTGAGCTGGTTCTGATTTGTGTACAGGTGCATTACCATGGGGCAAAATTACATTACCGTATCTTCTAAACAATTCTGATCGTTTTTTGATCAATGCATTATTCAAATTGATCATTTCTTGACAGCAGAGATCAGTATCAACTTTTTCACTGGAATTTGACTAATCATTGACTAGCTAAATAATCTAAACTGTTAAATATCGCCAATATCATTATTACACATTTCTTTCTTTTGAAGGATAGAATTTTTTCTAAGGTGCTTCTTTTTTCATCTTCACCAGTTATCTTAGAACAGTTTTTCCTATGAGTAGAACTTTTTCTCATAGTAGAAGGAAAATGTTACATTTTTTCAATTATATAAAACTTTTATCCAAAGAAGCTTTTTTGAAGAAAAAAAAATATATATATATATATAATTACAAGGGTGGATTGATAAGTTTCCGATCTGACCAAGAAAAACAAAGTTCTTAAGAATTTTTTTTTAATTTCGCAACATAATCTCCTTCAAGGCTGATACATTTCTCATAGCGGTGTTCTAGTCTAGTAATGCCATCTTTATAGACTGATTCGTCAAGCTCCTCAAAATACCCATTTACAGCTTCGATTACTTCTTTATTATCCGCAAATCTCTTACCGCCAAGCCATTTTTTGAGGTTAGGAAACAAATAATAGTCACTCGGAGCTACGACTGAAGAGTAGGAAGGATGTGGCATTAATTCAAACTTCAGATCGTTGATTTTAGCCATCGCAACGATTAGCGTGTGCGCTGGTGCGTTATCCTGATGAAACAAGATTTTTTGCTTCGCCAGATGAGGTCGTTTAATTTTCACTTCGTGGCTCAAACGTTGCAATAAGTCTGCGTAGTATTGACCAGTGATCGTTTTACCCTTTTCAAGGTATTCAATGTATATCATACCTCTTCCATCCCAAAAAACTGTAGCCATAACATTGTTCGCCGAAAAAATTGTTTTTGCCTTCTTTGGAGTTGGTTCCCCTGGTCCAATCCACTGTTTAGACTGTTGTTTGGTTTCATGAGTATAGTGGCGGACCCAAGTTTCATCAACGGTTACGAATCGATGCAAAAATTCGCTTGAATTGCGCTTATACAACGCCAAATTGGCGGTCGAAATGTTCTTTCGAAT
The DNA here is from genome assembly GCA_018907035.1 of Sycobia sp. Sy_11. Classification (NCBI taxonomy): domain Eukaryota; kingdom Metazoa; phylum Arthropoda; class Insecta; order Hymenoptera; family Epichrysomallidae; genus Sycobia; species Sycobia sp. Sy_11. The sequence goes on from JACCIC010000029.1 coordinate 1,290,494, forward strand.
CAATTTTTGGTCGACTGTTAGCAATCGCGGCACCCATCTTGCACAGAGCTTTTCCATGTACAAATGTTTGTGCAAAATATTTTGTGCATAAATATTAGCTATCTAAGGATGGTACTATAGAACGCCACCGGTAGGCCTAGTGGCGCCATCTCTTGGTCAGACCGGAAATTTATCTATCCACCCTCGTATAAGATAATGGAAGAGCTATCGTTCTCAGGTATCACACTTTTATTTGCAAAATCGTATCTTAAGTTATACTTATATTTATTTGTATAAATGTTAAATTTTTTGGACAAATATAAATAGAAATATTTCTTATTTTATACTATATAACAAAGTATCATTTCATAAACTATATTGGCGTAAGGTTAAAATCTAAAGCGATATTATATTAAAAATTTTTAGTAAAAGCATTGAAATTAAAAGAAATTTAATGAACTTAAACTTGTTATAATCTAATTTTATATTTGATAATTACTAATTTTTGAATTTGCACAAAACTTATACTAGTTTAAGTATTAAATAATTACTTGATATATTTGTTGCTTATGGATCACTCTGATGACAATAAATATTGAATATTTCTTTTAGGATTGAATTTTAAAAATTATCGGAAACATTTTACTGCTTGACGCTGTTTCGTCTACTTGATTGGATATAGCTGCTACATCAAGTTGTAATGGATACTTTTTTATTTTTCACGGTGCTCTTTACCTATGGATTATCAATTTTTATCTATTATTAGGTATTTGTATACCACACATGTACTTTGTGAATAAAATTTAATCTTGAGATTAATCCGGATAAGTGGATGCTGTAAAAATTATATCGAATAAAAACGGACACATTCGCGCTCGTAGCAAGCACACATTTATATATGCACGTGTATGAACAGATACACATATGCACTCACCTATACACAGACTCCTATGCATACACCCTTGCGTATACGAAAAAACGCATGCACTCACGTATGCAATTACACATGCATGTACAGGGACTGAAACATATTTCTCTATGCCAAAGGCAATTTACACGGAATGACAATCGGATTATATACATAAAAATAATAATATAATAAAAATAACATAACTAATAAAATACATTAAAAATAAATATTGGTTCTAACTATGCACTTACTTGACATTACATTTAATGTCAGCCTACAATAAATTTAAAAATTATTCTATTTTGTAGAAGATATAAAAATTAACTATGATTAATTAAACTAAAAAAACGTGTAATTAATGGTCATTTAGAGTAGATAATTTATCGACTATAAAAATATCATTAGTTCATTTTCAATTTTTAAAAGAGAGAGAATGAGAGGAGTCAGAAAGAGACAAATAGAGAGAACTAGAGAGGGAGAAAGAGAGAGACAGAGGTTTGGTCGAAAAGTGCTTTATCTAAAATTTTGTAAAAATAATTCAAATTTTGATCTGATGAAATAATAAAAATTAAAAAATCTGCATATGACACATTTCTTTCTGGGTACGAAAAAGGCTTTATGTACGAAATGAAAGGTTTTGTAAAGTAGTCTTTTCGTACTATGCAAGAACCATATTTTTTCTCATATGTATCGGAATCAAGCGGCGAAGCTGCAGCTTGTAGACTAGAATGAGAAAAATAATTTTTAATAAATACAATAGTATAAGGTAAATATGTTAACTAAATTTTAATAAATTAACTACATGTTTTATTAATATTATAAATATATTAAACTAATCCAAGAATGTATCTGATATAATACTGAAAATGTAAAAAAGATAATTTTCAATATAAGAAATGGAACATATATATATATATATATATATATATATATATATATATATATATATGCATACAATAAATTACACATATTCCCTTTTTACTTCCTTTAATTTATTTAGATGAAACTCGTAAAAAATCGGAAGTACTCATCCCAATAAATGAGATTCTTTGAATTGAAATTAGTGTCATTTATTAACATTATTCTTCAACTATAGTAGGACTGGTTCGATCAAAATCTAACAGAATTAGTACATATATTGCCATCTTTCGAAAATCCATAGTTCAAATAATTTAATTTAAGTAAAGTAGAAAATGTTCAATAATATTATTAATTATTTAAATATATATATGACCGTCAACCCAATTGGCCTGTTATATTAAAGTAATATGTATGTAATATAACATTTGTAATATTAAAATTTCACTAATATAACTGAAATATTTCTGTTATGTTACCATTACCAGTATGTGACATGAAACGTTCCAATATATTAGTATTAGTTTCCATAATTTAATATAATGAAAAGATTACATAAACATTTCTGCTGCGTACCGATTATGGAAGTTACAGTGAAGAAGCGAAATGTACCCTCCCTTTACATAGAAAAATGTAATCAATAATTAGTCGGAATTGCTAGTTCAGATATATTGGATAGACGTCGCTTTCTTGGAAATCCTTGGAGAATTCGGTATGCAACAGAGAGAGAGAGAGAGAGAAAGCAAAAGCCAAACCAAATGAGTGAAAGAAAATAGGAAGCTAGAAGGAGGAGCACAGATTGAAGTTTCCTCTCTCTCCACGCTTACTACATACTCCCATACGATATGCTTGAATGAACTTCTACAGTAACGTTTATGTAACATAAAATGTCCAGACTTACTACTGAAAGCTATGACAAATATTTCATTTCTATTACTGAAAAAATTTAGAAATATAATGCTACAATTAATAAGGCCATAATTCTTATCATTTTATGTTTTGTTTATTTGTGAACATTAACAGTGCAATTGTACCTAGTGACTTCATTACATTATTACTAATATTTCAAATGTAATCAAACATTCAATTTGCAATATTTATATAGTATAATTCAATATGTTTTAGCAATATATTGCTATTACTGAATTTCTGGTATTGGATGTAAAAGTGAGTTGCCAGTGTTTGTCAAAAGATGGCGTCGCCAGTAAATCCCGGGAAAAAATGTCAGACTTAATGTGTTATATTTGAAGGTTGTCTATCTGTCAACAACTTCGTCGCATTATATTTGAGGATTGCTTTCGGAGTTTTCATTTCATCGAGTAAAATAATAGAAAGTTTCAAGCCAAATCAACGTCATTTGCATTTATGAGAGCGCTTCTTCTAGTAGTTAATATAAGGAAAAATGCGGCTGACGTCTATCATTCGCTTTTGGAAATTTATGGGGCGGAATGTATTAGTGAACCAACTTTCCAAGAGTGATTCAAACGATATAAAAGTGGTTATTTTAAAGTTGAAGACAAGGATCGTTCCGGAAAGCTAAAATGCCTGGAAGACGGGGAATTAGATGCTTTGCTGGATGAGGTCCCGTGTCAGATTCAAGAAGATCTTTCTGAATCATTGACCGCTACGCAAAAGGCTGTTTTCCTGCATTGGAATTTATTGAAAGGTTGGAAATTGGGTACCGTATGAATTGAAGCCAAGATACGTAGAATGGCGATTTTATATCTCTGCTGCAGCGGTATAAAAATAAATTATTTTTTTATCGTATTGTCACTGATAAAAAATAGATTTATTATGACTCTAAATGTAGCAAATCGTATAGAAATCCTAGCGAGCCCGCTCAATGGACGCTGAAACTATATATTCGCGTAAATAAGGTCATCCTTTGCATATGATGGAATCAAAAGGATGTCGATCGGAATTCATAAATTGTTAGAAAGATGGAAAGAAGAAAGAAAAAAGAAAGTGGTTGTATGCCACATATCATTACTAATGGTATAAGTGGTAAGCGGTAAGCGACATTTTCAATTTTAAATAATGTTTTACACTTTCATTCGCAATTTCTCGTTCTACTTCTTCCTATTATTGATTCCATCATTCCCGCCAGTAAGTTAGAACAGGAGCTTGCATCTGTATCAATCTGTTTTCAAAACTATCCACTATCTAACCAAATGTGATGAGTCCGCTACATGCTGGATCAAAGCCTAAACAAAATATATGTAAAAGAAATGTAATTTATAATTCATTATGTTTTGCTCTGAGAACAGTGCCGAACTTGACTTTATATATTAATTAAATGTTTAATAGCTAATTAAATAAATTATTAATTAAATAAAATCGAAGATGAAATAAATATCTCCTTGCTAAACATAAAGTTTTTCTTAGAAATGAAACAAACTGCTGAATGATGAAATATTATCGGAAGCTTTTTTCGTAAAGTTTAAACAATCCTTTAATTCCTATTTATTCGTTATTAAATAAGAGGCTATTATTGAAGCAACAAATTATTAAATATATGTGTTTATTCTGGTCAATAATAATTTTTAACTAGATTTAAATCCCTTTCTTCATTTGTTGTCACTATAGAAGGACTTTCAGACAGAAATATAAATAACGTAAATATTATCCATTGATTTTCATTTTCTGAGTATTATAAATAATATAACAGTTTACGTTTGAGTAGAGTTTCACGGCTCATCCAAGTAATTTATCAAAATCTCATGCGGCTTATAGTTCGGATAAGATGTACAATGAAGATTCTAAAAATTGACAGATGGTTTCGGAGATGACACCTCGTGTAACCAATGTATGATTTTTTCAGATGCACCTTCTTGATATAGCTTGGGCGCCGTTTGGGCGCCGTTTGGGCGCTTCCCACCTCTCTGTCTGATAGGACTTCTTTGAACACTGGTTTCTGTAGTGAAAGTGTACCATTTGTCCTGTTTAGGACGATCTTCTGCAGTATGTCAACTTCTTTTATCAGGAGCAGCGTCGAAATGACCTGACAAGTATCTTGCGTTTTTCATTTGCCATGACCGGTTGCGTACTGTAGCCAAGCGCACTGTGGAACTGTGACTCGCAGCACTCTTTTACTATGGGTTTTCAGCTAATTTCTGATTTTTCTGTTTTGCGTATAGCAATAGATCGCAAGAATACACTTTAGCTGCACCTTCATCGCGGTGTAGACGGACGTTGACATCTTCCGAGACACTAATGTATACAATGGGCTCAGTTCGCTATTTTTTCTTAATTGTTTTCTGACGAAATTGTGGTTCTAAGGAATAATTAAGAGTTCTAACGGACCTTATTTGCTGATTAAAATATATAACGGCGTCCACTGAAGGTCGTTTTAGGATGAGATTCCTGCAAGATCTTTCAAGCAGTCCTGTTTTATGTGAAGCCCCGCTAGCAGGTACAATTAATCACTACCCTATCTCTCATGTCTTCATATTATCTCTTTAAAAATTTTTTGATTGAAGGACGTCGTAGTGGTCAATAGAGGATGATGTTGTGTCTCATTAGAATTTGAGTAGGAAGACTTTTCTAAAATACTGGTGTTCAGTAGACGCAGGATAACGCATCATGATGAACTGAACTTACATAGCACAAGACTAATGTACCCGAAGAATTGTCTGAACCTGAAATCATCAATTTGATGGTTCTGTTTACCCTTTTGACTGCCGTTGTGCATGACAGGCTTCTGTAAATTATTGCTGATTCCTTGAACTTTTCTTTAACAAATTTACTAGCTAATTCTGTGTCATTGTCTCTTAAATGAAAATTATTAATACTTAGAAAATTTTTTACTATAGTTTATCCTGTGGCCTGGCATAGTAGTCTTATACTATTTATTTGGTAAAAAGATCATCGAAGATAAGAAAGTATTCATACTATCCTTTACTGTCAAAAATAGATCTCATGACGTCTGTGGTACTGTGGTATCTTCAATGTTACATTGCAGCATTAGGCCCATGGACAGGCAACTTCTAAATTAATTATATTTAGCCTTACGCATACCGGGTACATAGTAATTTTGGTTAAGGTCTGAAAGGTTTTCTCGATGCCCAAATGGTCGAATGTCGAAATTGTGTGTTGCATAATTGTGCGTTAATATTGTGATACTCGTAAAAAGTTCTCCCTATATTTTGGAACGAAAATATCATTTTTCAGTCTTCTAAATGTGACCTGAGTAAATCGTTTTAATTTACCAATCTGAACTACCAATATTAAATCGTTTATGATTTATTGTGGTGTTTATGGTGTTTTGTGGTCGGGTTTTAATAGCTTTTAATTTAATATGATACTATGATATCGTACGAAAATTATTTAGAAAGTATGTTTCCGTGTGTTTGGAAAAAAACAAAATACTCATTTCTTGATATAACAAAAATTTGGCCTTATTGTTTTACTCTTAAAACACTTTTCTATGTAGTTTCCTCGGAGTTCAGTCCGTGTTTGGATTTGTTTCGAAGCTTACAGAAACCTTCCTTCAAAAATGGTGTGCCCTGTTTTTGGATACTTGATTTAATGACTTTCGATTTCATAATTTTAAGCGAACTGCTGACCAGCTAAATTTTCTTTTAACTTTGCTAAAGGGAAATTAACACTTGGAGCGAGGTCTGGAAAGTAATTACTGCTGAAAAAAGTATTCTTGACCATTAAAACCAATTTATCTTTTATCGGTAGAACCTAAACTGAAATTAAGATCAGCTCAAGTCCATGGATGGTGTCATAGAACAATGCCAAACTGAGAAAATTTAATTTTTCACAGCCTCTCCTTCTTTAGAAATTATCATACTTTGAAACACTCTGTCTCGTCATTTTAATATGTTTATCCATTTAATAATTGAATATAAGATACAACTGATATTATTGCAGTTTATTCATATTATATATTGTCGGTCAATATATGATTTTCAGCGTTCGGATTTAGCGAGGGCTAGAAACATTTTTCTGCTATTTCCGGAATTAGAAACAACTGGTTTTCTTCGTTTTGAAATGGCATTGTATTGTATGAACGTGTTGCAACTCTTGCTCTTGGAAGGTTGTTGGAGATTCTATTTATTACAGTGGAATGTTCTGGGTAGTCGACAGCTGTTTTTTCTCTTAGTGATCGAAAAATAATTAAACTTTTCCTCAATGAATTAAAATCCATGGCTTTAAAATCAAATCTATATGACTATAATTACACTATTTCTCATATTTTTCTCTACGTTTCAACAATACTTTTCAGCTAAAACGTTTTTATTTAAACAAAAAGTTGATATTTAATTTTATCCACACAAAAAAAATTTTTATGAGAAATATTTTTGTGATAAAAGAGAAAATATTTCAATAACTTTAAAGATTATGTTCGCTAATGCTCTGTTATAATATGCAGACTCAATATATAAAATTAGAATCACTTGTTCTTGATTTTATTATCAAAGACAAAAGAAAAGTTTAATAATTTTTTGAGATGTGTTTCTGTTTCAGGATTGAAATCGTGTATAATAATAACATGTAAGTACCGCTTATAAGAATATAACATATCTAAGACAAGTAGGCCCATTTAGAAATATATTTTGATTTGATAGAAACGAATTCGGATACTTAATTATATAAATACAATGAATTTCTTATACTATTCATAGATTACTTTTTATTATTCATTATTTAATTATTCTCTAAGCATTATTTATAAAATTCAAGAAAATGAAATTGTTGAAGCTGATTAATCAACTGAAAATAATAATTTAAGTTGTAGTAAGTATTTCAATATTTATATTTATTAACCGTCTTTTATTAAAGCATAATATAAATTAATAAAAATTTTTATCCGTTTCATAGTCACTATGCAATAATCTGGTATTCTAGTATTTGGTAGTCAAACTGTCCTTGCTTATAATCACCCTAGTAGAATCTGAAATGTAAATTACTACTAAGGTTTAAAATAAAATTAAATTAAAAATGACAAATAATCATAAAATAACCTATATTCTATATTAGTAAAGGATATCCTGACTGTCCCCATAACCTTAAATGTGTAACGTTCCTGTCCCGGTCGAGATAGCCTACGCGGTATTTGGCAAGGTAGTTTGAGAGGGGAATTTGTTGAGAGCGGACGGCGAATCGTGAAAATAATTATATTCTGACACAGTATATTTTGTTAAAAAAATATAAGTAATAGTTTATTTAAAAAATCTCCTATTACAGGATATCATGTATTTTTCAAAGAAAATAAATATATCACAAATAATTATTACGTGAATAAAATAAATATAGCACAAAACTTATAATAATAGTAATAATAATAGTTATCTGGATATCTTATTTCTAAATACGTGCTATTTTCCGCTACGTTATCGATTCGGTGCTATTTAGCTCAAGAATACCCGCTGCTATTTCTTACATGTCGAGAATTTAAATAATCAAGCTGATGTTATATGGTAATAAAATAAAGATATACTTAAATCAGCTGGTCTTTTGAGGAGCGCCTCGCTACCAGGATCAAGAATTAAGAGGCGATGATTTTACAGGAAAAGAGAACTACTGGTCTTTTGAGAAGCATCTCTCAACCAGGGGCACGCGATTTTTAAAAATATGAATACTTTCAAGAATTTCTCTTATATATATTGTTAATACTTTATTCTAAAATATTTACATATTCAAAAATGTAAGAATGTAATAAGTCTAAGCTATGACGTTCAGCCCAGATATACTATTCTTACTGCAAATACAATATTTGTCACAATGTTTGCACTTTATTTTGTACACTGCTTTTAAAAATGTATCATTCTTATCTTGAATTGTTAAAGAAGTTTCTTATATTATTATTATTTTTTAAATAAACTTGAATATTATGTATTTTTGCAAGTACTAATAATAAAGTTTCTGATAAAAATTTAGATAAGCTATAGGCATACTCGTGCACGTTCTTCTGGCACACCCATACTTCTCAAAATTATGCTAAAACACCGTCGATCTTCATAATGTTTATTTACTTGCAAATGGCTTCAAATTGTGCAAGGTCTATAGGAGTCGGAAGTGCACCTGGAAATGCCATTATGCCTATAGATATTACTTAATTATTCTGTTTTTTTATTTTTTACTATTGCTTACAAAGAGAGGACTAATTTCAGGTCCTTTTAAGACGTGTATGAGAGAGTGCTTGTTACGGTTGACCGTGTTGGTCATAGATATGTATCATTATAGAGAGTGAAAGGTTGAGGAAGAAAACTAAAAACAAGAAATCACCCCCCTTATCAGTCATATATACTTATACACTGTCTATAGGTCACTAGAAACTTTAAAGGTTCTGAACACCGTTGCATTTGAAAAAAAGAATTTTTTAGAATGGACAATATTAAATTACTAATAATATGAAATAAATGTCTATCACACGAATGATATATTGCACATACCTTTGAATTGAACTTTCTTGTTATAATGGACTCACATTTTTAATGTATGGACCAACAGTTAGTCGAATAAATGTGTGAGAATGGAAATGATTATTGAGACGTGCATGAGAGAGCACACGTTACGATCGACCCATGTTTGTCGTAGATGCGTAGTATTATAGATAGCGAGCGATTGAAGAAGAAAACGAAAAGCGAGTAGAAGTAACTTATATTGGTTAAATTTAAGAGAATAAATTAAATCAAATATAATTGCGAGAAAAAATAATCTCTGCCAATTGAATACCTTCACAATAACGCGATATAAAATATCATTAATTCTGCTAATTGGCTGTTAGGCCAAAATTGAGAATTTACTATTTAAGAAGTATTAAGAAAGTTATTAAGACTATGAAATTCATCATTTTAGTACAATATTTACTCCCATAGATATTTTAGTTACCTTCGTATTATAATTTCTCATTTATTTTAACAAGCATCATTCATTTAGAAGTTATTTATTTCAGAAGTTATTATTACAGAATAGAAAAATTATTTACCTTAGAATCAGTTGGAAGAATTGTTGATATTGTTTTACATAGCGTTATTGTAAAATTATTCAAGTGATAAAAATTATTTTTTCACTCAATTATATTTGGTTTATTTTATTTTATTAAGTTGCATCAAATGTGATGATGATAAATTATCAACTTACAAATAATATAGACAGAAAAGTAGAGAAGGCAAGACAACTGCATAATAGTTTGTTATTGAACTCAAATCCATTGAAGAGCATATATATTAACTCTATAGCATATCAAAATCAATGAAACTCACAAATCATGAAGAATTAAAATTTCGATGGTCTTTTATTTGTAATATATGTGGCAATAATTTTTAAAGGAATACCTTCCCTTACGAGATTACAGTCATCTTACAGTACGACATGTTTATTTAATTATTTTAAAATTTAATTAATTTTCAAATATAAACAAACAAATATTACATATTGTCTCTCCAGATTCAGAGAAGCAGCGCATAATTTACGTAATTTGAATTATAAAAACCCCAGATTCATTACCGTGATCTTTTCTTATTTTAATCATGATATAAATTTTATTTTAAAAGAGATTGGTACTTCTTTATCTGTGAAAGGTTGAGTTTCTCTACTCCATACCAAAGATAACTATATTTTGTTCAAAAAGTTTATGGATGTCAAACTCACATCGTAGAGTTTTAAATTTATAGATTCATGGCGAGTTCTATGCTCATGATTAGAAAAACGGGCATCATATCTAGAAAATGTACTATTAGCAGTAAAGCAATTTCAATCACGTAAGTTTTCAAATGAAAATATTCATCTTCTAAGAAGAAATGGTATATTTCCATACGATTTTGTTAATGGATTAGGCAAATTATCATGTACACAACTCACGGAAAAAATTCAATTTAAAATAAATGAACGGTATCACACAGTACCGTTGATGATTATACGCATGATGTTCAAGTATGCAATAGATTCAATATCAGAACTGCAGAAGAATATTCCGACTTATACTTAAAAACAGATGTTCTACTGCTGGGTTATGACTTCGAAAGTTTTTGAAAGACATTTATTAAAGCATACGGCCTATGTGCTATTCACATTTACACAACTTCAGAATGATATTTGCATCAGCTTTGAAAATGAGGAAAGTTGAATTGGAACTTCTAACAGATATTGATATGTTATTATTTATGGAATCAAGCATTCAGGGAGGAAGAAGCCAGTACTATAACTAATATCTGAAAGCAAACGATCAAATAGATGCGTTCATCATACGATAAAAACAAGAACACAACGCTTTTAGATTTTGATATTAATAATCTATATGGATGGGCGATGGTACATATGTAAACTGGAAAAATTATCGAGTATATATCTAATCCAGACTTCTTCAATGATCCAGTAGAATCAGATATAGATTACGTAGTCGAGATAGTAGAGATAGACTATTCTGAAGAAATTTATGACAACAACCTGATTTATCGTTTTTATCGAGATTTATCGAGATGATTTATCGAGAATCATATAACTCTAGGCTCAAAGCAAAAGAATCTTCTCATTACTTTGAAATAAAAGAAAAAATTCTATATTTTTTGAAAAATTGATATGCAAAATTGAAACGAGCATTATGTTATACAGTAATTAAATAAAAAAATACCGGATTAATGAAGGATGACTGTAATGGAACAATTACGATCGAATTTTTTGATCGTTTCACATGCTCTACCATTCCCGTCTAAGATTAGCGGAGTTATCATGTACTTATACCACTATTTCCAGGACGAAATATAACCTAAATGCAACTGGTCCTCGAGCAGGAGGTGCTACTCGAATATTGAAAGCAGTAAGTGATGCTAAAATGAGTAGAAGGATTATCAAGACATTAACAGATATAATAAGAGAATGAAAGAATACTATTTTTCTGCTATAAAAGTACAAAAGCATCGCTATAAAGGGGACCGTTTACAATTCTAGTGTGCATATAACAGCTATATTATCTTCATCAGAGATTAATCGATCGAAGAAATTTATATAGTTACACGACAGAATATTTAGTTCCTCATATGTCTAGGTCTATTGTACGCTTTGCGAAGAATGATGAAATTCTATTTTCTATCGTACACCAAGACTGTGTCATTTATCATCACGAAGTTCTATCCATATTCTTAGAAAATTTAAATAAGCAGATGTTAGCGCACTGACGAAATCTAGATGTGTGAATAATGCTATTTGTCATCTAAATGATAACATTCGCTATGAAACTAATGATGCAGATATAGGCAAAAGTAAGAGTGTCGGATTGAACTCATTCTCGTAAAATCAAGATCGGACATGTATGCCACAATCCAGGAAGGTACTACACAACCTATCATCGTCAGTGATTATAATGCACATGCATGTGATATAAATATAACTAAGATTTAATGGCTAATGCCTTATGTTATTGCATCTGATAAAAAATATAACTTTTAAATATCATTGGCAAGCATAATCCTATTTCAATGTGTTATAGTTGATGAGAATTCAGAACTATTTGCGTATCCTGTTCTACTAAGCGCTAATATGTATATCTGAAGAGTAAAAATTCAAATTAATTAGAAATTCTCCTCGTTTCGTCATTCTCAGCACACACACGAAGAGAAAAATGAATCAGATGCAAATGAAAGTCGTTTTAATCATTGTAATATTAGTAGCGTGAGGCTTTTCTTGAATTCCTAATATTATCCATATAGTAATTTTAGTCTTGGCAGATCTAATAATCCATATGCATACTGTAGAATATGTACCCCAATTTTCAAAAATATACTATAACAGAAATCCTCGGTCACTCCTTGTAAAGACATAGGTTCTGCAGACGAAACCACTTATATTTGATGGTGTTCCGGACAAAGTGCATCTCTAAAGAGCGCCGCTGTAGAAGTTCTTCACTATATATATATATATATATATATAGCCAATATTATAGTTTATTGTTTGATTTTGTATCATCGTATCCTTTATTATAATTGTAATAATGGATATGTGAGAAGAATTATTTAAATAACCAATAGATAATATTTCAGAGAGAAACTCATCAAATTATTCTATCGTTCCGCAATGTACATGTAACAAGAAAAAATGAACAAAAAAAACAAAAAAAAACAAAACAAGAACAACTACAGGCATAATGTCATTTCAAGTTATACTTTTTATTCGTCCAGACCTTGCTCAATTCAGAGGCTTTGTCGATTAAATCAACATTGTAATGATATATATTTTATATTAATTTTTATAAACTTCTAAATTGTTTTGACTTACTTTTCCTGTGAGTATATATTTAAATGAATAATTGTCTATTAAATATTCGTATAAATGAAGAGTTGTCTATTACTTTCATTGTAATAATTAATATAATGTTAATAAGAAGTCTGAAAGATAAAAGATAATAAATACATGCGTTGAAAACGAACCACATCAAAGACGACCGAGAACATCTACTGATGGGCTACACATCGACAAAATCAAAGAATTATTTCTCCAAAATCGTTTTGAGAACTTGAGCACTAGCTAATATTGTTGAAATTTCTAACGGGTCAGTCCACACCATTTTGAAAGACATTTTGTGCTTGAAAAGAGTGAAATATCGATTGGCGTCAGAAACTCTCAATTTTTTGGAAAAACAGAGTCACATGGAGGAACGTGAAATGATGCTTGCGGTCTATCAGGTCAAGATGGAACGAAAAATTACTGGAGATGAGAAAAATTGGTCTACGCTTGTGATCCAGAAAGAATCGATTATTCGAGGGAATATCATGCTAACTGAGAGTGGAGACCGAAAAAATCACGCCAACGTCGTTCAAAAATCAAGGTTCACTGCTTTTATTGATTATCATGGTGTGGTGCATTATGAATTCCTTCCAATCAGCTAAACGGATAACAAAGAAGATTATTTGAGGGTTATTCGTTGTTTACATCAAGCCAATTCGTCTCACAAGACCAGATTTATGAAAAAACAATTCTTGGTTTTTTGCATCAGGATAATGCATCAGCTAACACAGCATTGATTTTACGCGAACATTTCGCCAAAAATTAAACCAACATCTTTTCGTAACCACCGTACTCGCCTGATGTAGTACCGTGTGATATCTGGCTGCTCAGCAAACTCAAAAGACCACTTCGGGGACACTGTTTTGATTTGATTGAAGAAATAAAAGCCGAATCGAAAAAGGAACTGATAGCCATTCCGGAATACGAGTATAAAATATGTTTTGAAAATTAGAAAAAAACGTTAGCATATTTGCATTGCATATGGGGGAAGGGGATTATTTTAAAGGGGATAAATTAGCTTTAGAAGAATAAGTAATGATTTCAAAAGTTATAAAGAAAGTTCAAATCTTATTCATATTTGTATACAGTAGTAAATATAATAATTTGAAAAGCGGAAAAGTGAGGGAAATCTATTTTGAAATGTTATTGAATAGCATTTAAATTAATTTACTAAAAAGCGAATTAGCAAACATTAGCTGTTAAAAGCAAGATTATATAAAACTAAATTTTAATTTAATAACAGCAATAATAACAACAGTAAATTAAATTATTTAATTCTTCAATTTCATAATCTTTTTATATTTATGATTGAAAAGTATCTTCTTGGATTGCTCCTGAGATTTATTGGCTTTTAGAAAATATAGAATAAAATTTAAAATGCGAATTAAGAAGAGAACTGAAACAAAAATATTTAAAATTTTAAATTTATATATTAGGAGGCGAACTTAGTTTCTGACCATTTTTAACGGACAAAGGACATTTATGATAGAAAATGGATACACGTTAGCTTTATCAAAATATTTTCCGTCATTTTCAACTACCTTCTCCCATCTTTTTTAATCAATCATCCACAAATTATCACATTTCATGAACATATCCGAAATGCATATCAATGAGGCCGTACGCTGGCGAGTACGCTGGGTGCAGCAATACTTCACATTAGAGTTCTAACAGTGACGGCTTTCAGAACATGAAGTCGAGCGTTGTGATGCAAAAGAATGACTGCGCCTATTGCTGATCTACGTTCGATCAATTTTTATTGCAAATCATTCGGTTGGCATTTGCATACTTGGGCCGTGACGGTTTCATTCGGTTTTAGCAGCACGTACTACAGCAGATCCTGTTGTTCCCACCAAATGCACAGCAATATCTTTTGGCCGGAAATAGTCCGTTTTGGTATCGATGTGGATGGTTGGCCTATGTCCACCCATGACTTTTTGCACTTAGGATTCTCATAGTAGATCCCGCTTTCATTACGTCACAATATGTCACAGAAAATCTTCTTTTTTGCCTGGCAAACACTTGTAGTGCGATGTTCTATTCATTCATGATGGTACTTTCGGCCAAATCGTAAGGCATCCATTTTCCTCCTATATGAATCTTTTCCATCGCATGTAAACGGTTGTCAACTTCTCTGTCACTGACTCCTAATTTATCAGCGAGTTCTTTTTGCGTTTGAGCAGACTTTTCATGCAGTAATGCTTGCAATTCATTATCTTCAAACTTATTCGGTTGTCCAGAACGTTCATTGTCATTAACATTAGTATCTCCCCTTCTAAATAGCTGAAACTGCTATTTACATTTAAACGATAAAAGTAAACGATGAAATTTGTTAACCATAACATTCTTGAAAAAGGAGACTATTTTTTTGCTTCAATTTAGGTTGGCACCACGAACTAAATATTCGTGATATGTATACATACCTTACATATGGCTTATAAAATTCGATTCTAAAATACGAATATCGGATTATAAAATACGAAACTCTCTGCCAAAGTCCTTCCGAAATAACTTGGCTTCGTATTCTGCCGCCCAATATTATATATACAATATTTTCCCATAAAAATATATTTATATAGTTATGGAATTGTTGGTACTGTAATATGCTGTTTTCGTACAATCGTAACTTCTACAAACAAAAAAACGCTTTATCTTTATAAGTTCGTGTGATATTATATGATTTATAATTTATCAATCGTAGTTCTTTATTATAACTGAGAAATCGAAAAAAATCACTAGAGAAACTAAATGGAACACATCCAATTAATTTATTTATTAATTTAAGACCATGTAAATAAACAGAATGTTTGAATTCTACAATTAGTACATTTATAATTAATAATATATCACAAAAGTCACTTTGTCAATCAAACAGTCTGCACTTTCACTGTCCAGATATCTCAGGAGTTCCATTGGGAGTTGCCTCTTCGGACTGTAGAATACCGTGTTCATCTATCCGGGTATGACTTCTATGTGGAGTTTTGTATTCGGAAAGTAGAATACGATGTTAAGATTTCTCAGAACGAGTTTCTGAGGATATTTTCTGTTCGCATGATAGAGTACGATTTCCAAATGTCAATGGACAACTTCTATTGGCAGTCTCATACTAAAACGATAGAATACGATGTCCATATGTGTAGGGAAGAATTTTATCTGAAGTTTCGTGTTTACATGATGGAAAGCGATACCCAGGTGTAAATAAACAACTTTTATAGGGAATTTAGTGTTTAGACGATAGGATTTGATGTCCTTAATTGTGGGGACAACTTTTACTGGGAGTTTTCTGTTCGGACGTAAAATAGGATTTTAAGGTGATGCGGGACATGTTTCACAGGAATTTCCTGTTCGGACGGTAGAACACGATATCGAGGCGTACAGGAAAGATTTCTACCAGAAGTTTCGTGTTCACAGGATAGAATACGATGTTCCACTATATGAGGATGATTTTTATATGTAGTTGCGTATGCGAATGTTAGTGTACGATATTAAGGTGTGTCGGAATATGTACCACAGTAATTTCTTTTTCGAAGATAGAGTAAGTTACTCGGGTGTCTCTGAATGACTTGGACTAGGAGTTTCATATACCGAGGGTAGAATACGATGTACAGCAGTCTCGAATCCTGTTCTACGAAAAGAGTCATGTTCAGACAGTATTATATGAGTTCCAGGTTTGTACTGATGATTTCTACTGGGAATCTCGTGTTAACACGGTCGAATACGATGCCAGGCTGTCTCTTTATGTGTTTAATGAGAAGTTATCTGTTCGGTTAGTGCAATACGATTTCCAGGTGTGTATGAACTATTAGTAGAGCTGTTTCGATTTCACATGATCATTTTCACATGGAAAGATTTCTGTTTGGATGGTAGGAACAGAGATGCAGGTGTCTGTGAATGACTTGGAAAGTATAGGGAGATTCTTATTCGAACTGTAGAAAACGATGTCTCGTTGTCAGTGGGAATTTCTACGTAGATTTTGGTATTCAGACGTTAGAATACGGGGTCCTGCTCTGTCAGGATAAAGTAAGTTTACTATTACTATAATAATATTAAAATTAAAATTAATTAAAAAATAAGTTTAATTAAATTTAATCTATCTCTCGCTGCTTTCTCTTCTCTTTCTCTACTCTCTTATAGGTTTTTTCTTTCTTCTTCCCACCGACGATTGTTTTCTCTACCCATCTATATCCTTCGAAATTCTATTCTTCTCTTCTTTGTATCTCTCTCTCACTCTCTCTCTCTCTCTCTTTTCTTTCTCGATCGCGTCATGATCCCTACCATTCGCAAAAATCCGACCAAGACATGATAGAATGAGATATCTCAAGGCAGCCTTTAAGTAATCTGGCTAACCTAAATTTTTCATTGGCATTGTAAATTGCGGACCAGGATTGCAATCGTCTCTGCATGACAATTTGGCGAAGAGACTATATAACCATCTCTATCGTTATCTTCCAATTCTTATCCGTGACCCTACTGGATTTCCAAATAAAGCCCTCATATTTGAGAAATTCGCAAGTAGAGCCCACTCTCATTGAGCGGCAGAAGCTCATCCTACGCTCATTTTCGATGTTGGCTTGATACTGTCGTGACCTTTGCTCTTTCAAACTGGTTTATTCTCTGACGATATCCTGGAAAATACCAATAGATAATAGCAATATCATATTGTACATGATATTGTAGCAAAGAACAAAATATTTTGGCTAATACTTTATCTCTACTCAACTCTCTACGTATAACTTATACTCTTTCTCTACTCAATGTCTCTTCAGCTCTGGTGTTTTATGAAAAATTGTTTACTGATTCCCAGAATTCACATTAGAACCTTTTTGTACTCTTCTCTTTTAAATAAATTTCTTGAATTTTGAGGAATGTACAACATTATTCTTTCTCAAATTGGTCATGTCTAGTTTGCAGACATATGGCGCTATAACATCTGTATTGTATACGGTCAACCATATTTCGGTTCACGTTTTGCATCTATAGCTTTCTTTTCATTAGATAGATTATGCGTTTTTCTCAATTTTTATCTATTAATCCAATGCATTTGCACAATTATATCTTATATTTGTAATAAAAATTTCAATTTCAATTTCCATAAAAATAAAAATAAATCTATTTAGAAAGATTGTAATCTAATAACAATTTCCAATATTGCAATTAATAAGAATTACAATTTAATCTGTCATATTTGATTATTTATTTATATTAATAAATCATAATTTATAAACATTTTCAATTATGATAATAATGAACCGAATAATTTGGAAGAGTTTGGATCTAACGATTTAAGATTTAATTCAATAAATATTTTTATAGCTCTAACAAACAGACTATCATTGTCTATATTCACGGTCGTCTATCTGTAATAGAACTTACTACTAAAAAAAATCAAATTAGATTAAAAATTAAAAATAATTAAAATAAAATAATAGTAAAATAAAAGAAAAATAATGAAAGTAAAAACAATATTCCATGTTAGCAACGAACTGCAATTATTTTAGTTTAATATATTCTAGTATAAAGGCTGTTAGACCAATAAAATTTATTATTAATTTAATCTCTCTCTCGCTCTCTCTCTCTCTCTCTCTCTCTCTCTCTATGTGTGTATGTGTATGTGTCCACTGCATATCTCTGTTTGACATTCATCCTTATGAACCGAACATTCTGACCGTCTTCGTCCGATGGACGAAAATTTGAATTAATTCGGGCCTCTTGATTTATTCTTTATCAATTTTAGACTCTGTTAATCTCGCAGATAAGGTTGCGATATGACGCCGAAAAGTATTAGTCGTGATTTTAGGACTAAACATGTGGACACAATCGTCGGCTCCAGGATATACCTTGGGAACTCATCCCAATGGTCATTTCACAATGAGGATAGCGATCATCTGAGAGCGACCAATTGACCAACAATTGTCCTTGGGCATATTAGGCGGAAGTTTAAACAAGCTTCGATATATGTTAGGACGGGCATAAATTTTCCATCACGGTTCACGTATGTTCGTCGAGGGCCTCTCTTTATGTGGTATAGTGGGGAGAGTAAAAGTGTAAGTCGTGCCGTAATTCGCGAGGATACTTACCATATATTGATAAAATTTCGAAATAGCCTGGAACATCATCCATAATTCGCTGCGTTCTCATTTAAAAGTATTATTATGAGCACACTATATTTTCTTATCACTAACGATACACAAGATATAAGATAGTGATACATCCACCTCCGACTAATAAATTTTCATGAAACTGATGGGCACGCGACCGTACTTAATTTCCTGACCAATTCAGGGTAGATAGCTCACATCGAAAAACAGACAGAGTGAGTTATATATCAGTTGTATTAACCATATATACGTACCCGACCTTCCTTCCTTTTGTAAGATCTGCAGAAGTGGTGTACACCTTGACGTGCAACTATGCCAATATCTATTACTAATTTGTTTCGTTTTTTATTTTGTCTTTCTAGTGCTTGAATGTGTAGGATTGATTTTGGCTATATAATAATTCTAATATAGTAATTAAAACAAATTAAAATAATTCTGTCATCTCTACTAATGGGATTCTAGTGAAAAATATTTGTGTTGTAATATTAATCAATAATAAAGATTTTCCGAGAGCATTCAGATCAAGATTGCTTTCGTATTAAGGAAATGGGAACGTCCCACGTACTCTCGTAATATAGTTTAAGATTGTATAGGTGTTTTTCATATGTTTTCGAAAAGTTTTCTTTGTCTATCTTCAGTTGGTGATTCGTGAAAAATTATTCTATGTTTTTTTATTTTATTTTTATTTTACTTATTAAAAATGCGAGATACAAGTCGAGGCACCTACATAAGAGGGCGTTTTGAATGTATGCGTCAGATAATCACGAGTAGAATACAGTTCATTGCTGATAGAATTTCTCTCGTGAGAAATTTTATTATGTTATTATAACTAATAAATCCATTAAGAAGCTCGTGAAAAATAGTTCATTACGCAGGCATAAGTGACCGTGAATACTTTTTATATTCTACTTAATACTGAGAAATCTAATTTTCATGCGCTTATCCAGTTTTTTAAGATCATGTATGCATCAAAAGAACATAAGCAACGCTTAAATAATTTTAGTTTTTATAAAATACATATCTGATTTAAAAGTTGTAAATTTCTTAATGTGCACTGAAAAAATTAGTCATTTCAAAGAAATATTTGGTAGAATCAACAAAATCATTTCATAAAGAAGAATAATTTCATTAATACTAAATAATACGTAATCCTAAAACAACATTTCAAAGTAATGGAATATATAGTTTTTTAAAAGGAATTGAATATTTCGTTGATTTTATTAGAATATTTTATTGCAAGTACTAAATATTTCTTTAGAGCAACTACAGATTTTGTAATATTAACTAAACAATTCATTCGAGCAAGAAACTACTTAATTGGCTCAATGAAATCATTGCTTTTTTCCTCGGAATAGCTTACGCCGTAACGCCAGGATCAGTTTGAAAGGAAAGGGAGTTTTCGATAAAATCATGAAAAAGCATAATACTCAATTATATTTATAAAAAAATAACAAAAAATAAATATATTCTATAAAACTCCACATAAAATATTACAATAACTCAAATTTTTGGCGTAGGGCCCTCTTATCTGTAACAAAAATGACAGATTTTTTATCATGAATCTTATACTATACCTTATTAAACTATATTCCGCACGCTTCTTATTTTAAACGGTATTTACAACGTATATTTATACGCACTTATTATACTACTTTCTATATATACTATTATATATATATATATATATATATATATATATATACACTTTTACTGGGGCTAGAGGTAGATTAGGTTTCTTGCGGAAGAGTAAGGCCGCTCGTCTTTAATGGAGCGCAACGCAACCAGGATCAAACCTTATTAAGGTGCAGGAAGGATTTTTGGTAAGACCTCTGGTCATTAACGGAGCGCCGCGAACCAGGATCGCGACTCTAATATTCAGGACGTTCGGACGGGTAAAATTTACTAGAGCTCTAGAGTTGGGATAACTCTAGTGAGCTTTTCTCGGCGGTATCGTCGAGAGAACTGATTTTGGGTCGAAGAACTCGCCCTTTTATACACAAAAAATTAGTCGGTCGGGTGTTTACACCACTGTTCATTTCATATCAAGCCGCCGAAAAACAATAATTTTGTAATAATGTAATCATAATAATCGCATTACAATTATAATAAATTATATTAATAAATATTTTTATCAATAAAACAGTCTTTTTAATATAATATATTAGCAAAAATAATGACAATCAAACTGTAGTTGTTTATATTCACCCCTGTAGAATTTAAGATAAAACTACAATAAATTATATTAAAAACTAAAAATAAAACTAAAAAAACGTAATAATAACATAAAAATAAAATAATAAATACAATAAAATAAAAATAATAAAAACAATATTTTATGTTAGTATAGAACCTGACTGCCCCCACCACCTTAAATTTAGAATCACCTTTGGTATCCGACGTTTCAAAACGCTACGGTTTATCCTTAGGAAGAAAACTAAATTGAAACACCCAGTATGCTATTTTATATACTCCATCCCTACTCTAAATTTAATAGTATAACATGTATAAGACCCCCCGTTTCTTAACTTAAATGAGAAATATAAATTTTATATTAATAACGAATGATATGTGTTGTCAAATTTACTTAACTCTAACATTAAATTTACATTATTGGGATTCTTCAAAATATGAATATTTTCAAGAGTTTCTCTTTTATATTTATTTTAATAACTTGTTCTAAAATATTTACATTTTCAAAATCTAAAGAATGTAACAAGTTCAGACTGTGTTCTTTTAGCCCGGATTTACCATTCATGCTCCGTAAGCTATATTGATGTCCAAATATTCTATGTTTTATGTATCTTCCCGTTTATCCAATATGATTTTTGTCACAATCTTTACAATTTATTTTGTATACCACTCCTGTTTTCAAACATTTATGATACTTATCTCTACAATTATTAAATAGCTTTCTCATATTATTATTGTTTCTAAAGTATACTTGAATATTATGCTTGTTGAATGCACTTCTAATTCTTTCAAATAATCCTTTTTTATATGATAATACCACGATTTCATTATTATTATTATTCCTGTTTTCCATAATACGTTCTCTAGTGCTATTATAAATCTGATCCACACTCTCAACAATCATTTTATCTACAAAGCCTATTGGATAATCATTGTTAATGAATATTTCTTTAACTCATTTTAAATTATCTTTTCTAAAATCTTTGTGTGATAATTTGCTCTGTCGATGATTCCCTTTACAGTATCTACCTTCTTTCCGTATAGATGGCGTGAGTTAAAATTTAAAACCTACCTGACCATATAGGTTTTCTGTACCAATTTAATTTTACTCAGTTATCACTAACTCTAATAACATTGATATCCAAAAACTGAATTTATTGTCTAATTCTAATTCCATTGTATATTTAATTGTATCATAAATCGAACTAAAAATATCCGCCATTTCGTCTACATACCTTTCTAGCACAATTGTAAAGATGTCATCAACATTTCTTTAAAGATAATTAGTTTAAAATTTAACTTATTTAATGCAATATTTTCTAATTTTTCCATTATCAGATTAGCAATCACCGCTGATAAAGGTGATCCTAATGGACAACCATATCTTTGTTCATAAAAATCATTTTGAAAAGGGAAAATTGTGTTATGGAAAACTAAATTTATTGACTTTACAGATGTATCTTTTGTTAATTTTATGTGTATATTAGGTTCTGACCATTTTTCTTCTATAATTTCTTTAAATAAATTTAATAGTATATTTGTAAATAAATATACAACATCTAATGAAATCATCTAATAATTATTGGAATATTAATATCTTTAACTGCTTCACAAAAACTCCAACTATCTTTAACATAAGTGTTGGTTTTTTTTAACGATCTTAAGTAATATATTTGATAAAATTGCTCTTTGTGAATTTTGGGAACCCATAACAGTTGGCCATTGTACCATTTTCGCATTTTAAGTGTTTAAAAGCAATTTCATTGATATAAGATTTATTTTTCGATTTTTTTAGTAATTCTTTCAATTTATTTAGTAGCCTATTAATATGAGGATTCTCAATTTTCTTGTGAGTTGCGTTATCCTCGAACATCATTGAATTGTATTAATATATTCTTTCTTGTCAGATGCTACTGTTACATTTCTTTATCTGCATTTTGGAATATAATATTTGTGTTCTCTTTTAAGAAATTCGTGGCTGTTTTGTATTCATGCATGATGTTACTATGCGATGATTTCCTTAACAGGAAATTTGATATTTGAATAAGATATTCAACATTTTTCAACTTTTGAAAAGGATATTGTAGTAATAAGGTTTATTTCAGATTTTCACATTCTACGGGGGGTGAATATAAACGAAGTAAAATAAGCGTATTTAACAGTAGTCTAGTAAAACTCTGGAAAATCTTGCCCCCAACGCGAAAGCACACCTTACTTATAGTTCTCAGTGCCCAAACTTGATTTCGGGTAGAAAACTAAGTCATAAAAGTCAAGTGTCCTTATCCATAGTATTGGAACTTATATTGACATTGCGTTGTTTGCTTCAGTAAGGAAAAACTGAATGCCAGTTCCCAGACATATAAGATTTGAAACTTACCATTATAATGTAAGAGACGCGAACAATTAGTATTAATATCATAATTACGTCATCAGACAACGATTCTCAGAATCAAAAAAGAGTTTATTCAGAAAAGTAATGATTGATTTAAAGATTTCTTCTAATTCACGCTGTACATTGGCTCCATTAGAATTTAATAATTTATATTTACTTCTTATTTCCTCGCGTGACTTGGCCAGTTGACGCAATATAGTTTTCGATGATAGTCGTCCATTTTCAGTGTTCAACTTTTAATACCAAAATTTTTGACATGTTTATGTTACGCTATATTTATAACAAAACAGTCAAACCGTTCTCTATATATACTATAATTTATATTTTGATGTTTATCAATGACTATACAATTATGTTTATCCTTATTCCAATAATTTGAGCATATATTTTTAAATTGATTGAATGACGTCATGTCTGAATATACATGTCCGAGATATATATGTTTTAAATTAACCTCATCCTGTCAAAACATTAAAATAAGTACACCTAAAAATAATAACATTATCTCTTACAATATATTTTGGAACTTGATTTTGGAATTGACAAATAAATTAAAAGGATCAATATTCTTATAGCTTTCCATGCAAAATTAAGCTTCAATATTGTTCTGTTTCTCGCAAGCAATATCAAAGTTTTAATATATACCTTCCCCACCATATGATTTTAGTTGCACTAAAAATTACCATAAAATTATATTTAATGCAAAGCATGAACTGATTCTGGTTAGATCACGCAATAATTTAAACGCTGCTGTGTAAACAGTAACACTGAGAACAACCGGTAGGGCACTCGCTATTGTTTTTGCCCGCCCCTGCAGCACACATCACCGTTACGTTTCACCATACGACCATGAACTCTCTATCTACAATTCAGGAGCCTCCTTCAGGCTCAGGAACCTCTTCACGTTTATTTCTTCACTAAAATCATCAGCGCCGCCCTCTGTTACCGAAGAAACTATCACCATTCCTCAAGAAGCGGACGGACCGAACAAAAAGTATATATTCGAAGAATTATATAAATTATATGAATTATATAAATATTCGACGCCTCCGAATAGGTTATAGGTAGAATCTTATCGAAGCATAAAATAGGATAATACCGTCCCATTGCATATACCTCACGGGTATTCAGAGGCTCAGAACTTTGTTGCGATGTTCATGAAAAGGAAGCCCTAGATATAATACATGCAGTACGCACATTCAGATCATACACGTTAGGCAAAAGGTTTACAGTTATTATAAATCGACAACCATTAGTTTGGTTTAAAAATGCCGACCTAAATACTCAAATCCTAAAATAGCCACTGAAACTCTTTGAATATGACTTCAAAATTATATATAAGCCAGGCAAAACAATTGTTTATGCCTACACATTGTCTATGAATTCCGTTCCTATAGAAAATGCAACCACGTGCTTACAAAAGAGATGGCAAATAGAAGAACGGATAGGAAATCAAATTCGTGAGATAATAGAACAGGAAAAATTGCCTGTAACAGCTAAAATATCTGATATCACGGTGAATAAAAGAAAAACAGGACGAAAAAAATTGACGCAATCATCGAAAAAGATGAATGGGTATTGCATAATGAACTAAAAGAAATAGAATCGAGTAGAGAATAATTACTAGCGGTTCCGAAGAAAGCTCATCGGTATTCGATAGGACCCCAATAATGCCGAAGAGGAATCTGATATCCCGAACAGGAATCGAAACCAACCGAATCCTCGAATTTTGTCCATCATAATAAAAAAATAGAAATTAATTAGAACAGGTACGGCAATAATAGAGAAATTGAGGATATTATCCAATGGTATATATTATTTTATATATAATTATGAATAGTCAAAATTGATTGTACATAAAAAAACGTGGCTGGGTCACTTCGTTGTTGGGAAGTGTATAAGTCAAGTGGGATTACAACACCTTCAAGAGCAATATCGGTAAGCGAAGTCGACTTCTCCAAGTCTGTAGCCAAGTCTATAGTTAATGAAGAATTTAAAAAGAAAAATTGTAATTTTATGACATATCGAGAAAAGTAATTTTTATATAAATTAATAGAATAGTTTTCATTTAATAATTATTCTAAAACTAGTGTGGCTAGTTGTGTGCTTCTAATAAAACTAGCATCCCCCGTTTCGGCTTCGCCCGAGATAATAATTTAATCGATTTCACAAATAATTCAATAATATTTAAGTAAAATGTACTCTATATATAAAAATCTATGTTTCTCTAAATAATTGACTGTAATTTACCTATCGTCGCTTCTGTAAAAAAAGCTGCTTCAATGTAGCATCCACTTCAAAAGGTTGATATGTTGACGATCATTTTATATAATATATATATTAGGTTGTCAAATATCTCACTTCTAAAGAATAATAATATCATCAATTAATTTTCCAACATAAAATATTGCAAGATTTTAATCAAATATATTAGTTAAGATGGTTGGAATTCTTGGCTCTCTTGCTGGCAACTCTTTATTTAGAATACTTAACATGTATCTTTTTTGATTAGAGATAAGGGACTTAACATGAATTGCGATTATTAAGTGCTGTATGACCAAGTAATTTTGATTTAGTTGAGCAGTTGGAATTTGATTGTTCGATACAGCCATTTTCGATGCTGTCGAGGGTGCTGAAAATCCAGTCTATTCTTTCGTCTTGATTTTCTAGTGATACTTTTAGGTAATTTAATTGGCTTTGCTGTTCGTTGAGTGCTTTTAAAATATTAGTTTTGAATTCTTCAATGTACGACGAGCCATAAGCTCGCGCAAATTTATAAAAAATAAAATCTTTATTATTAATTATTAGGAGTGTGAATAAGTCTTTCCCGTTTTTTGTAAGAGATGGCGCCACAAATACTGTGCGAGTATTCAATGGTTACATATGTCATAATCAAAGCTCATTCATATGTCAACAATTCCATACTAACACATTAGTTAAAATTTTTTCGCATCATAAATTTTTGATATCGTGAAAATGTCGAAATTTGAGCCGAGTCGACGTCATTTGCGGGAAGTTTCACTTTATTGGTTCAATTTGAAGAAATCTGCTGCCGAGACGCATCGATTGCTTCAGGAGCACCGAACAACCATTTCCAAGCGTTTGAAAGCCATGGGAATGATCCAAAAGCAAGGAAATTGGGTGCCGTACGAACTGAAGCTGAGAGACGTCGAACGGCGTTTTTTCACTTGCGAACAGCTGCTTCAGCGACATAAAAGAAAGGGTTTTCTACATCGTATCGTGACTGGCGATGAAAAGTGGATACGTTACGATAATCCGAAGCGAAGAAAATCATGGGGACTACCCGGCCATGCATCATCATCGACGGCCAAGCCAAATATTCATGGCGCCAAGCTCATGCTCTGTATATAGTGGGACCAGCTAGGTGTGGTTTACTATGAGCTTCTGAAACCGAATGAAAGGATCACAGGCGAGGTCTATCGACGACAATTGATGCGTTTGAGCCGCGCACTGCGAGAAAAACGGCCACAATACTCCGACAGGCACGACAAAGTTATTTTGCAACATGACAATGCTCGCCCACATGTTGCACCGCCGGTGAAAACATACTTAGAAACGCTCAAATGGGAAGTCCTACCCCACCCGCCGTATAGTCCAGACGTTGCTCCGTCTGATTACCATCTCTTCAGATCGATGACGCATGGCCTGGCTGACCAGCACTTCCATTCCTACGAGGAAGTCAAAAAATGGGTGGATGACTGGATAGAGGCCAAACCGGTCGAATTTTTTCGGAACGGGATTCGTATGTTGCCAGAAAGATGGGAAAAAGTTGTAGCTAGCGATGGCCAATACTTTCAAGAATTCATTTGTAACCATTTTTTCACAATAAAGGCTCAAAATTTGAAAAAAAACGGGAAAGACTTATTCACATACCTGATAATTAATAAAGATCATTAATTAATGACTAATAAATGGTAGTGATGCAAGATAGGCTCACAAAATGGCCAGAGGTAAAAGCTATGAGAAGAGCGACAGGTATCGCCATAGCACAGGCACTAAAAGATCAAATAATATCGAAGTCTGGTTGCTCACGAGTAATAATTAGGAATAATGGCAGGTAATTTATATCTAAAGAATTTCGCCAAATGTTAAAAGATGCGAAAATAAAACATATACAACACCACCATGCTCGCCTCAATGCAACACTGTTGAAAGAGTCAACAGAACATTGAAAACGATGATAAAATAATATATACAGACACATCGCAAAAGACATGAGATATGTATCTAAGCGAAATGCCGTTCGCATATAAGACAGATATTCACAATAGCACAGACTATACGCCGGCATACCTGAGGATTTAGACATTTAGGACGCGAAATAATGGAACTCTGAAGCCTGAATCATGAAACGCTAAGATGATCACGTTCGATTCTACACGAGAGAATAAAAAATATGCAAGAAGCATTAGATTTGACAATAATCGAAACGGCAAGAGCGTTTCAACGTCAACGATAACACTATGACTTACGACAAAGAAATTGGCAACCTACTATAGGCGATTACGTTTTAAAACGATAAAACGTACTATGTAGTAAAATAGACGCCAAGATATGTATAAAATTCAATGGACCATACGAAGTAGAATCAAAGATATCACCCGTAATTTTCAACCTGAAAACAGAAAATGGAATTATTTTTGAAAAAATTCATGTGAAGGATTTGAAACCATTCATCATACAAAAATAAATGAAAGTATGTATACATTAATATGTTAATTTTAATAATCGATCCGGATAGCATTTAAGTTAACAAGAAAAATAAAAGTATTTAAGTTAGTGAGAAAAAGAATAGCATTTAGTTATCAAGAAAAATAATAGCATTTGAGTCAGCGAGAAAAATATTAGTAATTAAGTTAGGGAGAAAATATTTATAACAATTAATTTAACGAAGAAATAATTGTCTTAAATTAGCGAAAAAATCTAGCAGTTGAGATAGTAAATAATAAGTACATTTATAAAATATTGCTAAACAATACCGAAAGAGAAGGAGGGATTAGTGAAAAAAATTAACGGGGAAGGGAAAGGCGACTCATTTCGATGGAGAAATAATAATACGACTAAACATACGCATTGTTTGATATAGAGCGTACAACCTAACTAAAGCGCCAGAAATTAAAATCAGGCGGACACAACGACATGGATACCGCAAATTACTAATAGTCGAGTGTTTTTTAGTTTTTCGTACGTCATATTTTTCCTTTAGCCCGAAAGAAAAATATGACGTACGTAAAGAGACGAGCACATAAGCTTGCAAATTAAGTAAATATAACATGCCCTTGAAATACAACAAACTAGCAAATGGAGAATAAATAAATTCAGTAATTAATTAACCAGCAAGCAACATGGAGGCAATCGCTAAGATTTCAGCCATGGCCCTCTACAAAGAATTTGAATTCTGACTCGAACGCCAGGATACATGCTACTTTGAAGCCGTGGAGAATGAGACAGGGGATATATACTTCCCTGAGCTAAGCAAGGAGCATCCACATTAGCTTTGGTAACTTATCAGCCGACGGACAAGGTAATTCTGGAGGCCTTGTTTTGGAAGGCGATAGTCCAGATAGAACGCCTGACGAAGTTAGGACCATTGAAATTTACGCCACCCCTGCTCATACTGCTACACTGGATACTTCTTTTTCGGTGCCACGAAATCCAGCCGAAGCTTTCCGCCTTATTAAGGTCAAAACGGAGACTCGGCCGAAAACTATTAAATTACTTAATGATCCGGAAGTTCAAGTCTGGCGTGCGGATGTTTCGCGTGAGATACGGCGGTCAGCAATAGAGCATACGGCTGGACTAAGAAAGACATGTTTGCCATATTGGGAAACCAACAAGTAAGAGTTGAAAATTCTATTTGTTTTTTCTCCCATTTTCCTCGCCTTCTCTTCCGATATTGTTCGGCGCCGTATTAATTATGTGTTTAAATGAATTATTCTGATTAAACGTGCGCGTAAATATAAAAGTAATTATATCCGTACGAATACAAGAAGGTAACTTTTGCTTTGTTTGTTATACGCGTTTTACTCTCCAAGAATGGAGAGCAAGATGCTGCGAGTCATATGCTCGCGTAATTTTATAAACAATAAAATATTTATTATTAATTAATTAATAAATATCATTAATTAATTAATAATAAACCGTATGGAAAGAAATGGAATTATGAGTGTACTCAATAAAAAGGAACAACGCACAGCGGCGCGACAATGAAATCTATGTTGTTTTTAATAATTTTTATTTTTGTATTGATATTTTTTTGTAAGATTTGTTATTTATATCTTTTTCTAATAAATATTTGTTAAATGAATATTGAGTTATCAAAACTTGTTTCCGCCGCTTACAATATAATAGTAAATTTCGAGTCATATATGCCGGGGAACTGGCACTCAGTTTTGCCTTACTGAAGTAGACAATGAAATGTCAATATAAGTTCCAATACTACGGATACAGACTGGGCGTTTATGCCTTAGTTTCCTACCCGCAATTAAGTTTGCACACTGACAACTATAAATAAGGCATACCTCCGCGCTGGGGGGCGATTTTTCAAAATTAAATTCACTTATTTTACTTGTTTGTGAGAATATCGAAATAAAGACTTGGAGTAATCAACTTAGGTTACCAATATTGCTCTTTGAAGGTGTTGAAGTCCTACTTGACTTATAAAAACTGTCACATACCCTTTAAAGGAGATTTGTCTCATAAGACGCCTTAATCCAATAGGGGTCTTCGAATAATACTTGGGGCATTCATTATCCAATAACTTCTCTGTCAATAGCTTCGCACAATTCTAGCTCCGCCGTGTAAAGGACAAAGGTGAGCTTTTCTAATAACTAAAGCGGTAACATGATGCGTTTTTGATAGAATTATTAGGTGTTTCTTTGATTCAGATAAGAATGAGTTGTGCAAATTACCAGTTAAGGCAGTATTCTACTTTAGACCCTCGAAAAAAACACTATTTTTGTGAAATTTTTCTGAGAATGCTATTGCAGATATGGATGTAGGATTTGAAATGCTGAATAAATACACTCTTGAAGTACATAAAAAAATTTTTTTTACTTATTTTATACATTTTTTATACATGTAAAGTATAATCAAAGCCAAGACCTCAAAAAATAGGTAACGTTTTCGTGGTCGTAAAATCTTGCCGACGGATGGTTTAAAGCAAAAAAATCTAATAGTTGTATGTTCAGTATGACTCCAGAAATCAATCTAACTAGAATATTTTATGTATGTGCAAAATCAACAAAATGGCGGCTAAAATATGAAAGAAAAAAATGCTTTTTTTTCGTCTTTTTTTGCAATAACAATATAGTTAGAATTAAGATTTTAAGTTAATTATAGTTAGGACGGTGGATACATACATATAGAATATGTGTTCAAAATTCCATAAGTATCGGTTAAATAATTTTTTAGTTTTCACGACCACGATACTTGAAAACTCTGATTTAAGAAAAACGCGTTTAAAATTTATGTAAGTGAAAAGTCGTAGAAAAAATTATCTTATGCTCAATCAGCGATGCCTAGGCCAGACAATATGCCTTCAACTTGTTCCAGGAGATTATTTTCATCTAATTTAGCCTGCTTTTTATGAGTTCTGCTCTCCTTAGAAGCCTCAGTCGAGCGGCGGTTCTCGCGAGCGATGCGCTGTTGGTCGCGCATATTGGTGAACTGCATGGCGGTTTGGCCGATTTTCAGGCCCATAATTTCCATTATTTTCAAAAGTGGGCTGAATCCATCATTAAAAGTGCAGGCAAGCAGTGAGGCATGCAATTTCAACAATTTTTTTTCCATTATAGACATGCTTCGGTGCCATAACAGTTGAGTTGAAACACTCATTGTTATTTTGAGTGTTTCTACCCAAACATCTTTCCAACAATTCCGTTTTTGTTAGATCTTCGTAGACCGGTTTCAGCACATCTTGTACGTCATTAGCAAGAGCAGGATGATGTATATAATTTTTTAAAGCGTTATTTGCTTCAGCCTTCTTATACTTGCACCAGCTGTCTGAACAGTACGTATGCTGTGGTTGGGAGTCTGTTGAGATTTTGTGGTAATAACCGACCCAGATCTCGTTTCGCATGCATTATACTAAATTTGAATTCCTTTCAATTGCAAGACTGTAGTTTTTAGATAACCCCTTCATTAATTTGATACTTAGATCAACAGTCTTCACTTAATCACGACTTTTGGTTTCTTCACAACTTTCTTCGGTACAACAAGGGAACAGCTACTGCAGCGAACAAGGGCAGGTAGATGGCTTATCCGGTGTGCGCGCTGAGCGGATCGGAATAACGCGCTTAGATAAGTGTATTCGAAAGGTAAAAACGTATAGTTAGACTACCTGAATCTTTCTAAAATTTTGAGCTAACATTCTTGAATATATTTACTTTCGAAAAATGTAAAAAAAAACATTTTTTTTCAAAGTTATAAAATTGAATACTGCCTTTAAGGAAGTAAATTATCAGTAATAATAAAAGGCATTAATTTGTATAATGGATTTGTTGACTGAAGCTGCTGTCATGAAGGCCAAATTCGTAACTCATTGCAAAAGAGATTGCTGGACCAATCTAATTAAAATAGTTGTTGTTATTGAGTGCTCACAAAGGGAACAAGGTCTAGCATTATTTCTTTCGGAATTTAAGGTGATGACGTGTGTCAACGTACTTTTATTAAATGAACTAGATTTTTTATCAGCTCTGGTATTATTTTTAATGCGAATTTTTTCACTGTAACCATATTCAGTTCTGACAAACTCATCCAAATCCTCGACGATATCTAGACTTTGAATCCTAGACTCTACGAATTGTTTAAAGTCTACAAATGTTGAAAAATCCCTTTTAACTAAACATATCCATTCTAGTCGTGTTAACAATGGCAATTTATTCTCAATTAATTATATCATGTCCCAATGTTCAACTGTCAGTTTTATAGATGTGAACACATTTTTACACTCCAAGACAGTATGCGATAGTTTACTTAAATGCTTACCAGTTTCCACAGAGGATGCTGGAAGGCGTACTGGAGTATTAAAATGAGTAGAGAATTTTGATAGAGGATTATCGTAACGGCTACATAATGCCTTCCAAGACTAGAGAAACTTGTCATCCACCAAATCAAAACTCTGCAAGGTTGAAGCAACGTCGCCTTCTAATGCATTGAGTAGGTGCTAAAATTTAATAATAGTAGGAATCGCAGTATCGTGCAACACAAGCGACTGAAATTTGCTTTTAAAGCTTTACTAATCAGGCTGAGTGCCATTAAACTTAGATTTTAATTTTACGTTCTCAAGAGAGGCCCGCGATGAATTAGTGTTTGCCAGCGTAGCTGAGAATATTTTCTGAATAAGAGGCCGAATACATCCGAGGCTTGTAATGCAATCGCTTAGCCATACCTTAGTGGACAAGTATTTAGATAACCTGTTATTGTATAAATCTGATTTGAAATAACTACGTTCCTTAACTAACTACTAGAAGCAACTGAGTTTATAGTCGCGTTCTCGAAACACAATGCTCCGCGTCCGATAATCCTCTACGGGCTTAACTGCAGCAGCTTTCTGTTTAGACGTATTGGATTTGAAATTCAACAATAAATCTATGCACCGTTTTTGTTTTAAGGCCTGTAGGATCCTTCAAAGTGTACAACCACTTGCGGCTGCAGTGGTCTGTCACGACCGTAAATTTCTCGTCGACTAATTAACCGGGGAACTGTTTACGGCCAACAGGATGGCTAGGTACTCCTTCTCGATTTCGGTGTAGTTTGATTCTGCCGATGTTAATGTTCTGCTCGCACCGATCGGATATTCCTCGCCTTGATGCTCTTGGGTAAGCACTGCGCCTAAGACGTGATTCCTCGCATCCATTTGTAGAAACGTATGGCTTGTTGGATGGGAAGCAGAAGTACTGACGCGTGGATCTGCAGGATATTCAGTTTGGTCAAAGTTTCCTGCTGCGCTTGTCTTCCGTACGATTTGACACTTTTCTTGAGTAATTTTATGAGAGGCAACTTGATCGGCATCTTGGATGAACCTAGTGTACCACCCGACCATAACTAAAAAGACTCATAATTGTCTCAGGTTTGTAGGCCTCGGGTATTCGTTCACCGGGTGTATCTTCTCCGGGTCGGTATGTAAACCGTTCTCGTCTACTATATAGTCCAAGTATTGGAGCTCCGGGCAACAGAAGTCGGATTTTTCCGCATATATTTATAGCCCGACCTTGTTGAGGCGGATGAGCACCGTTTT
Organism: Sycobia sp. Sy_11; assembly: GCA_018907035.1. Classification (NCBI taxonomy): domain Eukaryota; kingdom Metazoa; phylum Arthropoda; class Insecta; order Hymenoptera; family Epichrysomallidae; genus Sycobia; species Sycobia sp. Sy_11. The sequence goes on from JACCIC010000029.1 coordinate 1,324,414, forward strand.
AAGTTCCCGAGTGTGTTGCTCGAAATTCTTCGTCGCGACAATAATGTCGTCCATGTAGACGGAGGCAGACTAACGAAGATGAGATCTATACCTCTCTGAAAAGTGGCTGGGGCGTGCGCTAGTCCATATAGCAGTCTTGTATACTTTTTTCGGGACCGCAAAGGCGGTGACCTTTTTTCTGCTCTCATCTAGCGGTATTTGATGATATGCCTGGCTCAAGTCAATCTTGGACAAGTACCATGCGTCACGTAAACTATCTAGGAGAATATCTATATGCGGCAAGGAATACATCTTTCCTTGTGATGGCGTTAACAGTCAAGTAATCAATACAGAATCGAATCTTTCCGTCCTTCTTCGGGATTATTACTGAACAGCTGATCCATGAGCTTTCAGACTGCTCAATGATGTCTTCAAATAGTGACCGCTCGATCTCCTGATGAGCTTGCTTAAGCGGCCCGTTCGCGTTACAATATGTCCAATAATGTCGAGCGCACAAAATGTTTATTGACGTCAATATGTCCATCCCTAATATGATGTCGGTTTTTACTAGCTTCAACCGTGCTTTAAGATGCCGTACGACGATGTAAAGTAGCAGATCGATCTCGCCATCATTTGGGCATACTTTCCCCTCCAGCAGCTGCATGTAGAAGATCAGCAGTATTATTACTGATCTCACTAACTTCCCAGAAGCTGGGCCTACGTACGACTTACGTGCTCCTGGACCAATATGTGTAGGAAATACTTGTCCCATCAGTTCATTTTTGAGGAAAATCGATTTTCCTCATCGTGAGCATCGAGGTACAGATGTATGCTCGTGATCACCTTTTCCTCAGAGTACTGGTTGTCGCTGTTTCTAGCGAATGAAGTCATGTCATGAGAGGTGTCAAGATCGACTTCTAAATCCTCTCCCCTCATGTATTTTCCAGCTTTTTGGACCGCAACGTGCATGGCTCTTTGTCGTCACGTATTGTTCACCGCAGTTATAACAGAATTGATGTTTTTTTCCGGGACACCTATCGGCCCAGTGTCCAGACTGTTTTGCAGGTCCAGCCAAGGCAAAGCCTTGTGTTTTCGCCTTTCTGCCTATCTAGTACTGTGGTAGCATTGCTGGGCGAGGGTATAACCAAATGCCTGGTACGCACGGTCAGATGTTTCTGAAGATCTCCAGATGGAGCTGGATATATTTCTATATGTCCTGCCAGGCCCGTATGTAGTGGTACTATCTACGGTCCATAGAAATATCCTAGTCCTGTGGCTATTTAAGTAATAAATGATGTGGTAGTAAAATAGCTTAAGACAGTAAATTGTGAGACACCGAAGAGAAGACGATATGCCACTGCCTGCCAATCATCAGTATTGAATACAGCGTAGATGCGCTTATTCAGCATGAACTAAAAATTCTGGCGTATAGTCAAATATTTGTGATTGAAATGATATTGTTATTATTATTAATATTTATATTATTAACGATGTTTAATTGTTAGATCGACTCTGCGTATGTCTCGTCTATTTATTTATAGTATGTATTCATTTTTTTTAAATAATATATTGTAACGGGGATCTCAAGCTCCGCTTATATTTGCTATCCGACGTCCCGATGCTCTCTCTCCCGTCGTATCCTATATAGAAATATATGTATATAATTTTTGTTATTTATATGTATATTTAATGTGAAGTTATGTTATAGGCCGACGCACTAAGACACCGGCGAACAGGTTAATAAGAGATAGCAAAAGAGGGGAAGTGAGGCAGGTACATCGCGCGCGAAATAGTACGATAACTGCCGTGCTATACGTAAGTACATAAAAAAAGCAAAGTGAAAGTGTGTTCGGCTGTCGCCTTAACCGCATGAGGTTTTTGTTCTCATCTTCGCGTTCACCACCACCCTCCCGAGCGAAACTCTCCAGCTCGCCACGCAAACATGATTCGGGTGATCGAGTCAAGTGAATCCGTCATCTGGCCCATCTCCCGTGCTGATCGATCGCCCCATAACCAGGCTACCGATTAGAGGGACCACCACGTCCTCCCCGATTCCTTGTGTATGCGATACTTCGTCCCTAGTGAGCCGCCCCTCTCCCTCGCCGAATTGGTTGGGAACTCAACCCAGCGGGGCCTCTTTTTGAAACGGTCGTGCCTGCCGTCCTTGTGCTTGAGACGGACATGCGCACCATAACATGGCGCCCAACGCGATCTCGAGATCGTACAATTGATTATAAAAAATATATATACGTTCATATATATTTTATTATATATTTATTTCTTTTAGTATACAATACTTTAGTGCCCCGGCGAAAATTCGCAATACAAGTTATGCGGATGCGCGAAATTGCAAAATTATAAAATACTTTTTGTGTGCGGAATATAATTATCTTTTATATAATAGAGCTATTTAATATAGAAGATAGTTATATTGAAGAGGTCGAAAACACTGCGCTTGGAGAATGTTTACGTCTCCGAGCCCGTAGCGTAAACATTCGCGGTCAAGGCCACTGCCAGTTAGGCCAACATCGCAGAAAAGTAGCACAAATTTAATGTACAGCTAAATACGAAAATATAATATTGGTGCAGCTTTTCAAGTACAATTATATTAATTTAACATATAATATGATTAGTGGAATAAATCTGGATAATTAGATTAATTTGATATATAATATATAATAATTGTATTAATGCCAATTAATAAGTATATTTAAAAGGAAGACTAACAGAATTTAAATATAAATCTAATACCTAAATCTAAATTCGATAGTAATATAAACACATATACACGCACTTATTTAAGATTCATACCAACATGCGCTTATTCGGCTAATATGACTATATAATATATAACATTTATACATAATATTGTAAAGTGTTTTCTATTATTTCTTTATGTACTTTCTTATCCTAAATATATGCTTATGGTAAATTACTAGTATGCGCGTGAATACCGATAACATTTATTTTATATTAATACATAAAATATTACACACAAATAGCATATCGCGATAAATTGAACTGTACAGTCGCCACACGACAAATATAAAAATCTATGAAGTCACCGACCTGTGTATTACACACACAGATCACCACGACTCTACGCAATAAATATGCACGGGTGTATTTACAAAGGAAGAACCTAGCAAAACGTTTTCTATTTTATAAAATAATAATTTTTTTGTGCGTTTTTGCTTTTTGGTTTTTCCTTTTCGAAAAATTAAAAAAAAAAGAGTTCTTTTTAGTGAGACTTTTTTTCTTTTTTGTTTTTCTTTTGGGAAAATCGAAAATTCGAAAGTGTGAATCCTTGAACATTTTGAAAAATAAAATTATTCCAAAATACAAAGTGAGTAAAAATAGACTATTTTCAGTTTGTTTTATATAAACTTTTGTTATGAGAATAAAAATTTTTATTTATTTATTTTTTTGCATTAGTAGCCTACAATATTTGCAATTCCGATTTTTGCGCTATCGCTCTCGCTATCCATTGGTTCTCGGCAATACAGAGTTCCATCATTTGTGAAATAAATGTGTTGTGTTCCTTAATTTTTTTTTGCTCAATAAAAATAAAAAAATATTAAATAATTTCATAATCGATAAAATAAATAATAAGTAAAATTAATATGTTTTACAAATTATTAGTAACAAATGCAATTAAGGGTAACAATTTCTGGAATATTACCGCGAAATTTGTATTGCATTTCGCTACTTAATTAATTTGAAAATTGATTAAACCCATTATAATTAATTTTAGATTTCTCGTCTCTTTTTTTACAAATAAAGAGAAAAATTTTTTCTTCTCTCTTTCGTTTCCCGACAATTAAACTGATAAATGATGGCAAACCCTCCAAATGACTTCGATGACTGGCTTCGATGATGTGAGGAAGAGACAGACATTATAACAACGGAGCTGTAATTAAAATATGATGGCTCCCTATTTGAAAGGGCTGCCTGGCTGCACCGCTGACTGGCAGGAAATAATAGTCTGTAAGACTTTGTGTAGTGCGAAGGTGAAGGTGAAGTCGCAAAGATACGCGCACGTAAAGATAAACAGTTATTAAAGATAATCATAACTTTGACAATGCGCGATGCAACAAAAACATGTATTCTAGATAATATGGAAACGACATACGCCGAGCAAACTGATAAATCAGCTGAAACACAGCAGACCCAGAAAGTTAATCCGGAAACTTATAGGCCGCTGATCAGTAAATGCAAAAGCTAATTGATTTTAATTTGGCAAAAATCCACAGACATGAACCGCTCACATGTAGCACAACCAACGAATCACCGATTCAGGCGGCCATAGCCAGCGTAGCTACGTCCTCCGACTTGTGTGTTAAGAATGACATTACACATCAGGCCCAAATCGTATCTCTTGCGTCAGGTGCAACAATCGAGTCTCAGGCTGGTAGCCTCAAAGATAATCCGGCAATGAGTCCTACATAAGACAGCCTGCAGAATATGCTACAGACATGGATGAGACAACAGAACAGCACTGTCCAAGATCTGTAGCAGAGGCAGAACAAAATGCATGCCACGTTGACTAACATTCAACAACAACTATATATAGCACCGCGACTTTTCAAGACACGTACGATCTTCAGTACTTGGAAAATGATGAACTCTGTGCTACTAATAGAGTTCCAATGTCGACTAGCGAGCGAACGCTCTCAGTACCATGCCACCCTCCATATCAAGGGCCTGGAAGGGGGGAGCATCACATGGATCAACGAGATGTGATCAACTCATCAGTTAATATAGCGCGATCTACGCTATATAGTACCTTGGCCCAACGCACGGACATCTTTCAAACCGTGCGCCTAGTCAAACCTAGAAAAAGCATCGAGGCATTCCTTCAAATTATCGCGGAATGCCGCAGGTTGACGCTACTTACGGATGACGAAATACTTAATGCAATGACGGAGCTCTTGGACGAGGTCGCCTTACGCTGATACCGCCTGTCCCGGAAAGATTGGACCACGTGAAGAGCCATGGTCGGACGACAAGTAGCTCGCCCTCATATAACTTAATCTACTTCCGGATATACAGAAGGTAGTTCCGCGGGAGAAGCTAACGAGTGTAAATCGGCTAATCGATCTCGCTCGAGAAGCTGGATGCATCCTCACGCGGAGTGCAACTACAAGCCACTCCTAACACCCGAGGACTTTATAATATTCGAAGTGGTATTATAATTGATGGTAGTGGTATTATAATGAATCTGGGCCGAATCAACGCCTGCAATGTGCTGCTGACAGGGAACGAACTCGACCCATTTTTGAAGCGTATAGTGACTGGCGAAGAAAAATGGATCACATCAATAATCACCAACAATATCAAGCAAAAACGGTCATGTTCCAAGGCAGGTGGACCATCCCAAACGTCGATGGACGGCCAGGAAGGTTTTTTCTGTGTGTTTGGTGGGATTGGAAGGGAATCATCCACTATGAGCTCCTCTCATATGGCCAAACGGTTAATTCTATCATCTATTGTGAACAATTGGACCACTTGAAGCAGGCTATCGACCAAAAGCGTCCACAATTGTCCAACAGGAAGGTTTAAGTGTTCCACCAGGACAACTCCAGACCACACACTTCGTTTATGACTCGTCAGAAGCTACGGGAGCTTGGATGGGAGGTTTTATCGTATCCACCATATAGCCCGGACATAGCGCCAAGTAATTACCACCTGTTCCTGTCCATGTCGAACGCCCTTAGTGGTGTAAAGTTGGACTCAAAAGAGGCTTGTGAAAAGTGGCTGTCCGAGTTCTTCGCAAAGAAGGAGAGGGGTTTCTTCAAGAGGGGTATTATGAAATTGTCGTCTAGTTGGAAACAGATTATCGAACAAAACGGCGCATATTTGACATAAATCTGACCACTGTAACACATTTGATAAAGCATTGAATGAAGAGCAAAAAAGCGAAAAGGAGATATTTGACAACATAATATACATATATTATATATATGTTATATTATATATATATATAATATATTATATATATATTAAATATATATATATATATATATATATATATATTAAACAATATATTAAATACATATACTGTATATACTGTTTTACTTTTAGCTATAATTCTTATGAATGGTCTACATTTGTATAGTAGGTTATATAAGACTACCCTTTTTATAATTACACAATTAATTATTAACATTTATAAATAAGAAAATATTTATATCAATGAAACTTGTGGCATCACCTGTGTGACGGACAGAAATAATCCCCTGCTAAGAAGGACCTCCCCTGAATTGAGACTGACTTCCCACGTATTACAACCTAGATCACTGATTGGCCAGGAAAATAGAACCAGATGCCTTGAAAAACTAACGATCAAATGAGAAAATATTAAAAGTAACTCTGAGCCCTGACCAGTAACGGTAGATCCGTGCCCTTTAAAAAGGTCACATGCTGCCCATCTAGAACGTTACATTTTATAATGTAAGACTCAAAATTCAGTCAACGTATTATTCAAACTCAAAGAATTCTTACATCACACTGTGTCTCTTACTCGATCGAGAACCCATGATAAAAAGAAAAAGCAAATACAAGAAAACAAATCAAAAGTAAGTTATTGCACATAATTAATTCTTGTTTTTTATAACTTTTTTCACACCTCTGAAATCGTAATTCTACCTGGGAAGTGAGCAGTACATTGAAAGAAGGACTAACGTGCCCCGTTCATCAAATTCAATATTATTTTTTTTATTTTTACTTTAAATAAGTAGGGAAACAACGTGGATGACCGGGAGGCGGTCTCATCCCACTCCTTTTCATTGAAAAATAATTTCATCCTGAATAGAACTGCTTCGACAGTCCTTCTAGTGAAATAGGTTAGGATTAATCAGATTTGAAAATGAAAATCAAATAGGCAAGATTGAATAAGAAAGCTAGGTATCCCCACCTATTGAAGGAAACGCCAGGCTGAGAAATCTTCGAGAAAATAAAATAAACAAGTTTACGGTGGAACAATTGGAAGTTACAGTTATTTGGCACTGTTTTCATACATTTAGAAAATCTTGTATAATCATTCATATGGCAAAGCAATATAATAAGTAACGCTTTTTTATCATATAATGAGTCTATATAATATTTTTTGCTCTACATAGGAAAAAACATTCAGAAATTATCTAAGGTAGTCAGTGATCAAGAAACATCAGATTAACCTGAATAATTAAAAAGGTAATAGCCACTAAAATCACATCTATGTATATAAGAAATTGTGTGGTATTAATATTTGAAGTTATTTACTTTAAACTAATATGCAGAAGTTGTCGGGCTGTTCTCTACTGTCTGCTGATGAAAATGACTACGAAGAGCATTAACTGTGCACTTACACGAAGCTATCTTACTTTCTATTACTACGCGCATGATCTGCGGAGTCGTCACCCAACTCAGTTTACTATCCCCACAAAATTAGAATACACCGCTTATAATGTATCCACGCAAAATTTTATTGATTTAAGTAAGATTATTTTCAATGCAAAACATAGCCCATATCGCTCCAAAGATAATATAGAATAAATATTTCGAATTGCAGTAGTTTTTTAGCGTGTACAAGCAAAAATACACTTTTTCTTTATATAGAGTCATATATGATGATATGCTATTATAATATGATCATATCGTCACCTCCGTATAGAAAGCTACTATCTCAGCATACGGTTTAAGATGCTTCTATCTCAGCGTCTGATTCAAGAAGATGCTATTTCAGTGCCCGCATCAAAAAGATGCTATGTGAACGTCCGGTTCAAGAAAGTCTAATATCATTCAAAAATATACTTACGAGCCTATATCCCGAAAGTGGTGTGATAAACAAGGTCTTACTATATACTAAATTATATAATTCCAAATAATGCCTACTTATCTACAATTTTATTTAAGGAGAAAATATGACGAACAGTAAAAAGAAATGTTTAAAATGATCTACTAGTAAACTATGTCATTCGTAGTTTTTTTATTTATGAGAAGTTAGAATTAGTGATATCTTTCACAATAAAAAAATAATAGATACATATAAACATTATTAATTATAACATTCGTATTATTGTCATTTTTTATCTAAACTAGAAAATATTTTGATACTTCTGAAATTCATTAGAAATATAATAAAAATAAGACCGTTCAATTTAAAATATAAAACAACTACTTATAAAAATATTAAAAATTAAATTAACCATGACACGAATAGAGGACAATGTTACAGCCTTTCTGCAATCAAATTGAAATGTATCGCATTTAAGATACGAGTAAGGTAAGTAAAGATTTTATCATTGCCATAATGTAATTATATTGTTTTACCAAAACTGTAATTCCGATAAAAACATTTATTGGTTTAGATTATGACGGTTAGCATAAGTATAAATTTACTTTTTTTAAATTTTAATATTTTAAAACTTAAATATAATAGGCTTCCAATATTTTAATACAAGATTTAAATTAAATATAAAACCTATTTCAAAAGCTCAACATTCGAACATTAAGCGAAAATCTAATAATGCATTAGGTAAAGCAAATTTCCAAAATATACAATCTTGCATTGCGTACTCTATTTCTATTTTTGCATTTTTCTATCAAGGCTACTATTTTTCATCATTTAAAATATCCTAAACATTTGGAAAACAGGCCTGTAAGTATATCTCAAATTATTTTTTAAATTTATATTCATTACATTATATTCTCATATTGTGCATATGTGAACGCGACAGATGCAATAACCGAGATATCAAAACAAACCTCACATTATTATAGAAATCCTTTTCATGAAAGTCTCCAACACACTACATACACAGATACATACAGCGCAATTTATTAGTAAAAATTGTATTGGAAAAAAGTATAAAAAACTTATTTTTATTTATGTGAATTGAATAAATTAAAGAGTTAAGATTTCAAAAAGTTACAAAAATAGTCATTTTTCTGAATACTTGATATAAATATTAATATCAATTTATATAAATTGATTTGAATAATTTCTTTTGTTTAATTTAAAAAATAAAATTTAATTTTGAGATATCATTTTGTTACAGTGCATAATATGTATTTTTTAATTGATTATGAGGGCTCTTTATCACGACCGTAGTGCCACAATCAACTATTAAAACGGTAATGAAAAAACATAAATCATAGATTTTGTTTTTTGTCCTTATTTTACGTTTAATGTAGCGGAAATAAATTTTGTCTTAATCCTCGAAATATTCTACAACAGAGATAATTCTGACTAGATTCATAATATTTTTCTATGCTAATTAAAAAAATTAGAACATTTTAATTTCAATTATATTCGATACTAGAGCAATGTCTGCTTTGTTTCATTACCAAATAACAAAATAATATTATAGATATTCTACGTATAATAGCTATAAAATTTGGGTCAGCCCGAATGTAGAATATAATAATGAATCGAATGAACTTTATTTCACCCCTCTCTTCAAGATAGTGAGGGAGTAAAACGTAATCTATAATTCTATTTCTATAATGACGCAGATTGTGATTGCTACAGATAAAAAAAGAGAATTTTAGTTCTGCTTTTTTAAGAGGTGGCCTTGCAGGAAATATTCAATACCGTACAATAGCGGATGAAGTATTAACCCTAATGCAGTCAGTGTATAGATATCTATATATATCTATATATATATATATATATATATATATATATATATATATAGACTTAAATTTGTTGATTTAAAAGAGTATTCTTTTTCTTTTTTGCCGATACGTACACACCCTATCATCCGGTCGTAATTCTCCGTTACTCCCGGTCCGTATACCCGGCGCGTCCCGACCGCGATCAGCGACCCGGCACACTCGCCCGAGGGGGAGGGAGTCAAGGGGACGGAAAGAAAGGGGATCCGGATCACCGCAGACACGTGCGGTAAGGGTACCGAGGGTAGACGCAGAGCTCGTCGTCGTGCAGTGCACACTCATAACGGCGATGCTGGGAGAGGGTGCCGAGGACGGGTCCTGCCAATGGCAGAAGATGCGCCCTTTGAGCAACCACCGTCCATGTGCCTGTTGCTCCTCTCCTGGGTCCACGCCCGTAGTTCGCCTCTGTCACGTTTCCTCCGACTCATAATTCGCGTCGCTCTACTGGACCCCTCTCGCTTCTTTCTCCTGTCTCTCTCGTGGGGCTTACCACTTTCTTTTCTCCTCTTCTCTCTCTCTCTCTCTCTACTGATCTGCTCTGTCAACTTAGCCCTTCGGCGGCCGATAACGAACTCAACTCGCCGGGCGTCTCGCAGTTCATCGGGGAAGAAGGACGCGGCAAGTGAGGGGAAGGTAGGACGTCGGCCGATCGTGGTAGGGTCGTACCAGACGCGGCCCTCGCAACGCGAACAAATAATTTTCTTTTTTTTCACTTGAAACTTTGAAATCACGATCGATCAACAAATAAGAAACCGAGATTGCACCCATGGTCATTAACCTCATTACGACGGAGAAAAAGAAAATTACATGTCTAAACAGAACTTTGTTTTTCTTTGTTGATGCTGACCATGCAATAGCAAGATTCCTAATTTAATCAGCCTAAGTAACTCAAACAATAATTATAGCCATGGTATTATTAATAATCAAAAATAAATAGCAATAGTTATGATCACCATACGGTTAACTTTCAATTAATATAAGAAGAAACAGAAACTCAAAATTTTATCAGTCGTTGCACGGACAGTGTGTCCATCACGACATGATATAGAAAAATTACATTTACAACCAAAATACGCTTTACAACATTGATGTTTACATGATAATTTCCTACGCCTTGCTCTTTGATAAACATAAGTACTATTTAACTTAAATTTTCTTTCTTACGTTAAATTTTCCCTTTTTTTCAAAAATAATCATTTTTATCAGAGATTTAATTACCATGTGAGTACAATAATAAGAGTAGCGTTAATTTAATACTAATGAACGAACAATAATAATAACGAGTTTACCACCCGCCACTTGAATCAGCTTATGAACTATGTATAACAAATATAAATTATTCAAATTATCATTTTATCGAATGGTTCAAATGGCACACAAATGACTCAAATTACAAAATCAAATCATTCCCATTACAAATCAACTCACTCAAATAAAAATAAGATTATTCAAATTATAACTCAAATTGTACAAGAAGAAACTTAAATTATTGTTCTCAAAATCTCCAACTATAAGTAGATATGAGACTACTCTCAACTTAATAAGTTTTTTTTCTTTTTTTTTTTGTACCGAATATTCCAGGCAACTTATTTTCTTACACTCTCAGCTTACTTTATAAACACAATCATACATACTAAAATTTCTAATACAATCTTACAGGGTACTATAACTTCTAAATATTATATACTAAAGTTTTTCTAATCCGATCTTACATACAACAAAAAATTCACATACAGTCATACATATTAAATTTTGTTTTCTTTCTTAGAACTCTTACATAGCACATTTACATAAGATTTTTAATAGTAACTTTGATGACTTATTAACTAACACTTTATGACATTACGTAACGTTAATGACATACGACGGTGGATTGATAAGTTTCCGGACTGACCAAGAGATGGCGCCAATAGGTCTACCTTGAGGTGGCTTTCTATAGTACCATCCTTAGATAGCTTGTAGCTATAGTTTCAGTCCGATCGCGATGTTAGTTTAGGTTTTAGAGCACGCTGAACAAGACGCCTCTGCGTTTTTCGTAAAAATGGAAAAGCTGGAAAATCGTGCTGTCATCAAATACTTTTATTTGAAGGGCTTAACGCCCAAGGAAATTAAAGAAGAGATGTACTCAACACTGGGAACATCCTCTCCATCATATTCAACCGTTAAACAATGGGTTTCAGAGTTTAAACAGGGTCGTGTGAGCACCTCTCATGAGCCTCATTCAGGACGCCCCATTGAGGTCACAACTCCAGATATGTTATAAAAAATCGATCAAATAGTGCAGAAAGACCGCAAATTAAAAGTGCGTGAGATAACTGAGATCTGTAAGATGTCATATGAACGTGTACAAAATATTTTGCACCAACATTTGGAAAAGCTCTGTGCAAGATGGGTGCCGCGTTTGTTAACAGTCGACCAAAAATGGATTCGAAAGAACATTTCTACCGCGAATTTGGCATTGTATAAGCGCAATCCAAGCGAATTTGGCTAAAAATGTCTAAAATCAACGATCTGAAGATTGAATTGATGCCGCGCCCTCCCTACTCTCCAGAACTAGCCCCGAGTGACTATTATCTGTTTGCTAACCTCAAAAAATGGCTTGGCGGTATGACATTTGCGGACAATGAAGAAGTAATCGAAGCTGTAAATGGGTATTTTAAGGAGCTTGACGAATCAGTCTATAGAGATGGCATTCCTAGACTAGAACATCGCTATGAGAAATGTATCAGCCTTAGAATAGGTAATGTTGAGAGAAAAAAAAATTTTTTAAAACATTGTTTTTCTTGGTCAGGCCGGAAACTTATCAATCTATCCTCGTATAAAAATCCATATTACTTTACCGTAGTTTAGCTATCGTCGTTTTGGTATAAGAAGCTGCTTCAAAGCAGCATCCACTTCAAAAAGCTGATATTTCGTCGACCATTTGATATAATATTTATATATACATATACATATATATCCATATTACATACGGCTTCTGTAGGGAAACTTCTACCTTCGAGTTTGAGAGGTAGAAAAATATGTCGAAGTGTTTCGAGACGACGTTCACGGACAAATCATTTTTGAACGATAGAATATGTCTCGAGACCATTGTTCTAAAGTATTTTGTGTTGGACAGAGAGAAAACTATGACAAAGTATTCCGGAATGACTTTTACTGGAGAATTCAACAGCTTATACACTTCAGTAGAAAATTTCTCCGTACAAGTCGTATATAATATATATATATATATATATATATATATATATATATATATATATATATATATATATATATATATATATATATATATTGTATATTTTCGTTTTTTAAGTTTAAATATATTAGTAGTGGTGCCAAGTATAATTAAAGCAAAGTTATAGTCTGCATCTGGCATATTTTTCAATCTGACGATTATAATAATAAATATAATAATATTGCCTTTTTATGCAGAATTGACCTTGTAATAGGAAGCGAACTTAGTTTCCGATCTTCGCGTTTAAATGTCGATATAAGTAGTACAAAAAGTCAAATGTGTCGGATTTAGTACATATGTTCTCGTTTTGGCATTTACCAAATAAATTTAGTTGACAGGCGTTATCATTTGTGTAAACATTATATTGCTCAGTGAAAAATGAATCGTGACAAATGGTTTTTTCGATATGTCCTTTTGCACTATTTTGATTTGAAAAAAATATGTAGCAGAAACTTATTCATTGCTTCAAAAATCTTATGGCGAACAAGCTTCATCGCTTAAAACATGTAAAGAGTGGTTTCAGCTGTTTAGAAGGGGAGATACTAATGTTAATGACAATGAACGTTCTGGACAACCGAATAAGTTTGAAGATAATGAATTGCAAGCATTATTGCACGAAAATTCTGCTCAAACGCAGAAAGAATTCGCTAATAAGTTAGGAGTCAGTGACAGAGCAATTGACGAACATTTACAGGCGATGGGAAAGATTCATGAAGAAGGAAAATAGATGCCATATTATTTGACCGAAAGTGTAATTATAAATCGATACAACATCACATTGTCTTTATTTGGTGATAAAAATTAGATCTTCTATCACCATCCTAAGCGCAAAAATTTCCGGATGGACTCAATCCAATCATCGACATCGAAACTAAAGCAGAACGTTCATGGCCAAAAGGTATTGCTGTACAATTTAGTGGGACCAACACGGTGTGTTATACTATGAGCTGCTAAAACCGAATGAAACCGTCACAGCTGAGGTATACAAATGGCAACTGAATGATTTGCAACAAAAATTGATCGCACATAAATCAGCAATAGGCGCAAAGTCATTCTCTTGCATGACAAAGCTCGGCCACATGTTCCGAAAGCCATCAAGAAGACCTTGTTAGAACTCGGATGGTAAGTTGCCGCACCCGGCGTACTCATTAGACATAGCACCTTCTGATTACCACCTATTCTGATCAGTGCAAGACATGCTCAAGCAGTGCGAGAATGTGTGGGTGCTTGGATCGATTCGAAACGATCATTGTTCTTTCGCCGCGGTATCGCCATATTACCAACAAGATACGACAGAGTAGTAGAAAATGACGGAAAATATTTTGATTAAGCGAATGTCTATCCATTTTCCAACCTAAATCTCCTTTGTACGTTAAAAAACGTCGGACGCTAAGTTAGCCTCCTAATATTTTATATACATATAATAATATATAATACACATAAATTTCGACGTTGTTGGTAAAGAATCCTATTTTGGCATCATTTTTTTTTAAAACCAAAAAAAAACATAGCCTAGGTGATTTTTTAAGTTAATAGAACGTAAAAACAAAAACGTAATTTGACGTTATAAATATGTGTTCAGTATAATTTGGCATATACAACCATTTTGTATGAAAAGACGAGGAAAGAGAGAGAGAGAGAGAGAGAGAGAGAGAGACAGACAGAGACAGATAGATTTTTCCGCATAATAGAAAATACAATTTACAAAGAACAAAAGATATCCATAATATTTAAGAGTAGTGTCAGATTAAGCTGAAGAACAAACAGGATAATCCCGACTAACGTCACACCTTCTTTAAGTTAGAAACCCTAAAGTTGGATATGATCATTGAATTTGCTATTAACAGAGATGAACAGAGATTGCCAGAGACATAGGCGATGTTGCTTCCGTGACAGCGCCAGATTTTGCGGTAGAATCGCGAACAAGGTCTGTCTGCAATCTCGACTATCGATAATTGTAGGGCACTGCTAAAAAATGTCCAAATAGTTATTCAGATATTTTATATATAATATAATTAACGCATCAAAGTATACGTATATATATATATATATATATATATATATATGATGCTACGATTACGATACTCACAAAAAAAAATGAAATTTTTTTGGTGGTTAAGTTGATCGCGCACACAAAAAAAGATTATATTACCTCACTCACTCACTTACCTCTATTTCCTCAGAGGGGGTCCCGCCAGCCTGAAAAGGGGAAAAAAAGATATCGGGAAGAAAAAAAAATGTTACGCACAACAAGAATCTTTCTCAACAGAATTTAATTTTCTTATTCTCATCTCCGCAGCTGCACATAATACCCCCGACTACGCACTTAACCCACGCCCGGTCAACATGCTCGACACACACCGAGCCTGTGTAGGGTAGTACTACGGGGGAGAGGAAAGGGGCGAAAGAAAAGAAAGAAAGAAGGGAATAAACGGAAGAACCAAAAAAAACGATGGACAGCCGCCTCTCACCGGGTGCGCGCGATAATCCGCTGGCGTCCACTGGCTCGCCGTCGGTGCAGGCGTTACGCGCCTTTGAGGATGGAGGCGGCGCCGGTGCTGCTGTCTCCTCTTCTCTCGCCAGCTCACGCTACCTGCTTTATAAATCTCTTCTTTTTTTCTCTTTTTCACTGAGCTTTCGCAGCTCTCTCTCTTTCCGAAGCTACCTCTATACTTTCATCTTCTCTCTGATTCTCCACCTGACTCTCTTCGCACCTTTCTGCCTTTCTGACACTTCCGCTAAACTTTCTTCTTCTCCCTGCTTCTCCACTTGACTTTCTTCGCACCTTTCTGCCTTTCCGACGCTACCTCTAAACTTTCTTCTTCTCCCTGCTTCTCCACTGACTGTACTCGCACCTTTCTGCTTCACGGCCAACTCTCGACTCTCTCGCCTGTCACGTTCTTCGGGGACGAAGGATGGGGTAAGGGGGGGGGAGAAGTTCGGCGGCGGTCGACGACGGCCGACCGCGGTCCAGACGTGCCGAATACGGGTTTACAAAAGAATCGGTTTTTGATTAATTTCGAGACCTTAAATTTAAATCATAATCCTATAATTTTTAGCTAGTAATTTACATTGTCTAACTCAATATTTTTTTAAATAAAACTCAATAAAATAAAAAAAAATATTATAGTTTGTGCTTTTTTATAAACAATGTCTAGAATGTTTTAGAAAAAACAATTCATTTTTTTCTCGTTTGCATAGGGAAACTATTTAAAGACGTTTATTAATACTAATTTTTTTTAATACTAATGTTTCAAATTGTATTGCATTTGGTAAAAAAATAAAATAAAATCTAAATTTCATGTTTTATAATACTGATCGTTATTAAACCTTTAGGGAAAATAATCAATAAGTGCAAATTTTAATAGATTTAAATTGAATATTCCTTTTTTAAAAAAAAAATAACGCAAAACATATGTATGAAAAAAAAGATAAATCTCTATAACATTATCTAAATTTAGTTTGATCTTTTAGAACGTTTTCTAAATTTAGGAGTACAATAAGTACTTCCGTTGAAAATTTCAATTTAAATTTCGAATATTCATTTTAAATTAAACTAATCTTGTTAAGATCTCCTTTGTAATCCGTTTGTTAAAACTGAATGTTTAATATACTTTGAGAGTATTTAAAATTCCAAATCTCGCAAAACAAATTTCAAAGGATTATACTGGCAGTAAATCCAGGATAATTGTAAAACTCAAATTTAACTTATAAATTTACAACTATATACAGTTATTCTGTATTGGTACAAATTTACTATTTTGCACCAAAACTCAATAAGAAATGGCAAAAAAATTTTTTTTTTATTTGCTAATTATTTCAACGTTTTAAAATGTCTACTAAAATTTAATTGCAAACGATAATTCAAATTATGTGATGAAAATAGTTATGTACAAATGTACCCCTTTTTTATGTTTGAAAGTTGAATCTTTTCGAGACACAAGACTAAATCAATTCATTTCGTTACAATTTTTGAATAACTTAACTTATTTCATTCTTTCTTTTACAACAATGTTTTTTTTTGATACCATGAAAGAAATAGAAAAATAATAATTATTATTTCAAGTTCATATGCATAAAAAAAAATTCTTAATATTATTATCAAAACACGTAAAAGTGCTCCAAAATTTTGGAGCATACGGAAAAGACAGAGATGCAGAGACCTACAAGTTTAGTATAAAAAGATATTATTCATAGCTGGAAAGCTTTTTTTTTCTTTGTTCTTTTGTTATGCCTGTTTAAAATCAACACCTTGTTTTTATGTCCATATCTTATTTTTGCGGTTACATATGTTGTAATTTAATTTAATAAAAAATAATAACCGATATTATTAACAATAAGAAACATCTCTCGTGAATGTTTTTCACAAAAAAAAATTACAATGATTACAGTTAATTATCTTCGTTATTATCATAAATCGCGTCACGGTAATACATTCAACGTGATTCTATAATTTTCTTTGCTTCGCAATGGATCTTATTTCAATCCTTTAGCATTAGTACGTATGTTGGTGTTTTATTTAACTAAGCGCCTTAAGGTTTCCTTCTTCTTGGGATGGCGCACGCGCCGTCATTTACTGGAGAAGTCGGCGCGGCGCCTTGTGACCCTCGTCACAATATATATAAGAAATGTGCGACTAATTCTTTCTTCTATTTCGGCAAGTTCGCACCGACTTCAATCGCGACCAAAATCCACTCTCTCTCTCTCTCTCTCTGTGTGCGTGCGTGTTCGTGTGTGCGTGCGTGCGTATGTGCGAGTGTGTGTTTGTAAAGAATAAATATATATATATATTTATATATATATATTAATATTTAACGGTTCATTAACATCTAATTAGTATATATATATATATATATATATATATATATATATATATAGAGAGAGAGAGAGAGAGAGAGAGAGAGAGATAGAGAGAGAGAGAGTTAGAAAGAGAAAGTTTTATTGAACATGTAACGTTTTTTCAATCTACTGTTATTCATTTTATATCACAGAAATATATATTTACTTTATATATTTATGAGAAAGATAAGAAAACGTAATAATCTCCTGAAAGGTTTTAAAAGTACAATAGTCCCTTAAAATTAAATAAGGAAAGGTAATAATAATTAATATTTATCATTTTTAACATTTCAATTACATTATGTTTAAAATATATGCAAATGATTAGGTATGTTTAGAAATTAAAACAGTGAACTGAGATTACATACATTTGGCAG